>JAJQJQ010000009.1:4800000-6000000 GCA_028622995.1 Panagrolaimus kolymaensis
TATTGTTACCAAAAAATATAAAAGACGACCTTTTTTCTTGTGAATACATTCATGCCTTTTGCCTTACCTTCTATTTTCAAGGCAAACATTGATCGCTATTTTTTTGTTCTTTTTTTTTTTTGAGTCTTAAAAAATCATCCGTAACAAAATATCACTTTTTTTTTACGTGTGTTCTCTTTACTTTTTTTCATTTTTTTACCCCCTGGCGAGGTATGAGAGAGAGGGTTTTATGGCTCATCTACCTATTTCGACGACAATATGACGTCGTCTTTTTTGTTTCAGGCAAAAAAAAATCAACCTTTTTTTCTTTTTTTATTTTTTCCACGGACAGCTGGGAGAATATTTTTCCGTTTCTAATCTTTTGCAAGCCATTCTTTGTTTTTCGCAACATCAAAAAAATCGAAGATATTCAATCTCTTTTTTAGCACTTTTTTCTATAAACTATCCATTTTGTAAACTTTTCTTTTTTTGATTTAACTGTCATAATTTTTTTTATTCAGTGTCATCATCACAAGACAACAAGTAGCTTTTGTTGGTACTACAACCACTACATGCGAAAAAATGATCTTATCACCAATATTGCCTTTAGCGTATTTTTTGTGTGTGTGAACTTATTTTTACTTTTCTTATACACGCTGCAATGACTCACTTTTTTATGCCTAATATTTTCTTAACATTTTTTTTGAGGAAAAAGGTATCTTTCAAAATATTTTTAAAAATCCTTTATTTTTCTTTTTTCGAAACTCAAATCAGTGTCGCCTCCTTTTGCATTTTTTACCTCCTTTTTTTAATTTCTATTTTTCTAAAAGTGTCAAAAATATTTTCCCATTTTTCCAAAGAATTTATTATGGATTAATAAAATCAATAATAAGATTTTCTTTCTTTTTTTTCTTAGTGGTATTATTGACAGCTGTGTGACTGGTTCGTTTAAGAAACAAAATATAGATCGAATCGATTTGTCCTCACGGAATTATTGGCTATTTTTTCTTTCTTTTTTTTTTATTAAAAGGCAAAGAAAAAAATCTCTTTCTTCACACCCTTTATTTAAAATTACACCTGTACGTGCCTCTTTTTTTTCACCATCCCAAATTTAGAAAAAAAGCTTTATTTTTTCTTCTTCGATAAAATTATAAAAAAAGGGAAATTTCTGTAGTTTTTGTTAAAGAAGGATTAAGGGCGTATTTGACCTTTTTTACATAAACTTTAAAAGGTTGGAAAAAAGTTAGAAATTACAAAAAACTATTTTTGTTTTAAGTCCCAAGACAATTTTAATTGAAGAAGAAACTTAACTTTTTTTAGGTATATTTTTTTAGTAATTTTCCATTGAACCTTAAAGTAATATCTTTTTTCCCTCAAATTAAACTAATTTCGAAAAAATATTTCCTTAATTCTATTTATCAAATTTTACAAAAATAAGAAATCCGCAATGACCGACTTTTCATTTTAAACTTTATTATATTTTTGTTGTTTTCTTTAATATGCATTTAAGTGTTCTCTTTTTTTTTCTTCATGTAATCGCGATATGATGTTATTGTTTTTGTTGTTTGTTGTCTTATTTTTCTTCTTTTAGACTAAACTGAGTGGTGGCGAACACAACAGCCTAGCCTAGCCTAGCAAAGTGAGTGCAACCCATCGTCGCAGCGCAGCCGCCTAAAGGGAAAAGAAAAAAATATAAATAAATAAAATGGCTTTGCAAGCTCCGCCTTCTGCTATTCCCTTTACCAACAACCGAGCTCATGCAGCAACAACAGCAGAATTTCATTCTCATTCTTCTTCATATTCAGTGCCAACAAACACAACATATTTGGCAGGAGGAAAGGACGCTTCTTCTTCTCCAACTGTTATCATTTTGACACACCAACATAGTGTTGTGCCACCACCTCGACCTCCGCCACTTGTACATTCAACTCTTCAAAGATCATCAAATCCAATAATTCGAAAAGAACCTCAATCAATTTTAGAACAAATTCAAAACTATATAGTTATGGCTTTTTGTTGTTTTTGTTGCCCGGCTTATAAATGTGCAATCCTCACCGCATCCCTCGAATTTATATTAGGTTTATATTTTTGGTGGGATAGTTTAAATTATGCTTATTCAAACTATGAAGAATTGTAAGTTTTTTAAGGACACAAAAAAGTGAGGTATAATTATGTCTCAATTTTTTTAGACAACTCAAGGACGTTGTTATTGTATTTTTCTTTACTGCATTTTGTGTTGCTGCTGGCACAGCATTAGGCACTTTAATAGCTGCGCATCGAAAAAAGAGTCCACATTTTGTATGGCCTCGATTGGTTTTTGTTACAGGAGTATTAATTATTTGTGCAATCCTTGGCCTTCTTTTATTTCTTTACTTCAGTGGAGCCGCATCAAAATTCAACAATTTTATTATCAATGTCATTGAGGTTGGTCTTTATTTTTTTACTTCAACAATTTTCTTACTTTATTATTTAAAAAAATTACTCTTTTTTTCCTTCATTTTTTGGACTTTTAAAAAAAAAATAGAAAGAAAATTGAGTCACGTTGATGGAAATGCAAAAACAAGCCTGTGTCGTCGTCGCACTCGGTTTTCTTTTTTTTGAGATCGTCAACACACACTTTTTTTTCATGCTGCAAAAGAAAAAAAATGAGGTCTAAGTGCATCTTTTTCATTTTGACACAGACCAAAGCTCTTTCTCTTCTTTTCCTTCCAATAATTTTTAACAAAAAAAAGGAGAAGAAGATGAGGCTTTACATAATAGATTTTGAATACTATCGACAAAAATATAAATAAAAATAAATGCAAAGTAAAAATAAAATTATTTTTTTGCGCTTCATTGATTTTTTTATTTTTAAAAGCATTAAATTTAAATTAACTTTTTTTAGTTTGTTATGAAACAAGATTTCTCGCCTGATGAACGTAAAGGTTTACATGGAGATCTCTCACAAATGTCGTACATATTTGCAATTTTATTGTTTTTCTTTTCATGCTACACAATTTTTGGATTTTGTGCTACTCGAAAATTCTATCAAGATCTTTTAAAGGATTATCGAAACTTCCATCCTGTTGCTCAAACCGAACCCACAGCTCCACCAACCCAACCTGCTTTTAATCCTAATTATGCTCCTGCCAAAGGCAATGTTGCTTAGAAAAAAAGAAAAATGTAATTATTTTTTTGTTGTTGTTGCGTCAGTACCTCTTCGCTTTTTTAAACTCTCTTCTTTTTTTCATCGATCTCTCTTTTTTTGGTTTTGCAGTAAGCAAAATTTCTAAAAGTATTTTTTTCTTCTTTTTTGTATATTTCTCATTCCTTCCCATTTTATTTTCTCAAAAATGCGTGTCACAGATTTTTTTGTTATGGTAATTATTTTTTTTCTTACTAAAAAATAAAAACGTTCTAACTTACCAATATTTCGATCACAATTAGACCCTTCCCATCCGGGTAAACATTTACATTTATATCGACCAAGTTGAAGGGGAATACAATCCGCGCCATTCTTACATGGAGCATCCATTAAGCATGGGTCTGCAAGTTGAGAACAATCGGGTCCTGTGTAGCCAGTGCGGCAAAGACATCGACTGGTTCCCAAGCCGGGTAAATCTTGACATACTCCACCATTGGGACAATTAACACCAACGCATTCATCTGGGCCAAATTGGCATCGAGCACCAGTAAAGTCTAAAAAAATAAATTAAAATAAATAATAAAAAAGAAAATAAATTAAACAAAATGATTACTTTGAGGACAAATGCAACGGAATGTTCCAGAAGTGGCTTCACAAATTCCACCATTAAAGCAAGGATCAATATCACAAAGTGGCATTTGTTCTTCACAAAATTCTCCAGTATACCCGGGGCGACAATCACAAATTTCTTTATGATTTAAAACATTGCAAGTTCCACGATTTTGGCATTGCATTTTGGTGCAAGTTAGTTCTTCACATTGACTATCTTTTGAACTTCCAATATCTTTGGTATAAGTATTATTTGCGCATTCGATGCATCGTTGTTGTCCAAGGCTGCTTTGATAATAATTTAGAGGGCATTGCGAACATGGCTCCAAACCAGTGGTGGAGAAAGTTCCAGGTTGACAAGGTTGTTTGCATTGACTTGGACCTGTCGAACCCAATCGAGCAGTATAAGTTCCTTCTGGACATGATTCACATTGTTTATATCCACCCATAATTGGTGGTCCAGCAAAAGTATGTCGGGGGCAAAGTTGACATGGAACAAGTCCTGAAGCACTAAACATGCCATTCCCACAAACGGATAAGCAAGCATCCATTCTTTGAGCTCCAGCAAAATGAGTGAATGTTTGAGCAGGGCATGATTTACATGTAAGTTTTCCATTTTCATCTTGATAACTTCCAACTGGGCATTGTACACATGTGTTATTAACATATACGGTACCTTTGGAACATGGCACTAAAAAATACACATTTTAAACATAATTTTTGTTTGTTAGTCTTAAAACTCACAGCATTCAGGAAGAGTATCTTTATCAGCTCCAGCTCGAAGAATTTCACCATCAGCACAACCAAAACCTTGAGTGACAGTAGTGGAGGTAGCATTCATAGATGGACATCCAACGCCTTGAGAAGCAAGAGAATCTCCATTAAGCATAAGCAAACTACGAATGGGAGTGGTAGCGCCGGGGATTCTCAAATCAAATATAGTTCTCATAGTTAAACCACAAAGTTCATAAAAGACATCTTGCAAAACTGTGGGTAAAATTTGAATGGTATAATTTCCAACAATTTCGTTTCCATGCATCGTGAATTTAACATTTAAAAATCGAACAAAAACTTGTACACTACTTGAACATCTTTGACTCAATACTGTATCCAAAGTATCAAAATAATTTGCTGCTATATCTGTGTAAGATTTAATGCAGCTATCATCAACGGGGGCTGGAGCAGAATATCGAATAGCTACATTAAGTTCATATCTTGCAGGTTCTTGAGCAATTGGTACACAAGCAGGTGGATTATTTGATGGAGTCCATTTGCCATCATTGCATTTAAATTTAGTAATAACTTTAGTTTCATCAACAAATCTAAATCCTTGGCTGCATTTGATATTGCAAACAGTTTCAGTTCCCATTTTAGTGCATTCTTTTATGGTGCTACTTTCATCATTGTTTAACGACCATTTGCTGCATGGATCAGCCATTAATGCAACTTGGAAGGAGCATTTATTTTTATTTCCATATTGATCCGTTGCAGATACTTCAATGGTAGAATATCCGCCAAGTTTTAAAGTTGTTTTGGTTGGAGTAAAAATAATTTCAGTAATATTTGAAATATCTTGAACCGCCAATTCCACAGAACTTTCATTAAAATATAAAACTTTTTCTTTTTCATCTTCCATGGCTGGAATTACATAAGATTCGGGACATTTCATTACTGGTGGTTGAGTATCTGGAATTCGAAGTTTCACGATGCATTCAGCTGAATTTCCTGCATCATCGAATGCAGTGTAAATTACATCGGTGTCAGATGTGATTGGACGAGGTGGAACAAAATTTGTAGGTTGAATACGCATAAATGCAATGGAACCCGAGTTATCTGTAGCTGTGGGAATGGAATAATTTGCAGGTTGAAGTTGTCCAAATTCATCAGACATAATGAAAATAGGATTTTGTGGACAATTATGAAAAACTGGAGCTTCAGCATCAATACATTGTGGCACGCTTGAATTCCATCCAACTTGAAGATGGGTAGGAATTTCATGGGCTGCTGAAAGAGGCGCCAAACAACCTTGCATATCAAATCTCAAACATGGATTTGTTTCGTATTCCGTAATTCCCAAAAGAACATAACGAGCTCGAAGTGGAGGGTTTAGTTCAAATTGGAACATTTGGTTGTGATTTCCTGAAGGAGTTTCAAATTCAAGTGGATAGGTATCATAATTTTGACTGAATTGAACTTTATAGAAAAGTTGCATTTTAGTCACATGTCCTTTAAGATAGCCACTTCCTGCAACGCCTGCCATTCTCAAAGTTGTTAAAGTATAAATTCTTTGAAGATCGACTGAAAGGAAAATGAATGCATCCTTGGATCCGCACCAACCCGTCGAGGATAATCTTGCTTTATGTGGTTCATAACCCCAAAGGGTATTATCTGAATTATCAGCAAATGCTCCATCAGGAATAAACCCAGATGAAATTCCAACATCTTCACTTAATACACAAGCAGTTCCAAGGGTGCAATTAATAGCAGACGATGGGAAGGGTTGATAACCTGGACGATTGCATGAAAATCTTGCAATTGCACCTTCTTCAACGGATTCAAGTTGAGTTGTTCCATCATCGGGATATCCAGGATCAACACAAACAGGGCCTTCACAACGTAAATTTCCAAGATCCCAACTTCCATCAACGTTGCAACGAATAATTCGATCATCATAAGACGATTTTCCAGTAAGTGAATAAGGTGGCCGACAACTAAAAGCCAAAGTGCTTCCAACTTTAAAACTATTATCATCGCCTTCATAATAAACTCCAGCTAAAACTGGTGGTGGGCCACAATCAACTAATGGGCAATAAATTGATGGACCAGATAACCAATATTCTGGGCCATCCATTTGTGGATCGTATATGCATTGACGGAATCCAGAAAGTGGAGAAAATGGAGCTAAAAAATACAAATTTTAGTGGGGAAACTATTTGTTTTTTTAAATTTACCTGGTCGATTTTGTTGGCTGCAAACCACACTGACATTATGTCCATATGGAATAGGTCCTTCAGGCGTTACAAATAATCCAATAGCAGTATTATTTTGGGCTCCATGGCATGCAGCAGCTAAACGCATTTTTTTGTAAACTTTCATAGCTAAGAAACAATAGAAAACTTACGAATACAGAAAGGTGAAGTGCCATTCCAATTTCCATCAACCATACATTTAAGATGACTTGGACCCATCATTTGATAACCAAAATTACAACGGAATTCAACAACAATTGGGAAATGGAACATGGTTGCAGTGGATAATAACTCTCCATTTTCAGGAACAGTTAACGATTGACATTGGCTTGGAACACAACTTTTATTAAATCTAACTGCATCGTGGACATCATTTCCTGTTTCACCTTCCTTAATTTTAACGCCATTTTGTTCATCAACCATGAAAAGGTCATAGCCATCATCGCAAGAGCAACGATAAGTGCCTTGCATGTTAATGCATTGATGATCGCAATAGCCATTATTTTCTTCACATTCATTGATATCTAAATTTTAAAAATTTATAAATTTGTTTAAAAATGCATTGCGAACTCAAAATTTTGAAAGATATATTAAAAAAGTTACCTGTGCAACTAGTTTTCTGGCAGCCAAGTAAGTCCACCTTAATGCATGGAGCTTCTTTAAATTCTTCAATAACAATTTGGAATATTTTAGCTTCCAATGGTGGATCCAAAACAAGCAATTCACTTCCAGCAATTCCAACATTTCGAGTTGTCATATTTGTTAAAAGCTTTGAAGTTTTAAGTTTTATTCCATCTTCCATTGCATAATTAATTCTTAATCGTGTTGGATAAGCGGCACCAGCAGTTTTTTCAATTCTTAGCCGTTCAATAATTTTTGGAACAGCAAAAGTGAAAGTTAAAGTCCGACGATTATCATCTTTCAAAGCGCACCATCCAGTGCTGGAATGTTTTAAAGCTGGAAAAGATGGGCCTTCAGAAGATGAAATAACATTGGGAGTAAATAAGGCAACAGGATTTTGACATGCAAGTTGAGATTTAAAACCTTGTTTGCATTCACAAAAATATCCTCCAGGTAAATTATTGCAATTTGTACTTTTTGCAGAGCAACTTGCAGTTTGATCTGTGCATTCATCAATATCAATACATTGAGGAACCATGCTTAAAGTTTGATTTGCTAAACATTTAACACTATCGACTCCATTGCTTTTAAATCCTGGGTTGCATTCAACTTTAGCAATATCATCAAATTCCAAACGACCTGGAACTTTAGCAAAAAGATTGCCATGTTGAATTTCGGGAATATTTGTGCAAACAAGTTCTGAAAAATTCATATTTATTTAAATTTTTTCTTCAGAAATAAATTTGTCCTACTTTCACATTTTGGTTGTGGAGTCGACCATTCACCATTATTTTGATATAAAATGGTTGCAGCACCTTTACGTCGATGTCCAGCAGCGCATTTAAAAGAATATACGGTGCCAAAACTGGTTCCATCACCATACAATAATTTTCTTTCACCATTGGTAAATGAAATCAAAGCTGGACATGCGGCTGCTTTACATTGAGGTACTAAACTCCAATTTCCATTTTCATTACAAATAATTTCTTCTGTTCTTCGACCACTTAAAAATGAAAATCCTTCATAACAGCTATATTTCGCAACAGCGCCATATGAAACATTTGTGGCAGAAATGGCAAAACCATTAGCAATTTGGGGTACTGGTGAACAATAAACAGCTAAAATTTGAGTAATTTTAAAAAAATGTTGGAATGATGAAACTTACGTTGACAAGTAGGAATCCTATTTTCAGTCCATCGACCACCTAACAAACATTGGATTTCAAACATTCTACCTCGGCCATTAACAAATTCATAACCTTTATCGGAGCATGAAACAAAAACCTTTGTATTGAAAGCAGTATTATGAGTTGAAACTACTACCGAACTTGGAATATCCAAAGGTGCGCAATTTGTTGAAAAGGTAATATTCCATCCAAGTGAATTTCTTACAGAATTCGATTGAAAAACAAGTTGAAGTTTGCTTTGTTTAGAGAAAATCATTTTAGGAGGTCGAACATTTTCATTAAAGCCTTCACTTTCATGCAAGGATCTGCCATATTCGCCGCCTTCAAAAAATTGAAGCGAATCATCACTTGAAACATCAAAATGATTTATTGCAACGCTAATTGGTTGATCTTCTCGATTTTCTGGTAATTCAATAGTATATTTGCAAGTTTGAGATGCGGGATATGGAACTCGAGTGTGACCGGGTGAAAGTAATTGGCCATGAGTTTGTCGAATAACATTATCACAACCGCGTTTATAACTAATAGAAAAGCCTTTTCCAGAAATGGCATAATTTGAATAAAAATAAACGTATAAATGATTTTGGCTTGAAATTAAAAGTTGCGAAAGATTTGCTGTTTCATTATCTTGTCGACCAGTTAATTTGGTTAAAATTGGTGCAGATGATTTTGCTCCATCATAAATAATTACAAAATCTCGATCATCTTCCAAATCAAAATTATCAATCTGGAAATTCAAATGTATGTTGTTGCTTTTTTGGTATTTTTAATTTTTGGATTACTTACATTTAATGAAATTAATTGACCTTGTGGAGCATCAATTCTCCAAACACATTCTAAGCCATTTGGATATTCATGGGGATATTCAGGGCTTGAAAATGATTGAGCATATAATTGAGCTTTGAGTTTACCGCCGCAAGGAAATGATACTAAAAAATTATGGTAATTTTATTTTATCGATCAAAAAAAATCTAAAAAATAACAGATGCTTTAGATAAAAACATACCTGCTCGCCATGAAGCTTGAAAACCTCTAGCTTGAATAAGCGCATCAGAACGGAATCGAATAACTAACATATTTGTGCTTGAAGTATATGAAAGTTTATCAAGTTTAGGTGTACCAGAAATAGTATCAATAGCTAATGATGCATTTTCTGATGGTCCACCATCTACAATTGTTACAATATCTTGATTTTCTTCTGTTTCAAAAGAATCAAATGTAAGCTAAAAAAGTTTTCAAAAAACATTTAAATAACTTTTTTTAAATTTTAAAATTACTTGAATTCGTGAATTTATTGGTCCTTCAATAACCCAGCGGCAATTCGAATTAGCTCGATAACTGGATGGATAATTAGGAGATTGAATTTTGCTTGATTCACCTTTTTCATATTTAAGACATGCCAAATCCGAATGTGAAGCAGGACAATTAAGTTCATCACTAAGATCTCCACATTCATCGATGCCATTGCAATGAGCCGATTCAGGAACACATCCGCCATTGTGGCAAAAGAAAGAACCTACAAAAAAATTTGTTTTTATTGCAAAATCACTTTTTTTGTTTTTGCTTAATCCCTATTTATTTTTTTCATTGCAGAATTTTATTAATCAATAATTTCAAAACAAAAAATTCCAAAATTTTTAAATGTCTTGACCTAATTAATCACTTATTTTTATTTTAACCCGATGATAGCGGCTTTATTTTTTTATTCTTTTTTCTCTCGAGCCAATTAAATTTGTTTTGTATTGACTTGTGTAAGTCATTCATCCTCTTTGATTTTTTTTTTCTCTGCTGATTAACAACAAACTATTACGATGGATGCCTTCCCGATTGTCGATTGTCGTCGTCGGGTTGTCAACGGTCTAGTTCAAGGTTATCCTATCTCTCTCTTTCTTTCTTCTGATATTAAAGGAAGAACTCCTTGCTCACCCAAAAAAAGTATCAATATTCAAAAATAAAAGAAAAATTAGGTCAATAAAAAGGCCACAAAAAAACTTTCCCGAGTAAAAATAAAATATTACTAAAAAAATGAATAGTAAATCGAAAGTTTTTGTGATTTTGTAGTTTGTAAACAAAAATATTTAAAGAAAATACCTTTGACACAAGCTTGAAGCTCACATACGAATGGGAATAACATATTACACATTTCAAGATGCCATGCCACATTTGAAAGGGGTGAACCATGATCATTGATGGTTGAAGCTTTTACACAACTTCCAGTTTGATAATCAGGTTGGCCTTTAGCCCAAAAACCTGTATATCTTGAAACCATGCTACCATCAGACCAAATAAACATTGAATCATCGTCACCATTTTGTTGACTAATAAGACCTTAAAAAAAGAATTTTTTAAATAAAATTTTTCTCCTGAATATTTAAATTAAATTTTTACCAATCCAATATTCAGATTTTAATGTTCCACTTGCTGATCTTTGTGGACGATTTAATAATTTAGTAATAAATGAATTTTCTTTTTGTGATTCTATTCTAGCAAGTAAACTTCCATAACGGCCACAAAAAATTAAAGCTTGAGGCCAAGATTTTTCCAAATGATATACTTTAAAACATTTGGTTCCTTCTAATTCCCAACCTTCAGGACATTTCAGCGAAATATCTGTGAGGGCTGGTTTTGATAAAGTTGAATTAAATTGAAATGCTCTTGTAGAGGAGGAAAACTTAAAAAATAAAAAGTAAGATTTAAAAAATTCGAAAAATGTTTTTTTTAAAAATACCTGTGCTATGCCAAAATTGGCCAACAATACCACCGCAAATATAGCGGAGGCCATTGCGGCCTGTAAACCCATTTGGAATTGTGCTCTAATGGAGTGCACCCCTAAATTATAAAATATTTAAAAATTCGTGAATAGACTTTTAAATAAAAATAAGGAAATAAGCCGAAATAATAAAATTTAAAAAAAAGGAAAGAGTAATTTTTTTAAAAACGAGGACAAATGTGATACTTCCTCAAGACTCGGGAATATACGCGTTTTTTTTTTATTACTTGAGGCTCATGTAAAAAAAAAGGGGTAAAAATCAACGGCAAATAGGAAGCCAGGAAAGAAGGAAGGGGGCAATCGGTCAATAACGTCGTCGTAATCGCCGATAGAAATCAGTACTACTACCACGCGAATGGGTTAAGGCGGGTCAACCAACCGATTGCTGGCTGGCCTTAAGGAATCCGTTTTTTTTTTCAGTCGCTGGCATAATCAAAAAAGGTAAGAAAATTAAATAAAAAAGGGAAGAATTTTATTTTTCTTGTTGCTTCTGGGTAAAGAAGAACACCATTTTCAATTGAATGATGACCCGAATCGAATCGAATATATTGGCCGTTAAGGAGAGCGCAAGAAAAAGAAAAAAGAAAAGAAGAAGTGTGTGTTCGAGCAACAAAAACATGTTCAAATTTGCTCTCTATATTCTTAATAAGTGAGAGATAAAGAGAGAAGTACAAAAATTAGTAAGAAAAAAAAAAGTGAGAGAGGGATAAAATTGTGAAATTGTGATAAGTGGAAAAGAGTTTTAAAATTTTTTTTAATAATTGAAATTCTTTTTAGATACCAAAGCTTTAATATAAAATTAAAATAAATTAATTTTAGTAATTAAAGTTCGGGTTTATTTGTAATATTTTAAATTTTAAACACCATTAATAGTTTTATTTCTGAACAGACATGCTTGAGCTCATCTTGTTAGTTTCAAGTGTAAAGCAACCATTTTGACGAAGAATTATTCTTGAAGAGGATTTTTAATTACTTTTATGAGTGGTAAAAAAACACCTTTAAAAAACAATTCAAAAACAAGAACAGGTAAAAAATAGGTGAAATAAATAAAGACAATAAATACTTTGCAATGTCAAAAAGAAAAAAAAGTTACAATTAAATTAAAATTTTAAAAAACAGCCTAAAAACAATACAATAACAAAACAAAAAAATTCATTTTTCGGAAAAGCAACAAAGCTCATAAAAAATGAAAGAATAAAAAAAGTACACTTTCAATAAGGTAAAAAAATACTCATCGATTAAAAAAACGTAAATCTACGTGTGAGTTGATTTATCAAAGCAAGAAAAAATGAAAATAAAAACGACGTCAACGACATTATTATTTATTATTTCGAGATAGACGAGGTTAAGCAAGCAAGCAGGCGGCAGGCAAGCAACACTACTACTATCGTCGCGCAAAATGGACTCGCTAGCTGGCTAGCTAGCTGACTTACTGACCAGCATCCATCCATCTATCGACTGACCAAGAAAGGAAAAATCTTACGTTCTCACTCGTTTCTTAACCCCTCCGAACGAATAAGCTTTGTTTCCGTTGTCCGTTAGCTTAACTTTTTTTTTGACTTGGCTGCTTAGAATTCGGTGATGTTGATCGATATTTATTTTTTTTCAACTTCTTCACCATTTTTGTGCGAACTTTTTTTTTCTCGTGTTGTAAGTAGTAAAGAGTAGAGAGAGGGTGCTTAAAAAATCATCGACATCGTTATCGTCGTCTTCGTTGTCGTTACTAACCTTTTATAAAACCATATACGAGAATGTGAAAGAAGAAAAAGATGAGGGAATAAATAATTATTGTTGGCTAATATGAGATTTATTATTTGCTCTAGGATAGCCCTGGCTGTTGTTAGCTCAAAAAATTAAATAAGTGAGAGTAAATTTGGTTGATCATCTTTAAAGTCCAACTGGCTAGATACAAAATTTAAAAAATCAAAGTAAATTAAAAGTTACAAAAATGTTAGCAACAAAACTGCTAAGTATTGCAATTTCTTTATTAAGGAAAAAAAGTGAGATGAAATAAGGATTAAATAAACAATAAATAAAAAAAGAATCAAACCAAAAAAATTTGAGGATTGGATGGATATTTTTATTTTCTTTTTTTATTTTTGTCGGTGTTCCATTTTTTAGAGCTTAAAAAGGAAGTTAGTTTCGGAAGATTCAAATTTTCCTATGTATTTTTTTAAATTTCTCTGTTTTTTATTGTTTTTGAGGGATTAACGACCCCGAAACTGAAGTGAAAGATTGTAATCTATCTTGCTTGTATCAACACACCGTCGTCGCCGACGCCGCTTTCACCTATTTTTCTTCTTTTTTTTTCAAAATCAAAAAGCTTCACGCTTCCTTGACCGCTTTAAAAAAAAAATATAGAATATAAATTATTTATTTCCTCCTTCTTCCTTTTTTTTGCAACTAAATCTAATTATCAAAAAATTAATATCTTTCAAAAAAAATATCACAGAAAAAATATAAACACTGTCACTTTTTTAATATTTGCCCCGTTTTTTGATGCCAGCCTTTCAATGATTATTGTGGTTATTGCTGCCATTTTTATTTAGTGGTTTCAGTTCCACGGGGTTCGCTTTTTCTTGATTTCTATTTAGTTCCCATTCATTTATTCGACGAAGAGGTATTGCAATTACTCCACTTAAAGTCATAAGAGCACCCATAACCATAAATGAAAGAGTATAATTATTTGTTACAGTTTTGAGATAAGCTAAAAAACATTAAAGAAAATAACTAGATTTTATAGTTTTTTGTTTCTTAAAAATTTTACCTGCAAAAGGTGGTCCAACAAATGCTGCAACACCCATATACAATAACAAAATTCCATAGGCACTAGTTAATCTTTCAAGCCCAAAAAGTTCTACAACAATAATGGATCTCAAAGCGGCAAAACATGCAACACCAATAGCAAAAAATATGCAATAAATAATAAATTGATAAAATTCATGAACATATGGAACTCCGATAGTTACTAAACCAGCGATAATTAAACTAATATTTGTTAACCATAATGGATCCACTTTTGGATGATCTGAGATATACCTTAAAATTATGGATTTAAAAAAAATTTTAAAATTTGTAATTAACAAACCCGCAAATAATCCGAGCAATAACATTTACAGCTCCAAGAGAAAAAACCAAATATTTAGTTAAATGTGGTTCCACGCCTTTTTCAATTGCAGATTGTCCAAGAAACATGAAAGGAACAAAAAAGCATGTAAGAGTTAAGAAACCGCTAATTGCCAAAACATGAAAGGTTGGTGAATAAAGTAAATCAAAATCAAATAATAATCGCAGAGCAGAAAAAATTCCTTCACTCCAATTTCCTGTTGCATAACTTTCTGTTGTTGGTAAAGCAGCAGAGCTTAGCATGAGTTGAGAATGATGTGGATGAGTGGTGCTCAAAGCGGAAACAGATCGGTGAGCTTTATCTAAAAAATTAATTATTTTCAGTTGACAAACTAGGAAAATTTGCATACGAGTTGCATCTTGCGTTCGTTCATTTAATTTTTGAGTTGAACCAGGATAGAAAATATCTGCTTTGGAAAGAGGTCGATTTAAAGCTGTTAAACTTTTTCGAGTTACATTCAAAGCTCCTGCTTCTGAACTCCAAATAGCATGTTCACTATCTGCGCCAGTATTAAGTGAAAGAGTAGATAAAAATGGAGTTTCAGGATTTATGGTTCTTAAAGGCGCTTGTAAATTTGATTGCCTTGGAAATCGTTCAATCACAGTTCCAGATGGAATATATTTATTATCTTCTTCTATAACTTCCACGGAAGGTTCATGTTCGAGAAGTTCATGTTTTTGTTCCATATATTCTTTTGCAATTTCAGCTGCTTTTTTAACTTGTGAAACTGTGGGTTGCAAAGGTTTAAAAAAATAACCAAAAATACAACATGAACATGTTATTGCAGAAATGGTAAACATAAAAAATCTCCAATTTCCACCACATAATTCCAAAATGAGTGGATTAAGCTGAAGTTACTAGAATTGTTTTTCAAAATTCATGGAAATATAAAAATGATCAAAAAAAACTTACATAACTAAAAACTGATGTTCCAATACCCGAACCACAAACGGCTATACCTGTAGCTAGAGCTCTTTTGTTACTAAAGTATTGACCGACTATAACTACAGCAGGAAGAAAAATTAAACCAAATCCAACACCACCAACAATTCCAAAAGTGAAATAAATAACTGGGAGAGCCGGCATTAAGGCGCTCACAAAAAATCCCAAAGCAGCAATTAAGGCACCAGCAATTGCAACCATATGACACCCAAAATGATTTGCTAATGCACTTGCAATAGGGCCTAAAATAAATTTTAAATAGGTTTTGAGAGAACTTTTTTTGTGGTTAGTTACCTGTAAGCAAATATGAGCCAGCTAAAAGTGAAGTAGCAATTGAAACCGTAGCAGTATTTGATTTAAATTCCTTTTCCCAAATAGGTAAAATTGTTTCACCAATTGAAAATATAATTCCGTCTACAACCGCATTAGCAAAAAAGGAGGCGATAACCACAACCCAACCATATCCACCATCGGGAGGTTCAATAATTCCAACTTCCTCTAATTTTGTTTCAGCTTCCATTTCTTTATTATGCAACATTTCTTCCACCACTTCTGAATGACTATGATGACTATGGACTCGCTCTCGCCCACCACCTGTATCATCAACTTCTAAGTTTTTCATTTTGATTGAACAACGAAATTCTAAAAAATAAATTCCACATGAAAATTAAATTTTTCACATTTTTTAATAAAATGTTTTTCGATCATTTTTTCACGCTCGCTTGAGTGACAACAAAAAAAACTTTAAATTTCTTGGGTTTAAAAAATTTAAACAGCTGATCAAAAAATAAAAAGCATTGATTGGAATGAGAAAGGCTAAAGTTCATATTTAAAACTAAATAGCTTTATTGCCTCAAACTGTTCGTGCGATTTATTTTTTTTACTATTGGCATGCTAGGATTGCTGCTGTTGTTGTCCGGAAAAGTTTTAAGATTGAAAAACAAAAAAAGTTAAAAATGATATTTTTGTGTATTTTGTTTTCAATCATCAAAACAAAATAAACAAAAAAATAATTAACGCCGTTTAATTCTTTTCTTTCTTCATTCTTATTTCCAGCAGGCTGGTATAAATATGAAATTGATCAGCAAAATCGGAAAAGAATGTTTTTGACCGCAAAAAAAAAGAAGAAAGAAGAAAGACAGAGAAATAAGTAAGGTAAAAACAAGGGCAAACAAAGGCTTTTATAAAAGCAGCAGCCAGAAAACATATGGTTCAAAAAAAAGAAAAGAAAAAAAGTAAAAAGCTTTTTGAACTTCGTTGTTGCTGTTTTTTCTTTCAGACTGAAAGGAAATAACAGCCATAAAAAGAAAGAAATTTATCATGGCTTTTCAAAAATATGAATAAAAGGCTTGCTTTCTTTGTGATCAAAAACGAATTTCTTTTTCTTCCAACAATAGAATCAAAAAATCAACAACAAAAAATGAAAAAAAGACAGCAAAAAATGTCATACAAAGAAAAGAAATTTATCTTCTCCATCCTCCTCCACTTTCTTTTCTCAATCATCATAATCATTATATATTTTTTTGGTGGTTAAAACACGAAGACTAATAACTACTTCTAACTCTACTATTCTGATTGATGTTGCGGCAAAGAAAGAAAGGAGGGCTTAAAAATGATAAGAAACTGTTGATGTTAAACATGAAACAAGACAACAACGACGAAGATGAAAAAAAAATTATCATCTTCAAAGTTGTGTGTATGTACAAATTAAAGCTCTTTCCTTATTTATCTCATGGTGATGACAAGTGTTAAGACGATTAACTTTTTTTGAATAAAAAATATATATTTGGCTGCAAAAGATGGAGCCTCGTGTAAAGTATTAAAATTATCAACAAAAAAATATAATACTTTTACAATTTTTTCTTTCCTTTATTTTTGAGGAACTTTTTTGTATTCAAGGATTTTAGTTTTTTAAATTATAAAAAAAGTTTTAAAAAATGGCAAAACAATGGAAAACAAAAAAAGTATAAAATAAACTTCAAAAAAAGAAGCAAAATCAAAGTTTATAGAAAAAAGAAGCTTTTATTCGTTCAAACAAAAAAAAAGAGAGCTATCAATTTAACTCTTTTTTCTTTTTTGCCTGGCTGCAAAAAAGTGTGGCAATCATATATAATGTGATGCTGCTGCTGCTCCCGTTTGGTTTGATGATATGATCATTGGGGTTTTTTGTTGACAACTTATTTTCTTTCTTTTTTTTTCTTTTTGAAAAAGAATATCGAACGATGAAAGACGAGACCCTTTTAAACCTGTTTGTGAGAGTGAGATAAATTAACACATTTTTAGTTAAATGGATCTTGTATCAATTAGTTATAAAAAAATCAAAATATTAAATAGTCGGTGTTAAAATCAAAAATTGTGGTTGAATGAAAAAAATAATGAAATATGGATTTTTCCATTATGATTATAAAAATAAATCAATGGTCAATATAATTTTTTTTGTTAAAAAAAAGTCGTAAAATCGAAAATGAGCGAAGTTGAGAAAATTTATTAACAAAATTATATTTTTTATGACCAATCCTTGAAAATTGACCTTTTAAACTTTGGAGGTTTCCCCTTTCAAACGCAAAACAAAATAGCCATAAAAAGTTGAATAAAAAAAACAACAATAAAATTAAAAATTATTTAGTTATTTTTAAAAAGCTTAAAATAAATAAACGTAAACATTAAAAATATGTATGTAACAAGAATTCATAGAAATTAGTATCATTTGATTTTATTTATCCAACAAAATCAACTTATTTCCACAAGACTTTTTATGATGAATGATATTGATTGACAGATTTGTGATATTTTGTTTTATTTAGGCTGATGAATATTTATGCAAAATATTGGAGCATTAAATCAGTTGATAAAATGACAGCCAGTTTGCTGCGCAAAATCAACTGATTTAATTTATTATACTTTGTTACATCAGTTTCCCTAAACAAACTGGCCATAAGCCAGCCATCAAAAAAATCTATCACTCAAATAAACCGAAGGATCCATAGCGTCTTTTAATTTTTCTCTGTCACTCAGCAAAAAAAAAATTTGATAAAAAAACAAAAATCAATAGGAAAAAGGCGGAGAAAAACTTTGATATTGAAAAACAAAAACGGCTGTTTACATTTTTTAGAGCAATTTGATTGTTATTCTTCGTTCATTTAGACTTTATAATTATCTCCCTTAACATGCCTTGTACTATCAATTTACCACCTTCAAATGCAAAGTTCGTGAGTGAATTTATAAATTTTTAATCTATATATATAATTAATGATAATTTAGTATCAAGAATGTCCATTCGAAATGAAATGGATTATAAGTGAAGAAAAATTGAGAAAGAAGAACGATTTGAGAAGCAACAAATTCAAATCCATGTTTATCCCTGGTATTCAGTATTATCTTGAACTTTTTCCTAATGGCCAAAATAATAAACCTGGTGTATGGATATCTTTGCATTTAAAATCAGTTATAAAAAAAATTAGTGCTACTTTTGTTATTTCAATTGAATCGGCTTCTCATTCTGACAATACTATAAACATGGAAAAAGGAATAAAGAGTTATATCTTATGTTCAAATGATGATTTATTTAATCAAGAAAAAAAATTTATCGTTGATGGAAATATGTTAATTCAAATCAAAGGCACTTTGAAAGCGCTTAATTTAAGACGAAAAAGTCATCACTGCAAAAAAAAGATATCCGCTCTCGCCGATTTATTAGTAGCAGATCAAAATAGGGATTTTGTGATTGCTGTCGGTGAAAAAGAAATTAATGTAAGTATTTTATGTATTTTTTGATTCGTAACTTTTATAATTTATTTAATAAGTATTAATGTTAATACTTTTTTTCAGATGCATAAATGGATTCTTGAAGCTCGTTCACCCGTGTTTAAAGCAATGTTTGCTTCTAGAATGAAAGAAGCTAAAGAAAATAAACTTTTAATTCCTGATTTTTCTTTTGAAGTGGTAAAAACAGCTATGGATTATCTTTATGAGCGAGACATAAAATCTAAAATCACGGAGGCAAACGCTTCAGAATTTCTCCATTTTGCTGATAAATATGACATAAAACCTTTACATGTAAGCGAAAGGTCAAATTTCTTGATACTTTTAGCTAAATTTTTAAGGCTATGATTCAAAAGGTATTGATCAAAAAACTAAATGAAACTAATGTTTGTCAATTCGCAAATGCCTCAGTTACTTCTAATGCACATGAACTTTGTGAACATTGTACTTGCTTAATTGCAAGCTGTATGAAAGCTTCTGAAGTCATCAATGAAGCAGAAACACTTTGTGACGAAATTCTCAAACAAGTTTGTCAAAGAATGTTGCTTACAACTTCACGAAACGTTCGTTAACTAATTTTGTTTTTATGATTTACTTTAATTTAAATATACATAGTTTTAATAAATTTTTTATGAGTTTTTTTTTTGTTGTAACCTGTAATTTTTTGGATAAACCAATACTAGTCTTCCTGACATAAAATATTGTTTTGTGTAGCCAAAAAAAGGAATTGGAAGAAATGCACCGAAGGATGAGATCATTATCTATACGATCGATATGTTCCGCTTTTTCTAAACAATGTAACAACTTTTTTCTTTAAAGCTAAAAAACGATCATCCAATTTTTTAAATATATGTAATTCAACTCTTTATTTTCTTTATTTAACTTGGCTTGAAATGGTTTCAATTCAAAATAAATTCGTGAGTTAAATGTGTTAAATAATGAAACATTTTTATTGAATATTTAGAAGCGAGAATGTCCATTTGAAATGAAATGGATTATAAATGAAGAAAAATTGCGAATGAACAACTTTTTGAGAAGTAACAAATTCAAAGCTGCCTTTATTCCTGGTGTTGAATACTATGTTCAGATCTATCCTAATGGTCGAAATAACAAATCTGGAGTTTGGATTTTCTTCCACTTAAAATCTGTAAATAGAAAAATTAATGCTAAATTTAAAATTACAATCATATCTGCTTTATATGAAAGTAAATATGAAAAACTTTATGAAAAGGACAATGGTCATGGACATAGATTGTGCTCAACAGAAAATCTCTTTAATCCAGAAAAAGGTTTTATGGTTGATGGAAAGCTGACAATTAAAATTAAAGGGATTTTACAAGCTCAAGGTTTAAAATTGAATGAATTAATAAATGTACCACGTGGACTTGGAGATTTGTTGTTGAATCATAAAGAAAAGGATTTTATTATCGTTGTTGAAGAAAAGGAAATTCCAGTAATTATTTCCATCTTATATTTATTTTTTATATTCCTTTTCATTTTAGGTTCATAAATGGATACTTGAAGCAAGATCAACTGTTTTTAAAGCAATGTTTGAATCTGGAATGAAAGAGGCTAAAGAAAATCGGCATGTAATCCCTGATTTTTCTTTTGAAGTGGTCAAAGCAACAATGGATTTTCTTTATGAACAGAATGTCAGCGATCAAATCACAGAAGACTATGCTTCTGAATTTCTCCATTTTGCAGATAAATATAATTTTGAACAATTTCATGTTAGTTTTTGAATAAAGCCAACCAAAAATTTCTTTAATTTTTAGGATTTGATTCAAACAATGCTGATCGAAAAATTAAACAAAAGTAATGTTTGCGAATTAGCAAATGCCTCAGTTACTTCTAATGCACATAAACTTCGTGAATATTGCACTTGTTTGATTGCATTATGTTTAAAGGAATCCAAAGCAATAGATAATGCTGAAACTCTATGCGATGATATTCTTAAAGATGTCAGTCAAAGAATGCTATTATCAAATTCTCAAAAAGCTCGTTAGGAAAGTTATTCAATTTTTTGTTTAGTTAATTATGTTTCGCTTGTTATTTTTTGACACTTCACAACAAATAAGTATCAAAATTATATAAAGATAATAATATTTTTTTTTTTAATAAACTTGTCGATAAAATCCAAAACTAACAGATTAAAGACAAAACAAAAAATTACTCAATCGACAAGCAAAAAAAATAAAGAAATCAATAAACAGAATTTAAAAAAAAAGAAGAAAAAGTGTTAGCTAAAGTTTGGCGGCAGTTATTAATCACAATCACAACTTTTTAAAATTTTTATGGAGCTTGGACAGACTAATTTTCTCGTAGTGTAATTTTCGTTTATAAAATTTTTACATGCAGCAACTTTTGCCATATAAAATTCATTATTATTCATATCTGGTAGTATTTTTTCTGCTGAGGAAGCTATGGTTGTTGTTGCCGGATTATTTTCTGTGACGTGAGATCCATTTGAGACAACATATTCAGGAGAGCAAAGAATCCATCGATATATTGGTAATGCATCTGACACATTTTTAATACTTATATATTGTTCAGTAGTAAGTTTTCCAATATAGCTTTAATATTATTCGGAATGTATTTTACAGCGGCCGTATTCATAATCCAAGGACTGTTAATACTCCCGTCCGGTGGAATCTCAAAAATGGCAGAAGGATTACATAATTCTGATCGATGAATTCCATTTAATAAAACAAATTTAACTGCTTCTAAATGGGCAAAAGTTAAATTTCCAAAAATATCCAATGTTTGTTGTGGTAATTTTAAAGATGGTGAAGAAACTTGACCAATTTTTTGTTTTGAAAGGTCGTCTAAATCTTTTAAACCATTTGAAGTTCCAATTCCACTGGAAGTATTAAATTTTATGGGATGATATCGATACAAGGCATAATCACGACATTTGGGAATTATTTCTCGCAACACTTTATCATGTGATTTCATGAGACAATTGCTAAAATGAAATTATTAGAACATTTTCGTCAACCATTAACTCAATATTATAGGGGTATAGTTATTTTCAAGTATAATCCCCTAATGAAGTATGCCCCCGTTGGTGTCTCGATATCTGCTTTTAAATAATCTTACCTATTTAAAAAACATGATTGAATATTACTGATGATGCATTCGTGATGAACTTCTTCAGGTGTTTGATTAATATTTAATCGTTCTGGTTGAAATATATCTTCTTCGCTTTTTTCAAAAATGGGTATGAATTTACGTGATTCTAATGGCGTTGTATAATTTTCTAAGTTCTCCTTCATACAGTCACTGAAATACGCACCAAATTCACCTGTATATTGTGCAATAATAGCTTTAGAATTTATTTTTAGGAATTCTGTTTCATGGTCATTCATTAAACAACTATGATGTCTAAAATTGCCTACAATACATCCTAAAGCTTCTTCAAGTGAACATTTCTTTCGCTGAAAATAAAAATCAAATAATTTCTCTCGCCAAATTATAATTAAACTAACTTCAATAAAATTTCCAAAAAAAGTAATAGGTGTTATTTCAAGCTTATTTCCACGAGATGAATCAATCTCAAAACATGAAATATTAATAAAAAAGAATACCAGAGACACTAAAATTCGTATCATATCTTTCTTTTTTAAAAGGTGTTAAAGAAAAGGAAGGAGTGCCATTAAAATTAAAATAATATTCATTACTTAAATATCATCTTTCTTTTTTCTTCTGCAAAGTGACCTCGTTCGACCTATTTTTGGCAAATCTCAATTTCCCTTCCCAATGATAGAAAAATAAATTGTAGATAAACATAGAAACAATATAACTGTGTTTGGTTTTGCATGAATATTTTTTATTTATCAAATCCCGATTCAAGGTCGCGATAAAAAAAAGAAGAGTTCACTGAAATACTTACATAAGTCTGTCAAAGGATGCTTTTTTCAAATACTCAAAATTTTTGTTAAACAAATTAAGGTTTTTTATGTAAAGATCAGTTTTTGAATAAAAAAAATATAATTTTAAAACTCATGCTTTGGAGTTATTTTTCTTTTGAGGCTTCAGTTAGGTTTAAAGTTTGGATAATAATAAAGCTTTAGAAATAACAATAAAGTATTTATTCATTGAGAAAATTTTACATATTCATGCGATAAAAAGAAAATACAGTAAAAAAACTTTCTAACTAATAATACATTCTCATTCTTTTTAATGGTTTCTCATACTTCGCTTCTTTATTATTTATATTTTTGTTTAAAGCGTGAAAATGGAATGATTTGGAAGGAATATCCGAGTTTGTATAACGTGGTGGAATATGTTGTACAGATGATGATGGACCACATGGCGTTTGAAAAGTTGCTTCATGGTCATCAATGTTTAATTCGTGGGCGGCTTTATCTTGGCCATCAGCATGTTGGAGATGAACCTATAAAGTTCGCAGCGTTATAAAATTTTTAATTTGATTTTTTAATCGATTATACATACTTTTTTGATTGAATCGTTTTCCTCATTCACACCAGAATTTTTAATTGGTTGATGCTTTGAATTATTGGAAACTTTAACAATCACTGGATTTGCATCTTTAATAATTTGAGAATGTGAAACTGCAGAGGATGTGTCACATGAGAGGTCAGTAGGTTCATCTTCTAAAAAATTAATAATTAAAAAAATTTATTAATCAAAAAATTTATGCAATTTTTAAAAATTACTTTTCTTTGATTTCTTAAAAATCCGCCGAATCCAATTCATCACTTTATGTATTGGCACTTAAAAAAATAATTCAAAAAGCGAACAAAAGAACTTTTAAAAATAATATAGGAATCGATTTAACGAATAGCATTCAAATTATTAAAAATAAAAATGCTGGATTGCAAAGGTTTTTTTATTTATAAATATTTAGTAAATTACAAACGGCAGTGAGTAAAGTAAAGAAAGCCAATTATAAATAACACCCAAAGTAGTTACAAAAATAAAATATAAAAACCACCAACACAAAACAGGTGGATGATTCACATCGTAATATATCCAAGCAACTGTAACAGATTGAGAATTAGTAGCTGAATCATTTTGAATTTCAGCTTTAAAATTACCAACTATCTTTGGTGGATGTGACCGCGAATAATGCCATTTTCCATTAAAAATAAAAACACTATGAATTTGATCATTAACAATCATGTAACGGTTATCATTAGATTTGATGATGTGCTTTCCATTTTTATTTATTTTTGTTATAAATCCAAGAGTAATATAAATAGAAGCTAAAAAAATAGATGAACATTTAAAAATATTTATTTGGCTTTCTTTAAACAAATTTGGTTTCGAAAAAAGTGTCTCCCAAAAAAGCAAAAAATAAAAATAAAATTCTTTAAATATCCGTCGTCTATTTTTAAAACTGCTTGTTGTTGACTGCTCACAGACATGAATAGCGCTGGGTTTTTTTTCAGCGTAAAGGTCATTTTTTCCTTTCAAAAATGAATAACAACCCTACTTACATATTGTTAAAAATGCAATGATCAAATATGTGCTAAACAGATACATTCTATAGTTCGTTCAGGCTTTAGAGGGCCAATGATGATTCATAAATCTAAATTAAAATCAATCAATAAATAAACTGACCAACAATGAAAGTTGGAAATATGTAAAATTGCGTCGTAAATAATTTTAATGAAAGAATTTTAACAAAATAAATTGATAAACGCAAATATGAATTAAAAGTTATAAATACAGTTTTTCAAATCAATAGAAAAATTACAATTTTCGAAAGCTCTTTCAATAATCTCAATTTGAAGTGAAAAATAATTAAAAAGTGATTATGGAAATGCCATTTTTTCTTTCTTAATCAACCAGTGAGAGAGAAAAATTTTTTTCGATAAGTAAGACTGTTTTTTTTAACGCAAAAGCCGGACTGAAGAAAGAAGAAAAAAAAATTGTTGCTTTCAACAAAAGAGCAAGAATCAAGTGTTTCGAAAAAATTTATTTTGTATTAACACAAGGAAAGCCCTCTTTTACAATAGAAGCTTTTTCTATGCCTATTTATGAGGAGTATATCCCCCACTATAGATTTCTGAGATCGATGATCAGGAAAAAGTTTTCCTACAGTGAAAGATAAATTTGTATATTTTCTTTCTATAGCGGCATATAGCTTTTTTTTATTGACGATATTGTAATTTATTAGTGCTACCGAAAGCTGAGAATCTTTACTACATTATGTATTCAAAAGATAATTCATATATGAAACAAACAAAAAAAAAAATTTCCTCTATCAAACTTAAATGGCCTCTCAAAAAAAATTTTATATCCTTGCAAAAATTTTTTCTTATCTTGAACGAACAAATTTTTGTAGATGCCGTAATAATTCCCAGAATTTTTAGTTTTTTTGAAAAGAACCTTTGAGATGAATCTATGAAAAAACAAAGCAAAAAAATTTGGGACATAAAGCATAAAATTTTTTTACTCTGCAAAAAAAAGCAGCCGATGATGATTCGCCAATTTTCTTTTTTGTTTGAGGAAAACTACAATAAGTTTTTTTACTCAAGTCTTTGAAAGAGCTAAAAAGTTCATTGCGTTCATTTTTGACATCATAATAATTTTTTTTATTGTTGATTTGTGTTTTGAGGTGATTCATTTTAAGATTCTTTATTTATTTTATTTTTTTGATAAATAAACGTTTACATTTGTACATATGTATATAATTTTTTTTAAACTTTGGGTGCGAAGTACGAGAATTAACTTAAAACTGCGATATTTTTTTGTTGCAGAAAGGTTTTTTATGAGTGAGTCAGCAAACAAATAAAGATTTCAAGCACAGACACAAAGTTAATACATATAACATTTTTATACCATTTTAACTAGAAACAAATAAAAATAAAATAAATGATGCCATTGTTGTTTAATGACGTGTTTTTTTTTATCTTCGTCGATAGTAGCGCACGATAAATTGAACTTGAACAATTTTTAATTCTTCATGTGCATATTCTCGGGTAAATCGAGTTACTAAACCTTAAGAAAGTCGATATGGGCTACATTTGTGCAACTTCCAAAATCTCACGCAAAAAACTGGACCTCAAAATATTGGGTAATTTATGAAAATGTTTTCATTTCGATGTCCATATCTCCCATATCATGATAGCAAAGTGAATCTGATTTAGTCAACACCGTTTTCTACGACTTCGAAAATTTATATCTCCTTCCATTCGAACCATTCCAGCCACTTGTTGATTTTTCACGAATTCTTGAAATATTTTGGTATACTGTAGCTTCATGTTGTTGTATCTCCATAGCACAAATTTTAGGAATTTCTCATAAACTCCTATTAAATTTGTGTATCCACTAGTTTTAAAAGCTCAAAAAAATTTATGATAAAGCTTTTTTATTTTTTTATTTTTTTAATCAAAGCTACAGTATACAAAACAAAATATATATTTGAAATAACCTTTCTGAAAAAAAATTAGTAAACTTTTGTTGCACTGCAATAAAAAAAAAGCAAAACTTTAAAACACAATATGCAGAAAAATTTTTTTAGTTTGTTTGCAAATGGGCTTCTTATTAATCAATCGAAATCCGAATAATCTCCCGCTAATCTTTGCGAATAAGAAATAGGGTCTTCTCGCTCTCCTCGAACTAATTCAGATGGGTCATAAATTTTCCATTTCACTTCTACTTCAGAATATTCATGAGAAATATTTCCCGAATATAAAATCCATCTTGAATCCGAATCATCGCGTTGTAGACCTTCCAGCCATTTTTGATCGATGGGTTCCTTAAATAATTTTTTTTTAAAAATAATTTGTTGAAAATAAAATAAATTGTTACTTGACTTCTATCATCAATATGAATTTTCGCTATAATTTTCCAAACATTGTTTTCAGAGAGAAATGTAAAAAGTCGGTATAGCTTTGTTAGGGATGTTTCTCCTATTAGAGCACATTTGCAATTCAAAATAAGAGTAGTTGCAAATGGAAAAACTTCTTGGAACTTATTTAAATGTGAAAAATGGACATTATTTAGATAATAAGAAGGCATACTCATGTTGAGAATTAAAGTTTTAACTGAAACCAATAGAGGAGAGCTAAAACTTATAAAAGTCAATATATTTTTTTAAAACAAAAGTAAAACACATACCTATCATGTATTTTTTGGATATCATTAATCATACAGTAATCAGTAACAGAAAAGGTAAAAGTTGAGGTTTTTAAGCCACTCCGACTAAAGCTTTTAATATCGCCTAATCCATCACCAGCTACTTCGAAACTTTCTAAATCGAGATTCTTCAAATTATAAGGGCACTTCATATGTGAACAAAACTCCAAATGTTTGATAGTTTTTGCCAAATTCTCAAATATTAAATTTCCATTTTCGATCTGTTCATATCCAACTTTGAGACTTGTCAATTCTGAATAAGGAAATATGTATTTGAAGCAAACAAAAAAGCATAGCTTACTTTGAGCAGAAATAATTCTCTTTATATTTCCCAAATAAATAACTTTGCAGGCACCTGATTGGAAAATTTTATCATCGTCTTTAAACCATCTTCCTATTGGAATATTTTTCGCATCAGACTTGCTATCGTAATTAATTTCTAAACTTTTATGAGGTTTATCGCTTAATAAAATAAGCGTTTTAACGGAAGAGCCAATGCAATTCATTAAGCCATCGACGAAAACTTTTTCATAAAAAACTTGATTTTTACCCTAAAAAATTGTAAAAACACTTAATAAAGATTTTTGAATAAAATTCTCACCCATCCAATAGAAAATTTATCTTTTTCGAGTTTTAAAGTATCAATTAAAAGAAAAAAAGTTTTTAAAACCTTCCAAGTTTGTTTTCCACTCAAACCAAAAGCGTATACTTTTGATTGGTCACCAAAAATAACAAGTTTTTGAGCAATTTCAGAAAGAATTTCTTGATTCAAGAATGGCATCTTTAAAAAAAATTCAGAGAAACAACCTTAAGGTTAATTTTCTCCGAAAAAATAAGAAGCACAAATTATTTAATTATCAAAAAGTTTATCAAAGTAAATTTTTGGGAATTGGATTTGTTGATAAATTTCTTGGGGTAAAATGCTTTAAGTTTACTTCTTTTGTTTTATGTACAAAATTTAAAAAAGGCCGATTTGCTTTTTTACTTTGTAATTTTCAATTGAATTCATAACTCGAGGCTCAAAAAGCTTTTGTCGATCGATGTTTTGGTTGTAATTATATTTCGAGAATGTAGTGACGGTTTTGAGCTGTAGGTTGTTGCGGTTCCGAGAGAGAGAGATGAGACGACGTTATTGCAGCACAGATTTATTATACGAATGAACTTATGTTAACAATATTATAAAACAAATGACAACAATGATTATTATGCTAATTTTAGATTAGCGAAATGAAGATGATCACGAGCGTCGTGACATTCCCGGCCAGCGATGAGATGATTGATGGATCGTGAAGTATATATAGTTGAAAGTGGATCATTAAAAGGATCATTCATAGAATTGAATCATAGTGGCATTATAAATAAGCAAGTTTGATCATGTTGATTGAAGGAAATTATAAATAAGATCATAGAGAATATAAGCGATAACATGTTGGAAGCAAATGAAAAGAAGAAGAATAATTGAGGTGTTATGGTTTAAAGTTGATGAAGTTGATGGTTGAGATGCAGTTGGTTTGAGTTGAAAGTTGTTTGATGTGTGGTTGGCTTGAGATGAGTTTGATTTGAGTTGTGATGATATTATAATGATGATGAAGTTGGTGGTGATTCTTCCAATGATTTAGGTTGTTTTATTGAGGTGTAGTAGTGCTCTTCGATGAGCTCCTCCCCACCAGGACTTTGAAAGGAATCCAAAGCTTTTTTATTGGATAAATCATAACCGTTTAAAAAACTTTCTTCATTATGATTTACAATGTTTTCAACCTTTTTGCTATTAAGGATTGGTCCATTTTCTTTCATAAAAGGAGGATTTATCCGAACTTTTGGAATATCCGCATCTTTATTATCTTCATAAACCGTTTTTAGATTTTCACAACACTTTGAATATGTTTCATGAAGTTTTAGTTGGTTATTAGAAAGATTTTCTTCAACCTTTTTAACGATCAAATCCAAATTAGGAGTATTCATATGCAGAGAATCTGAAATTTCCGTTTCATTGGAAGATTCTAATGGATTGTGTGAAACTTTATCAAGTTGTTCAACTTTTTGAAACTCTTGTTTATCCTTTTCATTTTCTAATGTTTGTAGTTCACGAACAGAAAATCCAAGTGAATGTTTAGCTGAGTATCGATTAATTTCATCGGTGCTTTTACCAAATAATGATATAGTCATAGCAGAAATGTTTGGTGGACGATTTGTTGTATCTGGACCACAATACATTATTCCAACTTTGGAATGAACTCGAGTTAATCCATTATCAAGTTTTTTAAATGAATCAACGAATTCAAAGAAATTATCAGCTCCGATAAGAATATCAGGTGATCGATGTTTTCTTTCCATCTTTCCTGAATCAGCTTTTTCAAGAATTGGAATAACAGTTGCAATTGTTTTAATAGTGTTAACAGAGAACGATGGGATTATATTTGATCCGAAGAATAATTCGCCATTGAAATAAAAAAATAGTTAATTATTTATCCATTTTTTTGAATGAATGAGGTGAGTGTCCATGACAACGCTCTTCCTCATCACATTTTTAGTTTATGGAACGCACCTTTCTTTATTCTTTGCACAAAAAAAGAAAGAAATAAAATAATAAAAGTTGATGAAAATGAATGAATGTTTATAATATTTTTTAAATATAATATTTTAAGAGTTTTATGGACTTTATCATTCCATAGGTTTTCAATGGACTTTTTTTAAATTACAGCGAAAATGGTTGGTACTTGTAAAAGGAGGAAATAAAGCTAATTTTCAGAGAAATTGTATATTTTGAATATTTGAAAAATATAAAGTTAGAGAAAAAAAATTAGGTGCAGTTTTGTCTTTTCTAAAGATGGATCCTTTATTTTTTTTTTGAATTTTATGATCCTTGAAACAATGTTTAAGGACTCTTTTTATGTCCTATTTTTCATTTTTTATGATATTTCTTTTCTTTTTTTGGTTTTTATCATTTTAATGATTTTCCTAGTTTTTTGTCACAAAAGTTTCACAGGAATTTATCAATCACTTTCTCTTTTTTGTAGAAATCATTTTCAAAAAACGATGCCGGTGACGTCAAAATTCGTTTTACTTTCCTTCCATTGTTTCATGTTTTTAAAAACTCTGACATAACAAATAAATCGAGTACTTTTTTCCCACGGTTAAAAAAGGGTTTCATGGATAAAGTTAAAAGAAAAAAAAGTTTATAAGTGGCTGATATTTTTAGTAATCATTTTTAACTACCAAAAAAAGATGACAAAATCTTTTGCTTGTTTTTTTTTTTTGAGACGTTTCCTTTCTTTCCATCGATAAAATAGTTAATCAATTCATTAGATAATTTAATGTTTCAGATTTTTACCTGTGATTTTTTTGAATGGAAAAAAAAATCCCATTTGGGTTAAGCCTCACTTTATTTTTGGAGGACACCTGAAAATTTCTGGATTTTTTTTCTTTCTCTTCTTTGTGCATTTTTTCTACCAAAAAAAGAAAGAGAACGGAGGTGTAAAAGAGTGGATGACTCAGAAGAGAGCATTTCCATCGAATGACAACGACAACGACGACATACATGTACACGCATATTTGGTATTTTAGAGAAAAAAAAGACAAAATTAGAAAGAAAGAAAAAAGCTTGTACAGTCTTTTTTGTCAACAAATGTACATACATGGTTGTGTCAAATTGAAACCAACCATTTTTTTTGGTTTAGTTTATAAAACTTTACATTTTCTGTCTCTGTTTAAACAACAAAAAAACATTATTGATTGAAGAAGAAAAAAATGATCTCATTAATTTCTATGCTTTGCAAACATGAAACTCAAATATTTTGAATTTCCAAAATTTTTGTTGAAAAAAAAGTGGACTCAAGAAAAATTTTTTTTCTTTTAAAAATATTTGGTTTTTCAAAAACTGTGAATTCGTTGAGAAAAACTAAAACTAAATTATTTCCGGCTGCCGTCGCGATTTCTTATATGCGCAAAAAGCAAAAAAGCAAGCAGCAATGTTGCTGCTTGCTTTTTCTGCGCGCACCAAACAACAACGTCGAAGACGACTCACCCAAATTCTTTTTTCTCTTATTTTTTTGAGGTTTTTTATATGCCTGCGTGAGTGAGAGAGTGCATATTGTTGTCCTTCCTTTTATTTTTTTCTTCGCGTCCTCGTAAGCTTTTATATATGTTGAACTTCGTTTTTCGTTTTTTCTTTAGATTCGAATAAAAAAAACAGAAAATTTACAATGTTTGTTGTGTAATACTTTTTTTATATTTCCATATTTCTTTTTTTTTCAGGTGGCAGTAAAAAAAGTGCGCAAATTTAACCTTTTAAAACTTCCAAAATAACATTTTAAATTATAAAGGATGTTGCGATTCCTTCGCCAACATTTTGGCACACATCAAAACCAGGATGCATATCGCGTCGATCGTCTTAAATATGATGGATTGCAAGAATATATTCATTTTAGCAAGGTTTAGTTCTTTCTTTCAGTTGGTTGCTTTTTTTGCTAATTTTTAAAGTTTTTTTTAGCTTATGTGTCATGGCTTTCCTCAAAAATCAAGCTGCTTTAGCGTTGATTCAGATTTTGGATTACTTGCAATTGGAACAAGAGATGGCCGAATAAAAATGTAAATTTTGGCATTTCACTTTAAAGTTTTTATTTATTAAGTTTTCTTGATTTTAGTGTTGGGAGTGAAAAAGTTGAATGGAGCGGCCACTTAAATTTATGTCCAAATATTAAAAGTATTCAATTTATCCCAAATTCCGGCTCCTTAATGCTTGTTTCGGAAGAGCCATCAACAATGACTCAAAATATTCATAAAATTCGAATAGAAAATGATAAATTGGATATTGAAACAGTTTCAACTCCGCCATTTTTAAAACGAATAAACTGCAGCTTTGTTATTTCCCGGCCACAACCTCACCAATCCTTTTTTCTTCTTGGAACAGTTAGCGGAAATTTGTATAAATTAAATATTTCCACTTTAGCCACAAGTGATTTTGTGGTTTATGACGATTTAATGGAAGATGAGTAAGTTTAAAAAAACTCGGAATATATAAAATCATGGTCTGCTTTTTTAAGTGCAAATGAGCTTGAATCTAATCAACGATGTATAACATATTTAAATTATGATGGAAATAATTTAATTATGGTTATTGTAAATAATATTTATTTAATAATTTATGATATTTCTAAGATGATTGTGGCCCATCGATTTAAATCAAATCAATTTATTACAGTGAGTTTTAAACAAATTATTTTCGGAAAATGATTGCTAAAAGAATAATTTTAGAGTGCAGAATTTTCTACTCCCATTTCCTCTTCCGTTGTTGTTAGTTATGAAGATGGAAGTTATTCAACTTATTATATTTCATATTCACCTGATTTTGAGTTAATTCCAAATGAAAAGGAAGTTCTTATGTATGGAAATTATCCAAGCACTTCCATTCAGCGAATGTCTATGATGGTATCGACGCAGTTAGTTTTCCTTGACTATTAACCTTTTAAACTCTTGTTTTTTTAGATCAAATCATGAAACTTTAATATTTATTGGTGGCATGCCTAAAGCTTCCTGTGGAGATAGATATACCATTAATGTCAAAAACACTGATTCTCATGTAGTGTTTGATTTTGATAGTCCCATAATTGATTTTCAATTAATGCATAATAATTCTGCGTTATTTGTTCTTTGCGAACAGGAGTTAGTTGTCATTGATTTATTAGATCCTCAATGGAAATCATTCCCACTTCCATATTTATATCCTCTTCATTTTTCATCCATTTCATGCTCGAAATTAATTTCAAATGTTCAAGAACATGTTTATTTAGCTTTATGCGATGCAGGAATAAGGCAGCTAAGTGAAATTCGAACTTTTTCGTTGAGACAATGGCCATTAAAATGTGGCTATGGAGAACGTTCGAAAGCCGCAGATTTGGAAAATCGAGAATGTTCCATATTAATTACCGGACATGAAAATGGTTGCATAATATTTTGGAAGGCAAATTCAGTGAATTTAAAGCCGCTTTTAATTTATAATGCAGCAAAAGATTTTGAAGGATATTTTGAGCCTATTCCAACTTTAGATAATATTGCTGAAGCAAATGAAAATGGTATCGGAAATGATGCCGAAGATAGAAATGATGAAGACGATGAAGATAAATGGCCACCATTTAGAAAAGCTGGATTATTTGAAACATTTTGTGATGATCCAAGATTTGCTATACAAAAACTTGAGTTTGATGAAGCTACAGGAAATTTGGTGGTTGGTGGACGAGCTGGACACGTAATTATTTATGAACTTAGCAGTCAAACAACTACCCTCCCTCCATTGACTGTGTTGGAAGTGGATATGGTTGTAGCAACAACAACGCAACGGAATAATGAAACCAATTTCAAAGGTCCAAGAAATGCTGAAAGACCGTTGCCACCTAGAAGGGCTTCGATGCAATATGGAGTTGGAATTCGTCCAGCTTTTCAATGTATGATTCAATTAAAACCTGCTGTGCCTATTCAAACTCTTGCATGGAATTCTGAACATAATACTATCGCAGTTGGAATAGAATTTGGTTATGTTGTTTGCGATATGAAAACTAAACAAATTTTAAGCAAAAATTCTTTACTTCCAGCTGATGGTAAATTTTTAAACTCGTGAATCTCATCCTAAATAATGTTTTTTATTTTTTAGATATTATTGAAATTGTCAATAATGATGGCCAATTATCGAGATTTAAAAGTGTGAAAAAAACTATTCGACAATCGTTTCGAAGGAAAAAGAGAGCGCCTGGAACTGAATCGGCCTCTCCGCCAGAGAATGGAGATGTGGCATCAAATATGATAGAAAATTTAAGACCGGTTGAAAGAGAAATAGTTGCTCGTCCAAGGAATGCAAATTTTGTTGTTTCCAGTTAGTTTTACTTTTCTTTTAAAAACCGGAAAAATAAATGTTTTATTTTAGAAGGTGATTCACCGCCCTCATCAGTTCGATTGCTTCGATTTCTTAAACATTCACTTGGAGAGGATGAAGAAAAAACACTTTTATTAGTTGGCACTTCAGGTGGAATATTATATATTCATAGAATAGAAAAATTTGAAGAAATTGGAGAAAATTGTATAAAAATTCGAGAAATTCGAATGAAGCATGAAGCCCCAATAATACACGTTGAAATTATGGTTTGTTCAAACTTAAAAAAAGGAAACTTTTAATATGCAAATATTATTTTTTTAGAATGAGATATTATATATATTCACAGAGCAACAAATTCGATGTTATATTTTGCCTTCGCTAAGATCAGCAAGATTTAAATATAAAATTACAGCCGTGGAAGGATCTCGAATATCTAAAGTTCAAACAGTGTTGCTGAGAAGTGCAAAAGGTAAAAACTTTTCCTTGCTTTTCTAAACCTTAAATTTGTAAAGTAATTTTTTTTAGATCGAGAAGCCAAAGAAGAATTTATTGCAGTTTTAACAAATCGAGGAGAAATATTTATTTTTTCTCCATTTAATCTTAAAAAACTTGCACGACTTCAATTCACAAAATCCACGGATGGAGTTGCAATAAATTCTGCAAGTTTAGCTAAAGATGGAGCATTATTTTGGTTGAGACCTGGAGGGTCGGAATTTCAAAGAGCCACAATTGCTTCATGCTCCAATTATGGTTTGATCTCACCATTTCGTGATCGAAATATTTTTCAATCCTAGTCAATTATTATTTTAACTTTTTATTAATTTATTTGTTATTTATCGTTTTGAAAGTTGCAATAAATCGTTTTTGGTTAATGTCTTTCGATTTCTTTTTTAAATCTACCAAAGTAACAAAGGAATAAATAAGTTTTGCGACTGAATGCTAATCAAGATTAAAATATCAATATGAATAAATCTTTCCAAAATGAGATTTAAGAATATCTAATGTCCTTGAGTTTTTCTCCCGCTCTATGTCTTTAACATAGATTTTTCTTTTCAAAAAATGTTTATTATTTTTCTTATTATTTTATCTTTCGATTTAAATAAATATTATTTTCGTTCAAAATGAGAGTTAACTTTTTTGTATTGTCTATTTTCATTTGTGCTAATTTTGATGTTAAAGCCTTTCATAACCAAACTCAACAAATCCCAGAAACCAACATTGATTTAAAAAATGCTAGAAGTTGGCTGAATAATTTACGAGAAATTTACAAAATTTACAACTCTAATGAAAGCGTATTTGCGACTTATTCAAATATTTTATCTTTGGTGAAATCAAATGATATAGTTTTAGCTAAAGGGATCAACTTAACTAATATCAAAAATGCAAGTAATTTTATTTTTTATCATTTAAAAATCGCAAAGAATAATACAAAACTATAAAGTTATTGCTTTACAGCCGCAGACTTTAAAACAAATTAAAGATTTGAAAACTAACTTTTGCGCCACGTTGGATGATGATATTTGGAAAAAATTGCAAAATTTTAAAGACATGATAACCACTCCTGAAGCTCGAATCGAATTTGGTGATGTAAGAAATTTAAAAAAAACAATGGAAATTAATTTCATAAATTATTTTAGAAGGCGTGGTGGCCACTTTACGTTCTTCAATCATCTTTTTGTGATATGATTGGATTTTTAAGCACTTCTTCAATAAGTACATTTGGAAGAATGTGTAAATGGAGTAAATCAAATGAAATTATCAGTGTAAACATTTTTTTTATCAATTTAAGTTTACCATTCGATCCAAAGTTTAGGAATTTGAAATTATGACTATCACTGATGATTTTTCAAATTATATAGCTGCTGGGAATTACACAGATGAGAAATTTCAACTCATGAATACAGCTGTTGACAAAGGTTTAAAATCCAGTGTATGTTTCTCACCAAAAAGTTAAAAATCTTGTTAAAAAAGCATGTTTTAGATAATGTTGAATGCCTTTTGCCGGCGTCATGTTTATAACTATACCGCACCTCTCAATGAACAAATCATTATTATTAAACAGAGGTTGGAACCGATAGTAAAATTTTTTAATTACATGGAAATAAAACGAAAGGTAAAAAATTAAGGTAGATATAAATATTTTTTTGTTGTTATTGTTGTAGGATCTTTATTGGAATGACACCATTCTTATGCCCTTGATAAAAACACATGTAAATGAAATTGAGCCTAACGAAAAAATTGCAGAAGGTATTTATAAATTTTTTGAAACTAATTATGGTGCTTTGTGAGTTTTTTATTATTATTCGTGAAAATTTTCATTATAAATTAGTTATCTGAAATAAAATAACATTTTCAGAGGATTTAATTATTTTGTTGGAGTAAGTAATGCTCATACAGGAAATGATTTTGAAGAATACTTGTTTGGATGTAAAGACATTGTTTGCAAAACTTTATACAATTATAATTCCAAAAATGTTTATATTATGCGGAATTTGAAAGCTAAAACATATGCTGAATGTCGTCCACATAAAAAATTATTAGACAAAAATGCTGCGAATGAATGGTGCAAAGCGAATATTAATTGAAAATCAGATTTGTGAGAAATTAATTCTTTGTTTATTAATTCTTGTAACAAAACTTCGAGTATTATTGTACTCAAAAAATTGGATTTCCAATCTCATTTTAGTGGAGGATTTCAAGAAGACTGTGTAAATTTGAGTAATAAGTTTTTATTTTTTGAACCATGTTTTGGAGAAGTATGCATTGTTATAACTTTACAACCAAAGTAAATTTAATAAAGTTGCTTTTTGGTCAAAACTTTTCCTCAAAAAAAAACTAATACTGTTTTAATTTTTGATTAGCTCTAATCAAGCTAATCATTCCCCTGCTTTTGTAAATGTATTGTTTCTTCTTTTTTTTAAAATAAAAGAAAATGATTACAATTTTTTTTTCTTTGCACAAAAGCATTTCAAAAGAAAATAGTTTGATGATGAAGCTTTACAACGCGGTTTGAAGATCGCATTTCGATTTTATAAAAAATCACAACATTTTTTTTGTTGGCTTTTTTTTCTTGGTTGCTGATAAAAACATAAACGTCAAAATAAAAAAAAGATGAAGCAAGCAAAAGCTCAAGACAATTTGAATTCCGGAAAAAAGAAAAAGAAAGAATGTTTTAAATTCAAAAACAAAATAAAATAAAGGCGTGACGTTTCCGGATTATTTTTCCAGATCGCGTTTTTACATTTTAATAATTGCTGCTTCTTCTCGAATCATCAGTCGTGAAAAAATTTGCTTCTTCGTGATATCTTTTTTTTTATATTTGCTCGATACATTTTAAAATTCTTTGTTTATTTTTTTAAATATTTTTTAGCGCTATGATAAAGTGGCTCATTGGACTTTTAGTCCTTGCATCTCTGTCAAATGCTGATCAGGGTGCAGGTAATTTACTTCTAAAACTCCTAAAACATTTGCCTCAAAAAATTTTTTTATAGGCCAACAAATCAAGCCCCGACTTGATTGTAAAACCTTGGGTGATGGAAATTATGTTTATGGATGTAATAAAGTTTTTTGGATGTGCTCCAATGGAAATCTTCATTCTCAGCATTGTCTCAATCAACTTTTCTTTGATCCTGAAACAAATGCCTGTGAACATGCAAGAAACATTGATTTATGCAATCATCCAAATGATACCCTTGCCACAATTCCCACACGAGCCGTAGATCCTTTCAGTTGCAAAGGAAAGCCTGATAAAATTTATGCATTTTCAAAATGTGGTCAAGGATTTATTCATTGTACTGCTAATACCGAAATTCTCCAGATTTGCCCTAATGATTTGGTTTTTGATGAAGAACATCAATATTGTGAATTGGTTGAAAATGTTAAGGCATGTGAGGGTCGGAAAGATCTTCGCCGACGAACTTTGACAAAGTTAGTTGTTTAAAGTTTTATTGGAAATTTTAAAAAAATCTTGGAATTTTAGTCAAGTAGGTTCTTCCCTTCCCAGTGGCGCTGCTCCAGGTTATGGTCCACAGGAATCGGTTCAGCAAGACTTTCCCGATGAATCATCATCATCATATGGCCCACAAATTAAGCAACAGCAACAACAAGAAGCAAGTTTTCACCCTCGGCAATCATATGCTTCTGCTTCCGTCCAACAACAACAGCCTGCTGCACCTCCTCGTTCATCATATAGCCAACAATCAGAAATTCAACAAACTCCAGCTAAACCTGACTTCGATTGTTCATCTCGCCAGGATGGTACTTACCCTTCACCTTTGAATGCTTGTGAAACTTTTTTCTGGAGATGCTTAAATGGCAAAGCAATGAAATATCAATGCCCTATCAGCCTTTATTTTAGTACTCAAAAAGTCCATTGTGATTTACATGAAAACGTTCCAGAATGCAATGGTAACATTCCGCCCTATCCCAATAAACCTCTTGTTCCAAATTCCCTTCAAACAAATGAACAACCATTAATTGGAGTTCCTGCTCCTCCAGTACAACAGCAACAACCAGCAACTTCTAACAACAATTATGGACAACAGCAACAAGTTCAACAACCTGCACCTTTACAACAGCAACAACAACCCATTGCTCCAAAAAGCTATCAGCAACAACCACAACTTGCTCCTCAAGCTCCTCCAATGCAACAACAACAGCCTCAACAACCACAAAGCAATTATGGGCAACAAACCCAATCGCCTGCTCCAGAAACACAATTGCAACAACCACAACCAGCTCTTTTAAGTCCATATGGTCAACCAACATTTCCGCAACAAAATCCACAAAGAGTTGTATATAATTGCATTGGTAAAGCTGATGGCTTTTATGAACTTGGAAAATGCCATACCAAATATATTCGATGTGTACACGGAACTGCTTATCCACAGGAATGTCCTCAAAGTCTCGTATTTTCAGGAGAACTTTGTGATTACAAAGATAATTGCTTGAAGTAAAGCTTTTAAAAAAAATTAATTTCATCATATTAATAATTTAATTTAGTCCAACTCATCCACCTCCTCCTCAACAACAACCTCCAGTAAATGATCACATGCAAACCCCATATGGAAAACCATCAATTCAACGACAACCTCCAATGCCAACTCAGCCGGCTGAAACATTTTGTCAAGATAATAATTTGAGCGACGGATATCAAAGTCAAGGTTGCAGCAATCATTACTTTGTATGCTCACCTCAAAACACCCTTCGACTAAATTGCCCTGGAACTCTTTTTTATGATGCTGAAACTCAAAAATGCGAATATAAATATCATATTGTTGCATGTGGAGGTCGTAAACTCCTTAAACCGTAAGTTAAAATCAAATCATAAAAAAAAATGGAGATAATTAAACTTTTTATTTTAGAGCCCAAACTCAACCTCTTCGTCCTAATACACCTTATGGACAAAATCAAAATCAACAATCATCTCAGCAACAGCCAGCTGTTAATTCTCAACCCCAACAAGTATATGGACAACCTCAAGCTCAACAACAGCCTATTCCTCAGCCACAACAATCCCAACAAAGCTATAATCAACAACCAGCTCCACAACAACAGCAACAACCCATTGATCGTCCTCAAACTCAACAATCTTATGGACAACAGCAACAGCCAGCACAACAACATTCTGCTTTCCAACCACAACAAACATATGGACAACAACAAATGCAACAACCCAAACAACCTCAACAACCTCAAACTTCTTATCCACCAATACCATTAAGTCCATCACTTCAACAAGCACCATCAAAACCCATTGAAAACTTTTGTAGAGTTAATGGTCGCCAAGATGGATTTAATGGTGAAGGATGTTCAGCCCATTTCTTCGTTTGTGCTCTTGGGGAAACCACTCGAATGCATTGCCCCATTGGACTTTATTATGATATAGATACAAATGAATGCTCACATAAAAATCTTATTGTTGCATGCGGTGGTAAAAAGGCTACACCAGCTCCAGCTCAGCAACAACCATCAGCGGGACGCCCATATGGTCAACAACAATCCGCTCAACAACAACCTCTTTCATTTGATTGTCGAACAAGAAAAGATGGAGTTTATGCAAATGGTTGTAGTCCAAAACATTATATTTGCCTTAAAGGAAATGCTAGATCTCAAACTTGCCCCACAGGAACTTTCTACAGTGGTTCTACTGAACTTTGTGATTTACCTGCAAATGTTGTTGAATGTGGTGGTGTTGCACAAACTCTTTCACCAGTGTAAGTAATAAAAAAAAGATTTTTTACAAAATAAATTATTATTTTTTCCAGAGCGCAACTCCCAGTTTTGCTCCCAAAAACATCTTATGGCCCTCAACCTGCCTCTCAACAACAGCAACCATCAAATATTCCTGCTCCAGCATGGGTGCCATACCCTTATCAATCTCAAGGTCAAGTTCAACAAAATCCTACCGTTGCCGTGACACCCCAACCTGCTGTAAATGAAAATAAAAATCCATGTGAATCTCTTTCAAATGGCATTTATGGAAGAAAATGCAATCGATTTTTCTTGGTTTGCACGGATAAAAATGCATATGACTTTATCTGCCCCAAAGATCAAGCCTTCAACCTTCAAACCGTTAAATGTGCTCCAAAAAGCGAAATCTCCACTTGCTCTGAATTTGTTGCACCTGCTAGACAACCTACCATTCTTCAACCCCAACAATTATACGGTCAACAGCCAGCTCAACAACAACCCGTTGCTCCTCCACAACAGCCTCAGCAATCCTATGGACAACCACAAGCTCCACAACAGCAACCACCAGTTTCTCAATCTCAACAAACATACCAACAACAACCCGCTCAGCAACAGCCTGTCCCTCAACCACAATCTCAACAAAGCTATAATCAAGGATCAGCTCAACAACAACCTATTGCTCGTCCCCAACCTCAGCAACCACAACAATCTTATGGACAACTACAGCCACAAGTACAACAGCAACCTCCAGCTCCTGAGCTTCAACAAACATATGTGCAACCCCAAACTCAACAGCCAGCACAACAACCTCCAGTTGCTCCACCCCAACAGCCAAATCAACCTCAACCACAACAACCCCAAGGATCATATCAGCAGCAACAATTACCAGCTCAGCAGCCACCAGTTGTTCAACAACCTCAACCCCAACAACCACACCAATCATATGGCCAGCAATCAGCTCAACAACAACCCATTGTCCCACAACCTCAACCTCAGCAAACGCAGCAATCATACAATCAACAACCTGCACCACAGCAACAACAGCAACCACAATCTGATCAATCATATGGCAAGCAATCAGTTGAACTTCCTCAACAACCTCAACGTCAAGAACCCCAACAACCACAACAACCAGCTCCAATTCCACCACAATCATCTCAACAGGGTAATAACAATAATTTTTATAATCGCCAATAAACATAATTTTTATTAAATTTAAATTTTTTTAATAATCCATTTTTTGTTTGCATAATTTTTTTCTTGTGTTTTTATATGTTTTATTAATAAATATTATTTGAGCTTGTTAATTACCGATGAATATTATAGACAAATTTAAAAAGTTCATACATAATTCAAAGTTAATAAAAGCAGCAATAAATGTTTTTTTAATAATCTCTCAAAAAAGATAAGTGTTTATTCATATTTGTTATTGAATGGATGATAAAATTGCCCACCATCATCAGCAAAATATACTCTAGGCCTATTCTTAGCAAAAATAGCAAACAAAAACAAATTCCCCTCATTTTTTGTTGCTTTCTTTAAAAAGTTCATATTCAATTTTTGTTATTCCTTCCACAAATGGCTGCTGCTTTGACTCAAATAAATTTAAGTCCTTTCGACTCTTATAAACGACAATATTTTTCTCTTCCATTTGGAATCATTTCTTATATTATCTCGAATCCACATTCAGCTGATGGGCTTTTAAAAATTCAAAAAACCTGCAAATATTTTTTTGCCAAAAATCAAATAGTCGTTGTTGAAGAAGAGGTTTGTCAAAATAAAAATGGATTATATCGTCGCAAAAACATGGAAATTCTGCCAAGAGGAAACTACTGGTTTATCCAAGATTTAATAATTTCGGATTATTTTTCATTTAATTATTTTGAAACTTTTTATCGTTATAACCTAAGAAGTTTATGGCTGTTTTTTCCTTCTTTGGTTAATATATCATTATCTGAGATTAATTTCCTTTTGAATGATGGAAAACTTGAGTCATTGCGCTTACAAAATGTGAATATTAGAGATGATGGCGCCATTGTTTCCGTAGATCAACTTCTTGCCAAATTGCCAAATATTACGCACTTTTACCACCACAACAATGATCAAGTTTTTACAAATCAAACTTTTACAAATATGAATTCTTTGGTTTTTAATTCAAAATTTATTCAATTCCATTGTACATTTTGTTTTTTACAAGAAGATGTAGATTTTTTACTTCTATGTAACTTCATTAAAAAAAATTCTACTTTTAATTCTGAATTTTTTTTCGAGTTCGCCTGTGATAGACCTCAACATTTCTTGGAAACCTTTGAAACTATTGCTAAAATTCAATTTAGTTATACCACCTGCCAGAAAATGGTAAATGTTCAAGTTTATTTTGATCTGAGTATAGCTTGTATTACAACAAACGCTCGTTTATAGTTAAAAGTTATATATTTTTACCTTTTTCACATTTTTGTTGTTTTTGTATAGTTTATGGTTCTTTTAAAAACAAAATCTTTATTTAAAAATTTTATCAACACAAGAAAAGCTTTTTTTAATAAATTTTATTTTCTAATTATTTATATATAAAAAAAGTAAAAAAAAATAGAAAATAAACTATAATACAAAATATGAAAATGATAGACATAAAATTGCTCTGAAAATAGGCATCATCGCGGTTGAATGGTAAATGGGGTTAATCTCCATGTTCAATTGTTACATCTTGGTGAAAGAACTAAAAGATGATCAATTAGGAAAATAAAAGAAAAGAATCAAAAGTTTAAAAATTTTGGCTGGAGTATTGCTTTTTGAGCCAAAAAAGATATAAAAGATATGAAAAACCAAAATTTGGTAAATGTTTTCCTTCAAAAATTTTGTAGAGGTTCGGATTTTGCTAGCGATTGTAAACGATCAAGACATTTTTGTTTGACGAAATCCCAATTTTACTCAAAAAATACTCACGTTCACGATATCACCACATTCATGGTCAGGACGACCCTTAGCTGCGCACTCTTCCATAAATTTTGCTGCTTCGTAGGCACGAACAGCGTTAAATCCGTGTATGTGGCGTAAATGAAACATGATGTGAACTTCACCAATATAGTCAATATTAGGTGTATTATGAAGGAGTCGGGCTCGATCCATTTTGAAAAATTCAAATTATATATAGACAGGTGTAAAATGAACCACAAAGTTTATAAATTCGATTAAAACGAAATAAAATAGGCAACCAAAGCCTTTTAAAATTGCTTTCTTGAAGGCGGTTCTAATGATTTTCATTCCTTTATCTCTGGTAGAAAGCTTATGACAATCTAAGGCATTAAATTTTTTTAGAAAATCTTAGCAAAAAACAAACATTGTATCAGTTGCAATTTTTCTTTTTTCAACAACATATTGAAAGTATCAAGAAAAAACACACAAAATTTTTTTTGAGATTTTAAAATAGTAGCCATGGGCATGGTCGCTAAAATCAAATCATCACCCGATGTCATGCTTAAATCTGCTTTTTCAATTTCAAAAAATATATGTTTGTTGTTTTATTTTTTCTTTCTCAATTCAGTCAGATAGTTCTTGCTTCGTTCGTTCTTTAGTTTACAAAAAAAATAGGCAGTTTTTTAATACCTTCGTTTCATTTTTAGCGAGAAGAATCATTAAATTATAAAATCATCAAAATTGCAAATTGTTTTCGATAAAAAATAACCAAATAAGCTGAATTTTACAAAACTAAACATACCATCCATTAAACAATGTAAGCTTTATCAACAAATCCTACTTAAGCTGGTTAATAACCAACCGATTGATATTAGAGACAAATTTCAAAAGTTCATACATAATTCAGAGTTAATAAAAGCAGCAATAAATGTTTTTTTAATAATCTCTCAAAAAAGATAAATGTTTATCCATTTTTATTATTGAATGGATGATACAAATTGCCCCACCATCATCAACAAAATATACTCGAGGAGACTTCTTAGTAAAAATGGTAAGCAAAAACAAATATGCTGCATTTTTTGTCGCTTTCCTTAAAAAACTCAAATTCATTTTTCTTTATTCCTTCCACAAATGGCTGCTCCTTTTCCTCATTCAAATTTACTTCATTTCAAATCTTATCTACGTATACGTTTTTCTCTTCCTTATCAACCTCAATATTTTTCTCTTCCATCTGGAATCATTCATTATATTAATTCGAATCCGCGTTCAGCTGGGGAATTATTAAAAATTCAAAAGACTTGCAAATATTTTTATGTAAAAAATCAAATTGTGATCGTTCGTGAAGATGTTTACCAAGGAAAAAATGGATTATATCGTAATTATGATAAATGGCCACTTCAACCACTAAAAAAGTATTGGTTTATCAATAGTTTAGTAATCGATAATAGCGTGTCATTTAATTTATTCAAAACTCTTTATCGCTGCAATCTCAAAAAATTAGAATTATTTTTTTACAATATGGTGGATATATTTTTATCAGAGCTTAATTTCTGTTTGAATGATGGAAAACTTGAATCATTTAGTTTAGTAAATGTAAACATTCGAAATGAAAATGGTGCCATTGTTTACGCCGATCAACTTCTTGCTAAATTGCCAAATATTACAGACTTTAATTACAACCTCAACAGCCAAATTTTTACTAATCAAACTTTTACAAATATGAATTGCTTGAAATTTAATTCGAAATTCAAACAATTTCATTTTACAATTTGTTTTTTACAAGAAGATATCGACTTTTCACTTTTATGTGATTTTATTAAAAAGAATTCTACTTTCAACTCAGAAATTTTTGTTATATTCGATTGTGATAACTCCCAACAATTTTTGGAAGCCTTTCAAACTATTGCAAAAAATCAAATTAATTATACCACCTGTAAGAATAATGTTTCTATCCAAATTTTTGGTAATGTTGTTGCAATAACTTTCCCGACTTCTTTAGAGGTAAAGTAATCATCATGATCCCTCTCAAACTTTTTTACCCATTTATCTGTTTCAAAAAAAATTTTTACTTTTATTATAAACGGTTTATATTCCTTTAATTGATGATATTTTTGTTTGTTGTTTGTCTGAAGATAGCTTTAAATTTTTATATTAACTAAAAGAAAAATCATTTCTTTATTTTATTCTTTTTTATTAAATATTTAAAAAAACCAATATTACAATACAAAAATGGCATATACCATGCACATCAAAACAGTAAACATAAATATTTTTTAAAAGGAAAGAAGCTAAATAATACACGCACACTGAAAAGAAACAAAAACAAAGAAATTCCTAGACAAAAATGAAATAAAAACCATAAAAGAAGAAGCAATATCATCAATCACGAGATTTTGCGGAGAAAAAAAGAAGAGAATTTAAAAAAGGTTTTTTGTTTAAATAAAAATGAGGCCGGTTGAAAATTAAAATTAAAAAAATAATAATATGAAATAGTTGGAATCTGCATCAAAAACAATCAACTATAAACATATAAAGAAGGAGAGGAGGAGGTCGTTCAACATTAAAATAATAAAATAATCATATTATTTTCCAAACCGCCATAAATTTGGAGAGATCGCTTTTTTCTTTTTTCTTTTTAAAAGCTAACTTATTTATTTATTTAATTATTTACTTTTGTAAAGTTCTTTGATTTCTTTTTCAAATGCTTTTTCAATATTTTTACGCTTCAATTTGAGGGCTTCAGTAAGGAGGCCACTGGCTGGAGTCCAAGGTTCATCACAAAGCCATACTTTCTTTGGAATTTCTGCTCGTTGTAGCTTTCCTTTTCCATGAGATTGAAGTTCATTTGCAACCAATTCTCGAACATCTTTATTGCTGCAAATTTTTTTGAAATCGGTGTCCTTTGTTTTCTAAAAAAATATTTATATTTTTTTTATATTCAAAGTTTTAATTTTGTTTTCTTACTTCTTTGGCAAGATCTTTAAGATTCTTTTCATTAGGAACAACTAAGCCGATGAGATAATCATTATGGGAATTACCATATACGCAAATATTATCAACCAATGAATTTGTGAGAAGAGTGGTTTCAACTTTGCCAAGAGAAATATATTCACCGTGAGACAATTTAATTAAATCCTTCTTTCTATCAATAATTCGAAGGGATCCATCTTCGCGGAATTCACCAACATCTCCAGAACAGAACCAACGCTTTCCATCTTCTTCGATAAAATCTTCTTTAGTTTTTTCTTCATTTTTATAATATCCAAGTGCAACGTTATCTCCACCAATAAGAATTTCACCTTGGGGAGTTTCATTTTTGGGGGAATATCCTGCATCAGCCCATTCACGAAGTTTTATTTCACAACAACGAAGAGGAGGACCAACAGTGCCAGTGCTTAAATCGTGAGCATCAGCAAGGGTTCCACCTCCACAAGTTTCAGTTAAACCATATCCTTGAACTACGGGGCAACAGAAACAAATATTCATAAATCTTTGAGTTTCTGCATTTAATGGTGCTCCACCGGAAAGGACATAACGCAATTTGCCACCCAAAAGTTTACGAATTCGATCAAAAGCCAAACGATTCATAACGAGACTTCGATAACCTTCTTCATATCTGGCACGTTTACGTTCATAACAAATTCGGAATAATTCTCGAGCGATGACATTACTTTGTTTAACTTCATCTGTGACAGCTTTAAATATACGATCCATGACAGCTGGGACACATGCCATAAGAGTGGGTTGAAGAGCTGCACAATCACCTTTGGAACCTTTTTTAATTTTAGGGGCTCTGTCAAAAAGTGTTTGAGCTGAAGAATATCCAATTCGAGTACCACGCGCAATGCAAACCATTTCAACACAAACTTCAAGAATATGAGCAAGTGGGAGATATCCAATAACAGTATCACGATTACTAAAAAAATTGGAAATAAACATATATATTTAAAAAAAATTATGCAAGTTATTTAGAAACAACTACTTACTCCACGCTAATAACAGCGTTTTGACCCGTAAGGGCAGCAATAATATTTTTATGTGAAAGCATTACACCTTTGGGATTTCCTGTGGTTCCACTAGTATACATTACCATTGCCATATCATCTGCATTTACTTCAACTTCAGGAATATCAATTTCTTCTCCTTCATTAATAAGTTCATCCAAAGTATAAACTTTTCGTCCAGAACGTTCAATTTCTTTAACAAGTTTTTCTGGGGCTTCAAAAGGTTCTTCGGGATTATGATAGGCATCGAAGAAATAAATAATTCGAGTAACTGCTGGAATATCTTTCAATGCTGGGCCAACTTTAGGAAGAAGGGATTTGGTTGTAATAATAGCAGTGGCATCACATTCTTTCAATGCATATGCAACAGCTTCTTCACCCAATGTAGCATAAACGGTAACAACGGGAATGCCAAGTTTGAAACATGCGATAGCAGTAATCAACCATTCTTTTCGAGTTTCAGCATAAAGAACTATTTTATCACCTTGTTTTATTCCAAGCGAAGTTAAACCGCATGCAATAGAAATAATTCGATCATCAACTTCACTGTAATCAAGCCATTGATAGTCTCCAAGAGTATATTTTTGGAATGAACGTCCATCAGATTGTTTTTCTTCAACCGCTTGTTTAACTTCTCGCCAACCCATACACATATCATCGGTGTGTAATCTATAATTATTAAGTTTAAAGTTTGTATATTTTGTAAAAGATGTTACTCACTCAACGGATTTATCCCATAATTCTCCAAGAGTATAACAGTCATCAAAAATTCGAGTTTGTAATGGTTTACCAATAGTGTCCACATGTCTCCAAGGTGAAGCTGGATCGCCTTCAACGGTGGGTTTAGCTTTATCACGCTCTGATAAAGCTTTCTTTTTTTTGGGATCAGCCAAAATTTTAAATGGTAAGAAAACTAGGGCATCATAAACCATGAAGAATATTTTGAAAAACACTGATAACGCAATCATATAAAATGGTCGACTCTCTTCAAGAGCATCTTCTATCCGATTTCCATCATCGGCAGAAACTTTTTGACCTGGCATATTTCTAAAAAAAATAAATTCAAAATAAAAATTGAATCAAAAAAGAAACACGAAAATGCCAAAAAAATAATTGACAGCGTTCAAAAGCGCCACGAAACAAAAAACACAAAATATAAATTTAAAACAGTTTAATTTTTTTCATTTCCCGTAATAATTTTCAAAAATACATATTTACAGAATCAAAAAGAAAAGCAGCTAAAAGAAAAGAAAAAACGGAATCAGATTAGTTAGTATATTCTTCATTCATTCATTCGTTCATTCACTCTTTCGATATTGGTCAATATATTGTTCAATTTTTTTCTGAATTTCACTTGGCGATGGCACTTTTGGTACTTCATAATTTTGAGTTGCATAAGCTCCAGCATAAGCACCAATTCCAAGACAAATAACATGTGTTACTAGACCCATTATTGATATATTCAATCTTCAGAAAATTCTATAGAAATTAGAGCAAGACGATGAAATGAAGCAAGAAGACAGTTAGTAGAAAGGATATAAGCCTGAAAAATGGAATAAAGAAATTATAAAAAATAAAGTAAAAATTAAGATTTTTCACGCTTATTTTACTAAAAATAATTCATAAAAGAAAAAAAGCAAAAAAATATATAAAAAGTCTTGCGGTCGGAAGGAAGTAAAAATATATTTGTGCAGGCAAAAAAAAAGAGCGCCAACAAACAACAAACTTATGAACGCTAAAGAAAAATCAAGGCAGTTGTTTCCTTCTTTCTTTCTTGCACTTTATTCTTTAACCGATCTTTTTCTTTCTCTTCTCATTTCTTTTCAATCATTACCATGAGTTAATGAGAACTGACGACAACGGTGATACTTTAAGCGCAGCAGCGAAATGAATGAATACACTGCAAATGTGACTCACATGTATATGAAAAAAATAAAAATAAAAGTAAAGGGAAAGGGAAAGTAGATTTTTTGAAGTAAACAAAGGTGCTTATTTTTTTCGTCTATTAATAATTTCAGATAAAGTAATGTTAAGAATAAAAAAGGAAATCAAAATAAATAAATATGAATGAAACATTTAGAAACGTCAAAATTACATTTAATGTCGATGAATAAAGCAAACAAAGAAAGAGAAAAGATTGTGAGTTTGCCACAGGCGGAATAAAAATACGGGGGAAAATGTAAACAACCTTCATTTTTAATATTTCAAGCAGTGTAGAATAAAAAAAAACACTTCATAGCTTAAAAACTCTATTTTTTTTTCGTCAGGCAAAAAAAGAGGACTAAAGCATGCACTTCCTTGGATGAAGTTGAAACACAAAAAGCATTGATGCATTGATTTTTTACCTTTGTTTATTTTTTTTAATTCACAGACATGGATGGTATTAGAAATATCAAAATTAGAAGAAGAAAATGGATGAAGAAACAAAAAACATTGTAGAATAAACACAAACACCGGGAAAAGAGAAAAAAGTTGAACTGGTGCTTAGTGAAAAGGAAAAACAATGAAAAAAGACAACAACATTCATTTTTTTTTCGATCAATGACCGCTTTTTTTGTTGATAAACAAGTATGAAAAAAGGGCTCACTTAAAAATGTAAAAAAAAATATAGAAAAGAACGTGTTTAACTTTTTTTGAAAACAACAACAAAAAAACTGCACTATTTTTTGTTAAGTTCAAAAAATCTATTCCACATCTTTCTTTTTTTTTATGAAATGCCAAACTAAAAAACCCTTCATTTGCGTGTTAAGACTTTTATTTTATGTGGCAGATGAAAATAAATGCAGTTCTGAACTTTAAAAAATGGAGAAGTGAACAATTTTTTCAATTGCTCAAAACTTAAAAAACAAAAAATAATTTCAAGTTTCATAGAAAAATAATGAATAAAAAACCACGCTTTTTTGGCTTCCTCCACTCACAACTAAAAATAACTAAACTGTTGCAATATTTTTTTCTGTGATGAATGACGATGCGCAAAAAATACATACATAGTTGTTGGATTTATGTATTTCAACAGTGCTGAGTCAGCGGAAAAAAGAAAATATTTCGTTTTTTTTTCACTAAAAAACGTTGCATTAAAATAAAAATACTGGGGCCAAAAAGCAAAAAAGAATTTCCTTTTTATGACGCCAATTTTATTTTATTTTCTTTTTGATAGGAAAAAAGATGGGTGTTAAATTTTTCACAAACAAATCAGAACCCTGTGATGATAATCATCCGATTTTTTTTCCTTCGATGTTTACTTCTTTTTGGTTAAATATAGCAGCAAAAATGTTTCTCATTATTGTTGTTTGTTGTCCAATAAAAAAAAAATAACCCAAGAAAAATGATAAAAAAAGAAATGCTAATGCCTTTCATCGTACAAAAAATTAAGTAAAAATGGAGAAAATATGCAATAGAAAAAAAATCTAACAAGAAAAATTACTAAAGTTGTTTCAAGAATTTTCCAAAAACAGATAAAAATAATATTTGAAATTCGGATGTAAGATTTTCCATAAATTAGCAGTTTTTTCAATTTTTTGATATAATGAAAAAATTTGTTTGTAAATTTCTTTTTTTGAAATTAAATTGATTTTAAGATATTGAAAAAATTGGAATTTGCGTATTCAATAAGTTATCTAAATCATTTATGTAATAAATTTACTCAACAAGCAATAAGTAAAAAACCCTTGAATAAAATTAACTCAAAATAACAAACAAAACGCGTGAGTTCAACTCAACAAAAATTGTAAATCAATTAAAAAATGCTTTATTTTTTTCCAATTAAAAAACGTAAACAAAAAATTTAGTAAAGCAACCGCGGGAAAGAAATATAAAAAATCGACCAATTTTTTTGAGTCCTTTTCATTTTATATTTTTCGTTGTAAAACAAAAATTTTTCGGGCCAACATTTTTTCAATTGCAATTGTTTGCTCGGTTTTTCTTTTCTGGCTGTCATCGTTGGTCGTTGTTCGTTCGGTGGTGCTTGTCGACATCGTCTTATTCATTTGTCACTACTATCGAGTCAAAAAAAATCTTTCTTTTTCTCTCCCACATCTTTTTTTTCCTTCGCAATTTTCCTTTTTTCCAATCAATTTAAAGCTTCTTCAACAACTGTGTTTGTTAGAAAAAAAATTATTTTCAAGTACTTTTTTTTATCTCAGGATAGAAAATAGTCTTTCTTTAAAAATCAATGGTAAGAAATTTAAATTTGTGAATTATTATTGGCTGATTTATAAGTAAAAATTATTAAAAAATAATTATTATTCAGAGTGATTACGTTGATATTAAACCTATATTTTCTTCAATTCGAGTTAAAACTGAACCAGTCGAATATAAAGAAGATGTCAAATCAAGGAATCCAAACATTGAGGTTTGTTGTTAAGAAAAAAATAAAAAATAAAATTTACAGAATTTTTTTTTAAATCAATCAATTTGTTTTGATTTTTCCTATTATTTTTTATATTCTTCTAGGACATGGTCCGTCGCCGACGATTTATAAAGCGACGGGGAAAGAAAGGTGGTCGTAGACGTAAGAAAAAGAGAAAATTTAAACGAAGAAAGCCTCGAACAACAACAGCAGGAGGATCAACAACTGCTCGGGGAAATACAGCTGAATCAGTGAGAAAAGCATTTATTCGAAATTTGGGTATTGATCTTGATTTAGAAAGAGGAGAATTTTGTGCTGTTATTCCAGAAGTGTATGTTTCATCACAAATAAATTAACAAAATTATATATATAATATTTTTTAGGCCATCTTTACCTGAAAGTGAAGAAAAATTAACTCCTCCGCCCCCAATCGTAAAAGATATTCAAGATATTTGCATTGCTCCACCCGAAGATTTGTTGGACGTTATTTTGGGAAAGCAGGAGCAAATGTTCTCAGAAACATTTAAATCTAAAAAGAAAGTATTATCTCAAGAAGAAGTAAGAGATAAAGAAGAAAGGCGGCTAAAACGTCAAGAAGCTAAAGAACATAAACGAAAAATAGAAGAGGAAACTCGTCGAAAGCAACGTGGAATTAGGGAAAAAGAAAAGAGAGATAAAGATAGGATAGAAAGAGTAAGAGAGAAAAATTTGCATATTTTAAATTTGATAAAATAAATTATTGAATTTTAGGGTCGTAGAGAATTTTGTGATATTATGGCATCAAATAATTCTCCATTTTCTCCTCCTCCAAAACAACGCAAATCTCGATTTAATGATGATCAAGTGCCATTTGTAAATGCATTTAATCGAAATCAAGATAATATTCCTATTATTCATCGTGCTCCTGATCAACTACAACAACAGCAACAACAGCAGCAGCAGATACAACAACAACTCCAACAACAACAATTTCTTCAAAATTTATCCATTCCAAATTCAATTACGAGTAATAATAATCCTTCTTCATTTAATCCAGCTTTAGCTTCATTAATTCAACAAGCAAATCTTGAACAAGCTCTTCAACAAAATGCTGCATTATTACAGCAGCAAATAAATTTAGAATATTTAGCTGCAGCTAGTTTACAATCAGTAAATCCATTGATGGCACAAATGATTCAAAATGCTATGCCTCAACCTCTTCCGCCACAGCAGCAACAGCAACAACAACAATTATTTCTACCTCAACAACAACAAGCTCCGGGGTTATTAGGAATGCCGCCACCTCCACCACCACCCGATGCCGCAGCTTTATTTCATTTTAATCAAGCTTTAAATCACCAACATCATCAGCAACAGCAGCAGCAACCAATTATAATGCATCAACAACAATTACACCTCCAACCTCCTCCTCCACAGGTACATATTTTAATTTTTACAAATTTGCATATATATATTTTTATTTAAAAACAAATTTTAGCCAAAATTTGAACCAACTCCAATGAATTCTACATTTCAACCTCTAGCACCAAAAATTGAAACAACTCCTTTAATAAGTTCGAGTATGTTTTTCTCTGAACCTCCTCCGCCACCATTATCAGCTGAACCAACTACAAGTGGAGGTGGTTCAAAGGAATCGAAAAAGGGCCATGTAAATTCAATTGCAAATCTGGTTAAACCTTATGCAGATAAATATGGAAAGTAAGTCACTAAATTCTTTATTTAAAAAAATATTATTTATATTCCAATATTTTTTAGGAGTTACAAACTTAGCACAGATAATTACAAAAAGATGTGTGTAAAAATTGTTAAAAAGGTTGCAAAATATAATACTCCGCCAAAGCCTGATCGAATTGAACGTTTAGTTCAAGAATATGCTCATTATTTGCATCAAAAAGCAGAGAGACAGCAAAAGAAAAAACATTGATTTACTTTTGCAGAGCTGCCGACTATTTTCTAATTGATTATTGAAGCAATGAGATCTCATTTTCACTTCTTCAATTTCTTTAATGTGCCCTTTAAAAAAAAAATATATATATGTGATATATTATTGTTTTTAGAAAACTAAAATAATTAATTTTGTGCCAAAAAATATGTTATTATTGTTGAGCAATGAAAAAAGAAAATTGTATACAGTTTTTGTTATAAAATTTATTTTAAAAATTTGATATCTTCATTTTTTATTCAAAACACATTCAGAAAATGTTCACAAAAATTAAAAAGAAAAAATGATAAATTAACAAAGTTATCTAATCGCGAACGACACCTATTCTCCAATCATAAATAATAAATTTATTGTTCATCCTTTGCAATCCTTTATTCAATTACAATGCAACTTTCAAATTTACAAATAATTCAATTTTTTTGATGTTGGAAAGTCATATCGAACTTTAAAGTTTGCAAAAGATTCATCCATAAATTTCTCAAAATTAGAGAACAATGAAAATGTGCCTTCTAAATATGTTCCAGTTGGATATGAAGCAGGAAGTTTTTTAACAGGAATGCAAGCAACATAAACATTCGCTTTTTGTCTTGGTTGATAAATCTTAGGTTCAATTTTTTTACCTCTTTCCTTTAAAGCCAAATCTGCATTATGATAGAGATTTGCTTCAATTGGTAAAATAGATTCATCGACTAATAATGTAGCGGTTTTAAGTTTTTCTAACATTTGTATTTTCGAGTTTCTTATTTGAACGCAAATTTCATATATTCCAGGTTTCAAGTGAGTCTGAAAGAAAAAAAATATATAAGACTTAATTAAATAGACGTATATTCAAATAGCTGGAAAACACTTACATATCTAGGTTTATAAAAAGTGTAAATATTTATTTTTGATTTAGTATTTATTTGATAAGAAATGGAATCTAAATATTTGAAATATTCTGAAATTCCTTCAAGTGTAAACATAAACGTATTTTTTTTGATCACTAGAAGTTTTAAAATTGAAATAAACATAAAAAATTTATATATTAAAATATTTTACCAACCATTTAATTTATAAGTTAATAACAAGCAAAAACTTTTTGGAATCAAGAATATACGTTGATGAAGACCGGGCTTCAAGATAAAAATTTTCTTATAAAAATAACCCATTTTTTCATTAACTTCTTCTGGAATTATGATAGTAATTGGAATTCTAAATATAGCGCCAAGTTTTGTTTTCCACGGATTATTTCCAGTTATTTCTGCATAATGAACTTTTCCAGATTCAAGTTTAGTAGGGTCTATTTGAATTAAAAATTTATCTGATGGTAATCGAGAGTAATGTGGAATTTTAACAAAGCTTTCCGCACCAGCAGAAAGTTTCAAAAAAATTGTACGCTCAAAGTTAATTTTTTCTTTCATTTCTTTGGGTTTACATCTTTCATCAATACTCTTATTCCAACTCTGATAAAATAACTGTTTCTAATATTTATAACGGTTTCTTAAAACAAAGCTCAATTTTTGGATTGCTTGTTAATCCAAACGCCACAGTAGAGTTTTGTTTAGCTCAATGTTGGTCATTTTCAAAACAATCAAAAATAAAAATGGAAATTAAATTTATTGGTTATGATATCGACAAAAACCTTATTTTATCATCCAAAAACTCAATAAACAAAATTACATTCAAAAATAACTTCCATTTTACGTCGATTAGGCCTTCATTGATGTTTACAAAAATTTGCCAAAGTTTAAATGTTGAAGATGCAAAAAATAAAAAAGTTTTGTAAAAAAGTCAACACAACATTAAGGTTGTGCAAGAATTGCATTAAAAGCAATTACTTGAAGACTTTAGGTTATGATAGTTAAAGAAATAAAATCAAAAATCAAAATTGTAAATAAATGTCACAACAGCATTAAGGCTGTTAGCTAAGCTTTGCTAATGCAATAACTTAGTTTAATGACATTGTGAATAAATAAAATTCAACTTAAAAAAAATCACTTTAAAGCGAGATCTTTAAGATTGAATTTTTTTGATTTATTGATTTTTGAATGTTAAAAAAATCAAAAAATATAAATGAATGAATGTCATAACAGCATTAAGGCTGTTAGCTAAGCTTTGCTAATGCAATAACTTAGTTTAATGACATTGGAAATAAATAAAATTCAACTTAAAAAAAACACATTAAAGCGAGATCTTTAAGATTGAATTTTTATGGTTTTATTATTTTTGGATGTTTCGGCCCTGAACCCTAAACATCCTAATTATAAAAGTAAATTTGTATTTTACATTTGTTTGAAAAGGAAACCTGCATCGTTGGGCCTCATCAGTAGAGTTCGATGGTCTAAGGTTTGAAATAAAATTATAATAAAATTAAAGAGTTTAGTTGAGCGATGATGAAAGTTGAAAAAAAGGGAAAAAGAAATTAGAGAAAAAATAAATTTTTTGAAGATTGAAAAAAGGAAGTGGTTATTTTTGGCTTTATATGCATAAGAGCAATAATATTTTATCGTTGTTGTTTTGAAGCAATGTTTAGTATCATCCAATAATTGTTAGAATTCTAAAGCTAATTCAAGAAATGCCACAGAAGCGACCAATTGAACGTGATATTAATGGTGATGAAGGAATGCATTCAGGAGCCAAAAAGCCTAATTTGGACTTGCAGGTATGTTTTATAATTTATATAATTTTCTCATCTTTTTACTTTTTGTTTTTTAGGATCAAATTGATAAATTGTCTTCAGTTGTTAATGTATTGGCTCCCGTTGTTCATCGATTGGATGCAGATAATTCAAAAGAATTTTTGATGATTTACAATGTTGATTTTGCACTTACAAACAATAGAAAGGATAATCGTAAATTATTGCTCAATGGCGTGTTTGAATTACTGGATCATATTTTGGATAAAAATTATTCATCAACCGCTGTTGGATCTCCAGAATATCTTGGTAAAACTGAAAAGAAATTCATTAAAGTTAAACTTGGTTCGCTATTGGTTAATAATGTTATGGATTCACTTCATCGCCTGAAAACGTTCAAGCCAAAGCTGTTTAAAGTTAATGGTCGAATTGATGTTCAACGATGTTTATCAAATAGTTCAATGAAGAAACGGAAGATTGGATTAATTATCAAGCAAGAATTGATCGCTATGTTCAAGGATATGCTGCATCAAAAGAAGATTAATGCTGTACCTTTTGTTCTGCTTAAAGGTAATACAATTAAAGTAGGAGCTGATGAACCTAAAACTTTTGATATTGTTAAAGATTTTTATTCAGATATTGCTAATTGTAAATTTTAACTTTTGTTTAATGCATTTTATCTTGTTTTGTATATTTTGTCTTTGTAAGTAATATTCAAATAAACTTATGTAACTTTTTGTATTTCTTATTTGTTCAGTTAAATGAAGTTAAAGTATTTGTGTTTGTTTAGAACTTTATTCTTGTGTTTTTTGATTGTTTCTTTATGGTAATTATTGCGTATCAGTAGGTTTTCTAGATTTTCATAGGCGTTTTTAAAGTTATGTTTATTGCTTGAAACTCTCGCTGTTCTTAATGTTTCTCCCTCGATTATGTTATGTTTATAAACTGTAGGAATATTTGAGCGATAATTTGAGTATCTAAGCACGTCAAAGGTGTATGCGTCAGTTTTATTATATAAATTGTAGTTGATTCCTTGATTTAATTCAACCGTAATATCGAGGTAATTTGTTTTAAATTCGGATTCATGTGTAGTTTCGAGTGTTAAACTTTCATGGTAAATATTATTGGCAATTTTTTGAAAGTCGATATTTTTATGGTTGATTACAATTATGTCGTCCATGTATCTGGATGGAGCAATATTTTTTACAAAAAATTGGTTTTCTTTATTATGACAGTATTTGTATTCCATCATAGTCAAAGTTAAATCTGCAATTTCAGGTGAAGCGTTATTGCCTTGTGGAATTCCATTGATTTGTTTAAAAATTATTGTGGCGAATTTTGCATAGCTATTATCAAGTGTTTGAATTAGTAAATCCATGATATCTTCTTTAGTAAAGCAATTTTCCATCCCATTTTCTTTTGCTTCCCTGAATTGGCAGTAATTATATCCAACTTTTAAATATTCCTTTTTACTGTTTTTAAAGCATAATTCAATTAGGTTGCTTATGTTTTGAGTGGAATTTTAACAAAGCTTTCCGCACCAGCAGAAAGTTTCAAAAAAATTGTACGCTCAAAGTTAATTTTTTCTTTCATTTCTTTGGGTTTACATCTTTCATCAATACTCTTATTCCAACTCTGATAAAATAACTGTTTCTAATATTTATAACGGTTTCTTAAAACAAAGCTCAATTTTTGGATTGCTTGTTAATCCAAACGCCACAGTAGAGTTTTGTTTAGCTCAATGTTGGTCATTTTCAAAACAATCAAAAATAAAAATGGAAATTAAATTTATTGGTTATGATATCGACAAAAACCTTATTTTATCATCCAAAAACTCAATAAACAAAATTACATTCAAAAATAACTTCCATTTTACGTCGATTAGGCCTTCATTGATGTTTACAAAAATTTGCCAAAGTTTAAATGTTGAAGATGCAAGCATTGAAACGTATAAAGATAGAAAAAATTTTGATGATGGGCAAGAAAGTTTCTGCATGTTATTAACTTATAAATTAAATGGTGAGTAAAATTCTTTATAAATTTTTTTTCTTGATAATTCTTTAAACTTTTTATTTTTAGTGGTCAAAGAAAACACATTTATGTTTACACTTGAAGGATTTTCAGAATATTCCAAATATTTAGATTCCATTTCGTATCAAATAAATACTAAATCAAAAATTCATATTTCAGCTTATTCCAACGAATCTAAAGATGTGAGTGGTCTTCAACGATTTGACACTTTTTTTAATATACCTCCATTTAATTTACTTAATTTTTTTTTCAGAATATTTTAAAACCAGGAATATATGAAATCTGCGTTAAAATAAGAAATTCCTCCATACAAATGTTAGAAAAGTTTAAAATCGCTACGTTATTAGTCGATGAATCTATTTTACCAATTGAAGCAAATCTCTATCATAATGCGGAATCGGCTTTAAAGAAAAAAGGAAAAAAATTTGAGGCTAAAGATTTTAAACCAGGCCAAAAGGGCATTGTATATGTTGCTTCCATTCCTCATATAAAATTTACAACCTCATATCCAGCTGGCTCATATTTAGAAGGTGCATTTTCGTTATCGTCGGATTTTGAAAAACTTGTGAATGAATACTTTGAAAATTTTAAAGTTCGATATTACTTGCAATAAAAAAAATTGACTAATTTGAATATTTCAAAAATTACATTGTTGTTAAATAAAGAATGTTGTAAAGAAAGTGAAATTTTTTAAGGGAAAAAATTTTATTTCTATTTTTTTAAAGCAGATCATTGCTATTTATATATATATATACATACATAACAAATTATAAAATTTACAAAAAATTAAACAAAACAACAAAACTAATACCCCTATAAATAATAAATAAAAAATGGGATTTTTTTTAATGCTCGAATGAAAATTTGTAATGGCAATATTAATAAAAGTTATTACAAAAAATAAATACCGGGTAAAAATACAAACAATTCAAAATAATCATCAATAAGCTCATAATTTTATTTTTTTGTAATTAAGCTCATTGTTTTTAAGCTTTTTAAAAACTAAGCTCTTTTGAATAGGAGAGACTTGCAATGGTAATAAATTACCATCGCTGACTAGAATTATTATTAACGACAAAAGGTTGTTGTTCTCGATAATTATAACTTCCACCATGATAACTGCTATCATCAGTATATCCATAACCAAGATCGATTATTTGATTTTGTTGATCTATGGATGGTGGGGGCAATCTTTGATATCGACTTAATTTAGGTGAAGTTGTACAATATACATGTGATGAATTTGATGATGGCACTCCACCTGCATGAGATGGTGGAGGTGGAAGTGGTGATCCTGAATCGTATATATTGCTACTTAATCTACTCATTTCATCTTCTGCATATGTTCGATGAAGGAGTTGTTGAGGTTGGGGTCGATATCGACGATCCAAAGTTCCAGAAAGTGGCGGTTGCCGCATACGGCGTTGTTGTTCGGAATTATAAAGCAATGGTGATCCAGATGGTGTAATATTATTATTATTATTCATATGGGGAGGAAGAACATAAGCATTTGGAGGTTTTATAGGTGAAAAAGACATTATTGGAGCTTCAGGTAATGGCAATCTGGGAGGTGGTGGAGGAATTGTTTGATGAATAATTGTCGTCGTTGTTGGAAGTAAAGTTGTTTTTTGAGTTTTACCCGTGCCATTACTCGTACTAATGGGATAACAATCAGATCCACTGCAAGTTGATTTACTTTGTGTACTGCCATCTTTTCCAGATGATGATCCATTTCGAGAATAACAAATAAGCCACATAACTGCCAAAGAAACAATAGCAACACAAATTCCACCAATAATTATAACCAAATTTTGGAAGAATGAATCAATCGGCGATGTTTCAGATGGACGCGGAATAACATTTAATTGAGCAGATCGATAACCAACATATCCATCTGCGCCAGTAATAACGCAAAAATACTTTCCATTATTTGCTTCTGTCGCACTTTCAATAATTAAGGTATTGCTTTGAATTTTATTTCCTTTGGAATTTAGGGTTGTAATTGTGGCATTTTCATTTTGTTCCAAAATAGTAAAAGTTTTATTTCGAATTGTTATGGTTGCTTCTGCGGGATTATTGGTTTGTTTTAACCATTTAAAATTAAGTTTAGATCCAGCGAGATGGCAAGTAAACTTTGCTGTATGTCCTTGTCTGATAGTTGCATTTTGTGGCTCATCAATTATTGGAGTATTTTTCATTGTTCCGCCCCATGCTTCACTATCCAATTCGGATGCTTGTTCAAATGAATTTTTCAATTTCTTTATGGATACTCCAGGTCCACCAACTAGGACAACAAAAGATTCCCTAATTGTGCCATGACGATTTTCAAGCATGCATGAATATCGACCTGAATCATTTCTAGTGACATCATCAAGTTGAAGTTTAGCGTCATTATGTCTTCGAAGTTCACCCATATCAAGTGGATGATCATTTTTATACCATGTTATTATGGGTAAAGGATTGCCTGTGGCAGGGCATCGAAGTTCCAAACGATCGCCAGGGCTAAGATAAATTGGTCCATTTCGAGTTTGTTTTGCCACCTCTTCGCCTTCGTTAAACCAAATTGGAGGTGAAGCTAAAAATGTTATTTTAAAATTACTTTTTTTTGGGGTAAAAGAAAAGTAGCTCACGCTTAGTTGCATATATAATAGATTCATTTGGAAGTAAAGGAATATCATTGGTTGGATCAAAAATATCTACACTAAAATCAATTTCAGCATGACCAAAACCATTCACCGCTCGACAAGTATATACTCCTGCATCATGTCTTTGAGGTTCTTTGATTTTTAATTCTCTATTATTATTTGTAAATTTATATTGTGGCCATTCCGTTCCTATTTCCTCTCCATCTTTTAACCAATTAATTATAACACCATCATTTTTTGGATTTGAACGAACGGGGCAAACGATTGTTGCAGTTTTGGTGCCTTCCGGTATTCTAATTATGCTTTCTATATGTCGATTTATTTGTGGGGGTTCTATAAATATAAAAAAGTAATAATAATCATTAAATTTAAAAATTGCAACTTTGTTTCTTTTTTCTTTTTTTTTCATGCTTTTTTTTCATTTTTGCTTCAAAAAACTTTGACACTCCATCGATCATCTTTTAACTCTTTTTTTGCCTTGATTTTAGTTTTTTCTTTGCCGCCGCTTATATACGTAAGAAAAAATGAGGAAACAAGCAAGAAAAATGCAAATGATGTAAAAAAAAGAAAAGCGATTATCGCAGCTAACAATCTCTCTCTCATTCATCTCTACACTCTTCAATAAGCGTTCAATCAAACAATGTCCGCATTTTTATTTTTTTGTGTTTAATGCTACTCCCTCCATTTTTTTTAACTGACAACCTACTAATTCAAGCTGGCCGTAAGCAATTTTAAAACCATCCATCATTAAAAATAGACGTGTTTTAAAAAAATTTAAATGCAAAAAAGTGTTTTTTTTTCTTGCTTTTATGTTTTTGTTTTGCAACTTCTAGTAAGCAACGAATGATTTATAAACTGCCAAAAACATACAACAAAAATAAAAAAATTTGCGACCACCATGGTTGTTTATAAAACAAAAACGAATGCAAGAAAAAAAGATTAGACATCGCTGTTGTTAGTTTGCGGAGAAAAAAAATTTGTTGAGTGGATTTTCAAGTTGCGCAAAAAGCATACATACACAAAATGGCCAAAACCATAGTAGTATTCCATACATTGAAGTGGTTCACTACGTTTTACACTATGGAATACTACTAACCATCAAATTATAATAATAAAAATGCCCTTTCCACTTTTGCTTGCTCACTCGCGCGCAAAAATGCTGGATTGGATTGGATGAAAGCGAAAAAATGGAGAATGGAAAAAGCTTGTTAGGCAAGAAATGGCATAGAGAAACTTTGAATTATCCATGCTTGCTTTTGCAAAAACTTTTTTGATTGAAGTTGCATTTATTTTTATTTTTAAATTTTAGTCACTATACGAGAGATTTTATAAAAATAAATTAAGATTTGATATTCAAAAATTTTCATGTTGAATTTATTTATTCAAGTGTAAAAAAAGTTACTATAATTTTCATCATTCTTTTTTTTTTGGATGATGACAAATAATATCATAAAGCTGCTGACTTTACTATTTAACTTTGACTTAACAAAAATAAAAAAAACTTAAAAGCAATCAGATAAATAATCAGCTTTTCAAAAAAAAATTAGAGGTTTTTGCAAAAGTGTTTTTTATTTTTACAGTTCAATTTATTTTTCTTATCAATAAATTTTTTTGTCGGTTTACTTCACACAAAAAAGAAGTTTTTTTCTTCCTTAAAAAATGATATTCGACTTAACTATGCTTTTCATTTCTTGTTTTCTTCATCCTTCTCAACTCGGTTCTTAGGTGCGTCAAAAGGTTTAAGCATTCTACACTCCTCAATTCACAGATTAATGAAGCATCAATGAATTGCTTTATTTTTTTTCATTTATTTACTGAAGATTATTTAGAAATCAAGAAGAAGAAGAAAATTTGTCTAAGAAAGTGAAAACAAAAAATTGAAAGAATTTATTTTTTTCTAAGTCGTCTGTTAAAAACATGTTAAAAAATAAAAAAGAAAACATCTCTCAAATGATGATGAAGTTGGAGTCCTCCTTTTTTTTCTGCATTTATTTTATTTTATATTTTTTCTTGGTGAAAAAAAAAATAAACAAAGAAAAAAGCAGCTTCCTTTAATGCATTTTTAAGTGTTATTTTTTATTTTTGCTTCCAAATAGTTTTTTTTTCTCGTCTCGTTTTGTCGAAAAACGAGGAGGTCATAACAAAAAGGCTTAAGCTGCTGATGCTCGAGAAAAAAAAATTGATTTAAAACAATGAGGATTTACAACAAAAAATAAATAAATAAATTAGGATTGAACACATGATGATGAGACAATTAGCTAACAAACACCATCACTCACGCTTAATTCTGTTTTCCATCCTCATCCTCCAGAATGAACGAAAAAGGTTCGAGTGCAAATTGGATGAAGATGAGTGAAGCAAGGAAAGAAAAAAATAAATGAAAAATAGGCACTTGACCCAAACACAGGTCAGTTTTAAGTGAAAATGTTTTTTTATTTTGGAATGAAAAAATATGAATCGATAGCGAAGCATATGTGGCACTTATTTTTGGTAGTGATTAGAAGAATATTGATTTGTTGTGCTCATAAAACTTTAAAAAATTAATAATGTTTTTGCATTATTTTTTGATTTTTAAGAAAAGATCCCAACTTGAATTTAGTTTTTGGTTTTTTTGAAAATGAAACGAAAGAAATTCTAAGATTTAAAGGATTTGACCGTACCCAAAAACCCATGGCACAGCTGGCTGGTTCATTCGTGGCTGCTGGTAATTTGATCTTAATTTTTTGAAAAAAAAGAGATCTGAAGAAAAAATTTGAGCATTTGCCGTTTTTCTTCAAATTTTTCTCTACAAAAAGCTTTCATCCGATTGTCGTTGTTGTTTTTAGAGTTTTAGAAGAAAAAAAAGCAAAAGATATTCAGCATCCTCATTAATCGGATAATTAGAATATCCCCCATTCCTTATTTTTAACCTATGAAGATTAGATTTGTTATTTTTGGAAAGTGTTTTCTGTTTTTAAATCCTCTTTTTTGCTTCAAAAACTTATATAAAAAAGAGGAAGAAATGCGCAACAGTTGAATACGCTTGAATGATCTTCACTGTAATATGTGTCAGAGACATACCACACAGTTGTTGTTGCTAGGGCTAGGTTGTTGCTTCCGATTGAAAAAAAAGCAGAAACAATTAGAGAGAATATGCATATATATAAAGTAACTTCCGTTAAAAAAAATTAATGCTACTATTCCTGTCACTGTTGTTGTTGCTGCTGCTGCGTAATTAACATATATCTCGCCGACACATAATAATCAAGCTTCTTTTTTTGACACGTTAATTGGAAAAAATGAAAGAAAGTGAACGACAGATGTTAAATTTTTGGCAACAACTAACTAACAATCATTAGAAAAAAGCTGTTTCGCATATTTAAATTTAAAAAACAAAGCATTCAAAATTTTTGCCTTTTTTTTGCTGATTGACAAAGAAAAAATAAATGAATTAAAAAAATACTTACCGCCTTTTCGAACTGCACAAAATGTCAAATTATTGGTGATGAATAAAAAAATAAAAAATATTTTAGACAGCAGGAGACGCATTGTTGTTGCTGCGCGACTCCCAGCCTTTTAAATTTTAAAGAAACGATGATACTGTCGTTTTTTTTTTTGATTGAGTCCTTGAGGTTGTTGTGAAATAATGAAACTGAAATAAAAAAGAATACTGTATAAAAAAAAATGAAAAAAGGAAGAAAGCCTTTAAGACATTTCAAAATAAAACAAAGAAATAAAAAAATGGAAATGACACGAGCAAGTAGTTAAGTTTATTTTAAAAATAAAAAAGAGGGAGGAAATCCTAAATAAAAAGAATAGAGTTTTACTAAAACAAGGAGGCAAAACCAGCCAACTAAGTGTAAAAGGTTTTGGTTTTTATGTTGTTCATCATTAGCCGCCGCCGTTGCTTCTGCCATCATTACTCTCAGCAGGTCGCGCACCCCAAAAATGATGTTTGAGTGGATTTCCGAAAGCAAGCAGAAAAGCGGCATTTTTTCTTTAGTTTTTTTTGTATAAAACATAAACTGCTGCTAGGTTGTCGTTGTTTCTTTTAAACGCCGAAAAAGCATCTTTTGACAATTGACTTAAATCTCTCTTTTTTTTGAAAAAAAATTATAATCCCTTAATTTTAATATTTATAAATAATATTTTTTTTAAAGAAGAAGCATTATGCTTTTTTAAGGATAAAAAATAACAAGGCAAAGAACAACATTTTTTTTTCTTGCTTCTACTACTTTTTTTTAGACTATGGTAGTGGTTGCATAAAAAAAAGTCATAAATAAGAATAATTAATTGTAAAATAACAAATGGTGACAAGTCGCGTAACCAATCCTTCCACCATAAAAATAGAAATAAAAATGTAATCACATAAAAAATTAATTGAGTGAATGAATGAAATAAATTTTCTTGCGGCACGATTGTGTAAATGAGGTGCAAAATTTATGGTTTATTATCTCTCGAGAAAAAAAGAAGAAAGAAGCAGCAGCAGTTGCTTTTGGCGGCACCCTCATTAATCATAGAATTGTCGATGTATGTTGCTGAAAATACATGGAAGAAGCGATTTGCACTCCCTTTTTTTTCTCTATTTTGCTTGACCATAGGCAAGTGAGTGCCATCAATGAATGAAATATTAAAATGAGTGAATGACCAGTTGAGAAATATGTAGAAAATCAAAAAGCAAAATTTTTTTTTAAAAAGAAAAAGACGGAAGCTAAAAGGAAGGCAGGCAAAAAAAAAAATATAAAAAAATTTGTTGGTTATGCGCACACTTGCTTGCTTCAACTACTCTCGACTTTTTTCTTCTCTATTTTTTTTTTCACGACAACTGGCCGGCCATCAATTGGCCGTCGAAAAAAGTCCCAAATCCAAAAAGCATAAAACAAGTCTTGAAGCAAAACAGCAACAAAAAAATATGAGCGAGAGGGTCCTCTTCTTGGCACAAAAAAAAAAATTAAGAGGGTGGTCGCCTTCTTTTGCCACCACCACACTCCTCTATTATTTGTTATTAGTTACTTAAATTTGATTTATGACCGTTCCGCAAAGAAATAAATAAAATTATTTTTTTCTTCATGTGTTAATCAACACATTTTTTTTCTTCTTCTTAGTTGCAACATTTTTTTCGCGGATAAGAGAATAAATAAGGAGATTAAAGCCCATGAAAAAAAATGAAAACTTGAGAGTAATGATTGTGTCAAAATGAAAATAAATGAGTGCACACTTTTTAAGAAAAGAAAAAACATAAATAATAATCGTGAAGTAACTAAGAACCATGTACATTCATTTTGAACGACAAACAACAATAACAACAATGGGTCTATTTTAGTAATAGAAAATTTGCATAAAAGATATTATTTGCTTTAGTTCGCAACTTGAGTTGCAAAGTGGAGTGAAAGGAGAGAAAAAGGCTATTAAGCATAAAGTAACAGGAAAGTCTTAGGCACACCTTCGTAAAATAAATGCGCCAATGGCTTTGGCTATTTTTAGTGACCTTATATTGTTATTGTCTTCGTCGTCTAAGACTGACGACTGCCTGTCAAAAAGCTTGAATAAACAATTTCCGGTAGTCGAAGTCGTTCGAAAGAAAAAAAGGTGCGCGAAACAAAGCTACTTTTTTTGGCAGCAAAAACAATGACTTTTAAAACTTTTAAAATGAATGAACAAAAAATTTCCTAAAAATATAAAAAACTTTTTTAGTTACATACTACAGTAAACTTAAAAAAAACAAATTTGAAAAAAATTGTAAACATAAAAAAATGACCGCAACATAAAAGGGCCAAAAGAAAAGGAAAAAAGCAATAAAACAAAATTAAATTTATGACTTTTTTTTTATTTTACTCAACAATCGACCGACGACAACGACGTGTCCGGCAGGAAGCGTGTGATAATCGTTCGTTCGTTCGATTTCTTCCACAATTCATTTTTTCTTCTTTGAATGATGGAAGTGATAACAAGAAGTCCATAAATTTTCTTCCTTTTTTACTCATAAAAAAAATACAATCATCTAACAATAAAAAAAGAAGAAAAGAAAAAAAGCGAGAAAATGATTTACGGCCTTATTGAAATAATAATAATAACTGCAGCGCGGCGGCAACATCGAACTACGACAGCCACCGTTATTTTTTATTTTGTATTTTTTTTTCTATGCCTGCCACTGTTAGTTAGTTGTTCACTCATTCCTGACCGTAGTAGTGGGATGGTTAATAACCTCCCCCATTTTTATTGTGATGAGAATAATATGCGCCTGCTCTATCTAACTCTCTCTTTCTCTTCCGACTGTTCGCTCGCTCGCGCAAGTGGTGGATGGATATATATTCATTCTCTCTCCCGTTTGTCATCATCCATTTCTCTATGACATTTGGTTTTTTTTTTCGAAAAACAAGGTGGCCAATAAACGATATAAGTAGATAGGTAGATAGATTTATGACGACAGGAAGTAGGAGAGAAGGTCATTAAACTTTTTTATTAACAACTACTTAACATTTTTACGACCCTACAATCGAATGAAAGAAAGAAGAAAAAATAGGTATTTTTTTAAAACAAAAAAAAAAGCGGGAAGTGAACGGCGGTTGAATAATCACAAAAAAATGAAAGAAATAAAATAAAAAAATTCTTAAAAAAACTTCTTTTGACAATGAAAAATGATATATTGCTTTGAGTAAAAAAAAAATATAAGGAAAATCGGTTAATCGTCTTTTAAATATTTTTTTTTGATGATAACACCCAAACAACAATTGCGCTAGAGAACAACAACAACCGAGTAAAAAAAAAAGAATTAGAGAGTTGAGTTGTTGGTGGTGTTCACGCGCGCACGCTTCTTCTTATTCTTCTTATGTTTTTTTTGATTGAGTGAAAAAAAAATGAAAATAAAAATGATAAACGACACGACAAAATTCTTCCTTCATTTTTTTTTCACTATTTTTTTTAATGGAAATAAAGTTGGGAGAATTGAGTTCATTTTTATTTTGTCTTTTGTTTTTTATTTTATTTTTGTTGCCAGCGGCGGCCTCTAAAAATATAACTCTTTTTTTTATATATATGAATGATGATGGATGAGGATGCATGGTTTTTCCTCATTCAAAAAATAAAAATCTCCTCCAAATTGACAACAAAAAATCTAAACTTTTTTGCTTTGTTTTTTTAGCTATTTTCTCAAGGGAAAACTAAAACTAACAACAGGTTGCAAGCATCAAAGAAAAAAAAATAATGTTCAAAAATACAGGAAGTATTTCCTTATTTATTTTTTACACATTTTTTTGTTTTAATATTTTCATATTTTTCTTTGTTACTATTATCTTTCTTCCTTTTTATTTTCTCTTTTAATTTGGCATTGATGTACTCTCTTTTTCTCTCAAACTGATTGAGATCTATGAATGTTTTATGAGAAGATTGACCATGGAAATATAAAAATGCCAATCTCGACATTTTCTTATTTTTTTCTTCTTCCGTCGTCGAGTTGATTTTCAAAATATGTAACTTAACTGACAGACTTAACTAACTCAAAACTCTTGCGCACTGTCTTTCTTTCTCTTATGTCTTTTCATTTTCTGCCGCGATATTATCAAAAAAAAAGAGTAGTTGTAGAATAAAAAATAAAGAAAAAGAAGAGAACCTGTCACTCTAAACCTTTCTTCGCCAATGGCAGGGCAGCGCTGCCGCGCATATATATTTTTCTCTGACTTTGATATTTTGCAATTCCATGTTGCAAGAAAGAAAAAATATGAACGGAGAAGCAAAAGAAAAATAGACAGAAGAAATAATTTAAATTAATGGCAAACAAAAAAAAACTCTTGTCGCAATAAATCTTTATTTTTCTTTTAATGGTGATGATCCTTATAAATAACTAAAAAGTGAACGCTAATTTATAATGACGTGACACAGATTAATGGGACACATTAAAAACAAAAAACAAAAAAAACATCAAAGTAAATAAATTCCTAATCATTAAAGGATAAAAATAAATTTATTTAAAAAAAACAATGAAAAAAGCAACAAATCGAAGAAGCAGAAGAAAACAAGTTGCTGAATATTTGAAAAAGAGCAAGCAACTGTCATTGTACATAGTTGCATTTATTATTATTTTATGATTATTGAAAAATGAAGAAAAAGAAAAATGCCAATTGTCTTTTTTTTCTTTGCATTAAAAATAAAAAGATATTATTAAAAGTTATTGACAGCATCATCATCATTTTTCTATATTAAACTTTATTATTTTTCTTCCATTAAATTTATTCTTGATGATGATCGAAAACTAACAAATAAGTCAAAATGAAGAGAATAAAATAAAGATAAAGAAAGAGATATACAGACTTTGAGTATACCTGAAAGGTTGTCTGGCGATTTTTAACTTATTTTAACGCCACACCAACGTTTCAGATATTCTCGGAATTCTGTATCCCAAAAATAATAAACTATAATGCTTTGATTTTCCGTTTGAAGATCAATTTGGTAAAGGAGTCCAAAGAATAAAATTTATGACTTCCAAAAATTAACAACCTAAAAAAAGCTAAATAATAAATTTATTTGTAATATATAAACTCTCTTTTTTTCTTTCTTAAAAAAACAGAAAGAGCGAGAATTAGAACAGAACTCACCAAGCATATTCATATTCGTTCCCATGGAGAATGGCTTCATTTTTTTACTCTGTGTTACCTAAGGAGTAGTAGTTATTATCGGAAAATATTAAAAATAAGAAAACCTTTTAATTAGTAGAATTTGTGAAACAAAAAAAAATGAGAGAAATAATTTGTAAAAAAATTATAAAAAAGTTTTTTACTTTACTTTTTTACTTTTTAAACGACAAATAACAAATATGTATTTCGTTGACGAAGACGACGACAACTACGTCTTATCAAGACGGTCAAAATATACATCAACTGAGGAAAATAAATATGAATGCTTTCTTCTTCATCTTTTTTTTACCTTTACTTTTACCTCTCGTGTCTCATCCTAAAAAATGATGATGATGATTTACGCCTGACGCTTCTTTCTTTATTTCTTTTGCTATTCTTCGACCTCCAAAAAGCATAGTGTCAAATTTCAAAAAACAAAAGTATAAAATAAAGTTATATTATATTGCTCCGTCGTCGCGCTATAGTAGTTGTAGCAAATCAAGTAATTCGAACAACACGCGGCTTTTTTACTTTTTGAGAAGAAAAAAGAAGATCGACGAAACAAAATTCTCGGGTATCCGAGGTCGGCAACACAACAGGCGTCGAAGTTAAATGTATCGGCATTATTATTACTGCTATTGACTTATTTCGAATTCGCTCTTTTTTAGAGACAATATACAAGAGTTTTTAAAGAGAAAAGGCCAAAAGGGATCAACACAAAACTCATTTCACTCAACTACACACACACACCTGCTGTCATAAAAAAGTTGTTAGATATATGTATGGTTGTTAGAACTTCGTCTTGCTTTTGAGCAACATATGTATTTTTATTTTTGCACCGTTCGTGAAAAAAAAGTGAATTTAGCAGCCTTAGAATTTTGTTATTTGATATTAGAAAAATAATAATACAAAAAAAAAATCGAGAAGCAATAAAGTAAAAGTAAAAAATACAAATTTATCCATCTTCGAAGTGTTACGAATAAAAATTTTTGTAAGCCTCAAAATCAATAAATTGCTAAATTATATTGAGCAAATTTTTAACTCAATCAAAATTATTCAAAATTGCAACGATTTCAAACAAAAAAATTTTTCGTCAACAATCAATCTTTACTTTTTTTCATTGTAAAAGATAAAAATGATTAAAATCTTAATTTTTCAGGATGTGATTTCTAAAAAGTGTCTGAGCAATCAGCTTATGTCCATCATCTTTGTCAAAAAAAGAAAGAAAAAGATATGTCAAAAAAGTTTAAAAAAATTGACGAATTCAAAATATAAAATAAAATCAATTGTTAGTATAATTTTTGTTCTTGCAAATTATTTTATTTTTAAACTTCCAAATTAAAAAAGTAAGAAAAAAGAAAAATTGTACTATTAAAAAAAGGTTGTTATTTTCCTAGCTCTAAAACAACTTTATTTATTACCGCCATTTTTAGTCATAAAAAAAGTAAAAACGTGAAATAATAAGACAGGTGGCCGTAGCAACCAACAACAACGTCGACACCAACGGCATTAAAAAAAAGTGGCGACAAAATTAAAAAGTAAAAAAAACTCTTAACTAACTAACTATACTTTTTTTTCTCAAACACTTACACACAAGAAAAAGTAAGTAAAGTAGATGAAAGTGAGAAGTGGCGTTGGTTGTTGTTGTCGTTGTCGTCGGTCGCTTTGGTGACAGTTGTACTCATTTTTTTAAAAGAATTTTATCTGTCACTTAATAAAAATAATTTTTTGTCTTTGATATTTATTTATCAGTGATCAAAATAATCCAAAAAAAAAGTATCATACTTCTTTAACTCTAACCAACTGTGCAATTATGCAAATTTTTAATAAAAATCAATTGCATAGTTGATAGGGGTCATAGAGGATGATAACTTTAAGATTAAATTTAAAGTACTTTTTAAGTACTCAAATAAATATTTATTTATCTTTGTATATTTATGGAAGGTATAAATATTACGAATTTCAAAATATTTTCATGTGAGTGTTTGTACTTTTAAATATACATACTTATTTTAAGATGCTTACTTATTTATTTATGTTAGAGAATAATATTTTTTATTGACTTCAAGAAAAAATACGAAAGCATTCATTTTTTTTTAAAGATGTTCCCAAATGTGTGTATTTCTTTTTGCATTTAAATAAAATAAATAAATGTTTAATTTTTTAGTGTTTTTTTTAAATGACGATATTTTGGTTTCGTTTTTGCATAAATAAAAAACATCTTTAAAGATTATGTTAAAGCTTGTTGTAAAAAAGTGGTTTTTTTGACAAAAATAGCACGATTTATAATCAATAGATACCGTATGCACATGGAAGATTTGAAAGAAAAATAAAACAATTAACAACAACTTTTGCAATAAAAAAAATGTAACAATAATTTGACCAGAATTATAAAACAAACAACAAAAATATTTAGTTTTTTAATTTCTTTTTTGTTAATTTATTATGAATTTTCTTTGCCATTTTTTGCTGCAGCTTTTTTAGCAGCTATTTCTTGTTTTAACGGAGAGCTAAGCTGAATGTAATACACGTTTTCATTTTTTTCCCAATGAGCTTTGTAGTTATCTGCAAAAATTTTTTTAGGCATTTTATTTTTAAAAAGGGTACAAAGGAAAAAAGCTCACGATTTGAATGATTGGGAGGTGGAGAATGATTATCATCATTTTGCTGGTTTTCGGTATCCATGTTTACATCAAAGCAGATTGCTAAAAAATAATGTATTTTCAAAAAAGGGTCAATAAACAAACAAACATATTGAATAAAATTCTCGCGTGTAGTTTAAAAAAAGTTGAGACTCTAAATTTTAAAAACGGAGCATTTCTTTATTTTTAAATTCATGTCTTTTATTAAGGTTGCAAAAATTACAAGTAGTATATGAAAAAGATATAAAATATAAAACCATAGTTATCTAAAAAAGAGGCAGAAGCCAGAAAGTGAGAAGAGTCTAGAAAACGGATTAAAATACTAAAAAAGTCAGCAAAAAACAAAACATCGATGTAGGAGTTTTATCATTTAAATATACTTAATTTTTTAAGGAACCTTTTTAGAAGATATCATTTTTTGCAAAATGAAAGTCATCCATTTATGGGATAAAATTAGCATTTTATAATGTTAAAAAAAATACATAAAGGTCTTTATTGCGCTACAGTGAACCTTTAGTGATCTTTAAATTCAACTTAAATAACATTGTTTGTTAAAAAAATTGTCTCAAAGGAACTTCTTCCATGACAACCAAAAAAGATAACGTTAAAACCAAAAAGTAGGGCAGCTAAATTTAGATCTTAGTAGTTTTTTAGAGAAAACTCAAAGCAACTAAAAGAATTTCATGGCATTTTAATATATATATTTTTTTAGTAATAACACGGTATAAATATAAAATTAACAGGTTTATGGAAAATTTTTGCAACGTTTAAATAAACACAGTAAAAAATGAATGACTGACATAAATGACGTAAATAAATAAAAGTAAATGCAATATTTTTTCTCGAATGTGTCTCATCAGAAAAAAAAAGAAAAAAGGAAAAGTGAACGCTGCAAGTTTGCTGATTGCTATTTAGAAGTCATTGCAACAACGACGATCAATGAATCGTCGGAAAACTGACTGGTGTTGTTAGTTGTTGGGCATAAGTTGTTAGTGAGCAACAATCCATTAATCATCACTCTTTCTTTTTTCCTTTTATAAAACAAGCTCCAAAAAAGTTACAAAAAGAAATTTATTTTCAAACTTGTTTTTTAAATATAGAAAAGCACAAATGCAAAAAATAATACATAAATACTTAGAAATGAATATGAGAAAAAAGAGTTTTTGTTTATGCCCACACTAAGATTTTCAGAGCTAATTAAGCATGCAAGCTTGTTTTGTAAATAAATAAAATGATAGATTAAATTTTAAAATTTCCTTAAAATAAAATTCTACCGTGTTTAATAAAAAATTTAAAGACAAATTTTTAAAGAAAAAACTCGCAAATAAATGAGTGTTACAGAAATATATATTTCGAAACAAAGAAATAAACTTTGAGTTTTTTGGTGATGTGACTAATAAAAAAAAAGCGTTTTTTTTGAAACAAAACCAAGAGTCGCAGTCTCGAATCATGCTCAACTTCAAGCAAGCAGCTTTTTGAAAGAAAATTGAAAGCAATATATTTTTTTGTTTTTGTTTCCCACATTTCCGGTTGGTTTATATTTTGAAATTTGAAATAAAAATTTTCATTGCAAAGAACAAAAAAAAGGTTTAATAAACAATAAAAAAATGGAAAAAAGAAAGAAAAAACAAAAAAAAATGAAGCAGGCAGAGGCGAGAAAAAAAGAACTGAGAAAATAAACGCTGGCCGAACGGAAACGAACGCCATCCAAAATAAAATTAAAATAAATAGGAACCAAGTTAAAAAAAAAGAGTGTGGGAGATTTTTTAGAACACGTGAAGGCGGCTATTTATTATTGTCTTTTTAAAAAAAAGCATACATAAAAAACATAAAAAAATTTCCTTTTCTTTTTGTTTAAGAAATTTATTTCTCTTCTTCATTTTTTATTTATTTCTGAAATATAACCTTTGGTCGTGTATGAGACGAGCAAAACGTATCCAATTTTAGAGATTAGTAATAAGGCAAAAAATAAAACTCTCGAGAAAAAAAAGAGTGTTAAAATAAGTTATGAATGTTTGGGTTTTAAAATGTCAACAAAGTGCTATAAATATATTTAAAAAAATGTGTGAAGAAATAAAATAAAGTGGGTGACACCGATGGTTGTTGTTGTCAATAATAATGAAGCATAAAATAATAAATTTAGCAGCAAAAAAAACTTTTATTATTTGGAACAATAAATGTTGGCTCCAAAGACGTCAAAAAAACCTAGGAGGAAATAACTTCAGTACGCTTAATTGTACAGAAATTTATTTTTAATAATCCGCTTAAAACTTAGCAATTGGTAATAATTAGGTTAGTCAAAAAATAGAAAATTTGTAGTTCCGTCTTTTTTCTATCGTCGTAGTTTTAAAAAACGCCTCAACATACGAATGGCGTCAAAGCTAATAAAAAAAAACAAGGATTAAAAATAAAATTTGTTTCTGCTTTTTACAATTTTACTTCAACCTAAAATTAAAAAAAAATCATTTTCATCCCTGCATTAAAACACCAACAACCTCAGCATAATTTCCAAACAAAAATAATAAAAATCAAACGAGTAATATTAAAAAGGAAAGAAATAGGTTTATGTAAATTTTAACTTTTAAAATTTCATTCTTTTATTTTTTTCCCATGAATTTTTTTAAGGCACACCGACAATAGAAATTGCTTGAAAGGAAATGGAAACATTTTTCACAAAGAAAAAATAACAAGGAACAAAGTTTTTTTACATTAAAATGGCAAATTGTTGAAATCTAAAAAAGAAAATTTGACATAAAAATAAACAATTCAAATCAGGGATATAGCAAAAAAACTAGTTCGAACTTTTTCTTACAAAACAAGCAAATTAAACTAAATAATAATAATAATAGAAATAAAAATAAATCCTATTTTTCTAAACCGATGTTTTTTTACGTATATTATTTATTAGTTGATGAAAACAAGATTTTCTTCATTCCTTTTTTATTTATTTATTTATTTATTTATTTTATTACTTCTTTGCCCTTTTCATAAAAATAAATATCAGCAGTTTTTTTTTTATATTTAAGTCTCTCTCGCACCACCACCTCAAAAAATAATGTGAGGTTGTTTACGTCTATTTTTTTTTGTCTGCTGCTGCTGCTCAGCCATCCTTTATACGGACCACATAAACTACATTTTTTTATTATGAATATATTAAATAATAATAACGTAGTCAACAAATGTTTTTTTTGTAGCATTTGCAGAAATCAGTCATTTTTAAATTGCAAACTTGCTCATTTACTTTCAAAAATATATTATAAGAAAAACAGAAATTGAAAGGGCATCTGGCATTCTAAAATAGAAAAGCAAAGTACTTTAAAAAAACTAATAAAAACAAACGATAATCCTTTGATTCGATTAATTATGATTATACAGATTTATTTAGGATGGGTTTTTCTTGGTTGCAAAATTACGCAACTATTTCACAGATGACATTTGGGTTTAATACTATCAAAATTATGCAACAAACTCATTCGAAAATTTTATGAAGATTTGATACTTGAATGATAGAAAAAAGGTGCATTTTCCAAGAAGTGCTACCTTTGGTGGTTACTTAACTTTTCCATATTCATATTCTTTTTTTAAAACTTTTTCTTACGTAGTTTTTATCTCACATTTATGAAATCTATCATTTAATAAATTTAATGGCATTCCTGTATGTAATGATAGATTTGTTGTTGCAAAGAAGGATCATGTTATTTTAGAACAAGAGCTTATCATTTCTGCGAAAAATTATATTTCACCAACTTGTCTTTTAAAAAACAGAAGTTGTTCCAAAAATCAAGCAATGACTGATTTGGTATTTATAACCATAATAATTAAAAGTTGCTAAATAAAGGGGAAAATTTTCTCGACATTCAGCTCGTTCATCTTTACAAGGGGTAATTGTAGTTTTACTATTACCATTAAAATCCATTTTTCTTTTCATCTTTGTTTCAAGTTTCATATGAAGCCGAAAATGAAGCAAAACAACCTAAGCTTGTCGAAACAGAAGCGGCGGTATATGATTTCATTTTGCTTTTCTTTGCCTTTATAACGTTTCCGTTTATCATCAAAAAAACACAAGATATATTTAGTAAAACATTATTTATTATTATTATTACATACAAGTATTTTAAAGAAGAAAACATTGACATGAAGCAACACAAAGAGAATGAGCGATTTTTACGAAAGTTGACCACAAAAGAAGAAAACGAAGCATCCAATGAAAGCCATTCCAACAAGTTTCCAAGCACCATAGTTTGATTCATCGGTTCCACTTGTAGTTGTTTTAAGTGCTTCTTTTGTTGTTGGTTTAGGAGCAGGAGTAGTTGAAGTTGAAGTTGAAGTTGTAATTGTAGTTGATGGTGGTTCAGGAGTAGTTGTAGTTGTTGTAGTAGTTATTGGTGGAGGATTTAAAGGATCGCAATCATCTTCTGCTTCAATAAGATCTTCTTTTTGTTCCTAAATAATGAATTTTAAAGTTTTAAGAAATTATCAAAAAACTTACTTTTGAAAGACCTTCATTGGCGCCTTTACAAACCATATCATCACTTCCGCATCCAACTCCAGAATAATATACTTCATCAATAACACAGCCCCAAATAACACATTCACACCCTAGATACACTGGCTCTTCTTTTTTAGGAACTAAAATTTAAAGAAATGTTTTTAGGTTTAAAAAAACAAAACAAACTTACTTCTAATTGGTTCAGCATCATAAGTCATACACGATTTGTAATTTTCACACAATGAATCCCATTCTTTAATTCTTTCAAAAGATGCACGACAGATGAGAGAAGCAAAAACAGCAGCAGCGAGAAGAGCGACGACGAGTTTCATGATATTTGATGAACGAACAACGATGACGACCAAAATTGAAACGCGAAAAAATGAAAGTAAAAAATTTGATGAGTGATTCTGCTTCTTATATACGAAATCAAGCATCATTCTGTTTTCATGCAAATTTTCTTTTTTCTATTTCAGCATTTTGCAAACATGCATTTTTCTAATATTTTTTTATTTTGTTTTACCTTTATTGCTGGAGCTTCGGTGGAAACAAGCATGTTTTGTTTTCCACGTATTTTTAAGGATACAACTTTATAAAAAAAACTATTGCTTTTAGTTATTGAAAGTTTTCGATTCCCTTTATCTTAGCCAAACTTTGCATGTCCCACAAATTTTGACATAGCTGAAGTTTACAAGGAAGATCGAGAAAAATTTAATCAAATTGCGAACGAATGGTGTTAAAATATGGAAAGTAAATATGCACGTTGTAATGGCAACCGAATCTAAACATAATAAAAGTGGTTTAAAGAGTTATTAAGAATTGAATTAAAGCTATGAAACTGGTATTTTTTTGGATTTATTGTTTAAATTTTATAAGCAACATTATTATAATTCTTTCTATTAACTATTTCAAACAAAAAAAACTGCTTGCTAAAAAATGAAGATTCTAAAAATAAAAATATACTAAATACAGAAGGCTATTTATTCAAGAAAAATAAAAGGGCATGTGGCCTATTATAATTTGAAATGCAGTGTACTTGTGAAGAAAAAAAGAAAAGGTAAAACCTCAATGATAATCCATTGATTCGATTAATTAAGATTAGAAAGGATTATTTTTTGGTAGTAAAATTACGCAACTTTTTCACACATGACACTTGGGTTCAATTCTGTCAAAATTATGCAACAAACTCATTCAAAAAATTTACAAAAATTTGGTGCTTGAATGACAGAAAAAAGGGTGGTATTTTCCAGGAAAACGTTTTTTAGTAATTTGACTTCCCCCTTTTTTATTTCTTTTTTTTCTTGTGTTTATAACCATTTTTTTCTTGCAAATTTGTAAGATCGAAGCTAAGTCTACTGATTAGTTGACTTTAGTTTTGTGATTCATTTGATTCAACGATCTTTGGACTTTTCAACCAAGCTTTCTCTACACTTTTGAAACACAGCATTTTTTCTAATTGTTTTTCTCTTTATTTTTTTTTTATTTTTTGTTTTGGAAACATTTGCGCCCCCAAAAAATAAAATAAAAGCATTTTCTTCTGTTATGTGAACACATTTTTCTTAGTTTTCACTTAACGATATTTTAGTTGTGTTACACACTTTTCTTGCTTTTTATTTTCTAAACGCAATTTATTTCTAAAGGTTTCCAATTTACCATTTACTTTAGCGTTTTCCATTAATTTATTTTTAACTTTTTTTAAAAGTTTATTTCAGAGGGATATGTCAAAAAGTATTGATCTTTTGACTTTTGATGCTTCCCATGAACTTTTTCATGTTGGTTCTTGCAAGGTTGAAATAAACGCTGTGCAAAATTTATTCCAAATTAACGTTCATAATGGTGATAATGAAAGTATGTTTATTTGGTGATTCGCCAGCTTATTTTTTTTAATAATAAAATTTTAGGTATTGTCTTAACATTTCTGAACCATGATTTTATTCAAGTCAAAGTAAGATTCAAAAAAAATAAATAAAGAAAAACTTGCTCAAAGAAAGAATATTTCAGAATATTCTTTGCATTGCCGCCCCAAAACCTAAGAATAATATTATTTTAATCTTCCTTTCTGAAGCAACTTGTAAAAAAGTTTGTGATATTATTATTAAAATTAAAGTGAGTGACAAAAAATCTAAGGGTTTTTTTAATATAAAAATATTTAAGGAAACCAAATTAAACCAAACCATCAAAAATGAACAACTGAGAAAGGATTATGATGAAAAATTTAAACAATTTTTATTAGAATATATTCCCACGTGCAATAATATAAGGCTAAAAGATGCTTTGATAAATGCTTTGACGACTTCAGTTACAATTAAAGAAGTGACCGATATCCGTTTATTAAAGCTAATAGAAAAACAAAATGGCGATATTTCAAAAACTGCTACTTCAAAGGTTGGAAAACGCAGATTAGATAATGGAAATGTTTATATATCCGATGCCGATGATGATGAATATGTCCCTGTTTATCGAGAGTATGTTTCATTTTCGGGCCTCTATCTTTCACTCTTTATTCATTTATTTTGTCTTAAAATATTTAATATATATTCAAATTTAGAGCTTCTCAAAAAAAGCCAAAATTATTTAATGTTGTCAACACCACAATTATTCCATCAAATGATTTTGAATTAATCCAGTTCGAAGATCAAAATATGATTGGTGCAAAACTTTCAATCTTACTTCCAGAAAATAAAGAATTATGTCATGAGTTTTTCTGGAAATCAACTTGTTTTTATTGTGATGGATGCAGAAAAAATGGACTATTTTTAAAAGCTATATTAAAGATTAGCGCCACCGGTGATAACTCTGTTGAAGTGGATGAAACTTCTCATATCTGCAAACCAAGAATATTTAGACCCTTTAATAAAACTAAAAATATTATCAAAAAAGGCGGTTTTGAAATCAAAATTCGGAAAACTGCTTTTATGGAAACTGAAGTATTAATTATTTTTGATGACGCAGATAAACAATATTGTCGAATTCTTCCATATCACGATATGAATCAAAAATATATTTGTCCAAAATGCCGTGCAAAAGGTAATAGATTTTTTGCATTTTTATATGAACCAAAAAATGCTCATCCATATGTTCAACTTGGATATGGCGAGCATGTTTGTGATCCAGTGAAGTATTTCGATTTGGATCCAAAAATTTATATCAATCCATAATTTTTACCAATTGACTTATAAAACATCATATCTATTTATTTTAAAGGTCTTGAAATTTTTTTACTTCGTCAGTGAATTTGCAGATCAAAACAAATTTAGTAAAAATTAAAGATGTTTAGCTTTAGTAACTTTTTTAAAACTCTTTTTATTTGTTTTTTGTTTTTTTATTTTTTTTATTTACTTTTATACATTATTTTGAAATTATTGTTATATGTATTTATAAATAGAAAACACCCTTGTAATGTTTTTTTTATCTATCGCATCGAAGTTTTTTGATAGATCCTTGATTTAATGGCTTTGATTTATTTTTTAAAAATAACACGCAATATAATTTTTTTTAGCTTTTTTACAAAAACAACGCAAATTACGCCTTCTTTTATTTTTAATAAAAATACTTATAGTTTATTACCAACCAACTTTCTCGCCCAATTTTATTTTTTTATTACATTGTCAAGGTCTCAAGCAAGCATAGATAAATAAACTTACAGAAAATTGAAACTTCTGACATTTTTTTGTTTTGCAAAAGCAACAATTTAGTTTTCTTTCTTTATTACCCCCATTTTTTAATACCATGCTGTTAGTGGTTGTAAAAGAAGGCTCTGACCCAAATTTGAAAGAGCTTTGGTTGGCTTTTGTGGCAGGGGCTACTTAGAGACATCACAAAAAAGCCTAGTCAAGGTTATATTCATTCCTTTCTTTTCTTGTCATCATCAAACGTCGTCGACGTTGTATTGTTGCATTATATTTATTTTTTTATGAAGGCCGATCGCCATCCATCGTCAATCGCTGATGCTCGCTGCTTACGAGGGTTTGGTGGCGGAAAATCGTCAATCCTTTCCCCCTTTTTTACTGTTTTTAAACCATTTTCTTTTTAGCAATTTTTCCCTTTTCTTTAACCTACCAGCCAGTCACCATCATTACAATTTGTGCTGCATGCAATCACGTTTACGCTTCGATCAACCTTTTTTTTCTTAACCATTATTTTTTCGATCTTGAAGAATTATTGGAGGACACAACAACCACATACATTAACATGAATGAAGGAGTGCTTCTGTGCTTGCGAGAACATGCTTAGTAGCGTCTTTGCTGCTACCGCAGTCGACGCCCATTTTCTTTAATGCTCTCATCAATTTTTCAATTTATTGTTGTTTGTTGCTTTCGATCGTTGTTTTCTGTAACATCAAAAAAATACATTGGAGAAGTCAATTGAGAAACGAGAATGACATTTTTTTGTTGCTTGATTGAAAGAATGACGCATAATAATCAAGAAAGAAAGAAAAAAGTAAATGCAAAAAAGGAAATAGCTCTCTCATATTTTTTTTACAAAAGAAAAGAGCTTCTTTTGTTTCTTTTCTTTTTTTTGTTGCTTGCCTTCCGAAGCACTTCTTCATTCACTTCATTTCGCGCGAGAAGCGCCGCTCTCATACAAATATGTACATACGTATTTCTTAGACACATTAATAAAAAAGTGCATTAATTTATATTTCATTATTCACCTTTCTTTATTTATTTTTATTATATTTTTTTACGCTTTTCTGAGTACCTTTTTACATTTTGTATATGTAAAACAATGGTACGATATTTGTCAGGAAGCGTCGGGCGGCAAAAAGGCACAAGATATTGTAAAAGGTCGATCGAAACAAATAACAACGCATTCAGGCTCATTGAAAATAAATTATTTTTTGAATCAAATAGCTTAAAAAATTTATACAAATCGCAAAATAAAAAAACAAAGAAAGAAGCTTTCAATGCATTTTTTTATTTTCTTAAAAAAAGCAAAACTGTATCATTCTTCATTTGCATAATTCAGTTTGTGACTCGGACTTTTGATTCATCATTCTCAAGATTTTCTTTCAAAAAATTTCTTCAGTTGTGTTTGATCAAGGTCATACTTTTTTAGTTTAAGCTTTTTTCCTTTTTCTTTCTCGTTTCAATCAAGCCATTTTTAAAACTTCTATTTTTTTAGGGTTTAGGTCACAAGCCTGCATGATTGAAAGACGTCAAAAAAATTGAGTGAAAGAATGAACGAGAAAAAAGAAAAGCATTAAAAAATAGTTTTATGCCCGAAGTATTTTTTTTTTCTTTGTGGGGTGAATGGATGGGATGAGAGTGGTGTCCTTGAAAAAAAGTACCAACTTAGCGGATTACCTTTTTTAGTAGCACCAAAAAAAAACAGAAACGATGGCGTTTTTCAATCTTTTTTTTTTCATGCGCAAGAAAGAAAGGAAACCTGCAATTACGGCGACACTTTCGAAGCAACAACAACGAGCGTTTACGACGACAACGATCATCGTGAGCATCGGCACGCAAAGCTCTTCTTCTCTTTCTTTTTTCTAAACTAAAATGCATTCCAATTAACTTTGCTCTCCTTTTTTTTTCTTTTTGCAGGGAAGACATGAATGAATGCAAGTGAGCTTTTTATTTCTTCCCTACATATATTCCTTTATTCTATCTATCTTTCTGTCTGTAATCTTTTCGTGATTACAACAGATGTTGATATACACATACTTTAGAGATCAATCTTTGTTTTATACAATATTTAATTAAAAATTATATACATAAAAGACGACAAGCTTCTAATAATACAATAAACAACACCTTCTCTTTGTTATGCTTTACTGTTTTTAAACCTTATATAAACAAAGAAAAAGTAAACAAAATGCTACCTAGCAACTCACTTTATTACCCCTTTTTTAACCTTGAAAAAAATTAAAAGCTACTGTTGCTCTTTAACTTTCATTTGTTCAACTTTCGATAACAATAAAAAGTTTCACTCTTTTGTCCCCAAAAAAATAAAATAAATTTAAAGCAAGTTTTTTGCTATTTTTTTCTTTCAACTTTTTTTTATTTTTTCTCACTTAGAAGCAACAGCAACAGCAAACCCGTGCGTCCTAGCATGGGCATCACCCGTCAGTCAAATCGGTAATCATCAACATTGTAGAAATCGAAAAAAAATTTTTGTGCTTTCTGCCAAATAAGCATTTGACAAAAAAAAGAGAAGAAAAAATGCATGCGACGCAACAAACTTTCCGTGAGCATCGACAATAGAGAGTAGCAGCAGCAGCAGCTTTCGGTAGAACAACAATAAAAAGAGAGCGTGCAGCGGTAGTAGCACCATCAATTTTTTTACAATTTACAATTGCTACCAAAAAAATAAAATAAATGCATCGCCTTTTTTTTCATTCTTTCAAACATCGATGAACCATGCGCAAGCAAGCAACAGCCAATACTTTTCCATTTCCCCCTCTCTTTTTTTTGAATCATTTTTCGGAAGCGGCTTGTTGCTGCTTGACGACAATGAAAAAAGAAAATGTTTCACAATCGAGGCACACCATGATGCAGCTTGATTTTGAACCAAGCAGCAGCAAAGGCCTGAACAAAAAAATAATAACAACAAGCGAATTATTTCACATAGAAGCATCAGCATCGGCTATTAACCTCAAGGTCATCCTATCTATCTATTTTTTTTTTTTGATGCTACTATTCATGGCTGATGCTCTTCGTCTACCATGTTTTTTTGTTCCAAAGAGAAAAATGCGTTGTTGCTGCTACTTTTCGAAAAAAAACAAGCTCAAACACACTCAACAACAAAAAAATTTATATGGTGTGTCTCGTTCTTCTCTTTCAATCATCTGAATAAAATAAAAATAACTATGAAAAAAGAAGAGGAATTGCCAGCCGGTTGTTGTCGAATTTTTTATACTTCTGACGCTCTTCGATTACTATTGTTATTCGTTTGCATGAAGAAGGAGAAGAAGCGAGTGAGTGAGAGGCCAAGCAGCCATCATCACTTCGCTTTTACTTTACAGTAAGCGGCTTATTTTGGTGAAAAAAAGAAAGAAAAGAAAGAACTCAGTTCTGCTCTTACTCACCATATTTTTGTGCTCGCTCAAAAACTAAAAGCATGGTTGCTGTTGCTTTTGTTGCTCTCATTGGCTCTCGTTTGAGAAGCCGACTGGTTGGTGCTTGCTTGAAGAAACAAGAGAAAAAGAAAAAGCTAGCCAATAAGAAATAAACTGATGATGACTCTCGCGAATAAGCTTTTTTTGTATTTGGTTGAAAAACATTCTTTTTTTCTTCAAATGGTAGCCAATCAAAAAATTGTAGTTGCTTCTTTCTTTGTTTTGTTTGAGCTTTTATGGTGGAGAAAAAAGATATCAACATTTATAATCTCATTTTTTTCAAACTTCAAGTGGCTTTTTAAGGGAAAATACATAATAAAAAAAAAGCTTAACTTATAGATTTCATGCGATGACAATCTTTTCTTTTTCTTTTGTTGATTATGGCTGCTTGATTTATGGCTTTTGCGTTTTTTGCTTGTCTGAGAAAACATTGACCTAAGCTTCTTTCTCATTGGGCTTTAAGATGATTTTTTTTATTTTTCGAGGTCGTTTTTGGAAGGACAGGGGAAAAAATAGATAGGTAGGCAGGTTGTTGCAACAGCAAAAAAAAACATAACAATTTGAGCTCAAGCGGATGGATGCTTTCCAAATAAAAAAAATGGCATTGCCATCATTTTTCTATTTTGTGCTTGTTTTTGTCGATTAACTGCCATCATCGTTTCTCTTTTTTTTTGTGGCCACCTCATTATTTTTTCTTCTTCTTCTTTGAAACGTCTAGTTTTAAAATTGACTTCTTTCTTTTTTTCTCCCTATCGTTTGTTGTTGCTTTGTCGCGGAACAAAATATATAAAGAATAATGGCAATGAATATGAGATGGATGCCATTGTTTGTGAAATGCGCGAAAGCCGATCCGACGATTAAAAGAAAATAGAAATTTATTTTATTTTCAGCCGATTGTCGTTGTCGGCATAATTTTGTTATTTTGTCTTTATTATTTGTCGCTTTTCCTTTTAAGGATACCAATAATGTAAAGCCAATAAAATTGTGATAGGTTTCTTTTTGCTGCTCCAATTTATTCCAATGGCATTTCCATTCTCCTTTCCATCATCTTTTTATTTTTATATGCCGCCTCCGTTTTTTTTTGTGTTGGTTGGTTCATGATTTTTCGATTGCAAAAAAAAGAAGAGAAGGAAAGAATATTTTTACCGAAAAAATGAGATGACACAAAGAGCTTCCGGCAAAACGCATTAGCTTGGTTGGGCGCGTAAAAAAAAATAGAAAGAGGGTAGAGAGAGAAATTTTACGAAGCTGCTGTGGCATCCATCACTACTTGTATGTATGGAGATCTAAAAAAATAGAAAAGCTGTTGTTGTTGCTGCTGCGCAATAGCTATGCAAAGCAATGAAATGTTGCCCGTCCTTCCTCATCTTTTTTTCGTGGTCGTTGTGTTAGCCAGCTTTTGAAAAAAAAAAATAAGAAAAAGAGAGATCAGAGCAAGCAGCTCAACTGCCTGAGACGATGTGAAATCCTCGTAAAAAGTATTTCATTTTTTCCAATCGCTTTTTTTGCTTTTTATTTTTCGTGTTTCAAATAAGTTTTAAAAAAGCCTTTCCCCCAAATTTTTTCATGTCAAACATTTTTACCAATTACAGCTGATATTTACTCTTTTTCCATTTTGTGATGATGTTTTTGCTTTATTTTTCTCAATCGAATCAAATCAAAAAAAAATAAAACCAAAACAAGTGTTACATGTTGATAAACGTCATCATCAAGGTTGAATCCCGAAAAAAAAAGAAGTGGTGATCGTTAATGACTATGATGAGCTACAAAAAAACATTTCCTACTCTTGAAGAAAAGCGATCTTAACTTAACGCTTTCAATTTTTGTTTTGTTATATGATTGAACAAAAAAAAGTTAACAACCAAAAAAAAACTTTTTTTCTTTTTTTGAAATTACTTCACTTTTTTTCATTCTTGAATGATGCTGCTCTCATGCTCAATCGCTCGCTACACCAATTGGACTCCTGCTGTTGATGGCTGCCATAGGAGCCTATGACAGCATCAACAGCAATAACACGCTCCTACTTTTTCAATTTTTCTCGACAACTTTTTCTTATTTTCTGTTTTTTTATTTTTTGCGTGTTGTTCTTCATGCGCAAGAGGCAGCATAAAATGGGCTTTTCCTTTTCCTTATTTTACCGGTTCTTGTCTTCTTCTTTTTCTGCCCCCTCTTTACTTTAATAGTATTTTTTTGTTTGTTGATTTCTTGATTTCTCCAAGAGCACTAAAATTGGGCACCATCTCCAGGTTGTTAATGTTGCTCATTTCGATTTTTTTATTTTTTTTTACAACTGGTAAAAAAATAGTAAAATGCTTCTGTGCTGCTACTTACTACTGCCACCAGTAGTCGTCGGTTGGTTTTTAGCGATCAATGTGTGTCATTTTTTGCTACGGCTGTAGAGTGAAAATGACTAAAAGCGTAGACAGTAGCAGCTACTCTTATGTTGATGGTATTACTATTGAGGACATGAACAACAACAAACTTTTTATAGAGGCTTATTTTTCAAAGCACGCTTTTATGATTTTTGTCCAAGCTTATGAGCGCTAAAAATGATAGCAACTCATTTAAATAATTTTTACGCTAGTTTTGCATTTAAAAATAAAATAAAACTGAATTCAATTCGATTCTTCTTTTTTTTCTTCTTTCTTTTTTATTTCTATTGTTGTATCAAACACCCTGCAGCATTCAGCTACCACCACCTGGTTTTTTTTCTTCGCTTGTTGCTGCTGTTGCTTTTTCACTATTAGTATTTTAACCAACCCAGGTGTGTTGCGCATGCAATATATAATATATCAATGCTCAATCAAAAAATTGTTTGTGTACCGTTTTTTGATTGAACGCAAATTCTTGCTTTTTTCAATCTTCTTCTTTTTTTTTACTTATTTGCTTCAATTAAGAAAAAAAAAATTACAATGTATTGTTTTTTTGTTTTTTTATACCTAAGCTGCTATTTCTCAACTTTTTTTTTTGCTTCCTAAATAAGTCATAGCTCTTCTTTCTTTATTCTTCTAGTTGTTATTATTTTTATGTTTGCGTCGTCGTCGGTGATCACGAAGGTCATTGGTTTAGGGGTGATCTGAAGGCGCTTTTTCACTTTCTCATTTAAGAGCCTTTACCCCCTTCAGGCTGTCTTTTGGGTCACCACGATAAGCGAAGCAGCACCTGTGTCTTCTTTTTTCTATTTTATTTTTTTATTCTTCGCGCAGCACACGAGCAAGTGAGCGAGCAACTAACCTAATTCCAAGTATTGCTGCTGCCTGCTCTTCTTATTCATGATGCTAAAAACAAAAATTGTATAATAATAATCATGCGAGAAATAGAATGAGAGCTATTTTATGCTGTCGTCTATGGTGGCTTGAAACCTTTTTTCTTCGCCATATCAAAATTTTTCATCTTTAATGTCTTTTATTATTTCTACCTATCTCTCTTTCTTTCTTCCTTTATAGCATATTTTGTGACATTTATTAAAGGTATATATAAGTATCATTCATAATCTTTGAACACACGTGCCGTTATTATTTTCTTTGAAAATAATAAAAGTGTGTTTAAAACAACAAATGCTATTGTTGTCCTTATTTTATAAGTTATTCTTTCTTTTATTAGCTTTACTCGACCTTGCTAATCCATTCACTACAGCAAACTCGTGTATTTACACTTCCAAGCTGCTTCCTTCGATTTCCGATCTCGTATTAAACAAGCACACGATCTTGCGCTAACACCGTACTTTAGTGGACTTTTTTCTGCTTTTGTTAGTTTTAAAAATCTCTCATTTTTATTGGAAGCTGAAAATAAGTTTTTTTATTTTTCGCGCACTCGCTGGTGCTACTCATTCTCGCTAATGGATGTTTGCCTTGTATTGCTTCGTTTGCTTGCTTCACACTTTAGGTTTTTGTATTGCAATTCATTTTTTTTCAACATCATCATCAATGTTCTCTCCTCCCGAACTAAAAACGTATATGCATAGAAGTGTCGTCGGGCGGTAATAGCTTCTGTTTTCTCGCCAGTCAGCAGTCACTTCTCGTTCTCTCCCTTTTTTGGGTTGTCTTTAGAGAGAAAATGCATTTTTCATACCTTTTACCAAATAAAATCAAATCAGGTAAGAGCACTCATAAAAAAAGAAGAATTCTCGCTCGTTTCGAAGCTGTCGTTTGAAAAAAAAAGTTTAATGGTTGCTTTACTGTTTAATCAAGCTCATTCTATACCGTTTTTTCCAATTTCTTTTTTTGTTTCAAACTCTCCACCTTTTTTTAATTTATTTTTTTTGTTTAGCCTTCTTCCCCCACCCTTTTTTAAAAACATTCGTCACCAGCATCAAAAAAAATAATCAAACACACGGTTTTGCTTCAAATGAATTTCATGTTTTTTTTCCTTTGTTTGTGTCGTGCTCCTCTCTTTTTTAATGATCACAGAATAAACTTTAAAGCAACGAAACTTTGACACTGATTTTTTTCTTCTCATTTTCAAATTTATTTTCTTTCGCTAAAAAAGGTAAAAAATCAAACCAAAGAAAAAAGGCATTAGTCTCGAGAATCTAATTGCTTGACATTTTTTTTATTTCTTTTGCCTATCTATTTCTTAAACAACTTTTTTGATTTAAACATTTAGCAAAAAAAGGGAAAGAACGAAATAAAAAAAGGTCATAAGCAATTATTCCATTCTCAGCATGATACAGCAGTAGCTTGCTTTCTTCTTCCTTCCTACTGACACCCGTTTCCATTTCTCTCATCATTCATCATCTCGCAACAATTGAAAAATATCGTCAATAATCATTTTTTTAGAAAAAAATAAAATATTACGATTTCGAAAAAAAGTTTTCTTCCATTTCTCCTTTTTTTGGTATAAAGTAAAGAAGCAACAACAAAGCATAGGTCAACTTTTTTATTCTTTAATCGCATAGAAAATAGAAAAAGCTTTGCATCACAGAATACTGTATGATAGATAGTAAGTGAAGCAAAAAAATGGAACGAACGTACTACTTACTGACGACGACTGACGCTTGTTTTCTTGCTTGCTGCTTCTTTCTTTTCTTTCTTTTTTTACTCTCGCCTACTACTGCTATTGGCTGTCTCGAACGAGCTGCACAAACATAGCTAACCAATAATGATGAAGGTGGTGGTAGTGTGCGTGCATCGAAAAGGAAGAAATAAAAATTGCGGGAAGCGAGAAGTAAAAACAATTAAAAAAACAAAAAAATAAAATAAATTTCATTACAGGAGACCAGCAAAAAGGTAAGAAAGATGATTAAAAAAATTTTTTAATTAGTTTTAAAACAATTTAATTCTTTTTTAAACTTCGGGTTAAGATTTTTTTCATGCTAGGATTAAAAAAAGTTATGAAATAATTCAAAATTATGCTTTTTTTATTACTTTTTTGTTGATCAACTCCAAATTTTTATTTTTTAATCAATGCTGCTTTTTTTGGTCATGTCATTAAAAACAATGAATGATGTTTCGGAATGATGAGCAGCAACAAAACTTTGCTGCTGCTCTTCTTTTTTATTTTCCAGCTTACCTGATTCATAATCATCACCACTACTATTATTTTTTTTATTTTTATGTTTGGGGAGAGAGAGCTAAGCGGGTGCTTTTGCGGCTTAGTAGTGTGTAGTTTTCCCCTTTTCTCTCCCAAACAACAATCCATGCCATCCATCGCGCATAATTGTTTGTTTCGATACAATTGTGTCAAACTAAAAAAAAATTTTGTCCACTTGCTGCTGCTAATGCTGCATGGCTTTTTACAAAAAAAAAACTATGGTTTTTCACTCTTTTCTCTTCCTCCTTTTTTTGAGCTTTTTGTATCTCATTTTTTTTTGTAGTTGTTGTATTTCGCGCTTTTATCCTTGCTATTTTAAAAAAATGAGTGATTTTATTTTTTTAAAGGAAACTAATTGAATTTATTCTTTGCTTCTTAAACTTCTTTAAATAAAAAAAAAGCGCAATCGTGTTGTTGTTATAAATTTTTTTGTAACTACTCAATTCGCGCTTTTGCATCGTTGTTGGCTGCTGCTATCTGGGTGATGTTTACATAACAGCTATCATCATCACCAATAAATATGTATAACATAATATAACGCACTTACCGAAATGAAATATATATATATCTGACTAACTTCACTCCCTCAATTGCTTGTTCGCTCGCTAAAAAAACTCAAACTTCAAATTTTGTGAGCATACGTTCCCTTTTCTTTTTTCTCAATTTCTTGGGGTCGTCGCTTTCGTTGTTGCGAAGAAAAGCAATGATGATGATTTCATCGGCAATATTATTATTGCGGTAGTAGTAGCCACTTGAAAACTTCAAACTTCTTTTTGAGGGTTGTCGGTCGATTGAGTGACAAATCCCTTCTTCACTTAACAAAAAGCAAGCAACTAAGCAAGATTTTTTTCTATTTTTTAAACTACGGTGGCTATTTTTTATTTTATTGAGATGCTACTACTTTTCTGATTTTTACTTTGTAATAATTTCCCTAAAACTTGAGTCATCTAAGTTTATTCTTTTATTTTTACAAAAGCACTTTTTTCCTACTTTTTTGACTTTTAATTTCCATAATCGTTTTTTAATTCACTTGAGAGAAAAAAAGGTGATTCACTATTGCCATCAATTTTTTGGGATTAGCCCATTGAGAGAGAGAAAGAATGAAAACAACGCTCACGAACTATACAAAAAAATAAAAAGCTAAGATGGTGGTGGCAGAGATCGGAGCGTCTTATAAGTTTTTTTAGCAACAACAAAAACAGCAGCAGCAGTAGTAGCAAAAGCTTCAAGGACATCATACAACAAAATCGTTTCTAACGATCACAGAATGGAATGGCTCTCGGCCTTGCGCACCTTTTTCGGAAGAAGAAATAAAAAAATGACAAAAATGGAAAAGGAAGCAAGTTAAAACCTTTTTTTTTCTTTCGTTCAATGCATTTTGCGGCGACGGAGCTGTCTGAATAAAAATGCATGCATGCCTTCAGAGGAAAAGAAGAGACAAGAAAGAGAAAGAGCTGCCTCCTTATTTCCGTCAGCGGTTTTGGTTAGTTGCTACTAACTAATGTGGTACTACTTCTGCAGCTCGGACTATTTTTTTCTTCTTTTTCTTCCCTTCATCTTTCACATTTTTGCTGCTTTCAATCATTGAAGAAGAAAAAAACCGTACTGTTGACGAGAAAAACGAAGATGTCGCAAGGTGAAGCGCATCTTTTATTTTTTTCCTTTTTCGACAAACCGCTGCTCGCTCACTCATGCATCTTCTTTTTTCTTTTTCTTCTCCTTCATAATCATTAATATAGTTTAACGGCGAAATATAGCTTTTTCGATTGAATGCAAGATTTTTATCTTACCTTAAGTTAGAAAAGAAGAAGGACAAAACCGTTCTCTTTTTTTTATTGCTCCGCCTGCATACTTTTTTGTTTGTTTGTTAGGTTTGCTACTTTTGTCTTTTTAAAGCGCAAAAATATAGTCGACAAGCTCTCATTTTTATCCCTTTACCCATATCTCTCTTTTTTTCATGAGCAAGAAAAAATGCCAAATCAACTAACTTTGTTTTTCATATATATCTTCTTTTTTTGATTAAAACAAAAATTAATTCTTTTTATTTTAATTTTTTTCTTTTTTCATTAAATTTTCTTTAAAAAGCTTTTTAGATTTTAAAATTTTGTTGCGTTAAAAACGTGACAATAAAAATATGCCTTTTTGAACACTTCTTTATTTTTCTTATGAGCGACAGCGACGACGACAAATAAGGAGCGGCGATAGAGAGCTTTAAAGGCTGCCCGGTAGACGATTGAAAAAAAAGAAAGAAAAAAGAAGGAAAGATTTTGAGAAGTAGCCAGCCGCGCGGCTTTCAGGTCAATCTAGGTCAGCGTTGAAATCCACAAACATCAACTCGATCTTTTTCATCGGCCTATTCCATGCTACTGCGGCTTGCTTGCCACCGCTGCTGTTGCTGACGCCACAGGGACGCTGCTTCCTTCCCAATCGCAATTTTTTTTCTTTTAATCGCGACTTTAAAAGATGCTGCTGTTGCTATTTTATGCTGGAGCTACACATAATATTTTTTTTCTTGCGCATGCATCAACATAGCTGCACAGAAAACCCATGTCTTAGAAATTTTGGCGACGATCGTCCTTGATCGGCAGCTTTTAACAATCCAGTCAATGTGATCTTCTTTCTTTTTTTCTTATTTCCCATCTCTCTCCTTTGCGCAGAAAGGAAGTAATAGTTGTTATTGTACTCCTTGTTTTTTTGGAACGGAAGTCGGCTTCACTTTAAAAACAACAAAGCTGACTATAAAACAAAAAAAAATAATGCCGAAAAATAAAAAGTGATATTGTTTTGAATTTGATGCCACGCCACTACCTAGGACGATGGCGCGCATGAGAGTTCAAATGAATAGGTTCGAGAATGGGCGAATGAGATAGCTAACAATAGCTCGAAAACAAAAAAGTGCCATTACATTTCTATAGTCGCTCTCATCATTTTTTTGTAACCTTTCGCGGTAGCTTCAATGTGACCAATTTTTCGGATGGATTTTTAAATGCTGCAAAGAAGCTTTTCATAGTCATGTTTTTCTCTCTCATTTTTTTCTGACCTTTTCTCCGATTTTTTATGTGTATTTTACAAATATATATTAGCTTTTCGCTTTTTTTGCTTCTTGTTGTTTCATAACCGTGTTTTTCTTTTCGTTTTTTATTATCGAGTTTTTAAAAATTGTTGCTTTTTCTTTAAAAAAATAAACAAAAATAATTAAAAACATAATATTTATTCTAGGTTTCAAACTCATCAAACACTATTGGCTGCATTGAAAAATATATTTGACGCAATCGGGTTTAATTGATTCGGCTTACGCATTTTTTTCTTCGTTTCCTTTTTTGATCTGTGTTCAACAACTTTTTAAAGCTAAAAAGTTTGCAGTGTTGCTGCTTTCCAAAAACAAAAAAGCTTGTTGGGTTTTTTAAATTTTGAAATAACGAAGATATTTTGCCAAACTGTCGCCCATAGCTTACAGCGAGATGCCATATCGAAGTGAATTGAAGCGGCCTGATTTAAAAGGTAAAAATCTTTCCTTTGAATAATGCATAATTTTAAAATAAAAAAAATTTCAGGTCAATTTCCATGTTCGGTATGTGGAAAAATATTTTGTCATTCATCCAGTCTTTCACGGCATCGAATGCAAGCCCATTTTAAAAGTTATTTATGTATGCAATGCAATCAAGAAATTTCAAGTAAGTTTTAGTCTTCCTTTTTTAATTTTAACTTTTGACTTCTCATTTTATTGCTTTAACAACAAAAAAACTTTCCATGGCCCAATTTTATTTTTATTTTTTTCGTAAATGGTATATTAAAGCCATAAAACGACGACGGCGACAAGATCGCGCAGTAGCATCTTTCTTATTTCTTCGTAAATTAGTGCTTTCAAAAAATAAAAGTATCGCATGTGCCATAAAAAACCGATTTAAAAAAGGTAGCAGCACACAGCGTGATATTCCTAAAGGCTCTTTCTTTCTTTTTTTCGATTGTGCCAAGGTCGCTGAATAGGGAAAGAAAAAGTATTGCTTTGCTACACTTACAATTTTTCGATGAACGATGACGGCTACTTGCTTTTCAATTTGCTTTAGCCTTGATATATTAGAACAAAAAAGTTGGTTTTTTTATTCATTCAACAGATGGCTTGCAAAAAAAGCCAAAACAAGCAAAAGATCCGGTATAAGATTGTTTACAAGTTTTTTTATAAGACTAACAAATCAAAGAAGGAAGAATAAAAACAAAGTTGGTTAGCAAACATACATAGCGAAAAAGAATGTAGAAAGAAGTTGCATGATTTTTTAAGACACATACTTGACATATTTAGTTTGAAAACGATTTATTAAAAATTTTGTTTATTAGAAAAATCTATATTATTGATTAATTCATTTATTTAAAAAAAAATAATTTTCAGGTAATGAAACTCTACGATCCCATATGATGCGAAATCATCAAATTGCAAGAATGTTCATGTGTCGATGTTGTAATTGGGCATTTCCCGATAAAACCAGCCTTCACCTTCATACCACAAGTTTAGCTAAAACTGGAAAACCTGGAGATGTTGCAGTACTTGCTCGAAGTTTTGCTGAAGGAGGTACGCATTTTTTAGATTTTGCACAAATTTGAACTTTCATTTTTATAATTTTCGAAAACTTTTAACCCATAATATTTTTAGATGACCCATATAATCCAGAAATTTTCCATAATACTCCATCATCAAGCCCACCAGATCCAAGAGATTCAATTTCTCCAAGTGAAAGAGAAATGCCCACTCCCACAGCCAATAATATTTTGAATGGAGTTCCAGCGCATTTACAAATTGCAGCTCTTACAAATCCAGTGTTGCAAAGTCCCGCAAACCTTCATGGTAATAATTCATTTTTCCATTATTTTTTCTTTACCTTTTTTTTATTTTTTAGCTTTATTAACTCAAATAAATTTAATGAAATGTGCTCAAGAAAAGCAAAATAATATGAAAGCTGCAGCGGAATCCATGAATAATCGAGTGCCCGCTGCTGAATTCATAGCACAATGGATGGCGAATAACCCTTTCTCCCAAATCAAAAATGAGCATTCAGCTACTCCTAAACCCAGTGCTTTAGCTGTAGCAGCCGCGGAGGAATTGCTTCGTCGTAAACGAGTTTCATCTTCACCAAGTATCGATGCATGTTCAGTGAAATTAATGAAAACTGACCATGAAACTTCTGAACCTTCAACTTCGCCCACCCAAATTATGGATCATTCTATGAAAGGAGGAGATCTAAGTTCTTCGAGTCTATTTAATCCTAATGATTCAAATAACAATGGAGACTCTGGAACTCGTAAAAATAAACGAAAAGCTAATCGACCTCGACAACTTCAAACTGTTGAAGCTTTGAATCTTTCGACAACTAATTCTCCTTCCAAAGTTTTACTTGAAGTTCCTGTGATTCTAACAGCAAACACAACAACGGCAACGACAACAACAATGGATTTTGATGAAAAGAAAAATAGTGAAAGTGAGTGTGGCATGTCAGAACAAAATCAATTATCCCCTGCTGTATCGGATTCTCATACAAGTGGAAGTGGAAATGATACAACAACAATGGTGGAAAGAAATAATAAAAACGAAAATGAAAATAAATTAAAAATTTATAAAGAACGCCTTCGAAATATTGAAACCTGTACATCCAAATTTGCAGAAGCCGCAGCAGGAATAGAATTATTAAATCCACAAATTTCTGAATTATTAAATGAAATTAAAGGTTATTGCCGAGTTTAGAATAATTTTTATTGGACAACGATTGAGAAAGTGATTAAAACCAAAGCAATGTTTAAAAATTATTATCAACAACGGTGTGATATTACTTTTTTGGAATCATTATTCCGGTCAACTAAAAACCTTATTTCACTCTTTTTTTTTCAAGCAAAAAATATATTTTATTAGGCAAAAAAATTATTTCTATTCCTAATCAAATTTTTTCTTTATAATTTTTTTTATTAAAAAATGGCATTTTTCAATTTTGAATTTTTTGCATAATAATTTTTTTTTCTTTTTTTTTCTAAATTCCTTCCACTTGTTCCTTGTCTGCCCAATCCTTGGTTTCTCAAAACTTTAATTTTTTTATTTGAAAATATTCATTCATTTGATTATCCAAAGATTGGTTCAGTGTTCAAGCCATAACCATTAATTGTGTTATTAGCCTTTTTCCTTTACTATTTTTTATTATTATTAAAAAAAACCATTAACATTGAAATTATTTTATTTAAGAACTTTTTCTTCTTCTTCCTTTTCCTCTCAGATTGATTGATATTAAAATTCAGGATATTTTTTTATTATTAAAAAAGGTATTACAACTTCTTCCAAAAAAGCCTCAGTATTTTTTATTAATTTTTAGTTCTCATCTTGCATCATTCTATTCATTTCACTTTATTATCTTTTTATTTGTCAGTATTAATTTTTTTGTCTGTGAACGATTACAATTTTGTGCATTTTTTGTTTTATTTTTACAAAAAAAAAATTATGTATATTATTTTTAGTATTATCACTCTTTCTCTTTCCCTTCTGTGTCAGTATTGTTATTTACTACCGCATCAATCACATTCTCGCTCCTCGAAAATTATTTAAAAAATACATATAAAAATCTCAGCCAACATATTTACTTACAATTAGAGTATTAATAATAATTTTTTAAATAAAAAGTTACGTTGGTGTTGTTGTTCTTGTTATTTACCGTGGTTTGCAGTTTGTCGTCGTCTCCTAAAAAACATTCCTACCTAAAATTTCCTTTTCTATTTTTTCCTTATTTTGTGTTAGTGCTATTTAAATTTTTTTGTTTGTTTGCAGCTTTTGCCTATGTATTTTGCATTAGTTTTGGATTCCTTGATTCGATAATTATATTATTTCTTTTTTTGATATTTTTATGAATTTTTCAAAGTTTTGTTTATTTTGAATTTGTTTTTTAAATATAATAAATGAAATTGATAATAAAACTAAAACTCATTATCGCAATTTAATGAAACAAAAACACAAATGTATTTATTTGCAACCACAACATTTTTTGATTCCATTCCAATATGTCAAGGTTGCATCTTTATGACAGCCTTGAGGCCCACCATTATGAAGCCGACTCATTTGTTCACATGCTCCAACTCCTGTGCAATCATGAGCATATTTTTTTACATAATTTTTCACACAAGTTGCTGAGCAATCGTAATCCATCGAACAACGTTTCCATGCATCAGTGATCGATTCGCCATTTCGTCTTCCTGGTGTTCCACAATCCGTATAATAATCATAATGAATTTGAAAATAACCGCATGCATCTCCATTAACGTCAAAGCCACAAGATTTCGGCTAAAATTTTGGCATAAAAAAGGATTCATTTTATAAATAGTCCACCTTTAAAAAAACTTACAGTACAACCAGATGATTCACGCGCACAAATACAAGAAAGGCAATCACCATTAACAAAAGCTACAAGAATGGTAACAATAACAAAGACTTTAAGCATTATGCTTCCTTTTAACTAAATACTTTGACAAACTATGAATATAAAAATATTTCCAAGTTTACTTTATATACGCCACTCTTTTTTTTTGTGTTGACGAATTTAATGTTAAAAAAAGTCATCCGATATTCTTATCGCAAATGGTAAAAGCATGCATTAAATGTAAAACATCAATTAAGAAAGAAAAATGATAACAAAAAATTTTATTATGTTTTTCCGAACAAAAAAATGTGGCAGGAAAAGTAAACTTTGGCTTATTCAAGAATTAAATTTTTTTATGCTCTTTGAACTGAAGCGAGACTAGAGAACTTTATAAAGTTTAAAGCCTAATTGCGAAGTGATGTGATAGTTGTGGGAGTAGTTTTTAAAATTATAGTTTAGATGTGTCTTTTTCAGCTCGTTCAAACCCAAAAAACTGAAACAAAAAGTTTAGTAGTGAAGAAAGTCTTTTGTCAGGATACAAAAAAGCTTACATGTTTACGTTCAGCTTCGGTCATAAAAGCAAATATATTAATTCCACAACTAGCTCTCGGATATTTTTTTCGAAATTCTTCATTCTTTTGTTATGCTTTTTCTTTTTCATATTGATGGAATTTTTCAGCAGCAGGCTTCGCGTTGACGCCACCAATAACAAATAGGACCAAGATAACCAAGGATGGCCAAAAAATAATAAATATATTAATTGTCATTTTTCTTGCATTTATTTATATAAGTTTTCATAGTGACTAATTGGCTCGAAGTTCCATTCAAATTTTATAACACTTTCATTGTGACTAAAGTTTTTGTCAAAAATTTGATTGTTTTGTTTAATTTTTGAAATTTTGATTCATTTCGTTGAATTGAAGCTCCAATTAAAAAAGTTTTGCAAAAAAGGAAATCAATTTAACTAATTTTTGCGAATTTTATGTTAAAATTGACATTTCTTGTTTTAAATTAAAAGTCTAGTTATTAATAAATTTCGAAATATTTATTTTTTATATATACAGTTTATGAGCTCTAAAAACACCTAGCTAAAACTACACTAATATAAGCGGAGCTCAAAAAGTTCGAACAAAGATTAACAAAAATAGTTGAGAAATGGATTTAATCGGACATATGTGATTTTTTGAGAAGGAGATCCATGGGGTGAGCAATAAAAAAAATCACCATATTAGAAGCTAAAATTAATTTCACAATTTGTTTTTGAAAATAAAATTTATCATAAAAAAACTTACAACTTTGTTTAATTTCAATAATTAAAGCTAAAGCCACGTCATTTTCAGCATCGGCGGCATCAAGTTTGTGAAGGTTTTTTGAGACAGCGCTATTTCGGCGTAATCTTGTCATCTTAAAAAAGCAACATTATTATTTAAGTAAAAATTATCACGATTTTATTTTTTTATATAAGACGCCGATATTTAAAAAGTTTTAGGACAGTGCTAAATTTCTCACTTTTTTGAAAAAGTGTCTCTTTTGCCATTTTTTTCAATTGATTTTTTTGGCAAAAGAGACACTTTTTCAAAAAAGTGCGAAATTTAGCACTGTCCTAAAACTTTTTAAATATCGGCGTCTTATATGGTTCATTTGAGGTTTTTATTAGCTTTTTTATACCATGGCAGAAAAAAAAAATAAGTAGGCGGAGGTAAAAAAAATTATAAACATGGGTCTAAATGGTCGAAAAAAATAAATAAGAACAGCTTGTTTGATCGTCTGCAATAATAAAGAATCGAGGGTCGATGGTTTCAGGACGACGCTGACGTAGCTTATATGTATGTATTTTAGACTCAAGTTCATTTTTATCACGAGTTAGTTGAAAGCCAATTTTTTTTATGAATAATCGAAAGCATGCATCAAGGATGCTTATTTTTAAAAATTGCATTAACAAAATCAAAGCATGAGTTAAAAATTAGGCAGTCACTTTAGAATTAATTCAGTAAGCGATGATCTTTTATGCAAAAAGATGAGTGTTTTTAATATTTTAAAAAAGCCTAAAAAAATTAAAACTAAATAGGGCAAAAGCCAAAAAAATACATATCGGCAAATAAAACTTAAATGTTTCGAAAATAGTCCTGTCTGAGCCGTGAGAAAATGATCTTTAAAAAAGTGTTATTTCATCTCGTTTTTCTTTGATTTCCAGTGACTGTTTTTTAAAAAAAAATGAGCAAGAAAAACTGCTGTGCACAAAAACAGAGAAACATAATCAACCGAAATCAAAAAAGTGTTTGTAAATAACTATGAAGCTGATGTTTTTTGGAATGCAGTTTTAATATCGTCGATATGGGTAAAATTTCAGTGGTAAATTAAAAAAAAAAGATCCGTAACTAATGCATCGAAATTTGTTGCTTAAAACTAAAAAGTGTTTATCAATAATCCTTTTTTTCATGTTCAAAACTCATTTCAAGAACAAAAACCAATACGTATTTCTGAGAGGAGACTTGCTTCTTCACAATCCTTCAAATCTTTTTTTAAATAAGTTTTTTGAGTATTTATTCAAAGATATTTATTTCATTTTTCTAAGTGATAACAAGAAAAAAGAGAAATAAAAATTGGGGAAATCCAATAACCCAAAAGCTTTTTCCTGGAAAATACCACCTTTTTTTCTGTAATTCAAGTACCAAAATTTTGTAAATTTTTGGAATGAGTTTGTTGCATAATTTTGACAGTATTTAACCCAAGTGTCATGTGTGAAAAAGTTGCGTAATTATGCTACCAAGAAATAATCTTTTTAAATAATTTGTCGAATCATAATTAATCGAATCAAAGGATTATCATTGAGGGATTTACCTTTCTTAAAGTGCTTTTAAAATTTTTATATGCCACATGCCCTTTCATTTGTTTAATAAATAGCTGTCTTTATTTAGTATATTTTTATTTTTAAAATGTTCATTTTTTAGTAATCAATTTTTTGTTGTTGAAAGAATTAATAAAAAGAATTATAACAATGTTGCTTATAAAATATAAATAATAAATGCAAAAAAGAGACAAGTTTCATTGCTATATTTAAACTTTTATTCACTTTAAAACATTTTTGTTCTGTTTAGCATCGGTTGCCATTACAACGTGCATATTTACTTTCCACATTTTTGACACTATTCTTTCGCAATTTGCTTAAATTTTTCTCGATCTTCCTTGTAAACTTCAGCTATGTCAAAATTTGTGGGACATGCAAAGTTTGGCTAAGATAAAGGGAATCGAAAACTTTCAATAACTAAAAGCAATAGTTTTTTTTATAAAGTTGTATCCTTAAAAATACGTGGAAAACAAAACATGCTTGTTTCCACCGAAGCTCCAGAAATAAAGGTAAATCCATAACAAAAAAATATTAGAAAAATGCATGTTTGCAAAGTGCTGAAAATTAAAGAGAAAATTTGCATGAAAAAAGAATGATGCTTGATTTTCATATATAAGAAGCAGAATCACTCATCAAATTTTTTACTTTCATTTTTTCGCGTTTCAATTTTGGTCGTCATCGTTGTTCGCTCATCAAATATCATGAAACTCGTCGTCGCTCTTCTCGCTGCTGCTGTTTTTGCTTCTCATCTGTCGTGCATCTTTTAAAAGATTGAAATACTTCCATGGAAAATGTCCAACTCAAAAAAAATGTAGAACTTTTACTCCTCCATATAATAAAAGTAAGTTTCTTTTTCATTTTTTAAACCTAAAAACAAACCTTTAAATTTTAGCTCCTGAAGTGATTAAAAATTGTACATGTGTTGGTTGGAGCTGTGTAATCGATGAAGTATATTATATGGGAGTTGGATGCGAGAGTGAAGGTGAAGATATGATTTGTAAAGATGGCGCCCGAGAATCTTTTGAATTTGTAAATTTTTTAGGAGAATTTCTTAAAACTTTAAAATTCATTATTTAGGAACAACTTCGTGTCAGTGGAGATTGTGATCCTCTTCTTCCTAAACCAATACATACTACTACAACTACAACAACTACTCCTAAACCAACAACTGAAGAAGCAATGACAACAACTACAAGTGGAACATTCGAAACAAAATATGGTGCTTGGAAACTTGCTGGAATGGCTATCATTGGATGCTTCGTTTTCTTCTTTGGTGGTCAACTTTCGTAAAAATCGCTCATTCTCTTGGTGTTGCTTCATGTCAATGTTTTCTTCTTTAAAATACTTGTATGTAATAATAATAATAAATAATGTTTTAATATTTTTATCCTGTGTTTTTGATGACAAACTGATATGTTATAAAAGGCAAAGAAAATCAAAATGAATGCCGCCGCTTAAGTTTCGGGAAGCTTTGGTTGTTTTGCTTCATTTTCGGCTTCAATAGAAACTTAAAATAAAGATGAAGGGGAAAAAAGGATTTATTTAATAGTGATAGTTATACTTTAATTATTCCCTATTATGATGATCGAGTTGACTGTCAAGAAAATTTTCCCAGTTATTTAGCAACATTGAATTATTATGGTTTTAAATAGCAAGTCCATCATTACTAGATTATTTAATAAGTTGATTCTAAGTTTAAAATAAAGTGATAATTTTTTGGGTGATAAACTAAAACTTTCATCCCATGTTTGTGATAAAGTATGAAACAATAATTTTAAAACGTTCCTCCAAAATGAATAATTTACGAACCGAAAGGATTTTATACCAAAAATATTTGCAAGAAAAATAAAGTTTTATCAAAACTTTGTTCGCGGGTTTTTCACAAATATATGAAATTATAGAATTTGGAAAAGAAAAACATTGATTTAATGCATTCTTTAAAAAGAATTTTTCAAATTCATATTATTATGAAAGCTACTGAAAGGCAAATCAACCTTTTCCATTTTTTCTTTAAAAAATTAACGGAAAAAAGATAAGATGCATAGGAAAGCCAAATAAGAGATTTTATTCAAAAAATCAATTAAAACTTAAGAAACAGTAAACACAGATGTGCACCGCGCCTAAAAACAAATTTAAACTAAATAGGGCAAAAGCCAAAAAAAAAATATCGGCAAAAGTAAACTTTAATTTTGTCGAAAAATAGCCTTGTCAGAGTCGTGAGAAAATGATCTTTAAAAATTGGCAGATTGTTGTGTCTTTCTTTCTTTGATTTTCAATGTTTTTTTTTACAAAAACAAGAAAAATAGATAGAAAACAGCTGCGTACAAAAAAACAGAGAAACATATTCATTCCAAAAAGTATTTGTAAATACCTATGAGCTGGTGTTTTTTTGGAATACAGGTGAACATCAATAATATGGATAATTTGTCTATGATCAAAACATTTAATTATTTCATCAGTAATTTAACCGCAAAAAAAGAGAACCTGATGCATCGAAATTTGTTGCTTAAAACTAAAAAGTGTTTATCAATAATCCTTTTTTTCATGTTCAAAACTCATTTGGAGAACAAAAATCAATACGTATTTCTGAGAGGAGACTTGCTTCTTCACAATCCTCCATATCTTTTTTTATAAAAAATTTTTGGATTATTTATCCTATTGTAAAATATTTATTTCATTTTTCTAAGTGATTATAGTTTTATTTTTTAATTGCACCACTCTGTCTTTTCTATTATCGAAAACTTTTTTGCATAAAAATTGTTTCCTTGAAGCATGTTTTGGGTTACTCATAATATTATAAATTTTCTCACATTCGATCTACACGTGATAAAGTTTAAAAAAAGGTGCAAAGTTCTTTCTTTAGATTTGGCTTTTTAAAATTCGTAATAGCTGACGGCTCGCGCTTTCAGACAAAGAGTCAGTCTATAGCATATTTTTTTGGATGTTGACACTTTTAGTCTTATGTTTATGGTTCTTTTTTTTCTTTTATTTCTGCTGACTTGTTTTTTTTTCTATCTGCGGCAATCGTATAAAAACGAATTGAAATCTCAATTTCAAATCAAAATAAAAGCCGTTTCGGCTCAAGTGATTTTTTAATTTTATTTTTTTAATTGATTGCGTCCATTTTATTCAGCGGCAGCTATGGCAAATATGCATCGAACTAAAGCTGTTCACGATTGTCTCCATAATCTTGATGAACATGTAGCTGCTGTTAAGGTTGTAGCTATTACTGTTACTGAAGCCAAAATGAAGAGTAAGTTTTTTTGCATTAAATTTTTATTTTGGATCTAAAACTTTGTAAATTTTTAGCTGAAATGCTTCAACGAACTTTCTTTTTCATTGGTAAACCCTTCCATATGATCCTCCACCAAAATTACACTCGCCGTGTTCGTCAAAGAAATACAGTTTCTGAATGCTCTCCAGATGCTTAGAATTTTGTTTAATTCAAGTCTTTGTTCCTTTTTTAGCTGAATTTTATGCAAAATTAGAGAAAATAGATTGAATCCAAAATTATGAAATGTATTTTTATTTTAACATTCGCGAATGGGCCAAATATTTTTGAGAGAGAAAAAACTTTGCTTCGTTTCCATTTGTTTTTTTATTTTTTTTATTTATTTTTTGATCTAAATTTGACCCAATGCGGATATTCGAATAGAGACACATTTCTCATAATTTTTTAAAGTAATAAACCGATTATTTTAAGCTTTTTTATTTATTTTTTATTACTTGTACATAATTTTTTTTTCAATAATTCTTAATAATAAATTTTAAAAGCATTATAAATTTATTCTTTCTTGAAACAATTTCTTGTTGCTTTATTCGGTTAAACAAGTTTTCAAAAATAAAGACCATGATTCATACTTTTTTTGCTGGACTTTATCATTATTTTTATCGGTTATCGATTATTATTGGCCTCCAGAACGCAAAATGACGTATTTTCCCTTTGCATTTTCTTTCAAGTTCAGTGTCAGTCTCTCTTTTCTTCATCACAAAGAAAATTGCAATTCACCCAATTTTTTTACTAAAATCAAAGGCAGAAGAACAACATACGTGTCTGGCAACTTGTCACATTTATGCCAAACATATTTTTATTTTACATTAATTAGATATTCCATTGTTGGAAGAGAAAAAAAGAGAACAAAAAAAACGCGATAATTCCGGGAGTTTTTTTTTCTATGCAATGTTCTTAAAGCTTAGTTGTCGTTGGAAGATGAATAAAAATTTATGAACAACTGTGCAGCAAAATTTAGTTAGCTGTTGAGTAAGAAGAATAAAAAAAAGAATAAGTTAAAGTTCGTTAAACTTTTGTGTGCTTTCTTTCTTTTTTCTTTGTTCAACTTGGCAGTGGATCAACTTTAGTCACACATCTCTCTTTTTTTTCTTATTTCAACAATACTTGAACCTCAAAAGCAAAAAGCTAGAACTCCACTCAATTTTTTTGTTCAAAAATAAAAAAATCAGCTGTTTTTTCCAATATATTTTTTTTCTTGAATGGGTAATTCTTCTTCTAATAAACCAGGTGATTTTTTTATCTTGAGTTTTGTTGCTGTTGTTTTATCTTTGTCATCCTTTATTTGTTATTCTTTCTTTTTTTTAAATGAGTGCTAAGGTGTGTTTTTTTAAAGGTGGAACAACAACCACAACATCAAGTAGCAGTAATCGAACTTTATGCGCTTTTGATGAAACTATTATAAATCGTGGAACAATTTCATCTCCAAGGCCATTATTAAAATTGCATACAGTTCATGGCTCAAATATTACTTTAAGCGATGATCGATTGGTTGCTAAACGAAGGCCAAATGTATTTTGTAAGGGTTTGGTTTTTAGTGATAGGTAAAATGGAAATATTTTTGGAGGAATTGAAGCTTAATTTAAGATATATTTTAGACCGATAGAAATTGATGAAATTGTATGCATTCGATTAACGGAAGTATGCAGCAGCTGGTCGGGTGTTTTGAGATTTGGTGTAACCAATGTTGATCCTGCTTCATTTCGAGATATTGAACTTCCAAAGTAAATCAATTTTTCTTGGGTTTACTAAACATTCTAATTAAAATTTACAGATTTGCATGCCCTGATTTAACTGCAAAAACTGGATATTGGGCTAAAGCTTTAGCAGATAGATATTCCATTCAAGGGTCAATACTTCATTTTTATTTAAGTTCATCAGGAATATTATATCTTGGTTGCAATGGATATAGTCGAGGAACATATTTACATGAAATCGATGTTACTAAACCACTTTGGGTTATGATGGATATTTATGGAAAATCTGTGGCTGTTGAATTTTTGAGTAAACTTTTAAATTTGCCAGAATATATATTTTTATTATTTACTTTTTTTAAGGCGAAATAAACGATCGAACTCGAGCTATTGCGACTGCAATAGAAGAGAAGAGGCATCCTACATCCTCTCTTCAAGAAATTTCATCCGCTGCTGCATCAGCGGCGATAGCAACTCTTCCTTCAGCACCACCTCCACCAATTCCTGCTCCTCCTATAACTTCTTCGAACAACGCTACTTCTTCACCTCGACCCGAAGGAGTTACATATCGATTTCATGTTATGATGGGAATCAATGCTTTGCGAGTATCTGAATGGGAAGTTGCACGAAAAGATAATGAATTTGATCGAGGTTATTGTTTCCTTGAACGACCGATAAGGATTGATGAAGTTATTAGCATTAAAGTAAGCATTAGTTTTTACCTTTTTTAAATTAAATTTTAACGATTTCAAGGTTATGGAAACTGAAACAGCATTCCATGGAAGTATGGCATTCGGATTGACGAATTGTAATCCACGAACTTTACGACCCACTCAACTTCCAGCAGATTGTGATGATTTACTTGAACGTCCAGAATATTGGGTTGTAATCAAAGATGTTGCAGCATTGCCAGACCGCGGAGATATTCTATCATTTTGTTTAAAAGAAGATGGAAGACTTTTATTTGCTAAAAACCGAGGGTTTCCTCGTCCCATTATGTATATGGATACTTCCGTGGAATTATGGCCATTTTTCGATGTTTTTGGACGAACTAAACGCATTCAATTAACCAAACCTCAAAGATTGAATACTTTATCAGAGGATTCAGAAGATAGTCGAGAATCGTCTAGCGAACCTCCAGCAAGGCCTCCACCACCGAGACTTTCATTAAACTTAAATTCATCATTGCGTGATTCAAGTGAATATCTTTCAACTTTGGGAAGGACTTCCAATCATGAAGATAGCTTGAGTCCATTGCCGCCATATCCATTTTCTATGATTGATAGAAATTCGCCCAGAACATTTTCGTCTCAAACAAGAGAATCAAATTCAGCTGCTTCTTTATTTAATTTGAATAACGATTCTCCTTCTTCATCTTCGAATAATTTTTCAAGCCTTTTACATGCAGATACCGCTCCACCACGATACACTTTACCAACCGCGACGACACCAAGGCAGCCATCACCTGAAGCACCACGATTTTATTCACCCCGATTAATTTTGGCATCACCAAGACAGCCATCGTCGGAGATAGAATCATCTATTTCCCGAACAAGAGAAACGTTAAATGGAGCTCAAGCATCTTTGGATAATGCACAAAATATTATTTTACGTAATTTAGCTTCCCTTTATGTTGCACCTAGATCAGCTGTATCAGCTCCACAATTGCCAATTCCACAAATTCCTCCTCGAAGTGTTTCATCGTTGCCATCGATAACTTCTCCTCGCCATGGTTCTCCAGCTCTTACCACTCCTACTTCTCCACCCGCCTCAGCTGCTACTCCAATATTAATTTCAAATCAGCGTGAAAAATCTCCAAGTCTTGGATCACCACAATCAAGCGAATGTGTTATATGTTTTTCTAATTCTATTAATGCTGCTGTATATCGTTGCGGTCATGTATGTATGTGTTTATCATGCGCTCGACAATTGATGTCGAATTTGGGTAAATGTCCTATGTGTCGACAATCCATTCAAGATGTTGTACAATTATTTTTTTCATAATATTTTTTTGCTTAAAACCATTTTTAAAGTTAAGTCCTAAAAATTTAATATGTGCTTTTTTAATAATATTTTTTTCTCATTAATGTTAAAATTACGGTTAAAACAATAAAAAGGAAGATATTACTTTTGGAAGCTTTAAAAAAGACATAAACACTACAAATTGATAAAATCCCGAAAATCAAAACAAAGCAAAACAAAAAACTTTTAAAGAAAAAAAAAGAAAAAAGTTTTACTGATGGCAATTACTGTCGCATAAATTTTCCAAATGTGCAATTAAATCTGCGACATTTTTTTCTTCCGATAAAATAAATGTCATAGAGACAAGACAACAAACGACAAAGCATCAAAGTGCCTACTACTAACTCATCAGAAGTTAACCCACCAGCTGGTGGACACTTGAAAAAAAAAGAGGCCATGGGAGGATGAGATAGGCAAAAGCAACAAAAAAAGAGAAAAAGTCATTTTCATTTTGGTGATTTTTTTATTCTTGAATGATCTGGGCGCAACTTAACTTAACTTTTTTTCTCTCTTTTGGTGTGAGTCAATCACTTTGCAATTTATTTATTTGGATTCTTTGAAAACTAAAGTAATTTGTTCTCATTTTATATTTAAAGCTTAAACTTTGCTTAGATCGAAACGAATATTGTTTTTTTTATTGTTTTAAAATCCCGTCTGGTGATCGTTCGTTGCTTGTCTTATTTTTTTAAAGCTGCAATTTTTTTTGTTTCTGCGCAAATTTTCCCATCACATTGCATAGTTATCGAAATCACCAGCTGCCGAAAAAAAAAACACCACTCAAATTTTTTTTACTGTGCACGTTGTTTTTTTTATTCATCAATATCCGTTCTTACGTTCTATCCTATTTTTGAAGAAAAAAATAATAATAAACAAAAACAATATTCTTTTTTCTTCAAATAATTTTACAAAAAAAAATTGTTAATCAGGGAAATTAGTAAATCGTGTAATTTTTGATCTTTTTCAACACCATTTTTTCGAAGTCCTATGAAATCTTTTTTTTTTCTTCGTTTTTTACTTTTTAGCTTTTTTTGTAATTAGTTTATTCGGAAATATTTTTATTTTTAGAAATATTTAAAAATGCGATCTCGCCAACGCACTCATTTCACAGATTATCAAACTCGTATATTGGAAGAAAGATTTACTCATTGCCATTATCCAAATAGTGATGTAAAGAAGGAGCTTGCAGCTGAATTGGGATTGCTTGAAAATCGAATCACTGTAAACTTTAAAATATTTTTTTTATTTTAATTATCAATCTTTTTTGTTTATAGGTTTGGTTTCAAAATCGACGAGCTAAGAAGCGTCGCCACGTAAAGAAAGAAAATGAAAGCAGTGTTGGATTTCGAAATGGATTGATGATTCCTTCGACTTTAAGCAGAATGTTAGCCCCTTTAAATTTGCCACTTGTCAGCAACAAAATTGAACCGAATTTGAGTCTGACAGGAGGAGATATTGAAAGCAGCAGCAGCGGTAATTTTTCTTGGTATTCAAACAATGAAGAATCATCAACGATGAATGATTGGAAATTTTCTGAAATTAAAAACAACGAACAACATTCAGATCCTAATTATTTTGATGCCAAATACAAAAGAAACAACAGCAAAGAATATTATTCAAATTTAAACAACAAAAAATCTGATCGAATATTTAATAATAATTTATACTGTAATGGCAGCGAAGAATCAATATCTCGACAACCAACTAATGGCGTTCAAACTTCTTGGAGTCCAACAACATTTTACAATATTTCTTCAAATGTGAGTGATCCCATTCCAGCGAATTCCCCTAATTTTACACCATATTCCGTTGCCCAACAATCTTATATTCATCCTAATTTTGTTAATGTCCCTGTAATGTCGAATGCTTTTAACAACTCTGAATCCATCGTCGCTCAAACGCAAAATTCTTATTTCTTTTATCCCCAAGTTTGAAAGTAGATATTTAAAAGCAAAAAGTTATTTAAAATTCACACTTTAACTTACCCTTTTTTGCATTCAATCAAATAATTTTTTATGCAAAGATAATTGTTGATGCTTTTTAAAATTTAATCACCAGTTTTTTACTTTTAAATTGTATTTTATTGAAAAAAAGTATTTCTGTTGTTTTTTTTAAATCGTTTTTACTTTACTAAAGCCTTTCATAAACGAAGAAATAAAAAAATAAATTTATTAAAATAAAGAATTTTTATATATCAAACAAAAAACAACAAACACGATTTGCGCCATAAAATAAAAATTTGGTTAAGAGAAATAATAAAAATAAAGCATGAAAAAAAGACACATTTTTTGCGTGGTTTAAAAAGAGAGAGAACGAACAACATTCATTTGGCAACAAAGGAATCTTTTTTGTGGAAAAAAAAAATAGAATAAGATAAAATAAAAAACAATTAACCATATAATTTTTTTGAAAAGAAAAAAAGTAAAAAAACAACGACGAAAAACTTTTCCTTGTTTTGTTTGTGGAATGAAAAGTTTGGTTTTTACATATTCACCAGTTATTTTAGTTTTTTTTGTTGTTGTTAAATCATTCATTTATGCATGGAAGATTTTTAAATATTTTAAATACTACTTTTTTTCTTTCTTTCAAAAATGAAAGTACTCAAGAAAAATGCATTTTTTAAAGCCTTTAAGATTTTATATAATAAAAATTTGAGATAGTTAAATTTGAAAGAAAAAAAAATCAACAAAATTAGTTTTTTGGGAATAAATTTTTTAATGTTTTGTACTTCTTTCGGAAATGGTTCCATTAGTTAATTTTGAATCTTCAGCATCTATGGATCTAATATCGGCAGTTGCTTCTATTCCACCCCCACCATTTCGATTTGAATGTGGCGGAGTGGTGGACATTATCATGGATGTGGATTGATTCAATTCTTCCATGGGCATTCCCAATCGTCGACTGACTACACCATGTTCAGGAACATAAGTTCTTTCAGTTTCAAATTGAGGTCGATGCAAGAAACTAAATTTTTAATGTTAAATAAAAGCAGGCGACGAAATGACAAACCTTAACCAACTAAAAGGCATTTTAGATAATTGCCGCCTAACAGCATGTTGAATTTCACTATTAAGAAAGCAATAAAACACGGCAATGAAAATTCCCTGTAAAATTAAAATCAATTATTTTCATAAATTAGATCAAAATAATTCAAACCTGAGAATGCTGCAGTATAGCTGAACCAAGCATATAAATAGCGCCAGGTTCTTCAGGTTCATAAAATAATGGTATATTTGAAACCCCTAACAATGGAACAAGAAATATTGTAGCTTTTACAGTTCTCCTAAAAAATTATTTCCAAATATGTAGTTTTAATAAAAATTTAATTATCAAAGCATTTATTTTTCTTTTGTGAAAATAAAAACTTTTCTTTTGCACTTACCAAATCTTTTTTGATTCCGCTGTGTTTTCAGTACGTAATTTTTGAACTAAAATTATAACAATGGCAAGCAAAAATAGAACATTTAACTAAAAAGGAAAAATTTTTATGAATGGAAAAAAGTTTATTAAAAGTAAGAACGAACAATTAATGCAAGTCCCATAGTTCCTGCTAAAATCCATAAATGTGGCCCTTGAGCATATGGTACCCAACAAAAACTATTTGGATTTTTATTTGATTGATATTGATGCACTATAGCCCATGAATTTACAGCAACAAAAGGAGTACCTAAAAAATAAAAAATATGTCTTGGAAATATTAAATAAAAAAATACCCCATCCTGCTAACCAATAAATCCAATAAGGCGCTTCACCATGCCTCATAGCGAATACCGTAAATCTACTGTAAAGGTATAAACCCTCTATCAACATCCACATTACTGATGCCACCTAAAACCAAATTTCTTTAATAATAAAATTCTCCTAAGTAATTTAAAAATTTTTACCTGGAAATAAATAACAAACCATAATAATATTTTACATGGAATTTCCCAATTTCTAAGTGGTATCGAATTAAAATGTGCACAATCTCGAAAGAAATTTGTTGTATTTGCTATAGTCCATAAAGCCAAAAAAGTGAATCTAAATACGAAAGCAACGGCAAGATGTTTGTGAATAGATAAACGGCGACATTGAATTGAATCAAAAATAGAAAATAATACTAATGCAGAAACTAAGACTCCTACAGAAATCACTGATAGAGCTAAAGAAACATTTATTACTGTTTCACGTAATAAATCTGGGCACTAAAAAGATTAAAATATTTTTTCGATGTTTGAAAGATATTTTGAGTTTACAGTTTGGCAGTAACCAGCTATACATCTTTGATGATTTCTTAGGACATCTATGCATTCTGAATATGCAGATTCTCCCCATGTTCCATTCGAATAACACATTCGATTTACTCTGTAGTTAACTAAAAAAAAGCTTTTTTATTATAGTTTAAAAATACCGTGGCTGATAGTTATAGGTACTCACTTGCAACTTGATCACATCCTGGTATCGAAGTGCAAAATTTAAATGGACATGTTCGATGACCTTGTTCACCAAAAGTAACATTATACCAACATAAACTTTTATCAAAATCAGGAGGGCATGTACTGAAGAAGAAAAAAAGTAATTAATTAGCAAACATTTTTTTTGTTTTTGTTTTTTATTTTTGTTCCTTTCTGTTAAAAAAATGTGACTTTTAATTCTTGTGCCCTCTTTCACTTATTTTATTTTTAACACTATGAGCAATTCTCCGAATTTTATCTATCTAAAAAATATATAAAAATAGATTCCTTTCCCGCCATCAACATTTCTTTATTTAAGCTTTTCTTGAAATTCCAGAAAATGTTTTTTTTTATTTTGCAAGAGTGCAGCAGAAGCTTATGTCAGTCATTAATGTTTCAGAAAAAGGGTTTTTTTTTGTCGTAAATTACTTTTTTTAGTAACTAGCTAGCACATACACACACGTATGTAATTGTTTTGTTTCTATTGTGTCACTTTCTTTTTTTGGAGAAATGATGGTATATTTTTGGAAGCCAATAAAGTTTTATGTCTGTCTTTTCCATTTTTGGGAAAAATCTTCTTCCTTTTGCTGCCTTTTTTTCGATTAATTTAATCGTTTTTTCCCCAGATTCTTCCATAAAAAATGGCAGAAAATATCTTTCTTATTTTTTTTACTGCTAATAGGCATTTTATTACAACTTTTAAAAGCTTTATTTTTTTCAAATAAAAAAGTTAGTAAGCGAGTTAATGGTAGTTAAAAAAAGAGCTTTTTTTATTTCTCATCGTCAGGTACTTAAATGGATTGCCCTTTTTTATGTTTTTGCGGGGTAATTATAGACTCTAAGAATAAAAAATTGAAAAGTAAATTTAAAAAACAGCTAAGAAAAAATAAGTATGTGTATAAAATTTCAATAACGAGGCTTTTAAAAAAAAGGTTTATGAAAGTTCTTATTACTAAGAATTATGACACTAAAAATGTTATGACTCCAAGAAAACTCAAATTTCGGTGTTATTAAAGTTCGGCGACTTTGAAACATGTGGGTTTTCTGTTAAATGAAAAGTACAAATTCACTTAAGTTCAAAATTAAATTATACTCCCGATTTAAAAAGCCCACAAAAGTTGTGTTATTTAAATTTTAATAACCGTTCATCAAGTTCAAGCTCAGACCGAAAACCCCCACGTTTTTAGAAAAAGAAACACACGTTCTTTAAGATTTATGCAAAATGAGTTAAGTTAAATTTATTCTTCTCTCAAAAAATGTGTGAAAGTTATGAATAAGCAATAGCTGAAACACTTCCTTTTCATTTGGCTTATTTTCTCTCCCCAAATAAATCTATGACTAACATCTTCATTATTAAATTATTATTGATAGAATAAAACGAACCTAACCCACCTTGATAAATTGTATAAATTTCCCGCTTGTGAATTTAATATTGAACATGTTGCATTCTCTCGATGCGTAAAGGACATTTATGAAAAATTTTCTGTAGTTGCTTTTTTTTTAAATATAATAGTATTTGTTTTCTTAACTTTTTCAAAATATAATAAATATGAAAATCTAAAACAAAGCAAATTTGAATATTAACATTTAAAACACAATTTTTTCTAAAGAAACAAAAAAAAAATATAATAGAGCAAAAAATAACGAAAACACGGAAAAATAGAGAATAAAAAAATAATTTCGAAAAAAGCACACGCGTGAAAGCATGAATGTTAATGCTTTATTTTTATCTTTCTGAAGTCGTCTTCTTCTTGTTGTTTTTGTTTGAAATGCGCATCTGGGTCCTCGTTCTCTACATCCCATCACATCAATGGTGGTGAAAAGGAAGCATGTGCTTCAATTAAAATACATTACTTTTTTTCTCTCGAAAAACATAGAAGCAAGAATAGCATTCAAATTTATAGCTACTATTTTGAAGGAAATAAAAAAATGGAATAAAAATGGATCAAAGTTAGATCCCAAAAAAAGATATAGGAAAAAAGAATGAAATACACCATCCAATTTTTTGGAAGAGAAATTAAACTATGTCCGAGAGTAACTCAAAACAGAAAGTTCTTACTGTAGTTGACTTTTGTAAGCCTTTTCGATTACTCTTCTTTTTTTCCTTCGAAACTTTAAGAAAGAAAACAAAAATGAAAAAAAATTTTGTGGGTTGGTTGCTTACTTCGCGTCTTCTTCTTTTTTTATTTTTTTTATCGAAGAAAAGTGAAAAATTGCAAAACTGATTTGTCTTTTTCTCTTTGCTTTTTTTAAAAACGGGAAAAAAGTTTTCTCCCGACGGCAACTTTTTTTCTTTCTTTATTTCAATCGAAGTTGAAGTTAAAGTTAAGGGTGGCTGCGCCGAAGACTCCCCGCCGGCTATGAAAAAAAAATAGTTGGCATCAAACGAGCTTCGTGAAGTATGGATGAAGTAAGTTCCTTAAGAGAAAAAATAAAATAAAGGAAAATGAGGATAGGGCCAAAGATAGAAATGACCGTTTGCTTTTTTCTAAACATAATAGAATGAAGAAGAAAAAAAGAATTTGGAAAACGAAAGACAAGTGAGATTATCGGTGACAGCAATGTTTTTTTTTCTTCGTTTGTGACGAAGAAGAGACCAAAAAAGCTCCACATCTTCTCTCAAAAAATATAAAATAATGGAAAAGAAAACGAAGTGCCATCTTTAAAGAAGAAAAGAAGAAAAAAAGTATTTTTTTTTTGGGAAATGAAATATATTTTTAAGAACCAAACACAGAAGATGAAGAAAAAAAAACATGGTATAAGCTATTCATTTCTTATAGGTCAGGAAGCAAATTTTTTTGCAGAGGATTTTTGGGTTTTTTCATTTTTCCCATAGGAAAATGGTAAAGAAAAAAAATCGGGAGAATAAAAAAAAGTTAAAATTGAGTTTCAAAATGGCAACATTTTGAAAGAAAAAATAAAATAAAAAACCAAAGTTAGTTTTTTTTTTGCAACAACTTTTTCCTTTGCGTTTTTATTAAAAGGCATGTTTTTTAAATGGTCCTAAAAATACATACGTATTTCGAGAAGTTATCAAAGCATGATGGCATAGTTTTTAATGAAATGCATGAATGCACAAGGCTTTGGATGGATGGAAAAAAATATGGTGCAAACTCGGGCCAACTAAAAGTTATGAAAAAACCCATTCAAAAAAATATATAATAAAAAAGAATTTGGAAGAAGTTTTTTTGGAACAAAAAAAAGGATGTTTTAACACAAATATATGAATGATAGATAAAGCAACATACAAAACATTCATAATGAAAGAATGCGGAAGCAAAGGAAAGAATGAATGAGATTTCATTGTTTTAAATTTTCAAAGTTTCCATGTCTCGTGGCTGGGCATCATTGTCTCGTGGACTACGTAGGCGAACTAAAAAATGGAGAAAAAATGCTGCATCTTGATTTTTGATCATTGCTGCCTATTTGTTACTGAAATTAGAAAGTCATGAAGCCATGTCCAAAGATTTTTTGATAATCAATCACCAAAAAATAAATCCTAAATTTGGAAGAAAAAATCCTAACCGCATCAATTGTGGTTGTGTTAAAAAAAAGCAATGGCATTCATTCGTCCTCAAAATCCAATTACCTCTTTTTTATGTCGGCACGGGAATTTGAAAAACATTGGTGCTTTGAAGAAAAAAAAAGTTTTTTGATAAGAAATAAAAATAAAATAAAACAAAGCTCCTCCCTTTCTCAATTTTTTTTTATTCTTCTTTGATGGCGTATCTCTAAAATAGAAACCCCCATGTTTTTTTTTGAAGCAAGTTAAAAATGCTTTCTTCTAAACAACAAAGCAGCGGAATCTGAAGGAAAAAAATAAGGAAAAGCAAGTAGTACGTTAAAAGATTGTTTTTGTTTTGTGGCAAACAAAAAAAAATAATGAAAAAACATGGATGCAAAAAAACAGTAGTTTTATTTTTGCATAAAAAACAAAAAATAAATTAAATGAAAACAAAACAAAAAAACGTTAACATTAAAATTTATTTTTAAAAATCTTTTATTTTTTTAATTTTAAACCAAGCTTTTGGTAGAGATAAAAAAAGAAGATTGATATTGAGTTTGGCAACTCAAAGACGAAGAAAAACCAAAACCCTTCATTTTTTTATCTCCCAATTTTCTAAAGGCTATTCTTCATAAACAGAAAGAGGCATCAACTATCGACAATCGACAACAATATCTTTTTCTTCGTCTTCAAAAAAAGAATATGTATCTTTCCCATGAGGATATCATTTTTCCTTTTTTTCCGTCGGTGATATGAAAGAATATGCATGTAACTATTTTTTATGCTTGCTTTTTTGAATACATATATACCACACTTTTGGGAATTGGCCTCCTATCAATAACATTACATCCTTGGAAAGAGACTTTCAAATATAAAAATCTTTAAAACGTTTTTAATAAATGAAAGAACGCCATTCGCCAATCTTCATGTCCTTCATTTTTTTTTTTTGAGATTTTTGAGAACAGCATTGTTGTAGTTCATTAAAATAAAAATAAAAATATGTCAAAAAAATATGAAAGCTTTCTCTCTCTATTGTTAAAAAGCAAGATTTTCTATTCTTTTTTGTTAAAACAACTATTATAAAAAAAAAAAATAGCTGTTGAAGCATTTTTTATGGGTATGTCTGTCTATAAAAAAATAAAAATGAATAAAAAAAATATTTCGTCCTAAAACAAAATGGAATGAAGAGAAGAGAAACAAACAAAAACTGTTGTTTAGCTTTTTTGATGTTCTAAAATATTCGGGGAAAAGGCGCCATCAAAGAAAAAAGAAAGAAACATTTTTTTGGGAGAAAAACTTTTAAAAACCCCAAGAAAATCTATAAAAAGAAAAATAGTTGACAGCTAAAATTAGAAACAAAAAAACATAAAAATAAATCTATAAAAATAAGAAAAAGCAGTCGGTTCATATTTTCTTTCTTTTTAAAGCAAGCCACAAATTAAGCCAATAGGTTCTAAGAAAAGCAATAAAAAAAAGTGGTGATAAATTTTATTTTATTTTGTTTTTTTATTTTGGGCTATTACTTTCTTACTTTTTTTCAAGACACATTATTCATAAATGGAATTCAATAATTTTGGTGATATTATATTTTTGGAAGTCAAATTTCATTTACTAATAGAACCATTAAATAAAATACATAAAAAAATATATTACAAATACACGTTTATTCTGGCACAAATAAAGCTCTATATTTACTTAAGTTGTTTATAATTTTACCCACGATTTTTGTTGTTTCAAATTAAATTAAATATTAAATTACGCTCCTTCCATAGCCGCCATATTCCTACTTTTAGACATTTTACAAATAATAAAACATATTAATTTCTACCTATGTATTTTTTTTACTTCCAAATGTAACAACTAATTATAAACATTAAATCCCTCCACAAAATTTAACTATTATTACTCCCATATTTTTTAAAAATCTAGAAAAATTATTACATAAGTTTTGTCTTTTGGGCAAGAAAATATAAAAAATATATAATGTTTTTTGTTAAATATTCGGTTGGATGACTTTTCAATTGCCCAACAAAAAATTAAAAAAGAATTCTAAACTTTTAAAAAAGAAAAGACGTTAAGAAGCTAAATATTTTTTTGTTGTTGGTTGAACAACAACGACATCAACAACCGGAAACTTAAATGGAAGCTGTGAAGCCAAGAAAAAAAAGAAAAGAAACATTGTTGAAAAAGTTAAGTATACAATAAAAATTTATACATTCAAGAAACAAGCAAGCATGTCTTTCGTTTTTAGTTGCCATTAAATTTTTTTTTTCTGCTGGATGAAAGTGCCAAGATCATTGAGCAACAATAAAAAAAAATGAATACGATATGTTTGTGAAGAATAGTTTTTTTACTTCGTCGCTGCGTTTCGCTTTTTGTTGGAGAAAGAAGTTAAACATCAAAGCAATAAAAAAAATAAAACACTGAAAAAGAAGGGCAACAATTGCAACAACAACAAATATGGTGAATATCGGGAATGTATTAAATTTGTTGTTTATGTGAGAATTTCTCAGAACCTCCTTTTACTATTTAAAAATTTTTGAAACAAGTAAAAAAAGAAAGGCATTTTGAGACAATAACTACAAAGTAGAAAATATATAAATATGAGTCTAGCAGCGAAATCAAAAAAGTTGCCAAAACTAAATATCTGAAATTTTTTTCTTAACAATTTTTTGCTTTTGTTTTTAGTGCCTTCTGGAGAAATGTCGGCCGCAGCTTCAAAACATTTTTTTATCTCCCTCTCTCCTTCTCTCGCTTTTCCCCTCCTTTTTTTGCTATAATTGTGTTAATTTAATTTAATTCTAAAAAAAAACTACTAACAAAAATTTTTTGACGCTGATAATTGAATATATTCCAAAACATTCATTTGGAAAGATGTTTGGCAAACACAGAGAGCAAGCAACAAACAAGATAGAAAATGAAAATAAAAATAAAGAAAAAACTTTTATTTTATTAAAGTTTTCTAAAAAAAGTAAGTTTTTCTTTTTTTTATAAAGGAAATTGACCAATGTCCGGTAGAAAAGAAATAAAAACAATTTCAAAAAATATTTTTTTTCATTTTGGTAGAAAAAATAAAAACGTCATTTTTGGAAAAATGAAAGAATATCAAAAACAGGGGTGGATGCCAGAAATAGATGAATATATAGATAGAGAAAAACTTTATTCTTTGCCCATTTTTTTAAACTCTTTTTTATCTTTGAATAATAGTCCAAAGATATTTTTGACAGTTTTTTCTATGAAATATGCCTACACTGCTACCGTGTTTTTTTTTTCAAAAAATAAACAGAGAAAGGAGATAAAACCATTTTTAGCTTTATGACAGTTTTTGCGAAAAATTCCCAAAGGAAAATTTAAAAAAGTTTTTGAACTTGAAAAAGCTTTGAAATTTTTTATCTCAAAAAAATAAAAATTAAATAGAATTTCAAAGACAATAAAACTTTTAAAAAAACATTAATTTCATGAAACCAAAATAGAAAAAATTCAGGAAATTACTCCTAGGGTTTTTATTGCTACTGAAATAGGAAGGTTTAAATAAAATTTGTTTATTTAACGCCACAGACTTTTATGAGGTCTAAAAATAAGAGGCAAAAGAAAGCCATAAAAAATTAACCGGTTTTATGATAACATGGTTCCCAGAAGAAAAATTTAAAATTAACTTGCTAGAAAAAATCTCTATGGGCCAAAAAGAAATTGGTTGTAAAAAAGATTTTTCAAAGATCATAAAAAAACTTTTTAAGCTTTTAAAACCGAAATGAAAAAAGTCGAGAAAAGGCAAATGAAAATGAAAAAAAATAGTGACGAATAAAATAGAATAGAGCGTTTTCCACTTGAGAAGAAAGAGAAGAAGACGCAGCGTGAAGGAGTTAAAATTAAATTAGATCAAAAAAGAAAAAAAGAAGAAGTCAAAGCACATTATCTTGAAGTCAAGAAAGCAAGAAAAAAAATAAGCATCTTTTTGTTTTTCATCCTTAACACTCTCGGTTCTCCATAAAAAAAATAAATTCAGGGCAAAAAAATCGTGAAAATGAAAAAAAGAAGTTTTTCAAAGGGATGAATGACCTCCTTCAAAACATAAAATAAGAAATAAATAAATTAACAAGATAATTTATCAAATGGAGAAACAAAAATATTTAATGCAACAACAACAAGAAGCTGAATAAAAACTTAACTTTATGTTCATTTTTCATGGGATTTTCCCTTTCTTTTGATCAATGACTAATTGACTTAAAGAAGACAAAAGAAGAAGCAACAACATAGAGGGTAAAAAGATAGAAAGATTTTTTTTTCATTTTTGTTGCGAAACGGCAATTGTTTTATGTAGAGACGACGATGAGAAATTTTTGGATTTGTTGTTTACAAAAAAAAAAGAAAAATGATGAGGAACGGGGGATTTGTGAAAAGAAGAAGAAGCAACCATAAAAACGGAAGAAAAGAAAAGTTGAAAAGTTTGGAAAAAAACGGAAAAATGGCGTAATTTTTTTCGTTCTGTTATTTTTAGTTATGGGATTATTTATTATATACATATTTTTTTGCAACAAAATAAAAATATGCTAATGGAAGGATGAAACTCCATAAAAAATAATTTCCACGCGAAACAAAAGAGGTGATTACCATTTTAGTGGGAAGAATAGATTTGACAGAAAAACATAACACCAAAATACATACAAAAAAAATTTCGAGATTTAAATTTTAAAAACTAAAAAAAGGTTTAAAACAAAAATACTTTTCTTTTTCAAAGCAAAAAAAAATGTGTGATGAATACTCAAAGCTCATTTGTCAAAATAAAAGCAAGTGAGCTTATTTCATTCCATAGACTTTTCACCTTTCCTGAAAACAACAGAAATTTTTTTAGCCCTTCCACAATCAATTATTGTTTTTGCGTGGAGAGACGACATCAGCTGCTATAAATTATTTTAGTTTTAAAATAAATAAAGACGAAAAGAAAGAAACAGTTGCATCCTGTCAATTCTTAAAAGAAAATTCTAATATCATTAATGAAAGAGGCAGCAGCGGCAAAAATAAGATAAAAAATTTTAACGGCAAATTTTAAATCATATTCTATGACTAATGTGTTTTTTTAATCATCTCTTAACTATGTGCGAATGATGAAAAGAAGGAAAAAAAAAGTGAAGCTTCGTAGACAAATTTCTTGGATAATAATTAATATTTTTTATCAATGGTTTTATTTTGGCATAAAAAAGATTAAGGATTTTTTCTAAATGCTTTTTTTGTTATTTTCTTCTCAAAGCCAGTAGCCTTTTTGATGTAATCGTCGTCTGCTTTTTAGAAATTGGCATAGAAAAATCTTTCATTTTATTATAGACGACCGACCACACACGCGACTTCCGCTTTTTTTTTTATATACATAGATTGTCAAAGAATTCTTTTACTGGCTTTTGTGGATAACTTTTCCGCTACTTTGTTTCGTGATTCTAACCGGGCTCTATTAAGAAATTGTAGAAACAGACAAGTTAAAAAGCAAAAAAGGGAGATCCATTAAATTTATTGCTTTTCTCCTCACTCGATGGATGGATGCCGTAGTTGTTGTTATTGTTGATGTCGTTGAAAAAATAACTTCTAAAAACTTATTGAAAAATGTATTAAAAAATGTAAATTATTTTTTCTGTTTTGCGCCTATATTTTACGAGTTTAATAATTTTTTTGCAATTTAAGAATTTTATATCAGTGAAATATGATCAGACAAAAAGTTTTTTTATAGCCCAAAACTTTTTTTATGGCTGTTTCATGGTAGTGTATTTTTAAATACTCTAAATTGCGCCAATGAAAAAGTTGTAAAAAAGTTTTTAAATAGACTAACTCAAAGATAATAAAAAAATAAAAATAAAAGAATAACACAGACGACGATAAAAAAATAAAAACATTCATTTAAGTTGTTTAGTTGGGTGGCAATCAGGAAGTAAGTAACAAGAAGCATTTTACGCTTGTCTCCTCTTTTTCTTTCTTTTACTGTTTTTTAAAAGCTTTAAAAAAAAGAAGAAGATCGTCAGAAGAAAGAAAGTTCAGAGAAGGAAGTAATGGAATTTCGGGAAATGACTTCTTTTTTTTTCGTGGGGTAAGTGTCAAAGTGTCAGGGATCGGTAAAGAAGAATGAAAAATGGGATTTTATATTCTTCCAACAACAAAATAAAATGAAGTCAAAGAAAATAGGGTAAAAACAAAAAATAGAGTTAAGACCAGCAAAAAAAACTTTTGAGACCAAGAAAAAAAAACTAATTCCTTTTTTTCTTCAAAAGGAAAGTAAGCTTATTTTTGGCAAAGGAACCACGAAGGAGCAGCTTAACATAAATAAAATGCAAAAAACAAAAAAATGATTTAAAAATTTTGAGTGTTTCTAAAAAAAGAGGAAAAAATATGTATGCATTTTTCGCGTCACTTTTATCAATGAAAATATTTTAAATTTTTTTTTGGCAATTTGATTTCTAAAATGAGTGATTTTTATTAATAAAAAAAAGGCAAAAAACTTCTTGAATGAACATTTCAAGAGACTTAAGAGTCAACGAAAAAAATAAAAGAAAAAACGTATGCATGATTTGATAAGTCTTCTTTACTTTTTAATGTAAGAATATTAGAATTTTTTGCCGTTCAATGACCAATAAAAAATTGGGTTGTTAAAAAAATGAATGTGTTAATGGAATTTTTACACATAAAATAAAAAAGCAAAAAAATACTTAGAAAAATAAAATTGTTGACTAACGACAAACACACGTAACTTTTTAAATATATTTTAAAAATGTTAAGGTTTTAATCAAATAAAAAAAGTAAGTAAGCAAGTAAAATACATTAATGTTTCTTTTAAAAAAATTAGTTTAATGTCCTTTTAAAATAGTTAAACAAAAACCAAACAAAAAAGAATTTACCTAAAAAAAGAAAAAAGTACATAGATTTTTTTCACACGTTTAATGGCAGATTAACGAAAAAAGAGGGTTATTAAAAGAAAAAATAGATTTGTAAAGAAATTGAAAGAAAAGTTTCCTTAAATAACATCAATTTTTGTATGTTTATAAACCAAGTAAAAAATTTATTAATAGACACATTGAAAAAAAACCAAAAAACAAAAGTTGCCATTTAAAGGGAAAAAAGAGAGAAAAAAAATAAAAACTGTGATGAAAATTAAAAACTAAAAAATTGGAAGAACGACAAGCAGCTTTTACAAGATAGACTTTTTTCATTTTTTGTTTGTCAATTTGAAGCAGACGCCGACGACGAAAATGAAAAGTAGTCGTTGCTTCATTCATCCATTCAAAATTGGCATCCTTTTGAAAAATTAAAAAGCAGCATCCTTAAAAAAACGGAAACAACAACGTCTGTGACAAATTAGCTTCCTACACGCAATATTAAAGAAAACATATACCAAATGGAATATAGAATATCAAAAAGTCGGAAAGAATGCCAACTTCGATATTTTATCATAATTAAAACCTGAATAAAAAAAATATGAATGAAGAAGCTTGTTTCATATTTTTAATATATATATTTTTTTGTTGTTTTTTGTTTCAAGAATCATAAGAAAAAGTTTAATTACGATTGCGATAAAGCTAGCCTCGCGAATGAAAAATAAAAAAAATAATTACAAAAAAATGTGGGGGTAAAGTTCAATTTAATTTAATATAAAAAAATGACTGATTCCATCGCATCCGTTTTCATCAAAAACAAAAAAAAGAAACTTTACTTTCCTATTAAATATAAGACCATGAGTTAAAAGTCATTCACACAAACTCCTTCCCATCCATTTTATTTTTTATTTTCATTTTAAAAAGTTTTTTCTTTTTCTTCTTCGCCTTCCTAATTTAGCTTTTTTTATATTTTATTTAAAAATCGGCACAGGAAGTGGTGTTTTTTTTTTAGTTGTCAAATAACTTTTTTTTTTCTTTGGTGCTTGAGCGACAAAAAAACGTTTTTCCAAATCCTTAAAGCTTTTTTTATGTTTAACGGCACAAAAAAAATTTTACAAGGAAAAACAATCTATTATGCGTGACTTGAACCCACTCGAAGCGGGAATAATTGGCTGCGGCGTAGGCAAAAAATAAAAACTACTTAATTTTTTTTTTCTTTCGAGGATTTCCCTTGAGCGTTTTTTTTTCTTGTTTTGCAATTGCTTTAACTTTAAAAATGGCGGCTTAACTTTGCTTTTTTCCACAAAAAAAAAATAAAATAAAATTCCTGCATCCTTGAGAAACATGAATTTCCAAAAAAAAGAAAAACAGAGTAAAAAAGGAGTTTTAAAAAGAGAAATTTTTTTTTCGGTTTCCTTTAAAAAATGTTAAATAAATTAAAAAAAAATGTTGTAATTTTTTAAAATAAATAAAACAAAATTCAGCTGTTTTAAAAAATTTTAAATTATAAGAACGCATGGCTTAAATAAATATTATAATTCTTAGAAATCAATGAAAAAAATAAAATAAAATGGACAATATTTAAAAACATGATGTATGAAAAATGAAAAGAAATACCATATGTAATTATGCAAAATAAAATTTAACTTTTTTTTCTCCAATAAAGCAGACACATCTTTTGTTGTTTTACAAATTGGAAACTGAAACATAACTTCTAAATTTTTTTTTACAGTTTTGCAAAACAAAAATATGAATGGCAATGGCGTAGTTATGGCGTAAGTAAGTATAAATGAATGAGGTCGAACTATGTTTTTTAAAAATAAAAAAATAAATGGGAAAGCAATAAGTTCAAACATGCAAGAAAAATAAGCAATCCAATTTTTATATTTTTGGTCTTCTCTACATCATGTTTTTAGTTTAGGTTGTCGTCGTCGTTGTTCACATCTATGATGAATTGCTTTTCTATTTTTGGTGGCATTTTTTCACTAGCATTTAACTTTTTTTTTATTTGAAGGCAGTAAACAATTTTATTCGGGAATGAAAAAAAAATATAAAACTTTTTAACAACAAAAAATTACCAAATGCATACATTTATTCAACCTTTTAAGATCAGAAAAGAACGAAAACGAATTATTAATGAAAAGAAAAAATCTAAAATTTCTTTTGATCTAAAAATTATAAAAGAGAATACAGAAAATATAGAAAAAAAATCATAGCAAAAAACTTTTGAATTCACTATGCTTTTTCAAATTTAAGAGAAACTCTACCAATTTTTTTAAAAATTTCGGATCAAGCGCACAAATTGTATTTATTTATTTTTTTTTGTTACAGATCGGTTATTTCTGTGAAAAAAATTATGAGCGTTAAGCTTTTGCTCACAAAGTAGTCTACTATATAAATTTTCCTCTATCAAATGTTGGAGCATGCAACAACTTCAAAAAATCGGCAAAATTTTAAGAATAAAAATTTATTTTTTCTTTCACTTAATATTATTGATTGCGGGCTTTCGAATGTTGTATTCCATATATTTTTGTGGCACACAAAAGCCTTGAAGAAAAGTTAATGACAAAAATAATAGCTGGCAACGATACAACTGCAGTGGTTTCAACGGGAAGTGTAATGCATGGGTGCGTTTTTTATGAGTGGCGCATTAAGGAAAACACTTAAATATTATTAATCTTTGTTTAACTAACAACACTCGACCACTCTGAAGATTCAAATTTATTTATTCCTGTTTCATCATGACTTCACCTTCAATCTTTTCCGATATTTGCGAAGTTCAAAAACGACGCCGTCAAAGAAAATTTGAACAGGAAACTCCTCTTTTCAACTACTTATATCACCAAATATGTTATATTCAAGTTCACTGTGCTCGATTTACCAAGAAAAGTAAAGCATAACCATTCAATATAAAAATGTTTGTCTTTCTTTCTGCAAAAAGATTTTGCACAGCTATGCATGGAAGGAGAAACTTCCTGAGACGAAAAATCTTTGCCCAGCTACGCAGGGAAACACATAAGCCATTGAACCAAGTTTGATGACAAAAATATTACTGCAATGGTTTCGAAAGGAAGTGCAATGCATGGATCAATTTTTATTTGCTCGATTGCGCGTAAAGGAAAAAGATTTTTTTGCACTGTTAGTTTATTATAATTTTTCATCTAGATGCTTCATCTATGTTTTAAATCCACACTTTGGTTAAAAATATTAAATCGGTAAACAGATCATCATCACACACAGATTATATGAAAGATTTTAATCATAAAAATATTATATTTATAAATCAATTTGAATGTTTTTTTTCTTGTTACATAAAACGCTTTTTAACTGTTTATTGTAAAAATTGTTCTCATTTATTCTTTTAAACGTTTAACTTTCTGTTTTTATGATTATCTATACATATATTAATCAATCTTTGTTTAGATAACAACGCTCGACGACTCTGAAGATTCAAGTTTATTTATTCCTGTTTCATCATGACTTCACCTTCAATCCTCTCCATTATTTGCGAAGCCCAAAAACTGCGTCGTCTAAGAAAATTTGAACAGGAAAATCCTCTTCTCGACTACTTATTTGGTCTCGATGAACTTCGCCGATTAATTCATTTAAGCGCTGAAATCCGACCAGAAAGCTTAGACAAAGTTAAGTGTTTTATTGGTAGAAAAAAACTTGATTAAATTGTGTATTGATTAATATTTATACGATTCATAAATATTATTTGTAACAAAACACACAAAAAATTAAATTTTTCCCAAAGTTTTGTCAAAAAAATCTATTAAGTTTTCGTTTTAGGATTCGACCCGTTAGATGACGCCCGCCTTGCGTATAGAGATTATGAAGGTGATGTTCCAGCCCAGTTTATTAGTTCCCGTTTAGGTGGAGAAGGGAACAGTGATATAAATATATTTGCATTGAACAAAGATGTATGTTTAGCATTTTGTTTCTTAATAATAACGTATAAGCCCTAGGAGTGAACCAGCTTGTAGCCGAAGATTCTCATATAACTCGAAGATTAAAATTTTTTAGTCGGATATAAGTGGGTTGAAGCTTGATGAAGACAAGGTTTATGATTATGTCAAACAAAGCAGCGATCGATGGGCTCGTATGATGTTTGCTTTGAAATACGAGGATGAAATGCCATGTGGAAAGCTTAGGCCATTTAAAATTTACTACCATTTTATCCTGTTCGAAGGTGACAAAGCTGTTGAAGAACCAATAGAAGGAATTTTCGAGAACCCCAGTCCACACGTTACTCAACCTTGTGATAGATGTTCTCATCTTCGTAAAAAGAACGAATCAGAAGCTAAAAACGACACTTTAATATTTTGAAATGTCTTTTTTCATCTCTAACCTTTTCCTTTGAGGGGTATTTCTTATTCATCTCCTCCTTTATTTATAAAATTTAAGCTAATAAAGTTTACAGAAAAGCAAATTTTTCGGTTTGTTTTTCGTCCTATAGATAAGCCTCTAAATTTTGTTCTGTTCAATTTTTTGTTATTAGTTTTCTATTTTTTTATCATGAAATTGCATGCTTTGTTTTTCTTTTTTTGTTATAAAAAAAAATTTTTTCGATAGTTTTTATGTATTTGTATTAAAAGATAGCCATTTTTTTTAGCTAATTACATTAAAATTTTATTTGCTGCGTTGTAAAAGAGAATGAAAGCCGGAAAGTAAAAAAAAGCTGCTAACGTCTTTCTAGCAGCAGCAAACATTTTTGATTAAAAACTGGCACGAAAGCTTGGAGCAAAAGAATAGGTTTAAAACGAGAGAATATAAAACGAAAAGTAAAAAAAAGCTGCTGACGTCTTTCAGCAGCAGCCAACATTTTTTATTAATAACTTGCATGAAAGCTTTGAATAAGAGAAAATGTTTAAGAATTTGCATCGTTGTAAGGGAGACTCCTCCCTCTTGAAAAAGTGCCCGATACAAATAGAACTTTATTTAAGTTAAAGAAAAGTCTTTCAAATAACCATCATTTCCAAGCTTGTTGAGTTTACATCCAGATTACAATGTTATTTGTTAGCTTTTTAATATTTTTAACTTGCTTTAAATTTGGATCGACGACTGTTGATTGTAGTCGAAGGCAAATAGAACATATGGATCGAATTGATAAACAATGAATCTGGATGTGTTAAAGAAGAGCATAGCTTGTGTCAGCTATGGAACCATTGAAATTCCAGATATAATTCAAGATGAAGACGATCAGGGAGGATATCACAAATTTCAAAGGCACATTGTATGCTATACGGGGTAAGTTTTTGTTGATTATATTACAAATAAATAGGATACAAAAAACGTTTTGATTTTAGTTGATTTCACTGAGTTCATTTGAAAAAATAAAAACAATATGACTTTCTATTGTTTATTGCCCTCCTGATAAAGAGTCCCAAATTTTCACTTTTCTTTAGTAATTTTTTTTTAGTATCGGCCTAACATATTTCCAAAAACAATACGTTGAAGCAAAGCTTACCTTTGAAGACTCTAGCAAAGGAAAAATTGTTCGCGATAATGTAAGGGACGTAATGGTCGAGTATTTTAACAATTGCCATTACGATCATTGTGGCCACATTGTCCCCAATGAAAATGGTGGGCAAGGACATATTTTTAATATCTTCCCCCAAAGTGCCGATGTAAGTTTTCCTAGGCTTTAAAATGTTTGAATATCACCGAACAATAACATGTTATAAAAATTTTGGTAAATTTTAACGCTTTTGTTTCAGCTAAATCTAAGATTTTGGAAAACCGCAACAAAACCAATTAAACCTTTTTTGCAAGAAAAACCAGTTACCAGGTAAGAATTTTTAACTATTCTTGTTTGTTTTTCTAAGACCACTTTCATTCGATTCCTCATTGTTAAATTAATTGAGAATCCGTTTTTCGCCACAAAAACAAAAAACATTTTTTTTCTTCCATCGTTTTTCTATCAAAAAAATTTATTCTTTAATAATGCCTTTTCAACTTCACAAATATTTTAGGCATGTCGTACTTTCTATTTCCCGATTCTGTAAGCGTTCATCGCCCCACGTCATATGCATACATAATTGAGTACTATGATTTCGCGGTTCTTCAGCGTAAAACCTACGGATGGTTTGAAAATACGCCATATTATAATTTGCCGATGCAAACATGCCTCCATGATAAAAACGAATTGCAGTTCGCAATTCCAGATAATTTTTTTTTTGCCCGTCGAAGCTGCCAACCAGCAACCCACCCATCAACAGTGTACGGAAGAGATGAATTATAAATATTCTTTTTCCAAAAGCAATCGGCAGGCATACATTACCACACTTTTACGACCGTTTGAAAAAGCTTTTGCTCGGAGTCAATGGAGAATTGATAGTTTTACTTTTTTTAATTGTATTGCGTCTGTTTATAACTAATTTAATTAAATATGCTCCAATCAAAATAATAAAAATGTTTTTTTTTTAAAAGGTACAAAAAAATAAAAGCAAATACTAAAATTGTGAGTTTTTACGATTTAATAGTAATAAGAGGAGAGAAAACAAAATTAAACATGAATTTGAAGGAATAAAATATTCTTGACCATAATCGATTTCCAGTCTTTTTGACGCTGACAAATTTTAAATGTTTGGCTTCTTGATTTTCATATAATTTTCTGCAATGAACGCATTCAAGTTGCATTAATTTCAATTTTGGTGGATATTTGTAAATTGGATAATTATCAAAATATCCAACAAATCGAATTACATCATTTTCATCAATGTATTTTAGAACTTCATAAAAAGTATGTGAAGCAGAGAGGAGGACTTGGCCCTTATTAGCGCTGAGGGATCTTTCTCCATATGGACCGCTGACTTCTATTTCGAATGTATACATATTATGGGTAGTTAAACTACATTGATTCACTCTCATTCCAGCGGATGTATCTTGAACATCCGCGGTATCTGTGTCATAAAAGCATCGAAGAAATTGTCCAAATGAATCGGGAAGATAATTCAATAAAGTTTCAAAGCTGTTATCGATTGCAATAATTCTCACCGACATTACACTTCCTTTCCAATTCACTGCAGTTCCTTTGAGTTGACTGCATTCAATTTGGCTTTCAATTACATTGGGAGAATTTGGTAAACAATTTCGATCAAATTGGCTCCAAGTCATATTTGTGAGACTCGAAGATGCATCAAACGAAGATTGATTTTGATACATAAATGAAATGGCCATAAGTATCGCACAAATATATGCACCCAAAAATACCCATTGTCTTTTATATTCTCCCGCAAAAACTGAAATTTATTAAATTTTATTAAATTTTATTATTTTTCGAAGAAATATGAAAAAAAGTTTATTACTTTTAATTTTATATTTTTTTGATACCCATCTAATTCCTCGACTTGCAACAAATGGAATACAAAGAACTAAAGCGGTGATAAGAATCTTGATTGTTGTCATCTAAAAATTTAAATTATTAAATTTTTTTCTTCGATAAAATCAATTTTTTTCAAATTTACCAAATCAATAGAATTTTTTAATTGAGCAAATGCAACTCCAGCTGCAAGGAATCCGCCAATATATGATGGAAAAATTAATAAAGAAATTAAAGCTCCAGTTAAGACACTTCCAGAAATAGTAAAATATTTAAAACCAATTAACCACATGGTAACTGCGACATCACACCACAAAATGCAGACGATGTGAGGTATGATAGTTCGAATAACACTTTTGGTTGAATTACAATGGAGTTTTGCCATGAAAAAGTACACAATTGGAATGAAAGCATACGCTAAAGAAGGAATGCCGATTCCTATATCAAAATAACTAAATCGAAGATGGAAAAATGGTTTCCAAACATTCCAAAAACCAACGCCTATTTTCATTTTTGACAGAATAACAGGGAGCCTATAATATTTAAAAAAAATGTAATTTTTTGCTTTTAAAAAATCAAAAATAAAACTTACATGGATAAACAATTTGCAGCTAAAGCAATCAAAGCAAAATGATCCGTATTATCTGCTAAAGCCACAAAACAAAGAGCTGCAAAAAAGACTGAGATTCCACAAAATAAAATTGAGTTTGGTACAACTTTTTCTCCAGCTCCAACAGAAAATAGGAAGAAAAATAGGGAAAGGAAAAAATTAATGTATGGATCCCAGCTAACTGTAGTAAATCGACCGCCACCATCATCTGGCTCAGAAGTTACAGATGAAGCCGCCTTTTTGCTTGTCGCTGATGTCGTTGTTGTTGTTCGTAAAGCTGGTGGAATATTTGGGTCATCTTCTAAATCAGCTGTATTTCCTGATTTTTCATTATCTTCCTCGACATCCGAAGTTTTTTCTTTACTTTTTTCTTTAAATAAATTCAAAATTCTATGCCACATAACTTTTTCTCGAAGAATGCTTTTATCATGAAACATTTTGAGAGTAAAATAAATCATTGATAAAAATGATAAATAGCTCGCAATCACAGGCATAGTATTAATAATTCTTTGGACACTAAAAATCAAACAAAAATTAAAATTATGTTTACAAAAAACAGTTTTTTAAAATTAAAAAATTACCTAATAATTTGAACCGCACAAATTAAAACAAGAGTTTGTAATTGATGAAACGGGAAAACAGCGTAAATTAAAGTTCGCCATTGATAATTTAATTTATCCAAAAGATAATCCACAAATAAATCCACATTTTTCCATGATTTTAAATTAAGTTTTGGACGCTTTTTAGTGTCTTTGGATTCCTCAGCTTCAAGCTTTTTATTTAGTTCTTCCAAATATTCTTCTTCTTTTTCATTCGAATGAAAATTATGGAGAGCTTCTTCGGTGTCAACATTTTTCATAAATCTTTCGATTAATTCTTAAAATAAAAATTTTTATTATCAATAATAAGAAATGTGATAAATATACCTTTTTGTGTTTCATTATCTTCAACTTCTTTAACCAAGAATCTTAATCGATCTTCTGTGGAATAATTTGATGATTTATTATGCAATAATCGATACATGCGTCTTGCTGCATGTTTATTAGCTTGAACTAAAAATAATTATCAAATTCTTGAATTATTTTTTGTTTAGCCTCACCATCTGCTGCATGAACATGGCGATCAAATAATGAATCTCCTCCTCGTCTTTCATCATCGGATGAATCAAAACGATTATAATTTCCAGAACTTTTACGTCCACGAAACATTCTTTTTTACACCTATGAATTAAATGGATTTTTATAATGAAAATATTTTTAAATATTTATTAAAATAATGGTTTTGATCGACCGCGATTTAATATGTAAATTCTTAAAAATGAATACGTTTTTTAATAATTTATTTATATTTAAGAACAGATTTAAAACCAAAAAAACACAGAGATAGATATAATTAAGAAAATAGCTGCTATAATGAAAAGAGAAATGTTTTGTTATTTCATTGTATAAAAATAATCGATACGATACTGACCATTTTAAAATGGTGATAAAAATTTAAATTTGAAGTAAGCAAAGAAGAATTTTTAAAAAAGGGTTCCAAATTTGAGAAAATTCGTTTTACAAAGAAATAAGTAATTTCAGAAAAGAATAAGAAAAGGTTCCGGTTTAAATTTTTTTGGATTGAGATAGTTAGTATTTTTTGTAGCAAAAAAAATTAAAAAATGATAAACGCAAAATAATATAAACCCACAAACCACCGAGTAAAGTTGTTTTTTAAATAATTATTTTTATATGGCCCGTGTTAGTTAAAAAATAATTTTTTTAGCTGCTAAAAATAGAAACAAAAGAAATAAAGAAAAAAGGAAATTGCCTATAGAAAAGATTTTTGGCATTTGGAAAAAGGAAACGGAAAAGAGTTGCTTTTTGCTGTTGTTAATGCGATACATTAGTTTGTTTTATTTTTTTGCCTTTGGATATGCATCATTTTGACTTTGCTCGCTAACTCAACAAAAAATAAAAAATATCACGACAATCGATCGCATTTCAAAGTTTTTTCCTGCAAATTTTAAACTAAAAAAGTTAAGAGTAAAGGATAGTAAAAGAGATAGTAAAGGATAGGGTAAAAGAGTAATTGATGATAGACTTTAGAAGAAGAAAAAAACAAAGAAAATAGCTGAATCGTGTTGTTGAGAGCGCCTCAATAAAATATAATATTATTATTTCAGGCAAAATAAAAAATGTATGTAATGAAAGCAGAAAACACAAATTTTCTATGAATTATAAAAAAAGGAAAAGGGTTTATGACATGATCAAGAAAATGATTGTTAAAAAGATATGGATATTTAACTAACATTAAAAAAGTTTTGATAAGTAAGGTGGAAATAATTTTTTTGAAGTTTTAATAGAAAATTAAACAGAGAAAAAATCCATGCAGTCGTTATTTTGCAACGAAGAAAAAAACAACGCAATTTCAAACTTTGACAAACAACAACAGAGTGTTGTTGTTGGCCGCTAAAAAAAATAGAAAGAGGAATGTCAAAAAATTTAAACTATAAAAAAATAAACATATGTCGAAAGAAAGAAGAAAATAAAAAATAAGAGGGAAGACTGCAATCAAAAAGTTTTTTTCTCTCACAAAAACAAAATTTTTTTGTTTAAAAGGTTAAAAAAAAAAATAAAAAGCAAAAATGTCAAAAAGTGTGAGTTTATTATTCAAGCCCATGCGATGACGATGAATTTGCTGTAGGCTGAACAGGGGTAGTGGAAGTAGGAGTGGTAACCCGATAAGGCCCAGTAGAACCCATGCTTGAATAATTATTACTACTTGTTGATGCAGAATTTGCAAGCCTACGTTCATCATTTACGCTACTAGAACCGGCTGCCTGAAAGAAAACAATTTTTTTATTGATTGGATTTTTTTTAATTTGTTGTTTGTTGTTTACATTGAAAGGGAAGAAGAAAAAAAATAAATATATGGACGCCTTTGTTGTTGTCGTCGTCGATTCATGAACCACACACACAAGAACAAAAAAAATACGAAACAGCAAAGAAAAAGAAGTGCAGAAAATTTATACAAATAAATGGATATATAAAAAAACACAAGCACAAGTACCACAGAAATTAACATACATAAGTTTTAAGTATTTTTTTTGTACAAAATAAAAAACAATTTTTTTTATATAAAAAAGGGTCAAAGTGGATTTTTCTTGCAGCAATAGATCAAAGAAGAGTCGAGCCAATAAAATAAACAAAAACAAACAAAAAATAAAACAAAAAACAAAATACTAATAATCAATTTCAATCAATGGGAACCAGTAATAATTCAGTGGTTGAGGAGTTTGGTGTTGTTGATTCTGTGGTTTCTAAATGAGTGATTGGGTGTAAGTCGACGAGGACTGCTGTTGTTGATCCGAAATCAAACGATTGTTTGCATTTGGTCGGGGACGTGCTACATTTTCGTTGTTGCTTGCATTCGGGGTGCTGCTCATCGGCACTGATTGAGCTGCACCCGCTTGCATCGTCGCTGTATGGTGAGATGGCGCATGAGCCATAATCTCGTTGTTGGGATTGACCGCAGGTGAAATTTGTGAGCCGCTGGCTCCCTATAAAACACATCAAAAAAACACATTCAACCGATCAACAAAACGGAAAAAACTAGTGCTAATAGAAAAAAAAATTAAAAAGATTTTAAACAGGTGTGAGTGAGTGAAAGTGTTAATAGAAACGAAGGATAAAGTTACAAACAAAAATCGATATTAAAAAAGCATAAAGGGATTTAAAGCAGTTAAAGATAAAATGGCATATAATGGGGAAGGAAAATAAAAACCTTTACCATCATCAGCAAGTTAGAAAAAAAATAAAATAAACACCAATCCGCTAATATCTCTAATTATTATTATTAAAAAGGTTTTAAAAAAGACACGGACAAAAATTTTGTTTAAGTTTTAAAAAATATAAAATTAATATTCTTTCTTCTTTTTTTTGTTGCTGATGATCATAAAGAAAATTAAAAACCTGAAGCTGTGTGGATACTGACCGATCGAGCTGGATTTGAATGCTGAAAAAAAAATATTTAATTTTAAGATTTTTCTATGGTTATTTAAAAATTTACTTGAGTATATTGTTGATATTGAGGATGGAAATTGTGAATGGCATCTTGCATAATATCTTTAGGATTCATGGTTTCCTTTAATGAGCTACTGATGCTTTGAAGAGTGACTGGTCTGCCTTCATCTCCTCCACTGACTAAAAAAAGCAAACAAATAAATATAAAAATCTCATTATGAATGTTTTCTGTTGCTTACCAGTATGAGCATCAATATAAGCGGAAACACCAAAAGCAAATCGAAGGGCAATAGCGGCAAAGAACATTTCAACGCAAATAAGGAAATTTTGGTAACCAGCTGCAACAGTTCCTCGTCCAACTACTTCTTCGCCTGTGGCACTATCATATACGGGATCGATGGCTGATGTTGCGCCCAAAACGGCCAACAAAAATCCTAAAATAAACATTTTTGTAAACAAAAATTTATATATTCAAAAATTTTCTTTACCTTGCCAAAATGAAAGGAAAATAACCGATTTCACAGTTAAGAATTTTAAAACGGGTTTATATGGATGAAGGATATCCTTGGTTGCGGTGTAAAATAAGAATAAACCATAAAGGGCAAGAGAGATGGAAAAGTTGTAAACAGTGGTAACATAAATATATCCTTGATCCATGCTCCAATTGCCATCTTCATATTTTCCAATCATCATCAAAAAAAGAGTGAAAGCAGCCATAATGGGTTTAATCAAACAAAATTGAAGTGTGGCCTTTTTACAAAATCGCAAAAATTCAATGGTATATTGTTTTCCGGCAAGACAGCAAGTAAATGTTGCATAACTAACGGGTCTAAAAAATCATTGTTTTTAACACCAAAACTTTTTATATGTAAAGAAAATCTTACTTAATAGGTTTTCCCCTAATTTCAGCCATGATATTACTTTCCCCACCCAAATATTCATAACATAAGGATAAGAAAGAATAAATCACAAAAGCTTCATAACAATCTCGTATAGAATTAAAATAAACATATACATCATTTGTAAAAAATAATAATGATAACCATGAATCAAATGCATAAACCGGAACAATAAAAAGTATTCGAACAATCCATCGTTGTTCAGAAGGGCAAGAATAATAGCGTAAATGTTGATATATCTAAAAAATTAAATATGATTTACTAAGATATTTTGGCACAGGAGAAAGGTGGGCTTACTTGATGACCGGTTATAAATAATGCAGCCCAAGTAAAAAATCCTGCAATGCCATGAGCTAAACCAGATTTAAGGAACACATATTGTTCCGAAGTAACGTTAGTTTCCATATTTTAATTAATTAAATTTTCTAATATTATGGAAATTATAAAATTTAAATGTAATATGCCGAAAAGTTCTTGTTGTTGCTTGTTTTCTCAAGAGCTAAACACGTACATTGTCGTCGTCTCCAAGTTATCTATAAATCGAAAATCGTTAAAAAATGTTAAATTTCGAAACAGTCAAAAAGAATTTTTGTTGAAAGCGGAAAGGTAACGCTGACGAAGCTTTTTTTTTAAAAACGTGACTCGTCAATATATTTTTTTAGAAATAAAAAAAAACAAGCAAACTTTTTTTTGAGAGAGATGAAGAGAAAAAATAACATTAGAGGGTAGTCTTTTTTTTCGTTTTGGGAATTTAGAAAAAAAACAAAAACATAATTCTCAATTGGTAATTTCATTAATAAAATTCAATAATTATTTTTGGCTTTAAAAAATATTTATTCAATGTACATAGTTAATTATTTTAAAATCGAATGTATTATAGAAAAGTCCACAGATGGAGCCAAAAAAAATGTTTCAGCATTTTTTAAAGCAATATTTCACTAATGCTTTTCACTTTTTTGGTAGAGAAAAAAAGTCTACTGTCAACTTATTATATATTTGCTTTTTAATGTCCAAAAAAAACTAGCTGTCAATAAAGAAGCAAAACGGATATTTGAAAAAAGGCAATTAGTTACGGGTTTACGTACATTCTATCAATTTTAGATATCAGAAATTAGGTTTAATTTTTAGAATAAGAAATGGGATAATAAATGGTACTAATAAAATGTCATCATCATTTTCCAAAGAAGAGATACCAACACAGAAAAAAAAGCTTTAAAAGGATAAGAAGAAAATAAAAAAATAAACGAGGTTGTCAAAATAAAAACCAATCAATGAAAATGAGAAACGGCTCTCTCGCATCTATCCCAAAGAAAGCAGTCAGTTGTGGTAGGAGCGGTAGCGTCAAAGACGGCAAAAAAAAGAAAATATTATATAAAAAAGGCTTTTTTTACTGGCGTCGTCGTTGTTAAAAATTTTCTCTCTGCTGCTTGGGGGCAAAGAAAAAAAAGTCCGGTTGCGCTTTTTCTTTTTCAACTTACTGCTGCCACCAATGGTAAAAAAAAAAGAGAGTTAGTTGAGCGACAACAACGTCTTCTTCTTCTTCTCGCTCGTTAGTTGTGTTACTCCTTCCTTCTTTTTTTGGATGGACGCTGCTATTCTTCTTTTCACTTTCATTTCTTCAAAATATTGACGCGACTTACACGAGCGAGGATTGACACACGGGAAAAAGAAGAAAAAATAAGGCGCACAACAACAACAAAATAATGATGTTGGTTGTTCGTGTCTTCAGTTAGTTAACTTTAGTTTGTTACATATTCTCTCTCTCTCTGCTTCTCTGCACTCCATCCATCTAAATTTTTTTAAAAAGATATACGTCATAATACAAAATGAGAACGCGTAAAAAATAAAAAAAGAGAAAAGGGTTGGGTTGACTTAGCGTTTTTCTCAACAAAAAAAAAGCCTTTCCACCAAAAAAGGAAAAAAGAGTTTCTGGAATGAATTTTTTGAGAATGCCTAAGCAAACTCAAAAACGGAGAAAAATGACTAATCAAGAAACAAGAAAGAAAGAAAAAACATAAAGTTTTTTTGGAGAATCAAAGAACAAAACTAAAATAAAAAGATATTTTAAAGACAGTTTTATTTTTTTCAAATAAAAAATAAATCTCGACGACAATGTTGAACGCAGAAAATAATAATAATCATTCGGTTCATTAATCGGTCAACCAAAAAAAGAAAAGAAAGAAAGAATAGCCGTTCGCTTTAAGACCATATATATATATTTATATCTCACATAAACATGTGTGTGATGGGTGCGCGAAGTGGAACTGTTCTTCTTCTTTTTCTCCTTTTTCTCAGACAACACAAAAGTGGATTTATGGTTGTCAAATTGAAAATGTTCAGATGAAATGACACAATGCAAATGCAACGACGATCAATTTTCTTTTGTCCTTCTTTTATGTCTATATCGATTTTTTGCCTCATATTTGATTGGACCTTTAATCTTCTTTTTTTTATATGAAGCTTTTAAAAAATAATATTGTATTGACACGCGAAATGTTAAAATTTATATTTTTTAACTTAAATTAATTTCTTTCTTTTCTTTGATTTTTAGATTCCATTGGAGCGACAAATTGGAAGTTAAACCTATTTTAACTGGATGACTTCTGGAATTGTGTATAATTGCGGCCAGCAGAATGTCAATATTATTTTTTCATGCTAAAAATGTGATAATTCCATATCAAATATTTATTTTATTATTAATATTTTTATTATTTAATAATATACCTCCGATAGAAGGAATTTTGCAAAGTCAAAAAAATTTAATTCCATCCAAATCTCAAATTCCATGTGTTCATGGTGAATTTATAAATAATAAATGCATTTGTCCTCCAGGTTTAACTGGGCCATTTTGTGAGCATTGTTTTGGTAGAGTTCATTTAAATTCAACTCAACAAAATTTTTCTGATGGAAAAGGTAATTACACCGCTTCGTCGAAGTGTACATGGATAATAGAAAATGAACCAAATACTCAAAGTCCGCTGCAGCTGGATATAACTCAATTTATGACTGAATGTTGTTGGGATCATTTTTATGTTTATGATGGCGATTCAGTTGATAATAATTTGGTTGCAGTTTTAAGGTAAAAATTTAATATAATATACTCAACAAAAAAATTTAAATTTAAATTTTTTTAGTGGTCGTCAATCCAATCGCCAATTAACTTTGCCATCTGGAAAAGCCATAGTTTATTTTGTTAGTGATTTAGCATATAATCTTGAAGGATTTAATGTAAATTTTAATTGGAAATTATGTCCAAATAATTGTAATAATAATGGTTCATGTATTAATGGAACTTGCCATTGTAATGCTGGATATACAGGAAGTTCATGTGAATTACCAATTTGCACTCCTGAATTAGCAAATAATCAAACTAATACACCTTGCCTTCATGGTTATTGTACAGAGGATTCGGATATTTGTACTTGTAGTGGAGGGTTTAAAGGTGATTATTGTCAAGTAGAAATTAAAGATTCTGTTTGGGATACTGTTCATACTGTCAATTCAATGAAATTTAGTCCAAGAGCTTCTCATGCAAGTGCCATAAATGAAAATAATACTGTAACTTACATTTATGGTGGCTTTTATTTTACTGAAAAATCTAACCAAGATTTGGTGGCTTATAACAATGCGGATAAAACTTTTACTCAAATAATTCCAAATACGAATCCAGTGCCACCATTAACAAGATATGATCATTCCATGGTATATTATAAAGTAAGTCTCTCAATCAAAGAGTACTAAAAAATTAAACAAAAATTTTCTCCAGGATTCATTATTCGTTTTTGGTGGAGTAATAAATAATACTAAAATTACAAATGAATTATGGAGATATGATATTACAATAAAACAATGGAATTTAATCCATTTTAACAGTGATGATCCCGAAAGCCTCCCTAAAGCTGTGGCAGGACATACAGCTCATGTAATTAATAATCAAATGTATATATTTTTTGGTTATAATCCTTATGAAGGTTTTTATCATCGAGTTCAAATTTATTCTTTTGGTAATTTTTTATTTATTCCAAAAACTTAAATAAAAAACTTTTTATAGACACAAATACTTGGCGCCTTGGAAAAGAAGACGATGTGGTTGGAAGATTTGGACATGCTTCAGCTTTGTATTCTGAAAATACTAAAGATGTCGCAGTTTATATTTATGGAGGTTATAATCAAGCTTCACAAGAAGCAGCATATAATATCAGCGATGAGTTACTTGTCTATGATCCGAATAGTGAAAGATTTGAAAGTTTGGGCTCAGGTGGCACAAAATTATTCCGTCATTCTGCATCAATAGTTGATCAACAATTAATTATTGTTGGAGGCAATAGTCATAATGAATCCACTTCTGTGAGGGATAGTGAATGTTATTCATCTAAAATAGTAGCATACGATATTGGTAAATTAAAAAATTTAGTTAACGTTTTTTAATGAAATTATTTTTTTGTAGCTTGTAAACGATGGCTTAATATGGAGCCAGATTCTCGATTTGCTAATGTCAATCGTTATGGTCACACTAGTGTAGCTTACAAAAATAATGTTTATGTTTTTGGCGGCTTCAATGGAATTATGCTAAATGACGTTTTGAAATTAACACTCAGTAAAAATTCTTACCTCAACAAAATAGGGTTATAGTTGTTTTTGATTTTTAGATGATTGCGATACAACAACCGAAGATCTTCAAAGTTGTGAAGGAAGTAAAGATGGTTACCGATGCCAATTTATTGCGAGTAATCGAAGCTGTATCCGTGTTGATCATGACGTATCAATGCGTCTAACATTTTATTCCTTAATTAAATCTCGGAGTAATTCTATAATTAATTGCCCTGGAATGAGGTAAAAAAAACTTTAAAAAAATTGAAAAACCCAAATAAAAAAATATATTTTTCAGTAATCGAGATTTACGTTGTTCTGAATTTAAAGAATGTCAAACATGTTTGAGTCAGAAAAATTGTGGATGGTGTGAAAGTAGTTCCATGTGCTCAGATACAGGATGCACAGATTCTTCAGCATTAATTACAAGCGAAAGTCAAGCATGCCCGCTGCAATCGAAAGATTTAATATTTCCAACTAAAAAGAGGCAATGCAATTTAGCAACCAATTGTTATGCATGTCGACAAATGAATCATTGTTCATGGTTTACAATTGATGCAAGGCCTTCTTGCATTTCACAAGAAGATGAAGGTCAGTTTTTATTTTTGAATCAAAAGGTTATAAATATAAAATGTATTTTTAGCAATTTTGGTTGAACAACATAATCGAATTCAAAGTGAAAGAATTGCATCTTTGGCCCATAGCATGCAACCTTCAACTCGAACAATAGCTGATTTTCGTTATCTTCAAACTTTTAATGCGACTAATGCAACATGTCCTTTACCATGTTCAAGCTTTACTCATTGCCAAAATTGCACTCAAAGTAATTGCATGTGGTGTCCATCAACCAAGCGATGTGTAAGTATGGATACTTATATGATTAGTTTTCCATATGGCCAATGTGAATCTTGGATAACTCAAGCAAATTCCCATAATAATCGAGCATGTGAATTGGATCCAACTGATTGTTCTTCACAAAAAACTTGTGATGAATGTCAACAAATTGGTCCTCGATGTGGATGGTGCGATGATGGAAATGGAACAGGTTTAGGCAAATGTTTAGCTGGTTCCCTTAATGGACCATTCATTAATGGAAGTTGTGATAGAACACATTGGTATTTTACTGGCCAACCCGAATGCCAATGCAATGGACATAGTCATTGTTCAAAAAAGAGAGAATTGGGCACAGAAGCTAAACTATGCAATGGTTGTGAAGATCATACATCCGGGGAACATTGTGAAAGATGCGCGGATGGATTTTTTGGTGATCCAAGAAATGGTGGAAATTGCACCGAATGTCAATGCAACGATCAAGCCCAATCATGTGATAATGAAAAGGGGTATTGCTTCTGCACAACTAAAGGTGTCATTGGAGATCATTGTGACCTGTGTGATAATAAATACGAAGGAGATCCAAAAAATAATAAGCCATGTTCATGTAAGTTTTGGAAATGGTTGATAAATAAAAAATGAGTATTTTTAGATAAACTTGCAATCGATTTTATTTTTACTTTCAAACTTGATAATAATGAAGATAAAGATAAATATGTAAATCAAATCAACTTTTTTGCTGTGCCTTTTAAAGTACTTTATTAATACCTTTTTTTCTTCATTTTTACCTTTATTTATTTTTTAAGCATGACACCGATGTACAATTTTCAATTTCATGTGATGGCTTAAATGATGCCCATGTGGATGTTTCAGTAACTTCGGCATTTGATGATAGCGAATACCCAACTAAAATACTTTCAAATAATACGTGTAATGCTCATGGATTTAAAAAAACTTGGAGTCCAACAGATTCTCGATTCCATTTATTGCCCTTTGGAACAGAATCCAATACAACATTCCATGTAAAAGTATATAATTTTACAACGCCAGTTAAAATTCAAATCTCATTTGCTCAATCTCCACCAATCAATTGGATTTTATTTTTTGTTATTTTTGCAGCGTAAGCAAACTTTTTTCTTTTTCTTTTGTTGAGGCTTGAAGAAGAAAAAATTTATTTGTATTTTTTATTTTTTTCAGCTGCTTTGTTGTTCTATTAGTCATTGCTGGTCTTGTATGGGTTATTAAACAGCGAGTGGAAAGATATCATCAAATGCAAACTCAACATGTTGAAATTGAAAGAGTAATTTCCATAATTCTTTCGTTACAAAATTCCATGTTATTCGTTAATTTTTAGATGGCATCGCGTCCATTTGCATCGGTTTTACTTGATCTTTCAACAAAGCAATATGATTCTGCCACTCCAATTTCAATCGAGCCTTGTAGTAATTATCAATCAGGAATTTATACTCTTATTGTGAGATTACCCACTGGCGGCCAAAATTATACTCCTCATGGAACTTCTGGACTTGCTGTGGCTTCATCGTTGTGTTCCTTAACACAATCTCAATTAGCCTTATTGCAACCTCCAGATTCAGATAATCAACAATCAGGGCAAAAATCCACTCTTCGACGATTTATGTCATTTAAAAATCCATTTTCTAGCAATACTTAAAACAAAAATTTCGAGGCCATAATAATAATTTTAATTTTAAGCCTTTAAAACATTTTATTTTTTCACGAGAAAAAACATACAAAATTTCTTTTTTCTTTCTTTCTTTCTTTTTTTAATTCTTTGTTGTTTTTTTACTTTTTATTTGATCGTAGCAAATATTTGTGCATTTCTTTTTCTATGCAGCATTTTTTTGATTTTAAAAAAATGTGCCTTTAAAACTTTTTTTTAATTTGATTCATACAAATACGGATATATTTTTTATTGCAAAAATAAAGCAGTGTGTTAAAAATACTTCCTTTTATAAAAATTTTTTACAAGTTCATGCATCAAATAAAAATTGCAATTTGTCAAAAAATTACAAATTAAAATAATCAAATCAATCATAACTTTTTTTCTAAAAGGATGAATCAAAAAAGCCATTTTATCTTTTAAAAACATGTGTTTATAGAGTTTGTTGTTGTTCCTTTAGCAATTATTTTAAATTGGATTTAACCGATGCGATCCACAAACAATAATCAATTATGAACCTTTGTAGTAAACGGCGGCATTTTTTATTTAATATTTTTAAACAGCAATTTTGCAGCAAAACAAAACAACAAAAATATAAATGAAAAACAGTTGGTCAAAATTGAAACGATCGAAGACGAATTGCTTACTTATATCGACAGCGGAGGCGGAGATATCTGAGGAAAAGAAGGGAGATACGCCTGCACAGAGTTTCTTCCCTTTTGTTTAGCTAACAAAAAACAAATTCAATAGTAAATACTTTTCTTTAAGTTAATAAAAAAGCTTTGCGGTGTTTTTTTGTTGTTGATTTTGATACAGTTTTGCTATTATTTTTTTCTAGAATTTAAACATGAGCGATATTGGTGCAGCTTTACAAAGTGCTGAACTTATTCCTAGCGTTCTCCCTGAGGCACCCAAAGAAAAATTGAATGTTGTGTTTGATGGAATTCCAGTCGAACCTGGCAAGGAATTCGCTGTTCGAAACTTGAAAAATGCTCCAAGAGTTACTTTAAAATGTGATCCTGAATCGACTTTTAGTTTAATCATGATCGGTAAAAATATTTATGTTTCTTTCATTTTTTTAATAAAATAAAATATATTTTTAGATCCTGACAATCTTTCAAGAAAAAATCCTTCCGTTGCTGAATGGCTTCATTGGCTTGTGAGTTTTAGTTTGTTTATTTACTTTTGATCCAAAAAACGTGCTCTTTTTCAAGTGGATTTCACTTAACTTTTGAGATATGAAAAAAGTCATCAAATTTTTTTTGTAGGTTGTAAACATTCCCGCAAGTAACATTCTCGAAGGCATTAATGGAGGTAACTCATTTTAAAATTAATCTAAAAAAGCAAAACACAATCTCGAGACTTTTTTTAAGGCCAACATCAACAACCTTATGGCAGTCCAGCCCCTGGACCTCGAACAGGAGAACATCGATATTTGATTGTACTTTTTGAACATCAAGGCCGTCGAGTTTCAGTTCCACTCTATAAATCCCGAGCAAAATTTAGTTTAAAACAATTTATGGAAAAGCATAAACTTGGCGCTCCCATTGCTGCAAATTATTTTATTTGTAAAAATGAACAACAATAGAAAAGAAAAAAATATGTAAATTAATTGTAGTAAAAAAATTAATTGCACTTTATTTTATTAAATAATTAATTAAATTCAATCTCTGTCGTAAAATAAAAAATATAATAAATAAATAAACTCTGACTATTTTGTTTCAAAAATAAAAAAAATAAATAAATCGTTAAATTTTTTTGGCATCGTTAAAAATTAAAATTAATAGATTGCACTTCGGCACCGGTTAAATTTCATACATGTGTTCCCCTGTTATTTCGTAAAGATTGCCACCCGTTAAAAAATATATATGTGTAAAGTTAAAGTGAAGTTGATTGAAAGAATATTAATCATTATTAGTTTCAATAATTTTTGATTCTGCTTTTCCTGAAGTTCCAAGTTTACCATTTTCTGGACAATCTTTTGGATCACAAATTGATGAGGAACTTATGTATGACTAAAAAAGAAAATGAAAATAATAATTTAAAAACAAATACTTTTTTGGAATGACTTACTTGTAAACAATCATCAGTCATTTTAGCGATGAATCTTATAAAGGGTCGAAGATCGCCATCATTTGCACTTTTTAAATGCAAATAATACTGGCCTCTTTCTTCCACAGGAATTATAACGGGTGGAAATCCAGCTTGCATTAAAATAAAATTCATGAGCAACCTCGCAGTTCTACCATTTCCATCAATAAATGGATGAATATAAACCAATTTATAATGGGCCAAAGCTGCTAATTCAACTGGATCAATTCGAAGTGTTTCTTCATCATTTAGCCATTCCACAAGTTCATCCAATTCTTGCCTAACAAATTCTGGCGCTGTTGGAGTAAAGCTTCCAACATATACTTGCGTCGTTCTCAACAATCCAGCCGCCATGGGATCCACGTATCCAAGGACTCGTTTGTGGATTGCAAGAATATCTTCAATTTTTAAACTTCCAACATGAGCAAGTGTGTGATTTAAAAATCGAAGTGCAGCATCCATTCCAAGAATTTCATTATGTTCAATGATACTTTTTCCTGCCACCGCTATTCTTGATTCTAATATCGATCGAGTTTGCCCTAGGGTAAATGTATTTCCTTCTAATGCCACGGTATGATATATATGTTGAAAATATGATTCTCTCATAGCTCGTTTCAATCCTGAATTCCATCGAGGAATTTTTAGAAACATTTCACGCTTTTTTCGAATTTCTTGAAACATATTATTATCTATTTCTTCCACCAATGGAAGAGTTTTAGCTCGGCGTCTAAAAAAACACATAAAATTAATTGTTTCTTAGCCTTGGTTTTGTGGCTTACATTAATGCTTCAGAATGAAATGGATTGAGGTTTAAAGCTTTTTTATATAATCCTTCAGCTTCAATAACATTATTTCTTACAGTTTCCATAAATATTCCATATTCCGTTAAAACATCTGGATGATGTGGAGCTAAAGCAAATGCATGCTCAATAATGACTTCAGCTTTACGATTATTTCCACGTTCACGAGATTTTTTTGCTAATTGTAAAGCTGCAATTGCTTCAGCTTCAGTGAATGGATCAGGAATAGGGGATGTAGGACGTCGAGGAATTACAGATAATCGAAGATCAGCTAAAAAAATAAAGGCAAATATTTAATTAAAGAAATTTTCCATAGAAAAATCTTACATGTTTCTTCATAATTTTCATCTCCATCATCATCAGTAACCCAAGGTTCCACGGGAAAAGGTTCATAAAAATATGTAATTTTTTGTAAACCACCAATTTCTTTTTTAAAGAATCTTGTTTGATGTTGTTGTGATTGTTGATTATTAACATTAACAATTCCAATGCAATCAAATATCTTTTTAATATCATCATTTAAAAATGGGTTTAAACAAATTAAGGAATTGGTTAATAAAAGTTGAATAAATGGAGCAATAAATTGAACTGATATTGAAGATAAAATACAGATAACAGCGATCGATATCCAAACCTTTTTTGATAGGGCATTGCTGCTGCTACGAACGACAACAGCAACATTATTATTATTATTTTCGATCGTTTTTGTTTCTTGAATCATCGTCGCTCGACTTTCTCGACGCCCATTCATTGATGTTGTTGTTGTTGGTGGCGGTGTAGCAGTCATGGTCGTCAGCTGCACATTAGTACAAATAGTTTTTCTGTAATTTATTTTTAAATATTCTTTAGTATTTTTTTGATGCTTTTAAAATTTCCACCAACTTTTTTTTATTATTTGAAGGTTTTTTTTGGTTGTTGTTGGGAGACATTTTGACGCCATTACTTTAAATTATTTTTTCCGTTGCTGCTTTTATTCCATCATCACCATCACAATTTATGAATGATGACGAAAAATGAGAATATATAAATATCAAAAAATGAAATGATGATAGGAATCAATTATTATTTTACCTCAAGGGTTATAGTTGGTAGTTCAAAGTTCTGCAAAAATAGTTGTTTGAACTAAAGAAAAAAAAGAGAGAGGAAAGAGAAAAAAACTAGGAGGGGCGCAACAAATACTTTCAATTCTTTTTTTTCTTCTTCTGTCTACTACGAGGATGGATGGATCCTTCGTGACATGCAGATTCGATGGTGGTCGTTATGAAAGTGTGCGTTGTTGTTAGCTCGTGCTAAGAGTCAGTAGTCAGTAGTCACATTGAACGACAACGACGACAAACTAACTATTCCACTATTCTATTTCTTCCTTTCACAGCTGATGTGAGCGATGCTTTTTTTTTCTCCTCTTCTTCGTCCTTTCCTATCCTCCTTTTACTTTTTTTCTTCTTCCTTCGTGCTTTGGAAAAAAAATGACAACAACAAATATTTTTGAGTCCCATGACAAAAGAGAGGAGGAAAAGGAGTCGTCCATCCATCCAGCTTGCTGGTTGTTTGTTGGTTGGTGGTACTGACTGACTTGCATATACGGACGACGACGACACGAACTCTATTTCCTTTTTTTTTCTTTTTCAACTTTAAAAACTACGACGTAAGGCACCCGACGACGACAACGACTAAAAATTTTTTTTTTGAATCAGCTGATTTCACTTAATTTATCACGTGAATCAGTCAGTACCTTTGACTTTATGTTCTACCTTTTTGTGCGTCCTCAATTTTTTTTCTTCGTTAAAAAAAATAAAATATTTCAATATATTTATTTTTAAGAGAACAGTTTTGTGTGAGTCTTATTGGCCTCGAACTCTCTCTAACAAAATAAAAAAAGCTAACGATGGATGGATGCTTTTAAAAATAAAATTTTATTTTTTTCTTTCCTTCCTGTAAATAAATTTATTTTCTGTTCTGGTTTCATTTACTTTTAAATATTTTTGCTTACAAATGAAGTGGAGGTGGTCATGTTTGCAAAAAAATTTTATATTTTAAAGTTAAAAAAAAGCAATCATCAAAAAGACATAATAATATTGTGCAACGGACGACAAAGCGAAAATATAAAAAGAAATCATTTTTTAAACCACAAGATCTTTTATTTTTTATTGGTTCGTAGTTAGAGAGAAAGAGCGTGATTATTTTTTTTGTTCTGTTTTTTCCCTTCTGCTGCCCTCTTTCCTCTTTCTCATTCTATCACAGCTGTTAAGCGAGTTGTTGTTGTTGTGGTTGGTCCATTTTTTTTTTTTTTGTCGTTGCGCGATATGAACTTTTTTTATTCATTCATTTTTTTAAGTCACTCAAAACAAAACTAACTTATCTTTTCTTCTTTTTTTTTCAGAAAAGAAATATTATTTTATCATAGATCGCCTTTGCTGCTGCAGTCGATCTTGTTGTTATTCGTGTATTTTTTGTGTCTAGCCAAATATTTCTATACCCGGTTAGACTTTATTTCTTTCAAAGTCATATGAATACTATACGTAATAATATCATCAGTTTCCACTAAGTGTGTATATTATTTCCTTCCACAGCTGATTTTCTAATAATCATCATTTAATATGTCTGCATCGGGTTATATTCCATCTTTTAAAGAACGCAAAAATCTTGGTAAGCTAGATTTCGCAAATTTTTGCATGGCTTTTTATTGATTACTTTTATTTTTTAGCCGAACGAATTCGAATGGTTGAAGATATTAAACGACAACAACCAGATAAAATTCCAATTATTATTGAACGATATGAAGGTGAACGATATTTACCCCTTCTTGATAAATGCAAATATCTCGTTCCCAATCATATCACCGTAGCTGAATTAATGCAAATTGTTCGTCGTCGCCTTCAATTACACCCTGATCAAGCATTTTTCTTGCTTCTCAATGAAAAATCCATTGTTTCCAATAGTATGACCATTAGTCAACTCTATCAAATGGAACAAGAACAAGATGGATTTTTATATATGGTTTATGCTTCACAACCAACATTCGGCTAAAAAAAGAATTAAAAAAATAAATAAATTTGAATATTTGTTGCATATTTGAATTTTTCGTGCTTATGTTTTTTGATAGTCGTCTCTTTTGATGATTATCAATCTTTCTTTTTTTGTGATCCTTATTATTATGTAAATTTTTCTTTTGTTTCTCTCGTGAAAACTTTTTTCTTTAGCTTTTTTGTTAGCAAAAAGAAAAAAATATAACAAAATAAAAAACAACAATGTTCTCAGTGGTCTTCTTCTTTTCTAATTTTTATAACATTTTTTTCTCTCTCGATTCTTTTATGGCCTTTTTTTCATTGCTTTTTTTCCTTCTCATTCTCACTTTCTATATTTTAGTTTATTAGATGATTGTTTTTGTATGTTTTGTATATATTTTTTACTTTTACTTTTTTTTTACAAAAAACCTCAATTTTTTCTTTACTGTTTTTTTGCACAACAACAAAATAAAGAGCGCAAATTTCTGCCATAATTTTTTGTTTTGTTCTTGAAACAACAACAAACTGTAAGAAAGTTAGCAAAGCAACAAACAAAAAAACGTGTGATCTGAAGAAACAAAAAAAAAACAAAGACATAAACAATATTGCGTAATATATAAGACGCTGAAATAAATAAAGTTTTGCAACTTTGTCTGAATCGGATTTATATTAAAATCTTCCTCACTCGAGTTTCAGACATTGAAAACACTAAATTTCCGTTATTTTCCTCACGACTTTGGGTCAGGTGATGAAACACATACTTTTCTGTTATTTTCCTCACGGTTTTGGTTCGGATGCTGAAATAGGTACTTTTCTGTTTTTTTCCTCACGACTTTAGGTCAGGTGGTGAAATAGGTCTAATCTTGAAATTTTCCTCACGGTTTCAAGTCGGAATAGGTTTTACGATTTTTCTTTAAATTTGCCTCAAAAAAATTTCTCAGACTCAAAAAACTAAAAATTTTTAAAGAATGGTAAATTCGTGAGGAAAAATTACAAATTTTATGGGTTTTTGGTTGTGAGAATTGGTCAGAAGGAGAAATCAAAGATTTTAGTTAATTTTCCTCAAATTCCTAAATGAGGCAATCCATGCCGCATATTTTACCTCAACCATCTTTTCTATTGAGGCAATCCATGCCGCATATTTTGCCTCAACCATCTTTTCTATTGAGGCAATCCATGCCGCATATTTTGCCTCAACCATCTTTTCTATTGAGGCAATCCATGCCGCATATTTTACCTCAACCATCTTTTCTATTGAGGCAATCCATGCCGCATATTTTGCCTCAACCATCTTTTCTATTGAGGCAATCCATGCCGCATATTTTGCCTCAACCATCTTTTCTATTGAGGCAATCCATGCCGCATATTTTGCCTCAACCATCTTTTCTATTGAGGCAATCCATGCCGCATATTTTGCCTCAACCATCTTTTCTATTGAGGCAATCCATGCCGCATATTTTGCCTCAACCATCTTTTCTATTGAGGCAATCCATGCCGCATATTTTGCCTCAACCATCTTTTCTATTGAGGCAATCCATGCCGCATATTTTACCTCAACCATCTTTTCTATTGAGGCAATCCATGCCGCATATTTTGCCTCAACCATCTTTTCTATTGAGGCAATCCATGCCGCATATTTTGCCTCAACCATCTTTTCTATTGAGGCAATCCATGCCGCATATTTTACCTCAACCATCTTTTCTATTGAGGCAATCCATGCCGCATATTTTGCCTCAACCATCTTTTCTATTGAGGCAATCCATGCCGCATATTTTGCCTCAACCATCTTTTCTATTGAGGCAATCCATGCCGCATATTTTACCTCAACCATCTTTTCTATTGAGGCAATCCATGCCGCATATTTTGCCTCAACCATCTTTTCTATTGAGGCAATCCATGCCGCATATTTTACCTCAAAACAACCGAAAACAAGCAAAAACAGTGAAGGACTCGAACTCGAAACCTTTCGGGTGCAAGTCAACTGCATTAACCATTGCACCATTGAGACATTGAATGATGAAGGTTAGTTCTTTGAGACACCAAAATGACGAAACAACTTCATTCGAAGATTTTTTTACTCTCAAATAAACCCTTATTTTGGAAATCAAACAAAGCAAAATAATAACAAATAATTTATTTTTCTAACAAGTAAATAAACAACAATGTAACAATAAAAAACAATAAAAATAAAATTAACAAATAATAAAAAAACATTCATTCATCACTCTCTTCATCATCAATTTCATTTTGGGCATTGTCAGAAATTTTTCCCGATGTATCTTTATCTGTTATCAAAATCTTTTCAACAATATCCAAACAATCATCATTACCAATTACACCAACTTTTTCAAAATATGAGAGTTTCATCAAAAAGTTTTTAGGACAAACCAGATCTTTCATTGATACCTAAGATTTTGCCACGTAATGAACTTAACTTGAGCCAATTTAATTCATTATGTACTGCAGTAAAAAATATTCTTTCTGACGAAGATTATGCTGAACTTCTTTCTTTACCTAGTTTTATTGAAGAATCACCAATTGAAGAGTCATTCGAAGTATTATTACAACGCATTAGTGATAACGTAGTTACAAGACCCTCTTCGATAGCTCGAATTAGTGATCCTGAAAACAACGCTTTAGACTCATTTCTTGCTGATCCAACTATTTGGAAATCGTGGCGTCATCAAAATGATGAAAATATAACAAATTTGGATGAAAAAGAAGGTGTTCAAGCTGAAGTTGAAATGATTATCGAACAAGATCAAATCACAACGGAAGCAAGTGCTACAAATAAAAGAAGTTCGATTACTCCTGAAGAACAACCTATAATCATTCAAAAACGTCCACGTGGAAGGCCTCGCAAAAATAAATAAATTAAAGTTTTTTGTTGTTACATTGTTGTTTATTTACTTGTTAGAAAAATAAATTATTTGTTATTATTTTGCTTTGTTTGATTTCCAAAATAAGGGTTTATTTGAGAGTAAAAAAATCTTCGAATGAAGTTGTTTCGTCATTTTGGTGTCTCAAAGAACTAACCTTCATCATTCAATGTCTCAATGGTGCAATGGTTAATGCAGTTGACTTGCACCCGAAAGGTTTCGAGTTCGAGTCCTTCACTGTTTTTGCTTGTTTTCGGTTGTTTTGAGGTAAAATATGCGGCATGGATTGCCTCAATAGAAAAGATGGTTGAGGCAAAATATGCGGCATGGATTGCCTCAATAGAAAAGATGGTTGAGGCAAAATATGCGGCATGGATTGCCTCAATAGAAAAGATGGTTGAGGCAAAATATGCGGCATGGATTGCCTCAATAGAAAAGATGGTTGAGGTAAAATATGCGGCATGGATTGCCTCATTTAGGAATTTGAGGAAAATTAACTAAAATCTTTGATTTCTCCTTCTGACCAATTCTCACAACCAAAAACCCATAAAATTTGTAATTTTTCCTCACGAATTTACCATTCTTTGAAATTCCATGTTTTTTTTTAAAAACGCCTCATTTTTGCATCTTTTTGAAGTACAAACCCGATTTTGAAGATGGGCAAAATTCGGCAAATCAAGATGGTCTTTAAAAACGCATTTTTCATTCCGACTTGAAACCGTGAGGAAAATTTCAAGATTAGACCTATTTCACCACCTGACCTAAAGTCGTGAGGAAAAAAACAGAAAAGTATGTGTTTCATCACCTGAACCAAAACCGTGAGAAAAATATCAAGTTTGAACCACTTTCGATGAGTGAGATTTTTTTCCGACTGCTTTTTCAAAAAACCATGGAAATTTTCAAAGTGTGTAATTTTGAAAGAAAAAAGTTCGAATTCCACAAAGTTGCAAAAGTTTATTTATTTCAGCGTCTTATATGTTCAAGAAGCCTCTATATTTTTTTTCTTTTTAAGTGGCGATGGTTTATGATTACTTCTTAGGAACTAAAAAAAGATTGAAAGAACATTCACGAGAAAAAAGAAATGAACGTGATTAAGAAAAAAATTATAGGTGTCGTTGTTGTGTCACTCTGGCCACCGACGACTGATAAAAATAAAATAAAACTTTTGATTAGTGTTTTTATTTTTTTGATAAATGTTGTTTTTTTACTTTTCTTCCTTTTCTCTTTGCCAATCATAAAGAAAATATAAATAAAGAAGTTTAAAAAAAATGCAATACAAAAAAATATGCATGCAAAAATTGTTTAACTAAAAAAAGTTATATTGTTTTTGTTGGATGTTTTTAATTTTCAAAAATGCTATTTATAATTTATAATAATTTGTCATTTGGAAAAACTGATAATAATACCTTCTGGTTATTGATTCTTTTTTTGTTGGTAATTCTTTATAAATAAATATAAATTTAACTAGTGAGATAAAAGGCTTTTAGAGGTTAGTTAAATCCTCTCGAAACGCACGGATGAAAATAATTCGTTTGAAGAGTACCTTTCTTGAAAAATATGCACATTCTTGGAACTTGAGTTTTTTTATCTTCCTTTTTGGTATATTTTTTCCTCAAAATTTCTATTATTTATTACAGATTTTTCAATTATGGATAAAGCAAACTTGTTAGAAATCTAAAAATTTTGAGAAAAAAATGCTTTGAAGTTTTATTGATTTTTTATTTTGCTTTTTCCCTTTCCTTGCGCCAGTGAGTATGCGTTTTAATCCAGCTGATTTGCTTTTTCCATTTTTTTGTATTTAACAAAAAAATGCTTTAAGTAATTATTAGTTTTGTAACAAATATTAAAAATTCTTTAGACAAAATTTTTAAAAGTTTTTATTTTTAATTATTAGTTGTAAGACTTTTGTTATTTCAAAATTTTCTATATATATTTTTTAAAAGCATATGATTAAGTTTTATATTTCGTTTTCTTTTTTTATTTCTGCATCAAGTTCTTGGTAAATTGTTTAACCTTTTTTTTATTACCAGAAAAAGTAATTTTCAGCTTTTACTGTGGCATTTATTATTTATTTATTACTTTTTTTATATTCGCGGCAGACAAATTTAAAGCTACCTTTAGCTGTTTGTTTTTTAAAAAAGCTAATTTCGTTAGACGTGGGTTTAAAAAGTACAAAAAGTTTTAAAAAATCGTTAAATTTAGTATTTTTATATATATTCTTTTTTGTTATTAATAAAATAAAGTTTCGTGTTTAATATTTTTTCTTAAATAAAATAGTCCGGCATTTTTTCTTCTTTCGATTTGCTACATTTTTTATTTTATTTTCGCCATTGTCACGTCACATCGCTTAGTGCGCGTAAAAAAAATGTGAGTGTGAGTGAGTGAATAAGCCAAATGTAGATTTTTTTCTCTCCTCTCTTTTCATTTTTAAGTCAACCCTTTTACTTATTATTAAATTTTACAATATTTTACTTTTTTTTATTAATCCATAATTTTATTTTTTAGACAATATTGAACGTATTTGAATAGTCTTTACTTTTTTTAATTTGTATTTGCTGATTTGTCACTCCAACTAGCAACAGTCATATTTTTTTGACTGTTTTCTAATTATTATTTTATTATTATGGCAAAAATTAAACAACCGATTAAAAATTATTATAAAAACCATGTAATTCCACCGTTGGCAAAAATATTTTATCCAACTTCCGATGAATTTGCTGATCCATTTAGTTATGTGGATTCCATTCGAGAAGAAGGAAGAAATTATGGTGTAATTAAAATTATTCCTCCATCAGATTTTAAGCCACCTTTTTCACTTGCCCGAACTTTGGAATTTAAACCCAGATCTCAGAGATTATCGATGACCGATGCTTTTAATCGTGAACATTATTTGATATCGGATAAACTCAAAATATTTTATATCCACGATGAAATTAAAGGAAAGCCGCCGAAATTTGGTGGAGAACTGCTAAACTTAGCGATATTTCTTTTAGTAAGTCTTAAATTTTTATATTCGACCTTCTAAATCTCAAAACATTTTCAGGCAATTGATAGCTATGAAGTTCGCAAAGACCCAAATAATATGGATTTATGGAAAACTGTGGCGCTGCTTTGCAATATTGAGGAAAGATTTGCAACGGCTTTAAAATTATATTATTACAGCATTATTTCACCTTTTCGAGTTGCATTAAGAACTGAACAACAATTGAGGAGGAGAGCTCGAACAGGTCGACATGCATCAAAAAAATATAAGTTGACTCAAAGAAGCAAACGAAACAAGAATCGGAAGTCCAAAAAGCATCGAATTCATTCATGGAAAGTAGCAACAGTAAAGGTAAGAAAAGTCAAATAAAATTAGAAAAGTAAATTACTGAAAATATTTTTAGGCAGCGTCACCAGAAAACAAAATTGAATTACCTGATGTCGATGTTGAAGAGCCTCAACCTGGACCATCGTCTATCATGAAAGTAACAAAACCACAGTCGTCTGAAAATACAGAATATCCTTTCAAACCAATCAATTTTTGTTATAATCATGAAGGAATAACCCGAAAAAGATCCAACTCATCTGAAGATAATGAAGAATCTGAGCCTAATATAAAACGAATAAAATCCATGATACCAACTCCGCCTCAAATAATTACGGATGATTCTTCTCCGTCAGATGGATATCAAACTTCATCGCCTGCAGAAAAAGAAAAAAGTCCATCAGAAAATGTTCCAGAAAAAACTAAAGAGGAACCCAAAATTCGTCGTTCGTCAAGAAGAGCAACCGCTGAAGCGGTAAAGAAAATAGCTTCATTTAATCAAATCAAAAAAGTGCCAGATATTCATCAAACTAAACCCATGCGACAACGAAAACCCAAAAGAACATCGATTCCAGAAGCGGCAGCAGCACCTATTCAAAAACTTCGACAATTTTTACCAACGGTTAAAGCTCCAAAAAAGGTAGTTGCACCAAAAAAGAGACAAAGAAATTCTCAAACTCCTAAAAGGCAAAGACTAAATTCAATGAAGCTCAAACCAGAATTAGTTAAAATGTTTTTTGAAGCACCGGATAGATTTTCTCTTCAAAAATTTCGTGAACATGCTGATGCATTTAAAGCTGAATTTTTCCATGCTAAAAAAGCTTCGGATGTAAGTATTTTTAAAACTACAAAAACCATTTATTCAGAATTGTTTTGCAGGTTACGGTAGAAGAAGTGGAAAAAGTATTTTGGAAAAACGTTGGAGATTTGCATTCAGACCTCTTTGCTTTTTATGGAGCTGATTTAAATTCAGGCAATTTTGGTAGTGGCTTTCCATTGAGAGCTAAAACCGATGAAGAATATAAAGCCATGTCTCCCGATCTTCAATATTATTCTGAGCATCCATGGAATTTGAATAATCTCCCCATCGCTCAACAAAGTGCTTTTTATCATTTAGAAGAAAATATTTCTGGTATGACCATTCCATGGGTTTATGTTGGAATGTGTTTTTCTTTATTTTGTTGGCATGTTGAAGATCATTGGACTTATAGCATTAATTATATGCATGAGTAAGTTGCTTTTTTTGCTTCTGGGAAATTAGCATACAAAAAATTTTCAGAGGTGAAACAAAAGTATGGTATGGCATTCCAGAAAAACATGCATCTAAATTTGATTGTTTAATGCGCCAAACAGCTCCCGAACTATTTGAAGAACATCCAGATCTTCTTCATCACATGAGTACCATGGCTCATCCCAAATTTTTGATGGATAATGACATCGATGTTTACACAGTTCGTCAAAATGTTGGTGAAATAGTGATTACTTTTCCCAGAGCTTATCATGCTGGCTTCAATGCTGGTTATAACGTTGCCGAAGCAGTTAATTTTGCTCCATATGATTGGCTTCGATTTGGTCGACTTAGTTTACAAAATTACGCCGAAGTTGGTCGAGCTTGTGTATTCTCGCATGATTCATTGGTGCTAAGTATGGCAAATGATTTCGGCGAATTGGATCCAACTATGCTTAAACCGGTGATTGAAGAATATACATCCATGATAAATAGAGATTTGGGTTTCCGGAAATATTTAAAAAAGTGCAATTTTAATTTCAATAATCCAGCAATTAATCTTCTCGATATTGCTCCAAGTGACGATCTTCGCTCATGCATTCACTGCAATACTTTGCTATATTCTGCTGCAGTTATTTGTCCACATATGAAAGTAACCTGCCCATTGCATTTTAAGAAAATTTGTAAAGAATGCAAACTCGAGGATTTACGTTTTGCATATTCCAATGATCCGATTTCTTTGTACAATGATTTGAAAGAGTTTATAACTGTTTCGGATCCATGGCTAACTTGGATAAATTTGGTTCAAAGAACCGTTAAAAATTTGGCTGCTCATAAATCAAGAATTGGTAAGCATATTTTTTTATTGAATTAATAATTTTATATATACCTTTTTTAGCTTACGAAGACCTTGTAAAAATTAAAGAAGTTGGAGAAAAAGCCAAATTCCCGCTAACTAAAGATATTGAAGATTTGGATTTAGTAATGTCAAATTATGAAGAATTTGCAGCTGAAGTACAAAGTTATTTACCAACTTGGGAGGAAAAAGACGTGGATTCAAGCTCAACTGTTGCAACAAGCTGTGAAAATCGAACTTATTTCCCTCCATTAAGAGATAACAAAAGCATAACCTTGCAAGTTGTAAAGCAAAGAGTGGAGAAATATCCAGTGTATTCGATGCATTTGGAAAAAATCATTGAAGTAAGTTTTTAAAATTTTGGTTGAAAAAGCCCAATTCCACTTCTTTATAGCATTACGTTTTGAAGGCCAATGGCGGTAAAGATCGATGTCAAAAAAATATTGAAGAGATACGAAACTCCCAAGAAGATCCTAAAATTCTATTAGCAAAGGCCAAAATTTTGGCACAAGAATTTGAAGATTGGCCCATCGATGATCCGACTGTTGTTGAAGTTACAAATGAAGTTAATAGAATAGAATGGCTTCTAAGAGTGGAAGTTTTGAAGAAGGTTCAATTTCTCTCGGATTATGAAAAAACAAACAAAATTCGTGATGAAGCTATCAAAGCTGGATGCAAATTGAAAGTAAAAGAATTTACAACTTGGACGCTCGAAGAGCTTCAAGATACTATAAATGAAGGCGAAAAATTTGCTCTTAATTGTTCAAAAGTTAGAGAAGCTTTAAAATGGTTAAAACAATTATATTTTGAAGCAGTGGAATGTGAAAAAGCTGTATGTTTTTAAGCTTTCTAAAATCCCTGGAAAAAAAATTATAATTTCAATTTTAGACGGAACAATTTCTTAAAGAAAATCAAACTCAAGGTAAAGGCTACGAAGCTGCACTAAAATTCACTGAAAAATACGTTGATAAATTCACTTGGCTTGACGCGGATAATTATAATAAGTATATTTTTATGAATGAAAGTTGTTTGAGAATGAGCAAAGATGCAGCAAATTATATTAACAACATGACTCTATATTCCATTTCGCCGCTCAAAACCTTTTGTACAAGATTTAAAAAGAATATTTTACTTAAAAATTCATGGCTTCATCAAATTTTTATGGAAGGCATTCAAAAAGTTGAAAAGTTACATACAAATTTGTTAGCTCATTTTCGATTGAAAATACCATATTATCGAGTTCATGATGTAAGTTTTTACCGTGATTAAATAGATAAGGATTTAATGTAAAAAAAATTATAGATAATTCTTGGACGTTATGATTTACCAGATTTGTTCAAAAATGGAAAATACCGACTTCCATATGTTCCTGAATCTTTGGAAGAGTTTGAATTTATGCCTTTTCAAAACAATAAAACTTCATTGGTTCGTAAAAATCCTTTATTCTTCTTGCTTTCTCTTATCTTAAATTTTTAGATAACATATATCCAAAACAACTATGATCATTCCCGAAAATATCTCTATGAGCTATACAAAATTAATTCCAATCCAGAATCACATCCTAAAAAGTCACTTTGCGTTTGTGGAATGACAATGCCAAAAGAAAATTCCTCGCCATTGTCTACGATTCGTTGCATCATTTGCGCCACTGAATTACATATATCTTGCGCTCCATGGAATCCATTTTTCAATCGATTAGATTCAATCAAACCTGGAGTTTATATGTGTCCAAGATGCATTCGAAGCAAGCGACCATATTTAAATGATCTCAAAGATTTAATCGACGAAGATATGAATGATTCGGTTGATTTTGTTGCATTCAAAACTTTTTTCAATGTTCATAAAAATGGATTCGAAAAATTCTTGTCCCTCCCATATTCAAATCTATCTTCCGATGATTTTAGAAAAGAAGCAAATGTAATTTTAAGCAGTGAAATAATGGATGATCAAGTTTACAGAATTATTCTCAATCATCCAATTTATGATTCTTATTTCACGCCAGAACAGCTAATTTGTTGTCGAATTGTAAATCGATTAAATCAAGCAAGGGAAACATGTTCTTTTATTAGACCATATCTTTTTGAAGCTACTCGACTTCGGCGAAGACCAACTTCAGCAATCAAAGATACAACAATATCAAAAAAATTAGCAATTTTTGATGTTGATGATGTGGAATGCAAAGCTGGCAAGGATGCATGCATACATCCACTTGGAAAATCCATTGCAATTAAATGCACTGAAAACGGTTGCAATAATTTTTATCATTTTACTTGTATATCTTGGAATCTTAAACTTGCTGAAACTTGTTGTGATAATAATAATTTTAAATGTCACAAATGCTCAGCCATCTAAAAAACTCAAAATTAGTCTTTCTTTTTTCAATTTTTTTGTTTGCTTGTTTGTAAATTTTTTTTTAAACAACGAAAATTCTCAGTTTTTTTTCTTCTCAAAAAGTGGCAATACACTGGTATTTTGTTGTTGTTGTTTTATCTGTAATTTTTTGAAGCATTTTTGTTTTGTATCTATTATATTTTCTCATTTTTTACATTCAGTGCAATCTTCCCAATTTTTTCTTGGTTAATATTTTTTATAAAACTTTAATAAGGCTTTATTTTTTCCTTTTTTTGCTTTCCGTCCAAAAAAGAGATTTGATTTTGAGTGATTTTCATTTTGTTGGGAACAAATTGTTCTTTTTTGTTTATACATGTTTGCTTAAAATAAACTAATAATTAAAATTAATACAGAATTAAAGTATACAGTTATGCGTAAAATTCGAACATATATACATTAAATTTTTTATTAAATACTTTATTTTTTTCTGCATTTTAAATAAAATTTAATAGCCAAATATTAAGTAAAAAAAGTAACTAAATAATTAAAAATTCTGCAAGAAATTATTCGAACAAGGCTTATAACACTTTCCACTAAGAATGTGCGTGTTAATGATTTTAAACTTTGTATTCTTAATCGCTACTCTTGGTCAGGACACACCTATACATCTTTCAGTCGTATAACGATGGCCAGTGAGCAGATCAGCCGATCGTTCTATGTAGTTGAACTTATTATTGCTGAACAAACACACGTGTGTGTGGTTGTTTCATTTTGTTTCAAAGTCTTTCTTACATTTCGTGAAAAATGCGTTTGCTTTTTTTCTTCTTCATTATTTTTCTTTGATAATTTTTGCTCTTTTATTTTGCTGTTAAACTTTTATGATTTTAGGATATTTATAATAATTAAACATATTTAATGAAAACTTAAATCTTTTTTAGAAGAAAAAAAAGATGACGACCGTGGGGTTTCTTGGCCTCGGCCAAATGGGAAATCATATGGCTCGAAATTTACTTAAAAATGGTATCAAAGTTATTGCATTTGATGTGGATGTTAAACGTCAAGATGAGCTTAAATCAGATGGGGCAGAAATCGTTAAACATCCCGCAGATGTTGCAGCAGCTTGCAAAGACATTGTTACCATGCTTCCTAATAGCAGTATTGTGAATTCTGTTTTTACAGGAAGCAAAGGAATTCTTGAGTAAATTTTTTCTCTTTTTTTCTTCCAATAATTATAAAATTACCTATTTAGGACCATTAAACCAGGAACTTTATGCATTGATAGTAGCACAATCGAACAAAGTGCTTCAATTGATATTTCTAAATTTTGTGCAGAAAAACAAGCTTCATACATTGATGCACCAGTTTCCGGTGGAGTTACAGGAGCTCAAAATGCTACACTCACTTTTATGGTTGGTGGAACTAAAGCAGATTTCGATCGGGCTTCACCTATTCTAAAACTTATGGGTAAAAATATTGTTCATTGTGGTGATGTTGGAAATGGACAAGCTGTTAAAATTTGTAATAATATGCTTTTGGCTATTCAAATGATTGGCGTTGCAGAAGCTATGAATCTTGGAGTCAAGTGCTAATTTTTAATTTTTAGCTTTTTTTGTTATTCAGGAATTTTTTAGAATGGGTCTCGACCCTAAATTGCTTGCTTCAATAATTAATACAAGTTCGGGTCGATGTTGGAGTAGTGACACTTACAATCCAGTTCCAAATATTATTGAAGGTGTTCCATCTTGTCGAGATTATGCTGGAGGTTTTGGAAGTCAGTTAATGGCTAAAGTAAACAATACAATATTTAATTTGAGCTAAGTTTTGTTTTATCACAACTTTTTTTCCAGGATTTGGGTTTAGCTCAAACAGCTTCAACACAATGTAAAGCTCCAACTCCTCTTGGTTCGCTCGCACATCAAATGTATCAAATTTTATCTCGACATCCAGATTTCAAAAATAAAGATTTTGGATGTGTTTATAAATTTCTTAGTGAACATTAATTAGATTATTATTATTTAATTTTTCTAAGGGAACGTTTTTATTTTATATTTAGTATAATTTTTAGTTTTTTGGAAAATAAAAGTAAATATTTATAATTTTAATTATTTTACTTAACTGTTAACCATTGAAGAATAACAAAATCTGTAAGTTAGAGGTAAAAGTATGTATTGCTTGATAGAAAAATTTCAAGGAAAAAAGCAGCAAAGAAAAAAAATTTGACTGGCGGGAAAAAATTAAGGAAAGGTGAATGGAAGAAAGAAACGCGCGCTTTAAAAAAACAACACATGAAGAAGAAAAAAATTTGGTCGTCGTCTGTCAGCAAAAAAAAGAGAGGAGGAAAGTATAAAGCATCTTCTTCCGCAGTTGACAACTGACTGACTAACAACTCAATGCGACTGTTGTATTTTTTTTTTGACGATACGTGTGACACACCATCGTCATATTTTTTATTTTATTTTTTGGACATAACTCATTCGACGACGACGTTTTTTTTCATCCATAAGATTGCTGCTGCCTTGCTTTTGCTACTACGCGCGAAGAAGAAGCACACGGAGTATTTTATTTATTTTTTTCCTATGCAACTAACTTTTATAAAAAAAACGTTAGCAAGCAGACGAAAAACCATCTTCATCAGCAAAAAATATTGCAAGCAGTAGCTTCTTCTCCTTCCGATTGTCAATCCCGCGTTCCGTATTTTCTTTTCTTTAAATTTTTTCTCTTTCAACCTTCTGCTTGCTTCTTTTTCTTAAACTTAATTTTATTTATTTTGAATGATCTCTTTTTTAATTTTAAAATTTTATTTTTATTTTTATCTATCTTCACCTTGCATTTATGTAATAATGGTTAATAGGAGATGTTAACAAATAAAAAACAAGTTTTTAATTAATTTGGGTTTATAAACTTTTTATTTTTTGATGTTTTTTAAAATTGATATACATAAAAATAAACCGAAGTCAGGCAAATTAAATTAAATTTAATTAGTTTTTTTTGACACTGTTCATTCTCATTATTATCACTTTTTTTAATGTTAAAAACTAACAGTTTTGATTCTGATTTATTTTTTTTCAATCGTGACCTTCTAATAATTCGCTTTCCTTAAACTTTTTTCCTTATTTTTTATAAAATTTAGATAATTATTTTTTTAGCTTATAAAAATGACGGGAAATACATCAGCAGCAGTGCCGACATGTCAATTTCAAACTGAACCAATTACTTATTGTTCGATATCTTCCATGCCTCCACCATCAACAAATAATTTTGGTGGCGGCGGCACACATGTATCAAATAATTTTTATTATTCCAATAATATTATTGAACCATCATCACAAAATAATAATGTCCAACAACAGCAATTTTTGACTACAATAAATCCAAATAATAATTCTTCTATTCTTGATACTCATCATCCAAATATTTATTATCAAAATTATTCAAATTTTTATGATCCACTGCCATTACAACAACAACAAACCCCATTATCGCATCAACATACGGTAGTGGATCCAGAGATATTTGGATATCCAATGCCAACTAAAATATCTGAAGAGCAACAACCGCTTCATTTTGTGCCACAACAACAGCAGCAGCAACCGATAGAAATAATAAATAATAGCGTAAGAATCATTAAGCACAAATTTAATCTAAGAGTTTTAAATCCCAAAATTTATTTTTTTCCAGAAAATGGATATAAATTCTGAAGAAGAATGGTCGTCGTCTCATCATGGAGATACTAATATTAGTGCTACTACGGGTCAGCAACAACCATCATCACATTCTAATCAATCACAACAGCAATCAGATCCATGTGCTCAAGTAGTTCAAGTTTTGCAATGCTATCATCAGGTATTTTTTATTTTCTAACAGTCTTTTTTTTTTGTTAATATAAAATCAATAATATATATTTGTTTTATAGGGAGGTGAAGAACCAGAGTTTGTTAGAAAAGCAATTGAAAGCTTAGTTAAAAAATTGAAAGATAAGAGAACGGAATTAGACGCTTTGATAAGTGCCGTTACTTCCGGCGGAAAAGAACAAACATCATGTGTAACCATTCAAGTAAGTTTTCCCCTCAAAAAACAAATAAATAAATTATGAAAATAAAAATTTGATAAATTTTATTATTATTTTTATTTTTGTTTAACTTTTTAGAGATCACTTGATGGTAGATTACAAGTTGCCGGAAGAAAGGGTGTTCCACATGTAGTCTATGCTCGAATATGGCGATGGCCAAATGTAAATAAAAATGAATTACAAAAAATGGATATATGTTTAATACCTAATGAACATCCAGATTTAATTTGCATTAATCCATTTCATTATGAAAGGGTTGTATCTTCGGGTTATGGTAACATTGATTTAAATACTCTAAATACAAGACAAACATCAGCTGTTTCTTGTATTGGAGGAGGAATGGATTACCAACAATATTCGATGGAAGGAATTGAAAGGTCACCAGGTAATAATAATCTTTTACAATCATCGCCTGCTTTTATGACTCTTCCACAAAATGGACAAATGTCGTCGCATCCAAATAATTCTATGCAATCTCCTATGCCTGGTTATTCAGGTGATGTAACAACAAATAATTATCCAATGAATGTTGTTCATCCACCACAAAATTTTGGGCCTATGATGCCTCATAAGCCATGCACTTTATTTATGTATGGCCCAAATCAGCAGCCAAGTTGCGTAATCACTCATCAACCCGATAATCAAAGTACCATAATCAATCAATATTTGCCATCTTTTGTTAAAAATGATTATCAAAATAATGAATGGAAGCAGCCTCAACAACAACAATTCACAAATGCCGAAAATGGACCTTTGATAGAAAGATATGCAAATTTGAGATGTAAGTGAACCAAATAGTAAAACCAAGGCTTACAATAATTTATTTTTTAGATTTAATGCAAAATGAAATTGCACCAATTTTACATCTTAAAAATGATTTTGTATCTGATTGGTGTTCAATATCTTATTATGAATTAGATACACAAATAGGTGAAACTTTTAATATTCCTTCAATGCAATCTGAAATTATTATTGATGGTGGAATGGATCCAGGCGGAATGAGACTGGGAAGAATTTGTCTTGGAGCTTTATCAAATGTTCATAGAACTGAAGCTTCAGAACGTGCAAGAATGGGAATAGGAAAAGGAATTCGATTAAAATATCATTCAGATGGAAGTGTGACTCTCGAATGCTTATCAGCGAAAGGAGTATTCATTCGAAGTAATTATATGGATTTTGAAAGCAATGTAATTTATGGATCAACCGTTCATAAATTTAGTCCAGGCGCAAGTAAAAAAGTATGTCCAACATAAAAAGCAAAACCTCCTTAACTTATATTTTTAGATATTTGATTTAAAATGGGCCCACACTGAAATGTATGACCAGCGAAGAGCCGCTCAAAGAGCTTATGAAGAACAACAACATGCCATAACTGGCACCCATGCAACTCCGAACATTCTCGATCGATCAGTTATTGGTGTAGATGATTTGCGAAGAGTTTGTTGCACCATTGCCTTAAGTTTTGTAAAAGGATGGGGAGTTGGATATACTCGATCGTCCATTAAAGAAACTCCATGTTGGATTGAACTTCAACTTCATCGCCCTTTACAACTTCTCAACAGCTTACTTCAAACATGACAACTTTTTCTTTCAAATAAACTCTTTTTTTATTTTAAATCATTGAAGCTCATCCTTCCTAGTAATTTTGATTGTTATTTACGCACTTGGAAATGTTTCATGGGAAAATTCAATAAAAATGAAAAATAAATGAAAATTAGCATAAATGTGAATGAAACTGCAAAAAGCTTTCATTTTATAAAAATGAAGCGCTGGTGAGTGGCTGATGATCATACTGGGGCAAGTCGGGCGCGCCCAGGCGCGTTGCGCCCGTGGCTCGACGGGTCGCGCTCTAAAAAATGGAGGGTCGCGCACCAAAATCTTTAAAATCTAATTGTAAAAAAAATTCGATGTGGTACTTATTAATATTTGGAAATTTTTTTTTTGAGAAAAACAACAGGGCATACCCTTTGGTCAAAAAGGGGTCGCGCAAAATTTGAAAATTTGGCGCCCTAAGTTGCCCCAGTATGCTGATGATTTTTAGTGGGCCAAAAATGCCTAATGGATCCAAAAATTTTAAAGGATACAAAAAATTCAAAGGATCTAAATTTAGAGATTGTAAGGAAATCATTCTGGATTTTTCTATTAAAAATGGTAGGGGAATTTTTTGAGGAACTTTTAAAACATTTTGAAAGTAAAGTAAAGTGCAATGAAACAATGATGAGTGCCGGTGGATTCTAAGTATCAGAGAATGCTAAAGTATCTGAATAAAGGATCTAAAGGATCCATAGATGCCAAATGTTTGCAAAATATAAATACACGGCCGGCCGGTAAGCCGGCGCCGTGATAAATGAACATCAAACTTTATTTTATCAGAAAGAAGCGAATGGAAGCTATCAGTGAGGGGTTTTAAATTATTTTGGGTTCTTTAGAAAGATTATGTTTATTTTAATTGCATTAATGTAGGCAAATATTGGGGCCATAATGGTAGCACTTTGTGCCTGAGAAATTTTAAGACGAATTTTTCATTCCTTAAATAAGTATTATTAAAAGCAGTAGAGACCTTATTGGTATTTTTATCGCTGGAGTAACGACATTAGCTGCCGATGGGAGAACTTTAGGTGTATGGGATGAGAATCTTAGATACCAAGACTGAGAAGGATAAAGATTTCTTGCCATACGATTTCAAACTATGATTTTTATAAAAAAAATTACATAAATTTAATCGAATTATTAATTTTTATAAAAAATTGTGTACAAAAAATAGAGATCGCGGCCCGGAGGGCCGCTACTTGTCTAGTGTAAATTAATTTTGAAGCATGACATGTTATAAATATTATAAAAAGAAAGCTTTTATTTATAGTTTAAAAACAATTTTTCTTAGCATTACAAGTAGTTCAAAAACAAACTAAAAAAATCAAAGCCACACATAGGCAAGTGACTTTAAAAAACCCAATCAAAACCCAAAAATTATGTTCAAGTGGTATATGGTAATTTCATCAAAGCTTTGAAAAAGCGCGCAAAAAAAAACATAGCACTTTAACATTTGTAAATTTGCATAACTCTTCCATGCTTTTATTCCAAATTTTTTGTCTCTTCTCATTTTCTTTATTTCGATTGCTTGCGTCATTTTGCTGTTTCATTTCACTTTCAAAGATGTTGTTTCGTCGTCAAATTTATTTGCTTTCATGGATGGTTTTATTCGCATTTGGTTTAGATCAACAACAACAAATCAAAGAGCTTCGTACAGAATTCTTCAATAATACCGATCCATATCTACTTCTCGAAAATGCCAATGATCTTCCACAAAATAGCATTTTCAAAAACTTTTCTTTCGCTGGAACTTCGCTGATTGTCAATGATACTGCCGAATTTATACTCGTTCGTCCGAATGATTTCGAAAAACCGTTCCTCGAAATATGTGGTCCAATAGATGCTAATTGTAAAGAAGAGTAAGTTTTTTACAAAGCTTTTTGACATTTTGCTATAGATTTATATACCATGTTTTTAGCTCTTTCATTTGCTACAGTTCTGATAGTATAAATATTGGATACTCAGGATGCCCGAAAGAACAACAATATATTAGGATGAAAGAAGGTCTTTTGAGTTCTGGAGCAAAAGTTATGAATCTTAATATCATAGGAAGCACATGTTCAAATTATTATGAATTTTATGTAGATGAATCACTCACTTGGCTTACTACTATCTCAAACGCGAAATCGACCGATGCTATCTCTTATGAACCTATTAAAAAGCAACCTCTTCCAAACTCAGGTGAAAAGATTCAAATAAAAATGAAAGTTGTTAAAAATTATTGTGGTGTTTCATTTCGATTTCCGTATGGTTCCATTGGCATTGATAATCTTCCTCCACCAACAACGATGTAAGTTTTAGTTTCTTGGCTAATATCATCAATATTCAAGCTATAAAGTGATTTTGTTATTACTTATTGCTTTGTTTGAACAAATTGACTTATTGTTTCAACTTTTTAGAGCTCCATCAACTACAACAACATCTACGAAAAAACCAACAATAACAACTGAATCTTCTGATGGACTTGCTAAAACTACTGTTACTGCCGAAACATCAAATGTTCCTGTAATGGGTATTGTTCTTGGTACAATTGCACTTTTAATCGTGATCATCGTGGTTGCTGCTTTGGTTATTCGATATGTTATCAAGCGACGAAGAAAAAAGTCATATCCAATTCAACCTAAATCAGTGAATTCTCTTGCTCTTCCACCTCCTCCACTTCTATCAAATGAACCTCTAGTGCCAGTATTCCTTGATCCACTATTGGAAGATAAGACTCAAGAAGAAAGTGTAAGGAATCAACTAGCACCTCGAACTCAACCAACTCAATCTTCAATTGTTGCAAATGAAAAGAAGAAGCTTTCAGCCGATGTCCAAACTGCAATACCAAAACCAATTTCTCATATTTCTAAAGAACGAGTGTCTAAAGAACGTGTAGCTCCTGGAGCAGTTGTACCAATGTCTGATAAAGAAACACAATCATCTGAAGTTCCATTGCCTGATTTGACAATAGATACAAGCAAAAAATGCACCAAAATATTCAAACATGAATTTGATCGAGGTGTTGAAGATTCAATTCAATCTGAAGAAAGTTGTGGAGAAAACATTTACAAACTTGAACCATATGCTTGTCAATCTTTTCCATTACCTGATAAAACAATGTCATCATGGCCTCCTGATTATGTTGAATGTATGGCTGTTCGAGCTCCAACTATTGAACAACGTGGAATTTGGCATCATCAAGCTGTGTAAGTTTGCGTTTTTATGTTTTCACTTTCTTTCTGTAAACACACTTACATATTTTTAGGATAATGGCAAACAATTTACTTTACAAAAAAGGTATTCGAAACAACAAGGGCGTGTTAACAGGGCCTGATAAAGCAATGAGATGGCTAAAAAATCGACAGAATATTCCATTCATTCAATTTATTGCTGAATCAATCGAAAATGCACCTGATGGAAATGGACCAGAATTTTTAGCATCTAAAGTTCAATGGAGACGATACCTAAAGAAGATTGATCTAATGGAAACTTATCGACAATCATGTTGGATTGGACAAACTAAAGAACGTCGTCAATTCTTCCTTCTTGCTACTTTGTAAGTTTGTTTTTAGAGATTTGGATAGTGTGAATACTGTATGAATTGTTTTTAACATTTTTTACTTTTTTCAGTTACAAAATGGAACATTTGGTTAAACAATTTCCTGCAGAAGATGATTTGAAATCTTTTCCATTTCCTATTCCAATGCTGTTAGAAGTTCGAAAAGAAGCTCCACATTTCTTTGAAGTTGAAGATGGCGTTCCACCTCATGCTCAAAAGAAAACAACAAGTGAACAAATTCAAAAGCCACAAATACCTAAATTTTCTTGAAATTTTTGAAATCAATGTTTTTTGTAAAGTTTATTTTTGATAATAAATGATTTTTTTATGTTTCTGACTATACAAATAGAAAAAAGCTTTAATCAATATAATATTATCATTTGTGAACAAGTTTCAATAAATCCTTACAATGTTGCTTATTCTCACTGTTTGCATGCAATTCTAAAAAAACGAATCCATATTTTGTTATCCCATATTTATTGGTGGCTTTTATGTTTCTTTTCCAACAAGAAAAATTAATCATTTCAGTAATTTTTTTTTGTAGAAAATGTGCAAAAAAAGAAATATTTTGTTGTCAAGTTTTTATCCTAGTTTTGGACAGAAATATAAGTTTTATTTCAACCACATTCACATCATCATCACGAAAAGGGAAGAGGTTTTTTATTATTACAAATAAAAGAAATAGCAGCGTCAATTTTATTATGCAGAAACTTCAACAAAAGCATTTTTTAAAAGTTTTTGACTTTGTGAATGAAAAATTAAACATTTTTGCATGAAAAAATAAAATGCTTTCATTCAAACTTGTATTCTTCCTTTTCCTCCTCCTCTGCTTTTCAATAAGCTCAAAATATAATTTTTTTTCATTCTTGTTTGAAAGCATCGAAAAATAAAAATTGATTCGATCAAACAACATTAGTATTTTCATTTTCATGTTTTATTTTTTGTTCTACATATCTCTAAAAATATGTGTGTTTGCGTCGAAAACGACGATGAAATAAAAAAAAGAATACGATTAGCATAATCTATTGTGCCCAACAACTTTGACCATACAAACATACTTGTTTGATTGAATGAAAGAAAAAGAATGACAAAGGTATTTATTCGTTTCATTTATTATATGTATGGAACATGATTGTTGTATAACAACAAAAATATTTTTTTTGTATAATATTTATTTCGATTAATCATAAAGAAGAATTGGTGGCATCGGCGACGGTTTATTTATTTGTCACACATACATACATACATTTGGTTTTGGAAATAAAATAAATAGGCTTCTAAATAAGTCAAATAATTTGATTTTGCCATTTTTATTTTGCAAAGTTTTTGGTATATTTTTATTTTTATTATTCAAAGAGTTTATGTTTGTGAGTTAGATAGATATGAGACGTGAAAGATATGTTGTCAATAATGGATTTGAAACAGCTGCAATAGATTCAGGAACAATTTGGACTACAACAGCTGAAAATATCCCAATTGAAGATCGAAGACGTCGTTCACCTTCGCCTCAACAATCAAATTATATTAATGAATCAAGTAATTATTTTTCTGCTAATCCAAGTGGCGGTGTCGGCCGACAAGATAAAGCTGATATTGTGAATCGAGGATTTGATCCAACAACAACGATGCCATCAGTAAATTTTGCTGGCATTCCTCGACCTTCTTATGAACCTGAAAGGCAAAGAACTGAAGTAAGTATAAAGTTAAAAATATTCATAAAGGTAGTGGCTGTCGCTTGAAGGAATTCGAAATCCGACAAAATGACGCTAAACCACCAAATAGCTTTCTTTATTTTCTCATTTTTTGTTAGCTAAATAAAACCCTTTTTTTAGGTTTCTGATGAATTTCGATTTCTTGATGATCGACCTTCCACTTTTGCAACAAAGCTTGGACGTTTTTATTCCACAAATCAACGATTTTCATTTCATTATAGAAAACCAACGTTTCTTGCTTTAGCAATCATTCAAATATTTTTAGCTGTATGCCTTTTTATTTTTGCTATAGTAAGGTTCAGAAAAATTTTCAATGTAAGTTTTCATTTCCTTCAAAAAATTAGACAGTATTCTTTATTTTAGAATCCTCAAGCAAATTTAATGCTGGATTTTTTAAAAGCTGAAGATTTTGCAAGTTCAAACAGCGAAGGAACATTTATTATTGCAGCTAAAATTGGTAGCACCGCAGTGATTCCTTGTATCATGCAACTTTTAGCTGGAATAACAGGATTATTTCCAATTTATAAAAAGCCTCCACAATTTGTAATTGTAAGTAACTTTGAAATCACCAACAATTCAATTTCGACTTCAAAATCGAAGTTTGTAGGTTTTAAACATGCTATTTGCTGCTTTTGCATTAACTCTCTGGTTTGAACCAATTATTTTGGTTGCATTTGAATTAAACCTTCGAAATGTTCAACTTGAAGATATTCATACAAATTCAACATATCAATTATTAATAGTTGGAACTATTTTGATTTCATTCCTTTTATTATTTATTAATACTCTTTCAATTATTCATGCAGCCAGTCAATTACCTAAACCAGATGAAACTCGTTCATCTTTATTTGATTTACATATAAATATGATTACTATTGTATTGTCCGTGGTAACCATAGGATTTTCAGCTTATACTACTTCTAATTCGATGACTAATGTAGCAATGTGGTTTGTTATTTTTGAAAGAAGTTTGATATCAGAAAATATTTTTTTAGGGGTGAAAGTAGTTTAAGAAATCGAAATGCATTATATGGTTTTGGGCTTCGAGAGCTCATTATTTCGAGCTATGTTCTTTTTGTTTCCATTTATGGCAGCTACACTGGAATATTAAAAAATAAACTTTTGAGATTTGGAGCATTCATTCTTCAAATGTAAGATTCTAAACACAAAAACAACCATAAAAATTATTTTCAGAGTTTGCCTTTTGGTTATTTTCAAGCATTTATTAAATGGTGATCGATTGTTGGCTGTTTTTAATAACATTGACAAAGCTTTTCGCGCTGAATTAACAATACCTTTCACTCCAGAAATGTAAGTTTACAAACAACAAACTCAAACCTTTTTTAAACTTGTTTTTTTTTCTCATAGAATGTTATTACTCTATGTTTTTATTATCCTCATGACAATAGCTATTCTTCTTCAACTTGTTCCAACTTCCCTAAATGTTTTCCGAAGTCGAACATATGATTATTATCAATCGACTTATGCTGTTCCTCGTCCAATTTTTAATAAACCTGAAATTCAGCGAAGTGCATTGTAAAAATGTGATTTGTTGCTTCCATGCTTGTCTTCTCTCAACAAAATAATAAAGCTTTTATTTGTTTTTTTTTTATTAACGTCAAGTACATATTATTATATTTCCCTTACAATTAATATCAAAAAAAAGTGTTGTCGAATCAAACTTAGAAAAAGAAGAAAAAAAATGGAATGCCAAAATTTACAAAAAAAAAACAATATTCCCATAAACGAGAAGAAGAAAAAATTGCGAGAAAATATTTATGGTAAATGTGCTGATAAAAAAAGTTTGATATCGCACAAATAAACAGACGTGTTTTCTTTACTGATATGCGCAATTGCTGCCAAATAGAAGACATAACAAAAATAAAAATATATGTATGTAAAGCAAAAAGAATATAACACTCGGGAGTTGTGAAATTACACCAGTTTTATGGCATTCTAATCAATGATTTGAATGAATGCTTTTTTTCTTTCAAAAAGAAAACGCCATAAATCCTGAATTGAATAGAGTAAAATTAGAAAAGAGAGAGAGAGATACAATGACTTATTTTGATACCTTTCCTGTCTTGTCAATGTTTAAGAAAAGAAAGGATTATTGCTGCAAAAGAAGGGGATAAAAAATTGGAAGTTATAAAGAAAACGCAACAACAATAACATTCTGAGTTTGAGCAGAGCATCTAATAGAGATCCTCGGTCATTTATATAAAGACACACATACATACATATTACAACTCTTTAATATAAATTTGTCTCAAAATATTACAAAATACAAAAAAGTCCTAATAACAAACACACAAAACAACGAAACGAAAAGAATCACATAAAAATGAAACCTTGAACAATGACAAAAGGTAAACAAAAGCAAAAATACATAACCCCAGCTTTAGCGGAATGAACATAGAAATCTATCAAGTAACAACAGTTTTGAAGCATCACAGTTCTTATTTCATTGCTTCATCATGTGCGTTCGTACGAGCATGGAAGTCTTCAGTTTCTTCAAAGATTAGTTCCTTCAATTTTTCTTTTGGCAAATCATCGAGTTCCATTTCATAAGTGAAAGGATCTTCAGATATTGGCTAAAAAACAAAGTAATAAAAGGAGATCTTCTAAAGCTTTAGAAGTACATACTTCATCATGTGGATCATAGTATTGTTCCAAATACGGATGAGCAAGAGCATCTTCGATTGTGATACGTCGATTAGGATTAAATGTCAGCATACGATCCAAAAGGTCGAGAGCACGAGGATCAGCACCTGGATAAAGACGAGCCCAAGGTTGTTTGATTTTTTGTGGAAGAGAATGGAGGTAAGAACGTGCCTAAAAAGAGGTAATAAAGATGTTATTTAAGAACTAATATGACTTACTTTTTCATTAAAAATGCATTGCATATCATCTTGAGTTGGTGTTCCAATAACAGCTAGAATAAGATTGAGTTGATCCAAATAATGTTTACCAGGGAATAACGGCTTATTATTGAGCATTTCAGCAAGGATACAACCCACAGACCATACATCAATTGACTTTGTATATCCTTTAGAATTAAGCATAATTTCTGGAGCACGATACCATCGAGTTGCAACATATTCAGTTAAAAATCCAGTGTGATCATGTTCAGGATCACTAACACGAGCAAGACCAAAATCACATATCTTCAAATCACATGTTGTATTGAGTAACAAATTGCTTGGCTTTAAATCACGATGCAAAACATTGGCAGAATGAATATACTTGAGGCCACGAAGAATTTGATATAAGAAGTAACAGACATGATCATTTGATAGTTTTTGAGTTTTGAGGAGCTTATACAAATCAGTTTCCATCATGCATTGAACAATATAGCTAAAAAAGTATATCTGTAATAAGCAAGCGACCATAAAGATAGACTTACATGTCTTTCATTTGATCAACACTAGGAGCACGAATAATTTCTTGGATATTGATAATCTGAAAGAACAAAAGTTAAAAGGATGATAACAGCATACAAGTAGCTTACATTTTCATGCTTGAATCTAGTAAGAATCTTGATTTCACGAAGAGTACGTTGACAGAAGGTTTGATGTTCGAATGGTGATATCTTCTTTATTGCAACTCGTTCACGTTTAATGGTATCGAAAGCAGATCTGAAAACAGCAAGCATAAGTAAAGATGTCGTTCCAAGAAAAAATTAATGATAGCTTACACGACCATGCCATAAGCTCCTTCACCAATATATGTCAAACTTTCATAACGAGGTGCAACATCAAAAAGTTGTCCATGAACCTCTTCCACACGATTTCGAAGCCCCTGCTGTTCCATAGCTGCTAATCCAGCTCCTGAAAAAAAGCGAAAATTAATACTATTAATAAAACGCGAAAAAGAGCCAAAATATATCCAACAAACACGCAAACATTGCAAAAAATACATATGAAACGTTTTTCAAGCTTTTTTCAAACAACAAAGTATAAGCAAGAGTGAGACTAATAAGAATGAAAAAAGATGAGATAATTTTGTTGTTGGTGAAGAAATGCATTATAATGCATGCACATAATAAACTAAGAAAGAAGGAAGAAAAACAACCGCTAATAAAATGAAAAAAGCAACAGCAAAAGCAAAATTAAAAATTGTGTTGATGAGAAAAAAGGGCAATAGGCATAAATTTTAAGAGAGAAGAAAAAACTCGAGATACAAAAGAAAAAAAGGAGAAAGCATATATGATAATGGTGGTGGCATCCTCGTCAAGAAGGGAATATTATACTATTTGATGTTTGCGGTTTAACCTCAAAAAAAAGATGGGACATTTAAGGAAAAAAAGTATTGTCTTTCAATCAATCTCTTCATTTCCAGAGGAAACACGATGCATAAAGAATTTAAAAAAACTTGCAAGGAAAAAAGCCTGGTGGAAATTTGTAAAAAAAAAAGGCACAACACGCAGGGGAAAGGAATAAAATTTTTGACGTTATTAATTTTATAGAAAAATTTAATTAAAAAATACGCAAAAAAAGCTGCTGCAAATGAAAAAAGTAACTTCGACGATGGAGGAAGAAAAAAATTTTGAAATCAAAGTTCAGCAGCAAAGAAAATCAAATGTCTGCGAATCAACGAGCGAGCAAAGATTGTCTTTTCGAGAGACATGAGGACAAGAAACAAAAAATACATTAAAAATAAAAATTCAGTTTTTTTTACAATTTGGCATCATCCATTTCTGCATTGTTGAATCACCTGGTGAGAGTTAAAAAAAAAGAAAGAGGAAAATGAGAATCTAATAAATAAATATTTGACAACAAGAAGAACAAGAGCAGCCAAAAATGACTGTGAGGCAACCCGAAAAGAGGAAACGCTCAATTGAGCAACACAAAAGGTTAACCATGCACATTTAAAAGATCCAATATAGACGTGAGACGCTTGATGGAATGAAAAGAATAGGGAAGAAGGAAGAGGGAAGCAATTCAAACAAATAAAAAATAGAAATAAAAGCAAATTTAGACGCACAAAAATAGACCTAAAGTTTCTAAAAATGGAAAAGCAAGCAAAGGCAAAAACATAAAGATTCAATTCAATTTGTAATGATAAACTTTTTTTTTTAATTTTAAAACAGAGCAGAAAAAAGGTTAGTCTTCTTTTTTATTCTTTTGTTCTTTGTTTAAATAAAACAAGGAAGAAGAAAAGCTCACGACAAAGAAGTCATTTTTGTAAAACAAAAAGTGTATCATTTCCGGGAGAGTTAATTATCTTCTTATTACATTTATGTTTTATATATTATATAATTGATGTAATTAAAAATTTTAAGACTACTTAAATTTTTAAAAAAAGAATCAAAAAGTAAAATTGAAAATGGGAAAAGAAAAAAAGACACATAAAAGTGCTTCAAATAAGAATAAAATAAAATAAAAAACATGACCTCGACAACCACCAAACAAACAAGAGAAACAAGTATGTATGTGATAGCTGCTTTAAAAAAAAGCATCAGCAACAAGTGTTAAACATTATTTTCTGTCGTTTCTCTGGAGTTTTTTTTTAACAAAAAAGAAAAATGAGAAAATGTTTAAAAACAAATGGAAGAAAAAAACTAAAATAAAAAAGGGTTTTTTGTTTTGTTTGTTGTTGAAAAAAATAAAATCAATTATCAAAGAAGCAATGAGAGATAAGGGTTTGATGATGGAAGGAACAGCATCGAGGAGTGAAAGTATTATATATTATTCCTTTAACATGAATAACACCGAATAAATTAAAAAAAAAACAAGGATAAGCATAGAGATTGTTGTCAAGTAAAAAAATATAACAACTTTGAAAAGCGTGGCTCCTCTTTTTTTAATGATAAAATAAAAAATACACGCAGCACATCTGTAAAATAATTTAATGACTTTGAGAAGAAAAAAAATAAAGGAGAAAGTTATAAAGAGACCCCAAAAAAATAACTTAACTTTATAGCAAATGCAATAAAGTGAGACGACGACGACAATCCCAAGCACGTCCCGTGTGTTAACAGAAGAAGAAGAAAAAAAAGTAAAGAGAAAGTTATGGGCGTCCAGGGTTTCTCTCCTTTCAGCAGCAAGTCATAGGAAAGCAACGAGAAAGAAAAAAAGAGTGTCAACGCTGGTTGTTGCTGCATCGTCGTCGTCGGTTGAAACTAAAAACAACGGCAGTCAACCAGCCAGCTCTCCCAGAAATAAAAGAAAGTATGTACGAATGCGGTCAACATAAAAAAAATAGCAAAGCAAGCAAGCGAGTGTGAGTAAGTGCGGGAAAGAAAGGAAGAGAAAGCTTTACTTTTTTCTTCTGCTCTCGAAAGCTGACTGGAGGTTGGCAACAGCTAGCTTGAGGAGGAAAATAAAAAGTCTCTTCTGTTCGTCTGTCATGAATTTTTTTTTTCATCTTCAAAAAAACGAACAAGAAATGGGACTGACTGATAGTGAGTGAAAAGGAGAGTTAGTTTTTTTATTTTTTATTTTGAGAGAAGTCTTCACTTTTTTTTCTATCTCTTTCATCCAAGAGTAACAAACAACTAACTAACTCTTTTTATTTTTTTCAGGATAAAAAAAGATGAAAATAAAAATGCATCATCAATTCAATGCCAATAACAAAGTGCCTCCATTTTTTCTTCTTTTTTATTTTTTATGTTTTATTTTCCTTTGATATTTGGGCTCATTAATAAACATTCAACAAAAAAAAAAAGAAAAATTCATAAATGAAAGAATCTAGCTTTCTTTAACTCTGAGGTTTTTTTTATTTCGTTTAATATTTTTTATTAAAAAATAAAAGGCAATGAATAAAAAAATTTTATCTTTAAAAAAAGCCAAAAAAAAATTTCAGTGTTATTTGTTGTTAACTAATTCTTTTATATAAAAAAATGGAGGAGCTTCTGTTGTTGAAAAGCAAAACACACAAAAAAAGGATTAAAAAGGAAGAAATTGACGGAAGAAGATTTAACAACCCAAACAAAAGAAAAGAAGGCAAAAAAAGGGAAGAAAAGAATAAGAAAAATGTTTCAAAAAAAAAGATAGAGGAAATTGCATAGACACATTCTTTTTTTTATTTTGGAGAACTATAGTGTCAGGAATGGGAAGCATTAGCTTTTTTTGTGGCGACAATAGCGACTCCGCCGCTGCCGATGGTCGCTAGCTTGCCTTTGGCCATATGAGTGCCCGGAAGATGTCTATATGAAATAAAAAAAAGAAAAAAGAAGGAAGGAAAAGTCTTTTTTGCAATACTAAACTAAACTTAAAACATACTGGATGGAACAACAGAACAACGACGACGAATGTGAATGTTTCCTAGCGAGCAAGCAAGTGAGTGACATAAAAAAAGCATGTGAGTCCAGTTTATTTTTTTTCTTCGGTTGTTGAATATTATTTCTTCATTTCAAAACGACCTGTTTCGTTGTTTATATGTATGAGATTTTGTATACATATTGCATGATTTTTTTGTTTTTTTTTCTCTCTACTTTAGTTAGACACATTTATTTTCCATCTCATCTTTCAAGAGAACCAAAATAAAAATCGAAGTATTGTAAAAAACGGAATATATTATATTTTTATCGCGGCGGCGCACTTTTTATCGCTTTATTTTTTTCTATCTATCTATCGTGAAAAAAAAACTATAATTTAAAAAGCTTCTTTTGTATTGTTATTTATCATTAATATTTTTTATTATTGCCCTTTGCCTTTTTTTCTAAAAAGAATATAAAAAAGGAGACTGTTGCTGCTTCTCATAAACAAACAAACTTTATTGTAGTTTTTTAATCTTGAAAAAAAAGAGAACAAAAAAACATAATAGCCGCTTTAAATGGTAGTAGTGCACTTTTTACTTTAATAATAAAACGTATTATTATTATTTATTTAATTTTAGAGGAAGGAAGCACGCAAAAAAAGAAGAAAGAGCAAAAGCTAAAAAAAATATTTAAAAATCTAAAAATATGTAAGGCTTTATTATTACTCTTTCTAAAAAAAAGCGTTTTGTAATAGAGAAATTCACGTTAAAAGGGTTTTGCAAAAATCGACACACAAGAAAACTTTCAAACACTGCATTTTTGCGTCTTTTTTTAAGCTCCTTTAAGTAGGTAACAAAAAATGCAACAAAAAGCAAAAAATACTATGCAAAGAAAAAGAGAAAAACTGTTTATTTTCGAAGAATAATAAGAAGAAAAAAAAGTTATGAGAAATTATTTGTGTAAAAACTCTGAGTCATCATTATTTTTTCCGTTGCACAAAAAAATATTATACAAAAAAATAAATAAATAAACAAATTTGGTCAGCCAAAAAGCATCCATTTGAAAGTAATCTCTCTCTTCTTCTGTCTATTTTTTTTTTTTGAGATAAAAACAGCAAAGGAAAAAATAGGATAGGAACTAATCATACTTTTTTTTATGGCTCCTTTTTTAGAATAAAATTTTTGTGTGCAAAAACAAAACACATGTTCCTTTTTTTTCATACTATTTTTTGGTGGAAACGAAAATGTATGTAAATCCTAAATAGGTCAATTTATCTTTCTTTTTATTTTATTGTGAAAATAAAAATTGATTGAAACGCGTTTTTATGTCTAAAGTAAACAAATTTTCATCACTTAAAAAAATAAAAATCACAAAATAATAGGAAAGTAAAATAGCGAAAGAGAGATGGAGGAAGAGGATGGATACGTGCAACTGCAACAGCAGTCAGTGGCGTAGTAGTTGTTTGCGGCTGCTGCTGCCATTGAGCCGCGGTCTTCTTTTATTATGTTTATTTTTTTATTTTTATTTTTCAGCAGTAGTTTAACTTATTTTTTTTCTACCCAATTTTTATTCTTGTTTTTCTTTTGCAATCGACACGAGTTTTTTTTGGTTGGCTATTATGCGGCTTCCAATACTGCGTCTAGAAAAGTTCAAAAATAATAAAGATTTAAAATCATCAATCGATTCGCAAATGTCTGCCCTTTTCGATTTTTTTTATTTCCTTATTTATCCGTTTTTTAGAAATAAGAAATTTTTTGCCGTTTTATTAATTTATTTCTATAAAATAGCATAATAAAATATTGTTCGAAAAAATCCATAAAAAATTCATTGTTTTTAATTTTCAAATTTTTGTTTTTGAAGCGACAAAGAGCGAGCAGCTGATATCTTTATTAACATTACCAACATTTTTTAGCGATTGGCTGTGTGCTGCAGATTATCTTACTTATTGATCACAAGCAGCTTTAGAAATAATAAAAGCCGTTATTAAAATTTAAAATTTTATTCAAAAAGATAGTACTGCTCACCAACAAAAACAATGAGTCAACAACAAATGTCATTGAATTCTGATGAGGTATTTTTTTTTCAAAGTTATTTTTTATACTCGAAAAAATAAAAGTTATTTAAGGCTTTAAACAACTTCAAAAGCATGTTCCCTGGAGTGCCAGATGATATAATTACAGAAATATTGAGAAGGAATAATGGAGATGTAGAAAAAATTGTTAATGAACTTTTGGCATTTTCTTCAAACCCAGTAAGTTTCATTTTTTTTACTCTTTTAACTCCAAATAAATAATGAAAAAAGTAAAGTATAAAAAAGTGCTCTTTTGAGTGGATTAGTCATAGCTTTTTTGTTCTCATTTTTTATTCATAGACTATAAGATTTCGCAATTGCAAGCATCAAAACAAAAAAATAAAAGGGGCAAAGTTTTTATGATACAATAATTTTTTAGACTTCTTCTGGAGCTTCAAGTAGCAGCGCAAGAAATTCAGATTATTTCTTTTTGGAACCTCCTCCACCTTATTCTGAAGTTATTAAAAAACATGAAGCTACTACTATGGCCCAACCATCGTCATCGTCATCCTCGTTATCTCAAATGGAACCTACGAAAACTTCCAATCCATTTTCAAGTAGCTCTACTTCCACGAAACCAACCACAACAACATCATCGGTGCAAGATGAGTAAGTCACAAAAAATAACAAAAACCCAAAAAAAGATTTAAACTTAAAATAATTTTATAGAACATTTGATGATGAAAAAATAGCTGCTATGATACAAAATGAAGAATTTTTAAATTATTTAAAATCAAATTCAACTTTTATGAGAGAAGTTTATGGAACATCGAGTATGCCAAATTCAAATCCTTCTTCTTATAATCGGTCCGCCTCTCGAACTTCTGCCATTTCCTCATCCTCCCGCCCTTCATCGTACTCAAGCAGCAGTCATGCATTGAGACCACATCGAAGTGATACATATTTACCTTTAACCCCAAACGGCCCAATTGTGGAATATGCGGCTACAAGTTCAATTCCTAATGGACCCCTTGTTGGTATGTAATAATTTTTAATAAATGTTTTTACTTCCAAGAAACACGAAAATGGAAATTTTTTTTAAAGCTAATATTTAAAAAATGTGTTTGTTTTTAGATTTTAATTATAATGATTCAACTATTTGGTCGAAACGAATTAAATCCAAATTGCCAGGTAGCAACAAAAAATCGACGGATTTGGTTTATTCAGGTTTGCAAAAAAAATTCCTTGCAGAAATAAATAAAAATAATTAATGGAAAATATTTATAGATTCTTGTAATTCCACTGCTGTTGAACCATATTATTCGCAATCAGATTTTTCTTCAAAATTAAGAACAATGAGCAGAGGTAAAATATAGCAACATGAGAAAATTTAATAATGTTTTTCTTTAGCCTCAAAACTTATGTTTTTAACATTGGCAAGAAAATTTTCGATGCGACCATCAATGAAATTACTCCCTGATTATGAAACAAGCGGCAGTAGTACTAGTGATCGAAGTTCACGAAGAGCTTTTCAAGTATGCTTTTCATCAACAAAAAAAAAATTAATTAAAAATTAAATCCTTTCAGTGATTTTAAAATCCTAAGCTTTCTGAAAGTGGTGCTGCTAAAATTTAAAGCCAATGAATCAAAAATCCATTTATATTGCCATGTTTTTTGCAATTTTAATTCACAAAATTGCAACAACAAAAATTATATTTTCTGTAAAAATCTTCCTTCCTTGGTTTTTTTAAATAAATAAAATGATGAATAAAAGTTAATCATTTCTTTTCTTTTTTTTTGTTTTCTCTATTTTCGATTTAATTCTAGCAAGGTCTGATGGATCATAAATTAGCAAGAGATATGATGAAAAATAGATTAGTTTATACATCGTAAAAAAAGTTCAAGGATAAATATATTCATATGTAATAATCGTTCACTAGAATCAAAAAATAGATTTATTTTCTTCTTTTGCATTATTAGTTTGTAGAAAAATGATATTAGTTTTGTTTATTTTTTCTTTAATATTTTTTCAACCATGTTTTTGTCATCAAAATTGTTATCGATTTTGTAGAGTTTATTTATATCCAAATGATATTCTTGATTTACATACAGAATTTTGTTCTCATGTTATTTTGGATGCACATGGAGAAAATATGGATGTAAGGCAACTTTTTTTATTCTAAATTTTTGAAAAAAAAATTTTTTTAAACTTAATAAAAAGAAAAATTTAGTTGGGTATTGGATTACTTGAAGAAACGTTTATGAAATTAAAAAAATCAAATATTCTTCCGTCGAAAGTTAAAATAATGGCCGAACTTAAAGACGATCCTTATTTGACTTCTTCAAATCAAAGTATTGATGAAAGTTTAATGAAAATTCTTGAAAAATTTGATGGGTATCATTTTCATTGGACAGATGGCACTTTTACCTTACGATCGAGGGTTTTTGAAAATCAACCAATGAAAATAGTAAATTTTAATGTGCAAAGACTTCGAAAAAAATTTCCAAATAAAATTATTTCTGTTGCTGTTGGAATTGGAAATACTTTAAATGGATTTTTTGATTTTAACGTTTTTCAAAAAATTGTTGATTTTGTTTCGTTGGAATCTAAAGCATATTTATCTGTTTTACATAGCCCTAACTTTTTGGCCTCTATTTTAAGAAAGAATGCTCCATGGATTTCCTCCTATCCAAAAGAAAAATTAACTTTGGTAAAAATTATTTTATTTTAATTTTTTCTTCGTAAAACAATATTTTTTAAGGATTATTTGGCTCACCTTTGGATATCAAATGGATTTACCAAAGAGAAGTTATATATCAAAATGCAAGAATCTAATAGATGAAAATTGACCGTGAAACAAAAGATATTTTAGAAGTAACATGTTTTGATGTTCAACTTTTATTGAATTCGTAAAAGAACAATGAAAAATATAAAGTATAATTTATTCTTCAAACATTAAAGAAAAACTGACACATACAATTGCAAATAAAAAGAATATAAATGAAAAGATCAATCCATTTGTAGGGAAAGATTGAATACAGCTATACCAGAACCAAAGAAGTTTGAATAAATAGCCGACTTGTAATGCAATAAAGAGTATAATCCACTTTCGAGAAATATTTGGTTGAAAAGTAGGAAATGATGTAAAAGACAGGAACACAACAGAAGAACCCACAAGAAGAATCACCAATAATTTCATCGAAACTGGAACTAAAATAAAAAGATATAAAAAAAAGCTAAAACTAATTAACTTACCATTTTCGTTAGTCCATTTTGAAACTTGATCAAGCATAAAAATTGAGAAATGTATAACAAATGCCGAAGTTACAGATAAAACAAAAGCAAAACAAAGGCTAATAACCCTAGGTTTTCGACTTGAATGCCATATAACGAATATTTCGAGTTGTTCCCACAGATTCCAAAGTGCATAGTATATCGATGTTGTTAAGCAGGATACAGTAAAAATTAACACCACTTGCACTTTATAAACTTCAAGCATATTATAATTGTTCGATCCATTACGACGACTAAAGCAACTTGTTGTATCCTGAATAATAAATTATAAAAAATAACCAAGACAATGTTAGCGGTATATTCACCGATGTCTTCTAATAGAGTGGCATTTTTGGAGGTAATAAGTAGCCATTGTGTTACCTTTGCGTGACACTCTTTTTGCAAAAACAATAAACGTTGAATCAATTTTTTGATTGACTGAAAGGCGAGAATAATGCATACTTTAAAAATGCTGATTTTTGTTCTTCCAAAAAAACAAATGACTACCAAGTGACAACTCTTTTTAAGCCTAAATAAAAAGAATGCAAAAAATCAAAAGACCTGAAAAATTTATTTACTGACAATTCTGATTTGATGATTGAAGTTTGTGAATCGATTGGCTTGATGACTTTTAATTTTTCGACTTTTTTTCAATGCCTTCGTCCATTTTTTTGTTTTAAAGTGTTTTTAGTATAAAAAAGGAAAATATCCGTTCAGAAAAAAAGAAGGACTAACTAAACGAACGAACTCCGTCTTCGATGACGACGATGTTCACTCAGTAGATTTTGATTGGTTTGATAGAGGTAAAACAAAACAAGTGTTTTTGAATGTTAATTTTACTATTAACTATGAATGAAAATTTTGCTGTCGGTGTTTTGAACTTTGAAAGCAAATACTTTATTTTTTTTATTAAAACAAAAAAACTACAAAAATTTTAATAATTATGGTAAATTGTGTCACCTTTGATGCTAGCAGAAAAATCAAAGATGAATCCTCGATGAATTTGAATTTTTTTGGTTAAAATTGTTTCTTTAGGCGAAACTTGTTTAACTTTCATTGTTCGATCATTTTGTGCAATATCGATGAACTAAAAATAAATTAAATTAGAAAAAAAAGCTAAAAAAAATTAGTTATATTCCATTGAATATTTTTATCCGCGACGGATGCTAATTATTTAAAGCAAGGACTTACATCATTGAGATCAGAAATATCAATTTCTCCAATGAACTGAATTTTTCCTTTAACTTTTCCTGGGATACAGTGAAAATTCCAAAGGTGCATTAATTCTATTCTATTGCACAACATCCTTGTATCGTTTGAATATTCAGAAAACGCAATATTTACATCCAAAAATTCGTGATTCATGAAATGTTTTCCAATGTAACTAATTAAGCGATCAATGCATTCAAAACTATCATTTGAACGAATTAAAAGTTTTTGAATATTCTCAAAGGATAAACTAAAAAATGATTTTAAAAAAAATAAGTGAAAGATAACCCGAACTGGTCCTTTTTATATTCATTTTCAGAGAAATATTTAAAATTAAAATCATTTAGAATAAGTTCGAAAACTTTTGGAGGGATTACAACTTCTTATCTGAAGGATTTAATATTGAATTTCATGAGAGATGGGGCTCCTCCGGAACTTTATCATATTCGTTATGAAACAAAAGAAATAATGGATTATAAAATTAAATTGGCTTTGAAACATGGATTTGGTGGAATTGCTTTGGATTCCATTAATGACGACGATATTGATGGAATTTGTGGAAAATCAATATTGGAAAGTCTAGAAAAGTTCAAATAAAAAAAAATATTTTTCTGTAAAAATCATCCTTCCTTGTTCATCTTTTTTTTCTTCTTGTGTTAGATTTATTTTTTGAGTTCAAGTTTTTTTTCATTCAATTGTTAGCTTAAAATTAAATTTTTTTTATTCAAAAATTTTAAAATTTTTTGTTAACACATTTAAAAAATGAAAATCTGTTTTAATCCAACAATTGTAAAAACGACGACAATAATTCACATACCAAAAGCTTTTTTTTATCTATCATCATCAAATAATCAAAAAAAATCGGGAAATAAAAAAAGATGAAAGAAGAATTCTTTCTATATTTTTTATTTCGTTCTAAAAACGAGATAATTCTAAAGACAACTACCAACCACAAAATTGTTAATCCTTTATGGACGACGATTCCTTCTTCGTCGACTTACATATTTTTTTATTTTTGCAATCACCTCAAAAAGAAAAGTTTTTTTAAAAAAGGTAAAAACCTTACTACCTACTTCCATCAACAACAAAACCAAACCGATATTCATACAACAACAAGAAATACAAGAAATCGGGAGCGAAGCGGAATTTGATTGAGGGTGAAGAAAATATTTTATGCATACAACAAAAAAGCAGAAGGAAGGATGATGGACGACGACAATAACACAAGAAGTTTAAAAGGTTTACAAAAACCCAAAATCTTTTTTTGTTGTGAGTTGGTTGTTACCATCTTTTTTTTTCCTTGTATGGTTAAGTTTTTGGTTGTAGTGTACCGGTTTGATGGTTATGGGCGATAGTATTTGAAACTAAACGGGAAGAAGAAACAATTTATTTAGTATTGCTTCTGTTTGTTTGCTTATACTTATTTTTTTTTGGCTAACACCTTCTTGAATCGAACCATCTTTCTTTTTTTCTTTTCCAACTTTTTTTATGCATAATTTTTTTCCTGAAGAAGACACCCTTTTTCTATAATAAATTAATAAATTTTTTTGAAAGTTTTTTTTGTTTGTCATCAAATTTATTTATTTATTTTTAGAAGCTCCCAATTTTTTTTAAATTTTTAATTTATCTAATTTGATTTTTGACACTTTCTATTAATAGCGATTAGACCATCCATAAAAAAACCTTGTCGTCTCATCCTCTTTTCTTTTTTTGGGATTTTCTTCTGTAACAAATTAATAGAATTTCTTTTAAACTTTTTAATTGACATATTAACTGTCATACTTCCATTTTTAGTTTATGCAATTTGTGTGCTTCTTCTTTTTTATTTGCAGCAAAAGAAAAAAATGTTATTAATTAATTGCGAGAAGAATCTCCACTTCGAAGGATTTTTTTTTCTGTTGCTGATGTTCTCTTTTATTTATTATTGTTGTCTCAACTTTGACGCTTTTTTTTTATTTCACGGCTTTTTCATTCTTACTAACTAACTACTAACGATTACTACTCTACTAAGCTAAGGCGGAGAGATTCGATTCGCTAATTCTCTCCCCTCTTTCTTTTTTTTTAATTTGGTGTTCTCTTAAAAAATCATCCCTCTTTCCTTTTTTGTTTCTTTTATTTTGATTTTCCATTTTCTACGAGCTTAAACGTTTTTGAAAGTCAAATTATAAAAAAAAAGACGACCCCCTAAAGGGGGGAATAAGCGCGAAAAAAAAAGAATGATGATTGCTTTTTGAGTCAAATAAATCACCATCAACAACTTACGACAACCGATTGACAAAGTTTTTGGCGGCTGTCGTCGTCTTCTGTTGCTTGACTTTTCTATATATTTTTTTTGAATAAATTTTTTTGTGTTATTATTTTTGACTCAATTTATTTATTTTTTTCATTGACCGAAACGCTTTTTTTGATTATATTTGAATTGATGAGGGCGATGATCAAATCCGGTCGTCATCGTCGAACGCGCCACGCCGCTTATTTTCTCTTTCTATTTCTCTTTTTTTTTCGGACGATGGTCAAAGGCATCAGCGTTGAAATTTTCTCTTTCTTTTTTTTGAGTTTGTTTCCCTCTGACCCGCGTTGTATATGTATTAATAACCGGAAACTCAACTAACAACAGCTTTGATTTACCTTTCTTTTTTACAGTTGTCTGCCGCTGATTGGATGGAAAATAAAAATTTGTCAAAAAAACTTTTACTTTCATTCATTATCCTTTTTTTTGCGTCCATGAAAAACTAAAATTTCAATTTTCACAGATTTTTTTTTAAAACTTTTTCCCCATTAATTGAATACTTTCAATTTTTTGTTATTTTTAGCAACTTTAACCAAACTTTTTTTTCTCCTTCAAGCTCAAACAAAATGTTAACAAAAGAATTTTCCTCGCTTTTATTACTTAAAATAAAGTTGTAAGCTATGTGTTTTTTTAATCTTTGGTCAAAGTATTGTTTTCCTAATTCGTATTGTATTGTATGTATTTTCTTCTTAGCTTTTTTTCTTTTCGTTGACCCTTTATTTTTGTTATTGAAATCTGAAAAGCTTCGGTTGGGAATTTTTTATGCGTGGACGTGTTCGTCGTCGAGAAATAAAAAAGTAGCTGAAAGAAAAAAAGGTGAAGAAAATCCGTAGTAATTTTTTTTTCTTCTTGTCCTTTTCTTCTTTCACAACTATTTTTTTTATTCAATAAAAAAATTAAAAAAAATGAGAAAGAATAGCCTCCGTTATTGAAGTAGAGAAGAATGAATGATTTGTCCAAGAAGTGACCCGATCCATCCATCCATCGACGAGAAGAAGAGAATGAATGGTTTTTTTGTGTTGTTGCTGAGGTTGACCACCACAATCTCGTTTTTTTTTCTAACATTCTTTTTTCTTTGATTTTTTATTTTTTATATCCATTGCTTTTTTCCTTACTTGTAAGAACAACAACCACCACAAACATATATTTTTTTTTTATGATGTTGATTCTTGTTTTTTTTTATCCTGGTCATCAACCTCTTGACTATGCCTCTCTCCTTCTTCTTTTTTTTGCAATGTGAGACACGGATTTTGTCTCAATTTTCACGTCGATACTTCTTCTTTTTTTTTCCTTTATCGTTCGTCTCAGATGATTTTTATTTTTTATAATATAATAAAATAAAATAAGATATCGTCTGCTTTTTTTTATACTAATAAAAAAATCGTGTATTTTTATATTCACTTTAATACAAACTTTTTTAAATTACACATTTAAATTTTTTTAGCTTTATATTGGTTCAAATGTACTGTAAAAATAATCGATAGTTATTATCAAATGAGAGTAGATTGCATTGAGCGACGCTTTGCATCGCTATTTGGAAGTTATATTAGAATAGTAGTATATTCGCCTGCGCCATTTATAATAATACCTACGATAATAACAGCAATATTAAGTATTGGTTTATTAAGGCATTCCAAAGCTTTTATTAAAGATGATTTGGAATTATATACTCCAACCGATGCAAAAGCGAGGCAAGAATTTAATCAATTGGATATTTTATTTCATATTAATGATACCGATCCTTTTTATGCAACGAGGAGGTATGTAATTAAAAATTAATTTTGGTTTTTTTATCCGTTAATATTTTTTTTTGGCTTCTTAAACGAATTTTTGTTTAACCGTTTTTTTATTTTTGATGATTTTAAACTAGGAACAAATTTACACTTTTTTATTTTTTTTCATCCACGTGAAGTTGTTGTTATTTCACAGTCTTAACTAACGAACGAATTACGAGAGCTTTAGCATTTGCGCGAGCACGAATTTTTTTCTTTTGATTTTGATTGCGCAAATTAGCAACAACGATATTTTCGTCATTTTTTATTTATTTTTCGATCGAATTTTTATTATGCATTATTTGTAAGTGGGAAAATCAAAATCTTCTTATATAATTAATTAGTAGAATTAATCTGGATTTAAATTATTAGCAAAAACAATAAATAAATAAATAAAAATGAATTAATTAATTGTTTCATTAATCCACCGAATTAAGCTTCTTTAAATAATTTTTAAAATAAAGCCAAAAATTAAACAAAATTTACGAAATAAAAAATATACAGTTTTTAAAAATTAAAAATATAATAAATAAATAATGCATGTTTTTATTTTATTTTTTAAGATACGATATTAAACGAGCTGGTTATATAATAGTTACGGGCGATACAGAAGATGTTGACATACTTAATCCATTGGTTATGCATGCAGCCATGCAACTTTGGAGTGTCGTTCAATCATTGACTATAGAAGATTCGGATTCAAAACGAGTGAATTATCCTTCAATATGTGTCAAGTTTCCCATGCCACCAGAATTTGGTCATGCGATAACAAAATTTTTAGCGCCGAATATTACAAGGTTTATTTTTGTTTAAAAAAAATCTTTTGAGAAAAATACAATGAAATTTTTTATAGTCCGGAACAAATATGCGTTAGCAATCCATTGGTAGAAGTATTTAAATTTCTTTTATTATCTGATCGATCATTTTTAAATCGAACAATCAGCGATATAACTCTCGGACAATTTGGAGATGCATTTTCGCTGGATTCTATTGGAATGGCCCATTTACTTGGTGGAGTTACATTTGATTCGGGGAAAAGGATATCAGGAGCCAAAGCCATCATGTTGCCTTATGCATTGAGGCATTCCACAAAAGAAGAAGATGAATTAGCAGAAAAATGGGAACTCAAATTGGCTGATTTTTTATTATCTTTTGATTCGCCGGTTATTCGAACTTCATGGTGGACTTATGAAACATTGGCTTCTGAATCTGCAAGAGATCGAATGCAGTTAATTGAGTAACTAACTTTTCACCAATAAAAAATTGCTACTTAAAAAAGAATATTTTTTTAGTATGCTTGGACCATGTTTTATTGTGGTTTCTATTTACACGATTATTTCTTGTTGCGTATTTTCATGGGTTCGAAGTCGACCAATTCTTGCACTCGGCGGTGTATTATCTGCTGCCATGGCCATTGTTAGTGGAGTGGGATTATTACTTTTATTAAATTTTAGTATGACCAGTGTGGCTTATTCCATGCCTTTTATCGTTTTTTGTAAGTTTTTTAAGTTTCATTTTTTCGCAAAGAGAAAATTTCTAAAAGTACAAAAACCAAAACCAAAATTAGTTGAATATAACCAAGATTCACGGCTGTCAATAATTACGCGATTGCTTTTGCGACCGACGCTTATGTCATCCCATAATAGTTAGCTCTTTTTTCTAAATGTCATCGATGCGATTTCTTTGCACTTGAATTTAAATTTTAAAAAAATATCCGTTTTTTGCTTTTCATTTTCAAGTATACACTTTAATTTAAAACTAACTTTTTTTCTGTCAATTATTTAAAAATAAGGAAAACCTAAATATAAATAAAAATAAAATTTTGGCTTTGATTTCAAGCTAATTTGTAAATATAGCTTTTTTTGATTAAGGATTAGAATATAAGACGACGTTGTGCAAAAAAAAAGATGATGAAAACCTTTAATGCAAACATAACAATTGAAAGAGAGAAAGAAAGAGAATGGGTTGCGTGAAAACAAAGAAAGAAAAAGAAAGCAAAATTTTGTTGTTTTTGTAGAAATTTTATTTATTTTTGTTTTCATAGGCAAATTTTTCTTTTCTTTTTTTCGCCAAATTTTAATCTATTATTTAAACATTAAAAAGTTTTAGTTTTTCATTGAGAAAACAAAGAATTGAATTTATTAAAAATTGTTTTTGCCAAAACACAAAAATATTAAAAATAAGAATAACACATTTGGGGAAAACTTTTTAAAGAAAAAAGTCAAAACTTGCAGCCAAAGTTTCAAGAAAAAAAAGCAGAAAAATTCACCACATTAATTTTTTGTTCAAAAAATTTAAATAAAAAATTCTATAAAAAACTAAAGAAAGTTTTTGTTTCAGCTGTTGGAGTCGATAATGTTTTTATTCTTTTATCTGCATGGAGAGCGACTAGCTTTGAACTAACCCTCACTGAAAGAATGGTTGAAACATTTTCTGATGCTGCAGTTTCTATAACCGTTACATCATTAACTGATATGATTTCATTTGCTGTTGGTTGTATGACTCCATTTCCAAGTGTTCAAATGTTTTGTGCTTATGCTGTAGCAGCCGTAACATTTACATATGTTTATCAATTAACCTTTTTTGCTGGAATTATGGTTTTAACATCTAAAAGAGAAGTGGAAGGTCGACATTGTTTAACCTTTCAAAAAATAATTAAGAAGAAAATTAAAAAGCCAACTACTGGTAAAAATTTTTTTCTAAATAGATTTTATACAACGGAAAAAACTTTAAATAATTGGTTTAAATTCGTTTTTTTAGAACCAATTCCTACTCCTCGATTATGGTCTGGTGGAGATTATTATGGTACAGCCACAATGCAAAGGCATCAAAAAAGAGTTGATCAAAGCTTTCAAAAAAATCATTGCCTATCGAAATTTTTTCGAACCACCTACGCTGATTTTCTATTGAACCCATTTGTGAGATTAATTATTATTTGTTGCTTCCTTTTTTATCTCGCAGTTGCCACATATGGATGTGCGAATGTTAAACTTGGTCTTGAGCCCAATGATTTACTACCAGATAATTCATATGGAAAACGAACTTTGAGAATAGCAGAAAAATATTTTTCTGGTAAGCAACTTTGGTGAAAGTGAAAAAAATTTAGTTATAAAACTTTTTTAGATTATGGTAGTTCCTTACATGTTTGGATGTATAATTTATCCAAAGCCGAATTGGGTCATCGAAGGTTATGGGTTGTTTTGGAGAGAGAAATTGAGCTTTATGAACACACAGAATTTACAGGGACTAGTGATTCATGGTAATCATTTCAATTTTAGACAATTATTTTAACTTTGAAAACATTTTTTTAGGCTTCGAACTTTTCTTGATTATATAAATAAAGCAGGGTTGTATATTACTGAAGAAAATTTTGTTTATATTCTTCGACATGTATTCCTTTCTCAACCCCAATATGCTAAATATAATCGCGATGTGGTATTTGATTCAACTGGATCAACTTTGGAAGCTTCTCGAGTTCCAGTGCATTTAAGATTTGTTGGTTCAGCAAATCAATCGAGAGCCATGCATTTATTTCGTCGATTAGCAGAAACCAGCGATTTATCCACTGGAGTTTATGCAGATTTCTTTCAATTTGCTGAACAATACAATGCTGTTTTACCTGGAACTCTTTCATCTATAGCTATTGCTGGAGGAGCTGTGGTTATAGTTTCATTGGCTTTAATTCCAGTTCCCACTGCTTCACTTTGGGTTTCATTTAGCATTGTTAGTATAAATGTCGGCATTCTTGGGTTCATGACTTTTTGGTCTGTTCGATTAGATTTTATTTCGATGGTTACCATAGTTATGAGTATTGGATTTTGCGTGGATTTTGCTGCACATTTGGCTTATAATTTTGCTAAAGTAAAACTTTCATTTAATTTTAATTAGCTTAAAATTTGATTTTATAGGGCAAAAATTTAACTGCCTCCGATCGTATTAGAAATGCTTTATACGCAGTTGGAACTCCAATTTTACAAAGTGCTTCATCAACAATTTTGGGTGTATCTTTTATGGCTTTCACTGAATCATATATATTTCGATCATTTTTAAAAACTATTATTTTGGTTATTGTTTTGGGCGCTTTACATGGTTTAGTCATTTTACCTGTGTTGCTTACAATATTCCATTGCGGCGATAGCGAAATTGCGGATGATGATTCAACGAGCAGTAAAGGCAAAAACCAAACCGATATTCATACAACAACAAGAAATACAAGAAATCGGGAGCGAAGCGGAATTTGATTGAGGGTGAAGAAAATATTTTATGCATACAACAAAAAAGCAGAAGGAAGGATGATGGACGACGACAATAACACAAGAAGTTTAAAAGGTTTACAAAAACCCAAAATCTTTTTTTGTTGTGAGTTGGTTGTTACCATCTTTTTTTTTCCTTGTATGGTTAAGTTTTTGGTTGTAGTGTACCGGTTTGATGGTTATGGGCGATAGTATTTGAAACTAAACGGGAAGAAGAAACAATTTATTTAGTATTGCTTCTGTTTGTTTGCTTATACTTATTTTTTTTTGGCTAACACCTTCTTGAATCGAACCATCTTTCTTTTTTTCTTTTCCAACTTTTTTTATGCATAATTTTTTTCCTGAAGAAGACACCCTTTTTCTATAATAAATTAATAAATTTTTTTGAAAGTTTTTTTTGTTTGTCATCAAATTTATTTATTTATTTTTAGAAGCTCCCAATTTTTTTTAAATTTTTAATTTATCTAATTTGATTTTTGACACTTTCTATTAATAGCGATTAGACCATCCATAAAAAAACCTTGTCGTCTCATCCTCTTTTCTTTTTTTGGGATTTTCTTCTGTAACAAATTAATAGAATTTCTTTTAAACTTTTTAATTGACATATTAACTGTCATACTTCCATTTTTAGTTTATGCAATTTGTGTGCTTCTTCTTTTTTATTTGCAGCAAAAGAAAAAAATGTTATTAATTAATTGCGAGAAGAATCTCCACTTCGAAGGATTTTTTTTTCTGTTGCTGATGTTCTCTTTTATTTATTATTGTTGTCTCAACTTTGACGCTTTTTTTTTATTTCACGGCTTTTTCATTCTTACTAACTAACTACTAACGATTACTACTCTACTAAGCTAAGGCGGAGAGATTCGATTCGCTAATTCTCTCCCCTCTTTCTTTTTTTTTAATTTGGTGTTCTCTTAAAAAATCATCCCTCTTTCCTTTTTTGTTTCTTTTATTTTGATTTTCCATTTTCTACGAGCTTAAACGTTTTTGAAAGTCAAATTATAAAAAAAAAGACGACCCCCTAAAGGGGGGAATAAGCGCGAAAAAAAAAGAATGATGATTGCTTTTTGAGTCAAATAAATCACCATCAACAACTTACGACAACCGATTGACAAAGTTTTTGGCGGCTGTCGTCGTCTTCTGTTGCTTGACTTTTCTATATATTTTTTTTGAATAAATTTTTTTGTGTTATTATTTTTGACTCAATTTATTTATTTTTTTCATTGACCGAAACGCTTTTTTTGATTATATTTGAATTGATGAGGGCGATGATCAAATCCGGTCGTCATCGTCGAACGCGCCACGCCGCTTATTTTCTCTTTCTATTTCTCTTTTTTTTTCGGACGATGGTCAAAGGCATCAGCGTTGAAATTTTCTCTTTCTTTTTTTTGAGTTTGTTTCCCTCTGACCCGCGTTGTATATGTATTAATAACCGGAAACTCAACTAACAACAGCTTTGATTTACCTTTCTTTTTTACAGTTGTCTGCCGCTGATTGGATGGAAAATAAAAATTTGTCAAAAAAACTTTTACTTTCATTCATTATCCTTTTTTTTGCGTCCATGAAAAACTAAAATTTCAATTTTCACAGATTTTTTTTTAAAACTTTTTCCCCATTAATTGAATACTTTCAATTTTTTGTTATTTTTAGCAACTTTAACCAAACTTTTTTTTCTCCTTCAAGCTCAAACAAAATGTTAACAAAAGAATTTTCCTCGCTTTTATTACTTAAAATAAAGTTGTAAGCTATGTGTTTTTTTAATCTTTGGTCAAAGTATTGTTTTCCTAATTCGTATTGTATTGTATGTATTTTCTTCTTAGCTTTTTTTCTTTTCGTTGACCCTTTATTTTTGTTATTGAAATCTGAAAAGCTTCGGTTGGGAATTTTTTATGCGTGGACGTGTTCGTCGTCGAGAAATAAAAAAGTAGCTGAAAGAAAAAAAGGTGAAGAAAATCCGTAGTAATTTTTTTTTCTTCTTGTCCTTTTCTTCTTTCACAACTATTTTTTTTATTCAATAAAAAAATTAAAAAAAATGAGAAAGAATAGCCTCCGTTATTGAAGTAGAGAAGAATGAATGATTTGTCCAAGAAGTGACCCGATCCATCCATCCATCGACGAGAAGAAGAGAATGAATGGTTTTTTTGTGTTGTTGCTGAGGTTGACCACCACAATCTCGTTTTTTTTTCTAACATTCTTTTTTCTTTGATTTTTTATTTTTTATATCCATTGCTTTTTTCCTTACTTGTAAGAACAACAACCACCACAAACATATATTTTTTTTTTATGATGTTGATTCTTGTTTTTTTTTATCCTGGTCATCAACCTCTTGACTATGCCTCTCTCCTTCTTCTTTTTTTTGCAATGTGAGACACGGATTTTGTCTCAATTTTCACGTCGATACTTCTTCTTTTTTTTTCCTTTATCGTTCGTCTCAGATGATTTTTATTTTTTATAATATAATAAAATAAAATAAGATATCGTCTGCTTTTTTTTATACTAATAAAAAAATCGTGTATTTTTATATTCACTTTAATACAAACTTTTTTAAATTACACATTTAAATTTTTTTAGCTTTATATTGGTTCAAATGTACTGTAAAAATAATCGATAGTTATTATCAAATGAGAGTAGATTGCATTGAGCGACGCTTTGCATCGCTATTTGGAAGTTATATTAGAATAGTAGTATATTCGCCTGCGCCATTTATAATAATACCTACGATAATAACAGCAATATTAAGTATTGGTTTATTAAGGCATTCCAAAGCTTTTATTAAAGATGATTTGGAATTATATACTCCAACCGATGCAAAAGCGAGGCAAGAATTTAATCAATTGGATATTTTATTTCATATTAATGATACCGATCCTTTTTATGCAACGAGGAGGTATGTAATTAAAAATTAATTTTGGTTTTTTTATCCGTTAATATTTTTTTTTGGCTTCTTAAACGAATTTTTGTTTAACCGTTTTTTTATTTTTGATGATTTTAAACTAGGAACAAATTTACACTTTTTTATTTTTTTTCATCCACGTGAAGTTGTTGTTATTTCACAGTCTTAACTAACGAACGAATTACGAGAGCTTTAGCATTTGCGCGAGCACGAATTTTTTTCTTTTGATTTTGATTGCGCAAATTAGCAACAACGATATTTTCGTCATTTTTTATTTATTTTTCGATCGAATTTTTATTATGCATTATTTGTAAGTGGGAAAATCAAAATCTTCTTATATAATTAATTAGTAGAATTAATCTGGATTTAAATTATTAGCAAAAACAATAAATAAATAAATAAAAATGAATTAATTAATTGTTTCATTAATCCACCGAATTAAGCTTCTTTAAATAATTTTTAAAATAAAGCCAAAAATTAAACAAAATTTACGAAATAAAAAATATACAGTTTTTAAAAATTAAAAATATAATAAATAAATAATGCATGTTTTTATTTTATTTTTTAAGATACGATATTAAACGAGCTGGTTATATAATAGTTACGGGCGATACAGAAGATGTTGACATACTTAATCCATTGGTTATGCATGCAGCCATGCAACTTTGGAGTGTCGTTCAATCATTGACTATAGAAGATTCGGATTCAAAACGAGTGAATTATCCTTCAATATGTGTCAAGTTTCCCATGCCACCAGAATTTGGTCATGCGATAACAAAATTTTTAGCGCCGAATATTACAAGGTTTATTTTTGTTTAAAAAAAATCTTTTGAGAAAAATACAATGAAATTTTTTATAGTCCGGAACAAATATGCGTTAGCAATCCATTGGTAGAAGTATTTAAATTTCTTTTATTATCTGATCGATCATTTTTAAATCGAACAATCAGCGATATAACTCTCGGACAATTTGGAGATGCATTTTCGCTGGATTCTATTGGAATGGCCCATTTACTTGGTGGAGTTACATTTGATTCGGGGAAAAGGATATCAGGAGCCAAAGCCATCATGTTGCCTTATGCATTGAGGCATTCCACAAAAGAAGAAGATGAATTAGCAGAAAAATGGGAACTCAAATTGGCTGATTTTTTATTATCTTTTGATTCGCCGGTTATTCGAACTTCATGGTGGACTTATGAAACATTGGCTTCTGAATCTGCAAGAGATCGAATGCAGTTAATTGAGTAACTAACTTTTCACCAATAAAAAATTGCTACTTAAAAAAGAATATTTTTTTAGTATGCTTGGACCATGTTTTATTGTGGTTTCTATTTACACGATTATTTCTTGTTGCGTATTTTCATGGGTTCGAAGTCGACCAATTCTTGCACTCGGCGGTGTATTATCTGCTGCCATGGCCATTGTTAGTGGAGTGGGATTATTACTTTTATTAAATTTTAGTATGACCAGTGTGGCTTATTCCATGCCTTTTATCGTTTTTTGTAAGTTTTTTAAGTTTCATTTTTTCGCAAAGAGAAAATTTCTAAAAGTACAAAAACCAAAACCAAAATTAGTTGAATATAACCAAGATTCACGGCTGTCAATAATTACGCGATTGCTTTTGCGACCGACGCTTATGTCATCCCATAATAGTTAGCTCTTTTTTCTAAATGTCATCGATGCGATTTCTTTGCACTTGAATTTAAATTTTAAAAAAATATCCGTTTTTTGCTTTTCATTTTCAAGTATACACTTTAATTTAAAACTAACTTTTTTTCTGTCAATTATTTAAAAATAAGGAAAACCTAAATATAAATAAAAATAAAATTTTGGCTTTGATTTCAAGCTAATTTGTAAATATAGCTTTTTTTGATTAAGGATTAGAATATAAGACGACGTTGTGCAAAAAAAAAGATGATGAAAACCTTTAATGCAAACATAACAATTGAAAGAGAGAAAGAAAGAGAATGGGTTGCGTGAAAACAAAGAAAGAAAAAGAAAGCAAAATTTTGTTGTTTTTGTAGAAATTTTATTTATTTTTGTTTTCATAGGCAAATTTTTCTTTTCTTTTTTTCGCCAAATTTTAATCTATTATTTAAACATTAAAAAGTTTTAGTTTTTCATTGAGAAAACAAAGAATTGAATTTATTAAAAATTGTTTTTGCCAAAACACAAAAATATTAAAAATAAGAATAACACATTTGGGGAAAACTTTTTAAAGAAAAAAGTCAAAACTTGCAGCCAAAGTTTCAAGAAAAAAAAGCAGAAAAATTCACCACATTAATTTTTTGTTCAAAAAATTTAAATAAAAAATTCTATAAAAAACTAAAGAAAGTTTTTGTTTCAGCTGTTGGAGTCGATAATGTTTTTATTCTTTTATCTGCATGGAGAGCGACTAGCTTTGAACTAACCCTCACTGAAAGAATGGTTGAAACATTTTCTGATGCTGCAGTTTCTATAACCGTTACATCATTAACTGATATGATTTCATTTGCTGTTGGTTGTATGACTCCATTTCCAAGTGTTCAAATGTTTTGTGCTTATGCTGTAGCAGCCGTAACATTTACATATGTTTATCAATTAACCTTTTTTGCTGGAATTATGGTTTTAACATCTAAAAGAGAAGTGGAAGGTCGACATTGTTTAACCTTTCAAAAAATAATTAAGAAGAAAATTAAAAAGCCAACTACTGGTAAAAATTTTTTTCTAAATAGATTTTATACAACGGAAAAAACTTTAAATAATTGGTTTAAATTCGTTTTTTTAGAACCAATTCCTACTCCTCGATTATGGTCTGGTGGAGATTATTATGGTACAGCCACAATGCAAAGGCATCAAAAAAGAGTTGATCAAAGCTTTCAAAAAAATCATTGCCTATCGAAATTTTTTCGAACCACCTACGCTGATTTTCTATTGAACCCATTTGTGAGATTAATTATTATTTGTTGCTTCCTTTTTTATCTCGCAGTTGCCACATATGGATGTGCGAATGTTAAACTTGGTCTTGAGCCCAATGATTTACTACCAGATAATTCATATGGAAAACGAACTTTGAGAATAGCAGAAAAATATTTTTCTGGTAAGCAACTTTGGTGAAAGTGAAAAAAATTTAGTTATAAAACTTTTTTAGATTATGGTAGTTCCTTACATGTTTGGATGTATAATTTATCCAAAGCCGAATTGGGTCATCGAAGGTTATGGGTTGTTTTGGAGAGAGAAATTGAGCTTTATGAACACACAGAATTTACAGGGACTAGTGATTCATGGTAATCATTTCAATTTTAGACAATTATTTTAACTTTGAAAACATTTTTTTAGGCTTCGAACTTTTCTTGATTATATAAATAAAGCAGGGTTGTATATTACTGAAGAAAATTTTGTTTATATTCTTCGACATGTATTCCTTTCTCAACCCCAATATGCTAAATATAATCGCGATGTGGTATTTGATTCAACTGGATCAACTTTGGAAGCTTCTCGAGTTCCAGTGCATTTAAGATTTGTTGGTTCAGCAAATCAATCGAGAGCCATGCATTTATTTCGTCGATTAGCAGAAACCAGCGATTTATCCACTGGAGTTTATGCAGATTTCTTTCAATTTGCTGAACAATACAATGCTGTTTTACCTGGAACTCTTTCATCTATAGCTATTGCTGGAGGAGCTGTGGTTATAGTTTCATTGGCTTTAATTCCAGTTCCCACTGCTTCACTTTGGGTTTCATTTAGCATTGTTAGTATAAATGTCGGCATTCTTGGGTTCATGACTTTTTGGTCTGTTCGATTAGATTTTATTTCGATGGTTACCATAGTTATGAGTATTGGATTTTGCGTGGATTTTGCTGCACATTTGGCTTATAATTTTGCTAAAGTAAAACTTTCATTTAATTTTAATTAGCTTAAAATTTGATTTTATAGGGCAAAAATTTAACTGCCTCCGATCGTATTAGAAATGCTTTATACGCAGTTGGAACTCCAATTTTACAAAGTGCTTCATCAACAATTTTGGGTGTATCTTTTATGGCTTTCACTGAATCATATATATTTCGATCATTTTTAAAAACTATTATTTTGGTTATTGTTTTGGGCGCTTTACATGGTTTAGTCATTTTACCTGTGTTGCTTACAATATTCCATTGCGGCGATAGCGAAATTGCGGATGATGATTCAACGAGCAGTAAAGGCAGCAGTCAAACAAATGAAGGAATTTTAGTTGTTATGGCCAATGATGAAAATCAAATGTTTGTTTTTCAAGTAATTAAAAAGCGCTGATTTGAATATTTTGTTTTAGGAAAACTCGGTTACCTCGAGTTTCAGTTATTGATGAACCTCCACCTTCATTTCATTCATCCATGGATCATCAATATGATCTTCATCAAAATGCAATGAATAATTATTTTGAAAGTTCCATGGATTCTACGAGAAGTGAATCATCCAGCATTCCATTAGGTGCAATTCCATTTAGAATATCACCAGAAAAATGTCGAAAATCTCGAGATCGTGAACGAGAGCGAGAAGCTCGAAGATCAAAAGAAAGAAAAGGAGGCTATCCTCCAAATTCATCAACATCCAATGGAACAGGATTGCATCATACAATGCCAACAAAACCATCTGGTTTTGTTAGTGCTTATAGCACATCAGATTGTGTAAATCCTATGTCATCTCGTCAACAACATCAACAGCAAATGCAACAACAGCAGCAACACACTTTACAAAAAAATAATAGTCGAGAACATGTGTATCATATAGGAAGATAACAATAATTTAAAAACTTCCTTTTTTAATTTTAAAATACTATTTTCAAACAACAAAAAATATTCTATTTCTCAAACGTGTATGTGTGCAACGCCATGAAAAAAAATTAAATAATATTTTATTTTTCTCAAAATCTTTAGCATCATTTTTTCTAAATATTTTTATTTTGCAAAAACGAAAAAGCTCACTAACTTTTTTTCTTTGTCGTCTGCCTTTCATATTTTTCTAATTTCCTTGTCTTTCTTTTTTCTTTCGCTATAATATTTTTAGCTCTCCATTTAAATTTTTTTCTTCTACTCTAGTCCTTCAAGGGCGACGTCGTTGTTGTTTGTTTTTTTACAAAAATATACCGGTATTGTTATAACAACATTCAATTGTTTTTTTTATAATTATTATTTGTTTGTATAAAATAATGGTTAATAAATGAAAAAATTATTTAATAAAACAAATTCTTAAAATTATTTATTTTGCACTTAAAAAATTGATAATAAATTTGAAATTTTGATATTTATAAAAAGACAAAACAACTCAAAAAAATTTTATATAATATTTTTGGAATACTGAAGCACCATTTTACAATAGTTTTTTATAATAAATCTTATTCCTTTTACATAGTTTTTTTCTTCTCTAATATTAAAAAATGAGTTCAAAAAATAATAAAAAATTAAAATATAAAATTCTTAAAGTTTATTTTTGTTTGTTAAAATAAATGGGAAAAAATGATTTCGGCAATGAAGTTTGAGTATATTATTTTCATTTGAAAGTGAGATAAAAAAGAGAGAAAGTTTTTTTGGTTTAAATTTCACTTAATCGAACTCCAATATCTTCATTGCTATAACATTTTTCACAATGAAGTTTTCCATCTCGAACTCGTACATCAGTGGTTTGACTACCAGTGCCAAGCATTTTGTCACATACATGGCAACGGAAGCAATTGATATGATAAAAAAGACCCAAAGCTTCGATAATCATAGCTGAACCACGACCAAGTTCGCAAGTGCAATGTGCGCATCGAAGTTTGCCGCTCACGGTTAACATGGATTGATTTTTTTCTTCTTTTGCAACGGCTTTAGGTTCCTCCTAAAAAATATATAAGCAAATAAAAAAAATAAGTTTGTTAATTTACCGAAAATAAATCAGCCCGAATTTGAGGTGCACCACTTGGATGTCGAGAATTATTAAAAACTTTTCGAGTATCATTGCCATTTGAAACTTGAATTTGAGGTGTCGTCGATTTTTTGACAATAGGTTTAGAAAATGGCACTGCTTCACTAAAATTTATTTTTTATGAATGCAGACTTTTTTTAAAGAATTATATTTACATTTCATCTCTTCCATAAGGTTGGAGAGGTTGATCATTTTTGACCACCTTAGGAATGAGCCGTTCTTTACTGAAAGCATAGACTAATTAAAGGAGTCTGGTTTTTTAATAACTCTTACGTTTTAGGCAAAATATGAAATTTAGAATCAGCATTCACTAAATTTTTGCTATTTGGATTAAATGGAGCTGGATAACCTTGGGAGCGAATAAATTTGCGATCCTAAAAAAATTTACAATCATTTCCTGACTTTTACCACAAAAAAAAAATATTTGTATTTTAATGTTGTTGTTTTTTCTTAGTTTTCCTGTGCTTCTTTCTTTCTTACCGCTGACGCAGTTTTAGATGGATAATATGATGTTTCAAGTTGATATATAGGATGTTCAATACCATCTTCAACTGATTTGGTTGCTCGTCGAGCTTTATCAACAAATGTATTGGATGATAATTCATGCATATCTCGATCATAAAATCGATAAGTAACTCTTGAAATTTTAGTTTCATCTTCTTCTCGATAACGAGAAAGTGGGTGATTTGTATTCCATAATAATGATTTCGGCATGGTATGAGCTGAAGCTGATCGTGGAACATGTCGGGGTTCTTCAATTTGAATGTGAACATCTCGACGATACATTTGTTTTGGAACATGATATCCGCCAGATGGATCAAAACCGTATTTAGCCACTGTATCATAAAATAATGGTTTCTTGGAAGGAGTATAACGTTCAAATTCTGCTGAATCTTCTTGCTCCAATGGTCTAACTTTTTGGGGGCGATTTGGATGAAGATTATGCATTTCGCTAATATCTAAACTTCGATTTGAACGTAATGTATCTGTGTTTATATTTGCATATTGATTTTCTTCTTCTTCATCATCTTCAACATTTTCATTTTCATCTTCATCGTTATCAGAATATGGAGTTACATTATTGACTTGAGATTCAGCATAATGTAAAGTTTCTTCTTCCACTTCAATTACGTTTCTTGGATGCTTCTTGGGTGCCTTTATTTTGAGAGTATTTTCTTTTGAAACATCTTCAATCGACGAAGATGAATGATTTAACTCAATTTCATCAACTTCTTGAGCCTTTTTAGTTATGTGTATTGTTGGTTCCTCGTCTGATGAATCTACCACTTGACTTGTATTTACAACCAATACCGGTTCAGGACTTTGTAGGGAATCAGTATCCGAATGAGCTGCAGCGAGCGTAGCTTTGCTTGAAGTTTTGGATCGCTGAGAAAATGGCGTAGAAGCCGCAGATTTATATGAAGAAGCAAAGGTTGAATCAGTTTTATTTGAAGCTTGGGATTTTAAAGATTTAAGAGATTCCACTGATTTTGAACGCTTTTTCTTTTTTAAATCACTTTTACTTGGATATGGCGGAATAATAATTTGAGGGATATCAGATGAATATTCAAGTTCAGAACTTTTTCCTAGATCGAAGACTTTTCCCTGAACAAAAAGATTTAAATAAATAATATTATTCGAATACAAAAAAGATAAAGGAATTGAAAGAAAAAAGCTCGAATATGAAAAAAAACACTTCAAAAATCACAGAACCACAAAGAAGAAACCTTTTTTAACGGCAAAATAATTTTTTTTTGTTGTGAGTGAATAAAAGAAAATTTGATTATTATTATAATATAAGCGTTTAAAAAGACATCGTCGTCGATAGAATAGAATACATTAAATAGAACCATTCACTCACTTCAAAGTGTCAAGAAGAAGAAGAAACGGAAGATGTTTTTAGAAGAAAAAAAGCAACACATCAACAAAAAAAAAGAAGAATGTTTCACTCAAAAAAGGAAATGAGTCTTTTGGCTGGCGACTACCGGCAGTTACAACTAAATTTTTTTTAATGTCGTATCTGTAAATCAAATAGACCCATATTCCATCCATGGTGACGATGACGACGACGTACGTGAGTTGATTGTTTCACACAAAAAATAAAATAAAACAACACTCTTTTTTTTTGATGAAACAATTTTGAGTGATTTTATTGTAGTAACAGCCAGCAGCAGTCGTCGACACATATTTATGGTTGATGGAGGGTCGTTGTTGCATTTCATTTTCAAGCGTTTCCATAGGAATTTAAACTGTCATGATTTTTGTTTGTTGTTTGTTATTCATCCATGATTTAAATTGGATTTAATAATAAAATTGAAATATTTAAAAAAATAAGGTAAAGAAGAGGAGTTTTAAAATAAACAAAGTAAGAAAAACACACACTAACCACAAATATATTCACATCACAGCAGCGGCGTCAGAAGAAGAAGCACAGTTATTATTAAAAAGAAAATAAATAGAAAAAAATAGTTTGAAACTAACCAAATGAGGATAATCGTATTTTATAGCTGTGTCAAAAGCAGCAGTATGATGTTCAACAACTTTTTTGTTGGTTTTTGTTGCAGAAGAAGCATGCTAAAAAAATAAAAGTAAAAGTAAAAAGTCATGGAATGAAGGAAACAATAGAGCGCGAAAAGCTAGCTTTTAAAGGGGCTGCTTGCTCGCTTGCTTCTTTTTTAACCTCAATTTTTTTGTTGGGGGGTACTTAAGTAAACAAACAACAAAAAAATCTGATATCTTTTCTTTCTTTTATTTTTTTACCTTTTCAGCTGAATTATTATTGTTAACTGGGCTTTTGCTTGGTTGTGATGACATTTCTTCATCGCTAAGTTCCCAATTTCGAACTACTGCTGCATCCATGGTTGGTGATCGCCGAGCGGTGGTTGGTCCATTTGTATTGTTTCCATATGAGGAGACAAGATATTCCTCACCTAAAAAATATTTATTTAATTTTCTAAAGGTTAAAGAAAATTTAATAAACTTTTCTTACGCTCTGAGGGCTTGTTCCTTTCAACTTCAGGAACAAATTCTGTTAATTTTCCTGGTTGGGGTTTAGCATCCATGGCAACTACTTTATAATCATTTCCATATGGATGGCCACCAGAACCAAGAGACATTCGGTCAAGGGATCGATTATCCGTTCCAAAATCAGATGATTTTGAACTAGAAGCAGGTGAAATGGAACTTTGTACACTAGGTGATCGACGTCGTTGCAAATCTAAAATAATTTTTTAAAACATTTAAATTATATGGTTTTGGTCATCGAAAAAACAAGATATCATTGAATATTTAGGACAAAAAACGCATATATAATTTCTATCATTTTTCAATTTAATTTTGCAATTTTTTGAATCAAATTGTATAATTGAGCGAAAACACTACTGAAAAAAAAAACCATCGCACAACAACTAGATCATCGAAACCAGCCAGCCTGCCTTTCTGCCCCGTAAGGCTGTGAGACACGGATTTTGTCTCAATTTTCACGTCGATACTTCTTCTTTTTTTTTCCTTTATCGTTCGTCTCAGATGATTTTTATTTTTTATAATATAATAAAATAAAATAAGATATCGTCTGCTTTTTTTTATACTAATAAAAAAATCGTGTATTTTTATATTCACTTTAATACAAACTTTTTTAAATTACACATTTAAATTTTTTTAGCTTTATATTGGTTCAAATGTACTGTAAAAATAATCGATAGTTATTATCAAATGAGAGTAGATTGCATTGAGCGACGCTTTGCATCGCTATTTGGAAGTTATATTAGAATAGTAGTATATTCGCCTGCGCCATTTATAATAATACCTACGATAATAACAGCAATATTAAGTATTGGTTTATTAAGGCATTCCAAAGCTTTTATTAAAGATGATTTGGAATTATATACTCCAACCGATGCAAAAGCGAGGCAAGAATTTAATCAATTGGATATTTTATTTCATATTAATGATACCGATCCTTTTTATGCAACGAGGAGGTATGTAATTAAAAATTAATTTTGGTTTTTTTATCCGTTAATATTTTTTTTTGGCTTCTTAAACGAATTTTTGTTTAACCGTTTTTTTATTTTTGATGATTTTAAACTAGGAACAAATTTACACTTTTTTATTTTTTTTCATCCACGTGAAGTTGTTGTTATTTCACAGTCTTAACTAACGAACGAATTACGAGAGCTTTAGCATTTGCGCGAGCACGAATTTTTTTCTTTTGATTTTGATTGCGCAAATTAGCAACAACGATATTTTCGTCATTTTTTATTTATTTTTCGATCGAATTTTTATTATGCATTATTTGTAAGTGGGAAAATCAAAATCTTCTTATATAATTAATTAGTAGAATTAATCTGGATTTAAATTATTAGCAAAAACAATAAATAAATAAATAAAAATGAATTAATTAATTGTTTCATTAATCCACCGAATTAAGCTTCTTTAAATAATTTTTAAAATAAAGCCAAAAATTAAACAAAATTTACGAAATAAAAAATATACAGTTTTTAAAAATTAAAAATATAATAAATAAATAATGCATGTTTTTATTTTATTTTTTAAGATACGATATTAAACGAGCTGGTTATATAATAGTTACGGGCGATACAGAAGATGTTGACATACTTAATCCATTGGTTATGCATGCAGCCATGCAACTTTGGAGTGTCGTTCAATCATTGACTATAGAAGATTCGGATTCAAAACGAGTGAATTATCCTTCAATATGTGTCAAGTTTCCCATGCCACCAGAATTTGGTCATGCGATAACAAAATTTTTAGCGCCGAATATTACAAGGTTTATTTTTGTTTAAAAAAAATCTTTTGAGAAAAATACAATGAAATTTTTTATAGTCCGGAACAAATATGCGTTAGCAATCCATTGGTAGAAGTATTTAAATTTCTTTTATTATCTGATCGATCATTTTTAAATCGAACAATCAGCGATATAACTCTCGGACAATTTGGAGATGCATTTTCGCTGGATTCTATTGGAATGGCCCATTTACTTGGTGGAGTTACATTTGATTCGGGGAAAAGGATATCAGGAGCCAAAGCCATCATGTTGCCTTATGCATTGAGGCATTCCACAAAAGAAGAAGATGAATTAGCAGAAAAATGGGAACTCAAATTGGCTGATTTTTTATTATCTTTTGATTCGCCGGTTATTCGAACTTCATGGTGGACTTATGAAACATTGGCTTCTGAATCTGCAAGAGATCGAATGCAGTTAATTGAGTAACTAACTTTTCACCAATAAAAAATTGCTACTTAAAAAAGAATATTTTTTTAGTATGCTTGGACCATGTTTTATTGTGGTTTCTATTTACACGATTATTTCTTGTTGCGTATTTTCATGGGTTCGAAGTCGACCAATTCTTGCACTCGGCGGTGTATTATCTGCTGCCATGGCCATTGTTAGTGGAGTGGGATTATTACTTTTATTAAATTTTAGTATGACCAGTGTGGCTTATTCCATGCCTTTTATCGTTTTTTGTAAGTTTTTTAAGTTTCATTTTTTCGCAAAGAGAAAATTTCTAAAAGTACAAAAACCAAAACCAAAATTAGTTGAATATAACCAAGATTCACGGCTGTCAATAATTACGCGATTGCTTTTGCGACCGACGCTTATGTCATCCCATAATAGTTAGCTCTTTTTTCTAAATGTCATCGATGCGATTTCTTTGCACTTGAATTTAAATTTTAAAAAAATATCCGTTTTTTGCTTTTCATTTTCAAGTATACACTTTAATTTAAAACTAACTTTTTTTCTGTCAATTATTTAAAAATAAGGAAAACCTAAATATAAATAAAAATAAAATTTTGGCTTTGATTTCAAGCTAATTTGTAAATATAGCTTTTTTTGATTAAGGATTAGAATATAAGACGACGTTGTGCAAAAAAAAAGATGATGAAAACCTTTAATGCAAACATAACAATTGAAAGAGAGAAAGAAAGAGAATGGGTTGCGTGAAAACAAAGAAAGAAAAAGAAAGCAAAATTTTGTTGTTTTTGTAGAAATTTTATTTATTTTTGTTTTCATAGGCAAATTTTTCTTTTCTTTTTTTCGCCAAATTTTAATCTATTATTTAAACATTAAAAAGTTTTAGTTTTTCATTGAGAAAACAAAGAATTGAATTTATTAAAAATTGTTTTTGCCAAAACACAAAAATATTAAAAATAAGAATAACACATTTGGGGAAAACTTTTTAAAGAAAAAAGTCAAAACTTGCAGCCAAAGTTTCAAGAAAAAAAAGCAGAAAAATTCACCACATTAATTTTTTGTTCAAAAAATTTAAATAAAAAATTCTATAAAAAACTAAAGAAAGTTTTTGTTTCAGCTGTTGGAGTCGATAATGTTTTTATTCTTTTATCTGCATGGAGAGCGACTAGCTTTGAACTAACCCTCACTGAAAGAATGGTTGAAACATTTTCTGATGCTGCAGTTTCTATAACCGTTACATCATTAACTGATATGATTTCATTTGCTGTTGGTTGTATGACTCCATTTCCAAGTGTTCAAATGTTTTGTGCTTATGCTGTAGCAGCCGTAACATTTACATATGTTTATCAATTAACCTTTTTTGCTGGAATTATGGTTTTAACATCTAAAAGAGAAGTGGAAGGTCGACATTGTTTAACCTTTCAAAAAATAATTAAGAAGAAAATTAAAAAGCCAACTACTGGTAAAAATTTTTTTCTAAATAGATTTTATACAACGGAAAAAACTTTAAATAATTGGTTTAAATTCGTTTTTTTAGAACCAATTCCTACTCCTCGATTATGGTCTGGTGGAGATTATTATGGTACAGCCACAATGCAAAGGCATCAAAAAAGAGTTGATCAAAGCTTTCAAAAAAATCATTGCCTATCGAAATTTTTTCGAACCACCTACGCTGATTTTCTATTGAACCCATTTGTGAGATTAATTATTATTTGTTGCTTCCTTTTTTATCTCGCAGTTGCCACATATGGATGTGCGAATGTTAAACTTGGTCTTGAGCCCAATGATTTACTACCAGATAATTCATATGGAAAACGAACTTTGAGAATAGCAGAAAAATATTTTTCTGGTAAGCAACTTTGGTGAAAGTGAAAAAAATTTAGTTATAAAACTTTTTTAGATTATGGTAGTTCCTTACATGTTTGGATGTATAATTTATCCAAAGCCGAATTGGGTCATCGAAGGTTATGGGTTGTTTTGGAGAGAGAAATTGAGCTTTATGAACACACAGAATTTACAGGGACTAGTGATTCATGGTAATCATTTCAATTTTAGACAATTATTTTAACTTTGAAAACATTTTTTTAGGCTTCGAACTTTTCTTGATTATATAAATAAAGCAGGGTTGTATATTACTGAAGAAAATTTTGTTTATATTCTTCGACATGTATTCCTTTCTCAACCCCAATATGCTAAATATAATCGCGATGTGGTATTTGATTCAACTGGATCAACTTTGGAAGCTTCTCGAGTTCCAGTGCATTTAAGATTTGTTGGTTCAGCAAATCAATCGAGAGCCATGCATTTATTTCGTCGATTAGCAGAAACCAGCGATTTATCCACTGGAGTTTATGCAGATTTCTTTCAATTTGCTGAACAATACAATGCTGTTTTACCTGGAACTCTTTCATCTATAGCTATTGCTGGAGGAGCTGTGGTTATAGTTTCATTGGCTTTAATTCCAGTTCCCACTGCTTCACTTTGGGTTTCATTTAGCATTGTTAGTATAAATGTCGGCATTCTTGGGTTCATGACTTTTTGGTCTGTTCGATTAGATTTTATTTCGATGGTTACCATAGTTATGAGTATTGGATTTTGCGTGGATTTTGCTGCACATTTGGCTTATAATTTTGCTAAAGTAAAACTTTCATTTAATTTTAATTAGCTTAAAATTTGATTTTATAGGGCAAAAATTTAACTGCCTCCGATCGTATTAGAAATGCTTTATACGCAGTTGGAACTCCAATTTTACAAAGTGCTTCATCAACAATTTTGGGTGTATCTTTTATGGCTTTCACTGAATCATATATATTTCGATCATTTTTAAAAACTATTATTTTGGTTATTGTTTTGGGCGCTTTACATGGTTTAGTCATTTTACCTGTGTTGCTTACAATATTCCATTGCGGCGATAGCGAAATTGCGGATGATGATTCAACGAGCAGTAAAGGCAGCAGTCAAACAAATGAAGGAATTTTAGTTGTTATGGCCAATGATGAAAATCAAATGTTTGTTTTTCAAGTAATTAAAAAGCGCTGATTTGAATATTTTGTTTTAGGAAAACTCGGTTACCTCGAGTTTCAGTTATTGATGAACCTCCACCTTCATTTCATTCATCCATGGATCATCAATATGATCTTCATCAAAATGCAATGAATAATTATTTTGAAAGTTCCATGGATTCTACGAGAAGTGAATCATCCAGCATTCCATTAGGTGCAATTCCATTTAGAATATCACCAGAAAAATGTCGAAAATCTCGAGATCGTGAACGAGAGCGAGAAGCTCGAAGATCAAAAGAAAGAAAAGGAGGCTATCCTCCAAATTCATCAACATCCAATGGAACAGGATTGCATCATACAATGCCAACAAAACCATCTGGTTTTGTTAGTGCTTATAGCACATCAGATTGTGTAAATCCTATGTCATCTCGTCAACAACATCAACAGCAAATGCAACAACAGCAGCAACACACTTTACAAAAAAATAATAGTCGAGAACATGTGTATCATATAGGAAGATAACAATAATTTAAAAACTTCCTTTTTTAATTTTAAAATACTATTTTCAAACAACAAAAAATATTCTATTTCTCAAACGTGTATGTGTGCAACGCCATGAAAAAAAATTAAATAATATTTTATTTTTCTCAAAATCTTTAGCATCATTTTTTCTAAATATTTTTATTTTGCAAAAACGAAAAAGCTCACTAACTTTTTTTCTTTGTCGTCTGCCTTTCATATTTTTCTAATTTCCTTGTCTTTCTTTTTTCTTTCGCTATAATATTTTTAGCTCTCCATTTAAATTTTTTTCTTCTACTCTAGTCCTTCAAGGGCGACGTCGTTGTTGTTTGTTTTTTTACAAAAATATACCGGTATTGTTATAACAACATTCAATTGTTTTTTTTATAATTATTATTTGTTTGTATAAAATAATGGTTAATAAATGAAAAAATTATTTAATAAAACAAATTCTTAAAATTATTTATTTTGCACTTAAAAAATTGATAATAAATTTGAAATTTTGATATTTATAAAAAGACAAAACAACTCAAAAAAATTTTATATAATATTTTTGGAATACTGAAGCACCATTTTACAATAGTTTTTTATAATAAATCTTATTCCTTTTACATAGTTTTTTTCTTCTCTAATATTAAAAAATGAGTTCAAAAAATAATAAAAAATTAAAATATAAAATTCTTAAAGTTTATTTTTGTTTGTTAAAATAAATGGGAAAAAATGATTTCGGCAATGAAGTTTGAGTATATTATTTTCATTTGAAAGTGAGATAAAAAAGAGAGAAAGTTTTTTTGGTTTAAATTTCACTTAATCGAACTCCAATATCTTCATTGCTATAACATTTTTCACAATGAAGTTTTCCATCTCGAACTCGTACATCAGTGGTTTGACTACCAGTGCCAAGCATTTTGTCACATACATGGCAACGGAAGCAATTGATATGATAAAAAAGACCCAAAGCTTCGATAATCATAGCTGAACCACGACCAAGTTCGCAAGTGCAATGTGCGCATCGAAGTTTGCCGCTCACGGTTAACATGGATTGATTTTTTTCTTCTTTTGCAACGGCTTTAGGTTCCTCCTAAAAAATATATAAGCAAATAAAAAAAATAAGTTTGTTAATTTACCGAAAATAAATCAGCCCGAATTTGAGGTGCACCACTTGGATGTCGAGAATTATTAAAAACTTTTCGAGTATCATTGCCATTTGAAACTTGAATTTGAGGTGTCGTCGATTTTTTGACAATAGGTTTAGAAAATGGCACTGCTTCACTAAAATTTATTTTTTATGAATGCAGACTTTTTTTAAAGAATTATATTTACATTTCATCTCTTCCATAAGGTTGGAGAGGTTGATCATTTTTGACCACCTTAGGAATGAGCCGTTCTTTACTGAAAGCATAGACTAATTAAAGGAGTCTGGTTTTTTAATAACTCTTACGTTTTAGGCAAAATATGAAATTTAGAATCAGCATTCACTAAATTTTTGCTATTTGGATTAAATGGAGCTGGATAACCTTGGGAGCGAATAAATTTGCGATCCTAAAAAAATTTACAATCATTTCCTGACTTTTACCACAAAAAAAAAATATTTGTATTTTAATGTTGTTGTTTTTTCTTAGTTTTCCTGTGCTTCTTTCTTTCTTACCGCTGACGCAGTTTTAGATGGATAATATGATGTTTCAAGTTGATATATAGGATGTTCAATACCATCTTCAACTGATTTGGTTGCTCGTCGAGCTTTATCAACAAATGTATTGGATGATAATTCATGCATATCTCGATCATAAAATCGATAAGTAACTCTTGAAATTTTAGTTTCATCTTCTTCTCGATAACGAGAAAGTGGGTGATTTGTATTCCATAATAATGATTTCGGCATGGTATGAGCTGAAGCTGATCGTGGAACATGTCGGGGTTCTTCAATTTGAATGTGAACATCTCGACGATACATTTGTTTTGGAACATGATATCCGCCAGATGGATCAAAACCGTATTTAGCCACTGTATCATAAAATAATGGTTTCTTGGAAGGAGTATAACGTTCAAATTCTGCTGAATCTTCTTGCTCCAATGGTCTAACTTTTTGGGGGCGATTTGGATGAAGATTATGCATTTCGCTAATATCTAAACTTCGATTTGAACGTAATGTATCTGTGTTTATATTTGCATATTGATTTTCTTCTTCTTCATCATCTTCAACATTTTCATTTTCATCTTCATCGTTATCAGAATATGGAGTTACATTATTGACTTGAGATTCAGCATAATGTAAAGTTTCTTCTTCCACTTCAATTACGTTTCTTGGATGCTTCTTGGGTGCCTTTATTTTGAGAGTATTTTCTTTTGAAACATCTTCAATCGACGAAGATGAATGATTTAACTCAATTTCATCAACTTCTTGAGCCTTTTTAGTTATGTGTATTGTTGGTTCCTCGTCTGATGAATCTACCACTTGACTTGTATTTACAACCAATACCGGTTCAGGACTTTGTAGGGAATCAGTATCCGAATGAGCTGCAGCGAGCGTAGCTTTGCTTGAAGTTTTGGATCGCTGAGAAAATGGCGTAGAAGCCGCAGATTTATATGAAGAAGCAAAGGTTGAATCAGTTTTATTTGAAGCTTGGGATTTTAAAGATTTAAGAGATTCCACTGATTTTGAACGCTTTTTCTTTTTTAAATCACTTTTACTTGGATATGGCGGAATAATAATTTGAGGGATATCAGATGAATATTCAAGTTCAGAACTTTTTCCTAGATCGAAGACTTTTCCCTGAACAAAAAGATTTAAATAAATAATATTATTCGAATACAAAAAAGATAAAGGAATTGAAAGAAAAAAGCTCGAATATGAAAAAAAACACTTCAAAAATCACAGAACCACAAAGAAGAAACCTTTTTTAACGGCAAAATAATTTTTTTTTGTTGTGAGTGAATAAAAGAAAATTTGATTATTATTATAATATAAGCGTTTAAAAAGACATCGTCGTCGATAGAATAGAATACATTAAATAGAACCATTCACTCACTTCAAAGTGTCAAGAAGAAGAAGAAACGGAAGATGTTTTTAGAAGAAAAAAAGCAACACATCAACAAAAAAAAAGAAGAATGTTTCACTCAAAAAAGGAAATGAGTCTTTTGGCTGGCGACTACCGGCAGTTACAACTAAATTTTTTTTAATGTCGTATCTGTAAATCAAATAGACCCATATTCCATCCATGGTGACGATGACGACGACGTACGTGAGTTGATTGTTTCACACAAAAAATAAAATAAAACAACACTCTTTTTTTTTGATGAAACAATTTTGAGTGATTTTATTGTAGTAACAGCCAGCAGCAGTCGTCGACACATATTTATGGTTGATGGAGGGTCGTTGTTGCATTTCATTTTCAAGCGTTTCCATAGGAATTTAAACTGTCATGATTTTTGTTTGTTGTTTGTTATTCATCCATGATTTAAATTGGATTTAATAATAAAATTGAAATATTTAAAAAAATAAGGTAAAGAAGAGGAGTTTTAAAATAAACAAAGTAAGAAAAACACACACTAACCACAAATATATTCACATCACAGCAGCGGCGTCAGAAGAAGAAGCACAGTTATTATTAAAAAGAAAATAAATAGAAAAAAATAGTTTGAAACTAACCAAATGAGGATAATCGTATTTTATAGCTGTGTCAAAAGCAGCAGTATGATGTTCAACAACTTTTTTGTTGGTTTTTGTTGCAGAAGAAGCATGCTAAAAAAATAAAAGTAAAAGTAAAAAGTCATGGAATGAAGGAAACAATAGAGCGCGAAAAGCTAGCTTTTAAAGGGGCTGCTTGCTCGCTTGCTTCTTTTTTAACCTCAATTTTTTTGTTGGGGGGTACTTAAGTAAACAAACAACAAAAAAATCTGATATCTTTTCTTTCTTTTATTTTTTTACCTTTTCAGCTGAATTATTATTGTTAACTGGGCTTTTGCTTGGTTGTGATGACATTTCTTCATCGCTAAGTTCCCAATTTCGAACTACTGCTGCATCCATGGTTGGTGATCGCCGAGCGGTGGTTGGTCCATTTGTATTGTTTCCATATGAGGAGACAAGATATTCCTCACCTAAAAAATATTTATTTAATTTTCTAAAGGTTAAAGAAAATTTAATAAACTTTTCTTACGCTCTGAGGGCTTGTTCCTTTCAACTTCAGGAACAAATTCTGTTAATTTTCCTGGTTGGGGTTTAGCATCCATGGCAACTACTTTATAATCATTTCCATATGGATGGCCACCAGAACCAAGAGACATTCGGTCAAGGGATCGATTATCCGTTCCAAAATCAGATGATTTTGAACTAGAAGCAGGTGAAATGGAACTTTGTACACTAGGTGATCGACGTCGTTGCAAATCTAAAATAATTTTTTAAAACATTTAAATTATATGGTTTTGGTCATCGAAAAAACAAGATATCATTGAATATTTAGGACAAAAAACGCATATATAATTTCTATCATTTTTCAATTTAATTTTGCAATTTTTTGAATCAAATTGTATAATTGAGCGAAAACACTACTGAAAAAAAAAACCATCGCACAACAACTAGATCATCGAAACCAGCCAGCCTGCCTTTCTGCCCCGTAAGGCAAACAACAGAAGCAACGATTATGGAAAAACGTTAGAAAAATTATGAATAATCGCTTGAAACACTTTTTTTCCTTCCTTCAAAGACTTGCTTCTTTTTTTGCATTTCTTGTCGAATTTTTTTTAATGCTTCTTAGAAAACTTTTTTTTCGTGTAAAAAAATGTTTAAAAAATGAATCATTTGTTTTGTTTGCTTCTGTTTGAAGAGAATGTGTATCTTAAAAAAAGAAGGAATATTATGTTTTCCTCTTTACTAACCTTCATCAATCAATTCACACATTGGCTAAAAAATGAAAAAAAAATTATTATTGAATTTACTTTTGCAAAAATAATTACCTTAAAATTTCCACTTGTTTTTTGATGTTCTTTTGCCGAAATTGATTTAATTGCAGCTACTTTAGCATGATTTTCTCGAGTTGCTTCCACTTCAATTCGTACACTACTGTATTTTCCAGTTTGTGCAGCTCGAATGGTTAATGGTGCTTTAATTTTGGCACTTGTTTCTTCCATCGCTCCTTGAGCCACAATGGCTTTACAAATGGCGGCTTCGCTATAATCTTTTCGACAAATAAATTTTGCATTTGCGTTGCATTCAATTGGATGAGTTACGAGATTGTTATAAGATGAAAAATGTTGAATGGTTGAAGATTCAGTTGGAGGCGAAGGTGCCAAAGATTTTTTAGATGAGTTAAATCGTTTTTGGGTCATTATTGAAGTTTCTCCTTCTTCTTCCACTCCGTCTTCGAGTCCTTCAGTGAAAGATGAAACTTGTTTAACGGTTGAAGATGTAACAAGTAGAGGTGACTTATCAACAACAGCTGCAGCAGCAGAATAAGATGAGATTGATCCAATGGAAGATTCACTTTCGTTTCTCCAATGATGAAGTTGATTAAGATTATTATTTCGAGATGATGTTAATTGTTGCGAAGAAGTAGTTGCTCCAGGCGGCGACACTTCTGGAGTGGAATTTTCAAGTCCGCTATCTTGGGAAAAGCCGCCACTTTCAATTTTTTCGCTTTTTAGTTGTTGTTGTTGCTGCTGCTTAGGTGAAACGATAATAATTTGCTCTTGAGTATCCTAAAAAAAAAATATTTAAGTAAGTGGTTATTAACAGGAAGAAATTCTTTAGTTTTTTGGTTTTTTGTTGCAAAAAAAAAAGTTTTTGAAAAAGGAAAAGCACCCTTATTATTTTTGGAGGAATAAAGTATTTATTATTAGGAGCTGCAATAAATATTTTTAATACTGTTGCTTTTTCAGAACCAAGATATTTATAATGTGTGGCAGTAGCAATATTATTATTATTTCCATTAATTAAAGGAATTTCATTAATTGGAAGTTTGAGAAGATTAGGAGTAGACTTAAGTTTGGGTTTATCATAAATAGTTTCATATGGAAGATAAATAGCTCGAGATTCACACTCAATTTTTGGAAATGAATAAAGTGACGAAGATGAAGAAGAAGAAGAATAAGGAATTGAAGACATTGTTGAAGAGGGGTTTTTTAAACGACGATTAGGCTGCGAAATAGATAATGAAAAAGAAGAATGAGAAGTGTTATAAAAAATTTTTTTCGGACGATACTTGCGATCATCTTCTTCAATTAAATTTCTTTTTTCTTTTTCAATTTGATAGATAGTTTTTTTGACATTATTTTTGTTGCTGCTGCTGCCGCTGCTATTGTCGTTGTCGGTGATCTTGGTAGATTTTGATCGATTTGAAAAAATTGAAAAATAATCTCCGCATCCAACAGAATAATTTTTATTAACAATCGAATTATCACGAATTACAGGCATTTTTCGTACAAAACTTAGACGAGGCTGCGCAGGTTTCTTTTCTCTCACAGAATTTTTGGAAGAAGAAAAATTAACACTTTTGTCATTGCCTTCGTCAATCGAGCTTAAAGAATTCATGGAACTTGAGGTTGTCGTAGCTCCACTAAGATTATTTTTTAATTCATCTTCTTCGTCTTGTTCCAATATTGGAAAAAGTTTAGGCGACGATGAAACCACAATTTTAGCTGCCATAATTAAAGAATAAAAAAATTTCTTTTAAATCAATTGGGCATCTCATTCATTCCCATAACATTTGGGACAAAAAGAAAATTGCGCATCTATACAGAAGAAGAAATAAATAAATAAAAAACGTATCAAAAACAACTTTTCACAAATACAGCCACAGAAAAACTAACAAAATGAGTGAAAATAGATCTGTTGGAGGAAGCTAGATTTATTTTTTTTGGCGTGTCAACGTCGTCGTTTTCACCGTCCAGCAATTTTGTTATTTGGCGTGTGCCTCCTTTTTGCTTGCTCCGCTCATAAACCCAAAAACTCGCAGTAACGAAATAAAATAAAAAATGGGGAGGAAGAAGAAAGATATCTCCGATAAATCTATATACCTATCTCATGCCTATTTTTTAGATCTGTTGTATAGTTCTTTTTTAACCTCAACAAAAAATAACCCAGGTAAAAAAGATTAATTTTAAAATCGAGACACATGATCATCAAAAAATATTGACTCATCATAAAATTCAACTATGATCTAACAACACATGGATTACAAGAATTTTAAAAACATGTGAAATCAAGCGCAAATCAAAAAAAAAACGAAGAGGTTAATAAAAGCTTATAAAAAAAGCGGTAGTATCCATTTTTTCATTGTTATCGTAGAGATAAAGATAAAGCAAGCGATAATAGAGAAAAATTAAATATAAAATATAATAATATCAAATAAATGGGTCAAATTTGTTTTATTTTTTTTATTGTGGAAAAAGGAGGAAGAGGAAGCGAGAAAAAAAAAGAAAAAAAAACTTCTCAACTATCTTTATTGACTTACAGGATAAATGGTTATTCGGAGGATCGATAGCATCGGCATGATTGAATTTTATTATTTATTGCTTCTTGTGAGGAGTATATTAAAAAAAAGACTGAAGCTCTAACTTGAGTTGTAAATAAAAAATAAAAATATATAGAGCAATCAAAAATATTTTCAAAAAAGTGACGAGAATATAAAAAAAAATATTAGAAAATAGTTTTCACAATACACAAACTGACTTCTTTTTATTTTTATTTAACAAAAAAACTATTTTTTCTTTTTTAACCTGGCAAAAAAAATAAAAAAATTCTTCAAGGAAAAAAAATAAAGGAATTAACAACACACACACAGATGCTAAGGCAACAACAGCGACAACAGCAAACCCTCGACGACGACAATGAGACTTGTCAAAACTAACTTTTTTCTTTTTTTGCTTTCGCGCATTAAAATTGTTTTTTATTGATGTTTTTTTTTATTTCCACGCCGTCGAGATTGCAGCAGCCAGCAGCTTTCGGTAAACACCTTTTTTTTTAACTTCTCTTGGAGAAATCAAGGAAGAAGAAGAAGGAGAAGAGGAACGAACAACGGAACAAAAAAAACTAACTCACTAACTCCTCCAACGCCACTAACAAGCAGCACATGAGATGAGAGTAAAAAAAATGCGGGTAAAAACTCTCAACTATCAAGAAAAAAATAAAAAAATACCAGATTTTTTATTTTGAATCGAGCAAAAAAAGTTTTGAAAAAAACAAAATAAACAAAAGCAAAGTCAATCATCACGTTTACGTTGTTGTGTTTGTATTATTGGAGGTATTTTTACTGAAGGCGAGTAAGCATTATCCATGATTTTTCCTTTACTCTGTTGAACTTGAAGGAAATGAAAGAACAACTATAAACAATAAAAATTTCGCTCACTCACTCACACTTAAAAATAACATTATCTCTAAGGTTGAGAGCTTCTGACATTTTAAAGACAGGGGAAGAAAAAAAAACAAAGCCGTTCAAGAGGTTTTTTTTTATTTGAGTCAAAGAGTGGGAAGCCAGAAGAAGGAAAAAAAAAAGAAGAATGGATTAGATAGACACTAAAGAAAAACAAACAATTATGTGATAAAAAAAAGCAACAGTATTTAAAAAAATTTAGTAAAAAAATTTGTCCCAAAAAAGTTATAAAAAAATGTGTTAATGTAGTGTCCGAAAAAAAAAGAATTTATGACGCGTTCAAAAACATGGGTAAAAAAACCCATAAATAATTTAACGCTGGTCCAATGAATGGCCTTTGACACTACTTTAAAAGACATGGGCGCGAAAAAATAATAGAAAAATTCCAATCGTTCTGTTCCTTATTTCCGCCGACGACGATAGTTAGTTTATAGTTTTTGTATGTATGCGTGCGCCAATAGGGATAAAAACATAAAAAAAAGAAGATTTTTTCTTTATCAATGGCAATAAATCAAATAAACGCTTCGTCGCATCAAAAAGGTTAATGTTAGTAAAAAAAGGGACACCGCCGTGCATATGTGAACTTATTATAAATATAAATAAATGTCCAAGTGGGTCAAACACATGGCTGTCTAACGCTGACCAACAAGACATTGTTGCGAGACATTGACAAAAAAATGAAAAATGGTTTAACTACTAAAGTCAAAGTTTCGATTGAAAGAAATAAAAAATATTTACAAAAAAAAAACATACTTTTCGATATGGATGAGTGATCAATAGATTAGAAATAGGAGGAAGAATAGAAGGCAAAGGCGGAGGTGGTGGTGGCTGTGGCGATGTTGCTTGAACATGAAGCGGTTCAATACAATTTCGATTTGGCGAAGAAACAAATAACAATGGCTTTGATTGATCTTCAAAAAAATTGTTTGATTCTGAAGTGGTGGTTGTAGTTGGTCGATTCATCGAACGTCGACGCCGTTCACGCCAACGTTCAACATCTTCATTTGCAGCCATAATGTCGTCTTTTATTATATTTCGTGAACATGACTGCCTGAAAGAGGAAAGAAAAAATATTATTTAAATATTTTAAAGTCAAAAAAAACTGTTGCTGTTTACATTTGATAATCGCTAACTCGACGATTATTTTTGTAATGATCAGTCGATTTTCGGGGCAAAGTCTAAAACAAAAATAAATATTTGGTAAAAAAAATAAAAATAAAATATCTTACGGTATTTTTTGTGTAACTCATGCTTGCTATCGTTGATGGAGCAGTTACTCTAAAATCATGAAACTTATTAAAAATAGGACTTTTATTTATTTAAAATTTACCTAAACTGTTTACGAATTTGTAATTCAATGGGATAATTTCCAATTTTATGAGTATGCAAATCCAACAATTTCTTTCCAACTTCTGAATCAAAAATATAAGCTTTGCTGGTGCAATCTGGATAAAGGCCTTTATAAACTTTAGCAAGCTTGAAAATAGTTACGCAAATCTATAAAAATAAATGAATGAGCTTATTATTTTCTGGTTTTTAAACTCGTTTAATAAATATTAAATCAAAAAAAAAAATGAGTGATCGAAAGAAAGTGCTGCTAATCAAGTGGTTTGCTACATCTTCAAAAAAGTTTTTTTTTGGATATAGATTTTCTCTCATTGAAAAAAAGCAGCAAAGGAAAATAAAAGTTTGATTTCGAAAATGAACGATTTTGAAGCCTTAATAAATACGTAAATTACTTACTCGTCGAAGAGCATCGAATTCCTTCTTTTTTCCTTGTCTTTTAGCTTCTTCTGATGATTTTGTAAACTCCGAAGAAAATTTAGGATTATTAATACTGCTGCAACTTCTGAAATTTAAAATTTTAGCAAAAGGAGAATACGTTTTTTAAAAACAAAATTTTAGAAAAATAATTATAAAATATTATAATTATTATCGAAGAAGAAAAATGAAACAAATTATTAATAAAAAAAGGTAAAACCGCAAAAACAAATTTATTTTCTCTAGAAAAAAAAAAGATTTCATTTTGTTGTTTTGATGGCGTAAAAATATAAAAATAAAATTCTTTTGGCTATCATTTTTTTTTCATGAACGCGGAAATAAATAAATAAATAAATGGTTTAGGCAATTGGGGTCGCATCGAATTTTGACAATAAACATATATCTATCCAATTTTGGTAGAAAAAAAGAGGAAAGGATAAACGTAAAAAAAGTGAGATTTTTTTCATCAAAAAAGTTTTTTTTTGTCAAAAAAAATTTAGAAGAATGGAAAAATTAAAATTTTAATATTCATAAAAATTTATTAAAAATAGAAATTAGAATTTATGGTTTCGCGAGAACAAAGACCAAATAGGCAACGTTTTAATAAAAATTTTATGGTTTAAGGATAAAATAAAAGTTTTTACCTGGCGTTGTTGTTGTTGTCTGACGGCGACGAGGAAGACGACGACAAATCAGCGTGGAAAAATAAGTATTTTGGGAAAATTTTAAGACAAATATTTGAAATTACAAGAAATTGGCTGATCCAATCCTAAAAGAAAGAAAAAAATACTTTCAATTTTATAAAAGGTTTTATGGTTTTAGAGAAAACTTGAACAACATGCCTTGTCAGAAATAAAATTTTGAAATTCACTTTGAAATATTCGAGCCTTTTCAAAAATTGTTTCAGATGAAGAAAAAGATGTGGATGGAAAAGTTTCGTCAAAAATAAATACTTCACGCTTTAATAATAAATTGACCAATCTGAAAAAACGACATTGTTTTTTTTTTTTTTGTTTCCGAGATTATCCCTTTTTCACTTTCCACTTTAAAAAAAAGTGAGAGAGGCTCTTACTTACTTTCGAAGTTGTTTTCCATTCAAAAGTGATTTAGTAAAATTATCGGGCCATAAATAACCTTCACCAGTAACAATCTAAAAAACAATAAAGTTAATATATATTCGAAAAAAGCGTTTCCTATTCTTGACCTCCAGCCAACGTTGAGATTCAAAAGCTGCACATTCAATAATAAATTCTGAAGTTTCTTCATCCAACGATGACGACGAGGACGATTGATGGTTGAAAGTAATAAAAGTTTCATCAATAATTTCATTCGAGAACATTATATTTTTGAAAAGCTTTGCTTTAAATTGAAGCACATCCAAAAAATCCAAAAAAAGAAACTTTTTCGATCCTTGGATGAAAAAGAGGCTAAAAAAAGAGAATATAGATACTTTTAAGTGTGATCAATTGAAAAGCGAAGAATTAAAAAAAAATATCCTACTTTTTTTTTCAATCACAAGAAAAAAAAGTTTTTCAAAAACAGGAATATAACATTAACCTTTAAAAGTATCTGCTTTAATAAATTTCATATAAATAAAAATCAGCAAATGTAAATTCCAATGCAAAAAAATATATGAGAGTATTGTTTTTGATATATCTAAAAACAACACCAAATTTTTACATTAGTTAGTTTGGTTTGTTTTTGTATCCAAATAATACATAGTTTTAAAGCTTATGTAAATATAGAGTAAACACAATAACTAAAATAACGTCGTTGTCGTCTCGCGCAAAAGAAGAAGAAGAAAGGCAGAACAATGGTTTATTTATTTATTTTTTAAACGTCTTTTCTTCTTTTTTTCGGTGAAAACTTTTTTTAAATTGGCAAATTTGGAGTTTTCCGTTTTTATGAACACAAACAAATAAATATAATCGACAACGTCGAAGTTCATGTAAGTTTTTCTCAAAAATATTTAGCAACACTCAAGTTAACTTTTTTTCAACCAAGAAAAAATAATTTGCATAAATTTGAATTGACATCTTTTTTAGTTGATGATGGTTGTTGCCGATTTCCGACAATGGATGATGATGGGTCAAGTATCGTCGCAAGTTTGAAAAAAGTTGACTTTCTTTTTTTTTTTGAACGCCGTTCGGTTTTGCACGTGTCGTCTGTTTGAGAATGAAGTGAATGAATAAAAGATTTATGATTGGCTAAGAAAAACTTTTTTTCTTAATATTTTTGCTACAAAAAAAAATAATGAATGCGGATTTGCGGTTTTTTTGTTTATATTTTTTTTAGTTTAAACTTTTTCTTTTTCATTCATTGTTTTAGTTTAAGCTATCGATGGTGGTGGTGTCAGTCATTCAGTCAGGATGAATTTGGGCCGGAAACAGAAACTTCAAAAAAATAATATTTTAAAACCAGGCGCTACATTTTTTTGGAATGAAACTAAGAAAAAAAAACAAGCTTATTGACATTTAGAAATATGCTAAAAAGCAGCCTTTTGAAGTTTTCTAAATTTTTTTTGTTTACATTTCAAAAAAACAACAAAGAATGAATTATTCAAGTTTTGATTGAGCGCAATTATGAGAGCATATAAAAGCAAAAAGGATTAATGAAAGCTTTTTGAAACGACAACAAAAAAAGTTTAAAGAAGGAAAATGAAATTCCTTCTTTTCATTTTTTTATTTGGCTGTTTTTTGTTTTTTGCTAACGGTTTTAATCTTGATTTAAACGTTGGCGACGATCAAGCATTTATTTTGGATTCCGATGTTATCGAAAAACCAACTGAAACAACAACATCATCGACTGTTGTAAATACAACAAAAGAAGGTTTGCCTCTTTTTTTTTTATCAAAATACAATTATTTATTTTTGCAATTAATCAAATTTAGAAACCCTTGGTTGGCCACCATATCGAAGACGAAGCCTTCTCAAAAAGAAAAAATCTGATGCCAAATGTAATAATGATGGACTAAGGAAAATATTGAGAGAAGTATTTAATGAGTTATATTTTTAACTCCCTTAACATTGGTTTTATAGAATATGGATAGTAGTAATCCAACCGCAGCTAAACGACTCATTTATCATGCCGCCCTTGAAGCTCTAAACATTCATGTAAATGTTATTTGTTCAGAAAAATCCTTTTCATTTTTAATTCGAACAACTGCATATTGTCAAGAATATTTGAATGGAATGACATGTTTTGCTTATAAAGAAAACTAAAAGAAAATACTCTTAAAATAATAAAGCTTCTTTTTAACGTTTTACCTTTATAAAAAAATATATAACTAAAAATCAAAGTAAAAGTTTTTGCAACATAAAAACGTTCTTTCACTTTTTATTTCTAACGAAAATAAACCATAAAACTGTAGTATTCAAAGAACGAAGTGAAATTCGCTCATTTGTCTTTAAAGAAATAAAGATAGGATTACAAAAACTTGAATTTATTCAAATGCAAACGCAAAAAAAAATACCAGGGTAAAATTGAAGCTATGCACTTACAAACTCTTTGGTTCGAAGTAAAATAAATATGTAAATTTTTTAAGCTCTGTTTATTTATAAAAATGCTTTAGAATAATTTTTTTTCTTTTATAAATTTAAGATTTTTTCAATGTTATAAACGTTTACTTCCAGCTTCTCCATTTGGGCATATAGTATCGTCAGGTACCTTTTGCGAAGTGTTGTTTTATCCAGTATTTATTATTTCTTCATTTTATCTTTTAAAAATACTAATACACCTGTCAAGCGCCTTCTTTGTTTATCTGGCATCGAAATTTTCATATCACTGGTATAAATCTCTTCGAGCTCAATAAAAGAATTGAAATCATTACTATTACAAGGCTAAAAGCCAAAAAAGGTTGAAGTTGAGTCTTGAGTCAATAAAAGCATGGCAATCTCTAAGATTCATGCCGATTCAACTTCGCGGCCCAAAAAAGTTTCTCCTCAAACTTTTTATAAATAGCTTGCTTTTATAAATATTTACTATAACTAATAATTTAAAAGAACCATCAAAATTAGTTAATTCATACTAAGCTCCATGTTTTTTTTTATCTGTTTTTCTGTTAAATCTCATTCCATTATTTTTAATATAATTTTTTTCAAATGTTTTACTGTTGGTAGATCATGTTTAAAAAAAACTAAACATGTTATCTTCTTTTTTTTTATTATATACCATTGAATTTGATTTTTTAATAATAAATTTACACATCCAAAAATTTATACTTTTACGAAGTTTTTTATTTAATAATTGGGGCCCATTTTGTTTTTGTACCAGTGTGATTTTAACACGAAGTTTATAAATATCCAATTTCCTCGATAAAATAGAAACAATTAAAATTTAGTCAAGCTTCTTTTTTTTCAAAATTTTTTTGGGCCGCGAAGTTGAGTCGGCGTGAATCTTAGAGATTGGCATGCTTTTATTGACTCAAACTTTTCTTGATTGCCTTGCTTTTATTGAGTCAAGACTCAACTTCAATGTTTTTTGGCTTTTAGCCTTGTAATAGTAATTATTGTTTTTATGTTTTGAAATTTATTTTTTTTATTTAATTTTGTCTCGCTTTCTTAAAAGTCTTACGGTAAATGACATTTTCGTTTGAAAATATCTTTACTTCCTTTTCGTCTATTTCTTTGTGGCAGCTGCCGAAAAAGGATTTCAATTTTTTAACCTTTTAGCTTTTTGCAAAAAGTTCTTTTTTTAAAAATGAAGATCTCATGGCGGCGTCGTAACATTGTTGTTTTCTTCTTTTCTTTGCCTGGTACGAACAAGTCCAGCCCTTCCAAAGTTAGATCGCGCAAATAAATATTTGCCGTTTTTTCAGTCGAAGAAAAATCAAGCCACTAAAATTGGTGATGTCTTTTTCTCTCTCTCTCTTATTTAGTAAATCCCCTTTTTCTCTTTTAGTTTTATTTTAGTAAATTTTCTTTTAAACAATTCTTTGATCAAAAATTTCTAAGATATTTTTCTATAACTTTATTTGTAAATGACTCGCTTCGCTCTTATCATTTCTGCTACCTAATCCGTAGCAGCTTTAATTACACAAGTTTGAGGCTCTTCAAAATAAATCAATTTCAAATTACACATTTGTCTAATTGCATCCCAAACGACCGAGCTAAGTCCGGTCGAATCAGTCTATCCACAAGGGTCCCAGTAACAAGAACGTTAGTTTCTTTTGAATAAGATTTTCGAAACTTTTCAAAAAAAAAGAAGAATTTTCAAAAACTTTCAAAAATTTAATTCAAACGAGACTTTCATGCTAAAAACAAAACTTTCCTTTCCTATCCTTATTTTGTTCAAACAACTTGATAACAGATTGTAGTAAAAGAATGGAAGCTAAAAACTTTCATAGACAAAAAGTTTGTTTTGATGCTTACTTCTTCGTTTTCTGTTTATATAGCGTCTTTTTATTTTTATGCTGTTGTTTTCTATAACGTGGACCGACAACTGTCGATCTCAACCGACAAAAATGTGAGTTTGCTTACAGGGCTGGATCAAACTGTCGACATGTCTTCTTTGCCTCCACCACCTGCTTCTATCGTTGAAGAACAACCAATAATCTTTACAAAAGATGACTTCCAACATGCTCCTTTAACGTATGTTCTCTTTCTTTCTTTGTTATAGTTTATTTTCACAGTTGTTACAATTTTCAGATGTTCGGCTACCATTGAATGTGAAAGAATTGCCTTTGGCTTTACATCCGGTGCAAATTTTTTTTGTGATAATGTTATCCCTGTTACGTCAACTGTCTTCAATCACGTTCAAACAGTGCTACAACTTAGTACTGATTTTCCTAGCGGACAAACATTGAAGACTGAAATACCTTATACTTCTTTCAACAAACTGAACTTTAAACTTACCAAGCATCATGACGACTTTCTTATTTCTCTTATAACCGTCATCAACCATGCTCCATTGTTTTTTTTGAGTGAAGATGAAACCGAAAGTAATTATTTATCTTATCGTCGATACAATCCTAAGAATGGTAAATCACCTTGGAACCGACTTGTTAATGCTAATGCTTTTCATATTTACTTTAAACTTGCGGTAATACTTTCTAATCCATTCATTTTGAATATATTAAACTTTTTTTAGACCACTGATATGCAATCATTTTTGGGCCAACTTTACTCCTTATCCTGTCTTATCACATATAATAATGAAAAAATTTGTAAATATGATATACCCGCATTGAAAATGAAAGAATTGCAACAAGAAATGATTCAATGGCCATGGGAAGTTTATTATCGAATTGAAGCTATAAAGAGTATCGGAACCATTGGAATCTACTTCTTGGATTACCAACTCTTCCAACAAAAGAAAATTGACTTCATCCGTGAAAATGTTCAACATAACCATCAAATGGTTGTGACGTTACTGACCTCCATTCTTTTAGCTTCTTCTGATGATTTTGTAAACTCCGAAGAAAATTTAGGATTATTAATACTGCTGCAACTTCTGAAATTTAAAATTTTAGCAAAAGGAGAATACGTTTTTTAAAAACAAAATTTTAGAAAAATAATTATAAAATATTATAATTATTATCGAAGAAGAAAAATGAAACAAATTATTAATAAAAAAAGGTAAAACCGCAAAAACAAATTTATTTTCTCTAGAAAAAAAAAAGATTTCATTTTGTTGTTTTGATGGCGTAAAAATATAAAAATAAAATTCTTTTGGCTATCATTTTTTTTTCATGAACGCGGAAATAAATAAATAAATAAATGGTTTAGGCAATTGGGGTCGCATCGAATTTTGACAATAAACATATATCTATCCAATTTTGGTAGAAAAAAAGAGGAAAGGATAAACGTAAAAAAAGTGAGATTTTTTTCATCAAAAAAGTTTTTTTTTGTCAAAAAAAATTTAGAAGAATGGAAAAATTAAAATTTTAATATTCATAAAAATTTATTAAAAATAGAAATTAGAATTTATGGTTTCGCGAGAACAAAGACCAAATAGGCAACGTTTTAATAAAAATTTTATGGTTTAAGGATAAAATAAAAGTTTTTACCTGGCGTTGTTGTTGTTGTCTGACGGCGACGAGGAAGACGACGACAAATCAGCGTGGAAAAATAAGTATTTTGGGAAAATTTTAAGACAAATATTTGAAATTACAAGAAATTGGCTGATCCAATCCTAAAAGAAAGAAAAAAATACTTTCAATTTTATAAAAGGTTTTATGGTTTTAGAGAAAACTTGAACAACATGCCTTGTCAGAAATAAAATTTTGAAATTCACTTTGAAATATTCGAGCCTTTTCAAAAATTGTTTCAGATGAAGAAAAAGATGTGGATGGAAAAGTTTCGTCAAAAATAAATACTTCACGCTTTAATAATAAATTGACCAATCTGAAAAAACGACATTGTTTTTTTTTTTTTTGTTTCCGAGATTATCCCTTTTTCACTTTCCACTTTAAAAAAAAGTGAGAGAGGCTCTTACTTACTTTCGAAGTTGTTTTCCATTCAAAAGTGATTTAGTAAAATTATCGGGCCATAAATAACCTTCACCAGTAACAATCTAAAAAACAATAAAGTTAATATATATTCGAAAAAAGCGTTTCCTATTCTTGACCTCCAGCCAACGTTGAGATTCAAAAGCTGCACATTCAATAATAAATTCTGAAGTTTCTTCATCCAACGATGACGACGAGGACGATTGATGGTTGAAAGTAATAAAAGTTTCATCAATAATTTCATTCGAGAACATTATATTTTTGAAAAGCTTTGCTTTAAATTGAAGCACATCCAAAAAATCCAAAAAAAGAAACTTTTTCGATCCTTGGATGAAAAAGAGGCTAAAAAAAGAGAATATAGATACTTTTAAGTGTGATCAATTGAAAAGCGAAGAATTAAAAAAAAATATCCTACTTTTTTTTTCAATCACAAGAAAAAAAAGTTTTTCAAAAACAGGAATATAACATTAACCTTTAAAAGTATCTGCTTTAATAAATTTCATATAAATAAAAATCAGCAAATGTAAATTCCAATGCAAAAAAATATATGAGAGTATTGTTTTTGATATATCTAAAAACAACACCAAATTTTTACATTAGTTAGTTTGGTTTGTTTTTGTATCCAAATAATACATAGTTTTAAAGCTTATGTAAATATAGAGTAAACACAATAACTAAAATAACGTCGTTGTCGTCTCGCGCAAAAGAAGAAGAAGAAAGGCAGAACAATGGTTTATTTATTTATTTTTTAAACGTCTTTTCTTCTTTTTTTCGGTGAAAACTTTTTTTAAATTGGCAAATTTGGAGTTTTCCGTTTTTATGAACACAAACAAATAAATATAATCGACAACGTCGAAGTTCATGTAAGTTTTTCTCAAAAATATTTAGCAACACTCAAGTTAACTTTTTTTCAACCAAGAAAAAATAATTTGCATAAATTTGAATTGACATCTTTTTTAGTTGATGATGGTTGTTGCCGATTTCCGACAATGGATGATGATGGGTCAAGTATCGTCGCAAGTTTGAAAAAAGTTGACTTTCTTTTTTTTTTTGAACGCCGTTCGGTTTTGCACGTGTCGTCTGTTTGAGAATGAAGTGAATGAATAAAAGATTTATGATTGGCTAAGAAAAACTTTTTTTCTTAATATTTTTGCTACAAAAAAAAATAATGAATGCGGATTTGCGGTTTTTTTGTTTATATTTTTTTTAGTTTAAACTTTTTCTTTTTCATTCATTGTTTTAGTTTAAGCTATCGATGGTGGTGGTGTCAGTCATTCAGTCAGGATGAATTTGGGCCGGAAACAGAAACTTCAAAAAAATAATATTTTAAAACCAGGCGCTACATTTTTTTGGAATGAAACTAAGAAAAAAAAACAAGCTTATTGACATTTAGAAATATGCTAAAAAGCAGCCTTTTGAAGTTTTCTAAATTTTTTTTGTTTACATTTCAAAAAAACAACAAAGAATGAATTATTCAAGTTTTGATTGAGCGCAATTATGAGAGCATATAAAAGCAAAAAGGATTAATGAAAGCTTTTTGAAACGACAACAAAAAAAGTTTAAAGAAGGAAAATGAAATTCCTTCTTTTCATTTTTTTATTTGGCTGTTTTTTGTTTTTTGCTAACGGTTTTAATCTTGATTTAAACGTTGGCGACGATCAAGCATTTATTTTGGATTCCGATGTTATCGAAAAACCAACTGAAACAACAACATCATCGACTGTTGTAAATACAACAAAAGAAGGTTTGCCTCTTTTTTTTTTATCAAAATACAATTATTTATTTTTGCAATTAATCAAATTTAGAAACCCTTGGTTGGCCACCATATCGAAGACGAAGCCTTCTCAAAAAGAAAAAATCTGATGCCAAATGTAATAATGATGGACTAAGGAAAATATTGAGAGAAGTATTTAATGAGTTATATTTTTAACTCCCTTAACATTGGTTTTATAGAATATGGATAGTAGTAATCCAACCGCAGCTAAACGACTCATTTATCATGCCGCCCTTGAAGCTCTAAACATTCATGTAAATGTTATTTGTTCAGAAAAATCCTTTTCATTTTTAATTCGAACAACTGCATATTGTCAAGAATATTTGAATGGAATGACATGTTTTGCTTATAAAGAAAACTAAAAGAAAATACTCTTAAAATAATAAAGCTTCTTTTTAACGTTTTACCTTTATAAAAAAATATATAACTAAAAATCAAAGTAAAAGTTTTTGCAACATAAAAACGTTCTTTCACTTTTTATTTCTAACGAAAATAAACCATAAAACTGTAGTATTCAAAGAACGAAGTGAAATTCGCTCATTTGTCTTTAAAGAAATAAAGATAGGATTACAAAAACTTGAATTTATTCAAATGCAAACGCAAAAAAAAATACCAGGGTAAAATTGAAGCTATGCACTTACAAACTCTTTGGTTCGAAGTAAAATAAATATGTAAATTTTTTAAGCTCTGTTTATTTATAAAAATGCTTTAGAATAATTTTTTTTCTTTTATAAATTTAAGATTTTTTCAATGTTATAAACGTTTACTTCCAGCTTCTCCATTTGGGCATATAGTATCGTCAGGTACCTTTTGCGAAGTGTTGTTTTATCCAGTATTTATTATTTCTTCATTTTATCTTTTAAAAATACTAATACACCTGTCAAGCGCCTTCTTTGTTTATCTGGCATCGAAATTTTCATATCACTGGTATAAATCTCTTCGAGCTCAATAAAAGAATTGAAATCATTACTATTACAAGGCTAAAAGCCAAAAAAGGTTGAAGTTGAGTCTTGAGTCAATAAAAGCATGGCAATCTCTAAGATTCATGCCGATTCAACTTCGCGGCCCAAAAAAGTTTCTCCTCAAACTTTTTATAAATAGCTTGCTTTTATAAATATTTACTATAACTAATAATTTAAAAGAACCATCAAAATTAGTTAATTCATACTAAGCTCCATGTTTTTTTTTATCTGTTTTTCTGTTAAATCTCATTCCATTATTTTTAATATAATTTTTTTCAAATGTTTTACTGTTGGTAGATCATGTTTAAAAAAAACTAAACATGTTATCTTCTTTTTTTTTATTATATACCATTGAATTTGATTTTTTAATAATAAATTTACACATCCAAAAATTTATACTTTTACGAAGTTTTTTATTTAATAATTGGGGCCCATTTTGTTTTTGTACCAGTGTGATTTTAACACGAAGTTTATAAATATCCAATTTCCTCGATAAAATAGAAACAATTAAAATTTAGTCAAGCTTCTTTTTTTTCAAAATTTTTTTGGGCCGCGAAGTTGAGTCGGCGTGAATCTTAGAGATTGGCATGCTTTTATTGACTCAAACTTTTCTTGATTGCCTTGCTTTTATTGAGTCAAGACTCAACTTCAATGTTTTTTGGCTTTTAGCCTTGTAATAGTAATTATTGTTTTTATGTTTTGAAATTTATTTTTTTTATTTAATTTTGTCTCGCTTTCTTAAAAGTCTTACGGTAAATGACATTTTCGTTTGAAAATATCTTTACTTCCTTTTCGTCTATTTCTTTGTGGCAGCTGCCGAAAAAGGATTTCAATTTTTTAACCTTTTAGCTTTTTGCAAAAAGTTCTTTTTTTAAAAATGAAGATCTCATGGCGGCGTCGTAACATTGTTGTTTTCTTCTTTTCTTTGCCTGGTACGAACAAGTCCAGCCCTTCCAAAGTTAGATCGCGCAAATAAATATTTGCCGTTTTTTCAGTCGAAGAAAAATCAAGCCACTAAAATTGGTGATGTCTTTTTCTCTCTCTCTCTTATTTAGTAAATCCCCTTTTTCTCTTTTAGTTTTATTTTAGTAAATTTTCTTTTAAACAATTCTTTGATCAAAAATTTCTAAGATATTTTTCTATAACTTTATTTGTAAATGACTCGCTTCGCTCTTATCATTTCTGCTACCTAATCCGTAGCAGCTTTAATTACACAAGTTTGAGGCTCTTCAAAATAAATCAATTTCAAATTACACATTTGTCTAATTGCATCCCAAACGACCGAGCTAAGTCCGGTCGAATCAGTCTATCCACAAGGGTCCCAGTAACAAGAACGTTAGTTTCTTTTGAATAAGATTTTCGAAACTTTTCAAAAAAAAAGAAGAATTTTCAAAAACTTTCAAAAATTTAATTCAAACGAGACTTTCATGCTAAAAACAAAACTTTCCTTTCCTATCCTTATTTTGTTCAAACAACTTGATAACAGATTGTAGTAAAAGAATGGAAGCTAAAAACTTTCATAGACAAAAAGTTTGTTTTGATGCTTACTTCTTCGTTTTCTGTTTATATAGCGTCTTTTTATTTTTATGCTGTTGTTTTCTATAACGTGGACCGACAACTGTCGATCTCAACCGACAAAAATGTGAGTTTGCTTACAGGGCTGGATCAAACTGTCGACATGTCTTCTTTGCCTCCACCACCTGCTTCTATCGTTGAAGAACAACCAATAATCTTTACAAAAGATGACTTCCAACATGCTCCTTTAACGTATGTTCTCTTTCTTTCTTTGTTATAGTTTATTTTCACAGTTGTTACAATTTTCAGATGTTCGGCTACCATTGAATGTGAAAGAATTGCCTTTGGCTTTACATCCGGTGCAAATTTTTTTTGTGATAATGTTATCCCTGTTACGTCAACTGTCTTCAATCACGTTCAAACAGTGCTACAACTTAGTACTGATTTTCCTAGCGGACAAACATTGAAGACTGAAATACCTTATACTTCTTTCAACAAACTGAACTTTAAACTTACCAAGCATCATGACGACTTTCTTATTTCTCTTATAACCGTCATCAACCATGCTCCATTGTTTTTTTTGAGTGAAGATGAAACCGAAAGTAATTATTTATCTTATCGTCGATACAATCCTAAGAATGGTAAATCACCTTGGAACCGACTTGTTAATGCTAATGCTTTTCATATTTACTTTAAACTTGCGGTAATACTTTCTAATCCATTCATTTTGAATATATTAAACTTTTTTTAGACCACTGATATGCAATCATTTTTGGGCCAACTTTACTCCTTATCCTGTCTTATCACATATAATAATGAAAAAATTTGTAAATATGATATACCCGCATTGAAAATGAAAGAATTGCAACAAGAAATGATTCAATGGCCATGGGAAGTTTATTATCGAATTGAAGCTATAAAGAGTATCGGAACCATTGGAATCTACTTCTTGGATTACCAACTCTTCCAACAAAAGAAAATTGACTTCATCCGTGAAAATGTTCAACATAACCATCAAATGGTTGTGACGTTACTGACCTCCATATACGAACACCTAAGAAATGATTTGTCCTTGGCTTCTATGGATATCAAAGATGATCACATTGCAATAGAAAGGAAACTTCGGGATGAATATGTTTGGATTAAAACGGTAAATTTATTTGCTGCGTTACCTTCATAATATAACTTACTTTTTTTTAGATCTATGTTACTCCAACTCAAACTTTGTTAACACTCAATGAAGCAACAATGGACTGTAGAGGATTCAGAAAGCTTGGTATCCAAAATTTGATTCAAGTTAAATATCGAGATGAAACACTCAAATATTTTCCAAGAGAACTTGCCGAAGAAATTATCTTGCCTGTTTGTCGGAATGGAATCACCATTGGTAAAAGACACTTTCATGAATTTGGTCAATCATCTTCTCTCTTTCGTGAATATGGTACATACTTCTATGCTACAGATGATAAAAAAGAAATTGTTAAATTATGGCAAAGCTTGGGTAATTTCAAACGTGAAACAGCAGCTAAGGTTGGATCAAGGATTGGATTGTATTTCACTTCAGCTCGAGTATGTTCTTTATCTTTAAATTTTCTTATTACTATTTATGTTTTTAGCAAAGCATAAAACTTTCTCAAGATTATGTTCTTTTGACTGAAGATTTTATGACAAGCACTCTTGATTCTGGTGGAAATCCATATTGTTTTTCTGATGGTTGTGGTATCATTAGTCCTGTCTTTGCTAAAATGATCGCTGAACATCTTGGTATACTGTATATTCCTTCTGCCTTTCAAATTCGTTATGCTGGCTACAAAGGAATGGTTTCTGTTGATATTCATGATGATCGCTTACTTGGGAATGGTGGACGTTACTATGCATGCTTGCGCCAATCTCAGAAGAAATTTGATGTTTTTGATAAAAGCCCTCTTGATTTTGATATTTCTCAATGGTCTGGTCCTGGTGATGCTAATTTTCATCATTGTTTTATCGCAACGTTGGATGCTCTTGCTCTTCAAGAAAGTAGTAGAAAACAAAAAGAATTTAATCAACGTCTTCTGCATCTTTTGAATGAAAGTTTCACTGATATTCTCAAGCCTTTAGTGGATGGTAAAGGATTCGTCAAAACTTTTGCAAAGCTTCCAAAGTACTTTCCACTTTCAAAAATGAATACCCATGAAGAAGTCTTGATGTATGAACCCTTTTTACGATCAATGATTGAAGCTAAAGCGGCATTGGATGCCAGTAAATTTATTGCGTTTAATAATATGTTTTTATCTTTTTTCTTTTTTAGATATGCTTGCAAATAAAAGTCAAATACCGATTCCTCATGAACTTGGTCGCATGGCACTTGGCATCGTTGATACAACTGGAATTCTGGAAGAAGGACAAATATTTTTTCAATTCAGTAATAGTCTCAATAGGAAAGGCATCTATGCTTCGAAAACCATCAAAGTTGGTCCTATTGGTGTTACCAAAAGCCCTATTTACCATGCTGGTGATATTCGATTCCTTACTGCTGTTGATGTTCCACAACTTCATCATCTGGTCGACGTTCTTGTTTTTCCTAAAAAAGGCTCTCGTCCTCATACTGATGAAATAGGGGGTGGAGATCTTGATGGTGATACTTACCTCATTTTTTGGGATCCTGCTTTCTTGCTGTCTCGTAATGTTCCTGCTACTGATTTTACTCCTCCATCAGCTGATCATATTGCTAAAGTCTCTTTGGAAGAATTACAAGAAGAACATCCATTATTCAGAGTTCATTATTTGAAAGAAGATGGACTTGCTTATTTAAGCACTTGTCATCTTTCTCATTTGACTACTCTTTCTATTTTACATCCTGAATGTGAAAACCTAGCAAAGAATACTGACGTCGCTGTTAATTTCTTCAAAAGTGGTATTGCTCCAAAACCTCTGGGTATGGATGAGAAATCTTCAGCATGGCCAAAATTTATGGGAAAACGTCATCAATCATCGTTCTCTGATAATCATATCTTATGTGAACTAAATGATCACGCCTCTACTTTTTATCACTTGATTCAAATAGCTCAACAAGAAGCTCTAAAGCATCGTCAAAATCCTCCAGCAATTCTCTTGGATGTAAATGAAGGTGCTAAAAAGTTGTTCGAAAGCTATAAATATGAGATTCATGCAAGTTTTATTGGTCTTTTGTTAGATCTTACATTAATTCTTTTTAGTCGCTTATGAAAAGATATCAAATCAAATCAGAAGGAGAACTTTTTTCCGCCACTTATCTTGAAATTGCTGGGGTCTTGCGCAATAACCGTAAACATGATACGAACTACGATTCAACTTCTTGCGCAATTCAAAGTACTGTTTTTGAAATCTTCAAAAGATATCGCACTGTTGTTTTGGATATGTTCTCAAATACATGGCACGATGAAATGAAAATGAAACTAAAACCTGAAGATATCTTTAATTTTAAATTGACAGATGTTCCACAAGAAATGGTTGATCTCGCAAAAACTTTTTACGCTTTAGCTGAACGTATGTTTATTTAGTTTTGAAATCATTAACATGTGAAATATTTTTAGAAGATGGGACTTGTTATTCATTTCCATGGATTGCTTGGGAAGGTTTAGATTTATGGTTATCTACCAATTATACTCGAACGACTAAAATTAATATTAACAACCTACTCGAAATAGAAAGCACCGATTATCTTTCGGCTCAAGAACATCTTCATAATGTTCCACCAAATATCCAAGAAATGATCACCGATTTTCGACGTTTTCCATGGTTTCAAGAGTTCGCAAATATCTTATTGTGTTGGTTCCATGCAGAAAGCTTTGATACCCGGTTACTATGTCATACTCTAAGTTCTTTCATGAGAGATTTCCTTCAAAATGTAACTTGCAGTCACATCCTTTTCACGCCTTTTAGCTTCTTTTTGATTTTAGGCTGAAGAACGTTCATTGAATTTAATCATGTTAAGGTCTTTGAGGGGCGGAACTGTCTTTCTTCATTTTCTTGGCATGATTCTTGTCTCTGGATGTAATCTTTTTCAACTACAAGAGGATGATAAAAAGAAGCTTTACATGGTATGTTACTCTATTTCTAAAAGACTAATCATTTTTGCTTTTTAGGCCGCACAATCGACTCTAATCAAACTTGCATTCACTCCAGATAGTGATAAATTCTTTACCATCAAACTTCAAGATCAAGTTATTACTTATCCTTGCTTTGTTGTTTCTGTCCCCAGTATCTGGTCTGATGAGTTTTTAGAAAAATACAAGAAACTTGAAGAAGTATCTGGTTGTACTGAAGTTGTTGTTGGTCTGCGCAAAACATTTGCTCAATCTCATTTATTTACCATCATGTGTCGTGGAAGACTTGAATCTTGTCAAAAATTGGAAAAAATTTTAACTCCAGTTATGCATGGCTATATAAATTCTACAATGAAGCTCATGAAAATGGATAAGTAAGCATTTATTACACTTTAGAATTCACAACTATATATTTTGTTTCAGGATTCAAAAGATGAATGACTTGCTTCAAGAAGTGTTTAGTTTTCCACCACTCTCATCAAATTATTCAAAAAGATCTGGTGGTGAAATAACTACAAATGTTCGTATAATTTATCCTCGTGTTAACTACTCTATAGCTGCGTCCAGTTTATCCATCCGAAACGATAAAGTAAAAATTCAACTTTAATAATTATGTTAAAACTTTTATCAATCATGTTGCTTTTAAAATGATGCAAAAACAAGCATTGTTTTTTTTGTCTATTGCGTGGATTATTACGAACATTTTTTGTTTCAAAAACCAAGCATTTTTCCATTCATTTTTTTCAATATCGTTTTTCTCCTTCTATAATAGAATCTTCACCTTTTTTTAGGATTTTAAAAGCATGAATCAACATAACTTATTGCATCAACCAACTCAATTATTTAAGGATGTTTTGGAAAAAGACGAACCTATGAAAAAGTACCAAATTGTTCCTCGATCAAAGAGCTCTTATTATGTAAGTTTGTATACTTTGTTTACTTTTCTCTTTACACTTTTATTTTGTATTATTATAGGTAGCATATCTTGACAAAGTTTCTGGAAGATACAAACATGCTGGAAAAGCTCAACAATCAAAAGAACAAGGTCATCGTATCAAGCTTGCTTTAGTGGTTGATCGAAATTCGCTTCCGTTCTTGTATCAAGGACCATTTATCATTCCTGAAATTCAAGCTTTAACTCAAAATCTTACATCTCAAGCTGATTTCAATGTTCCTTTTATTGGTTTTTTCGACAATTCTTCCGTTATTTGTATTCGTGGTGAAAATGGCTATAGATTCTTGAATGAATGGGATGGTATGTTGGTTCCTTATATACTACAGGTTACATTGTTGTTGGTTTTAGGTTTATATGGAAAGGATTTGTACCTTAGTTTTGAACAAAAAGAACCTTCCTTTGTTGCTGATGTTCTTAAAATCAAAGATAAAGATCCTTTTGTAGTTTATGGTATGTTTACAACTTACATGCTATCTTTGATTATATATATTTGTTTCAGATTTGATCAAGATCCTTTCAATGCCAGCTGATGGTCTCAAAATTGATCCAAAATGGGGTTTCAAGGTTATTACTAATGACCCCGAAAATCCTGTTTTACTTTCATTTGAAACTTTTTCTGGAAGACGAATGGCTGCAACTCCGGTTTTCTTGATTGCGCTCCTTCTCAACCATCACCTCAATGCCATCATGGAAGAAGTAGGAAAGAAGCCAACAAAACTTGCGTTTCGACTTTTCACTGATTTCAGCGACGATGAAAAGAATCGAATTCAAAAAGGAGTTCACGAAGCGTGTAAACTACTGAAAATTTGTTTTGTTATCATAGATCATTTTTGAATTTTGTTTTATTTTTTATTTTGTTTTTATTTTTGAATAAAGTAATATACATGTTTTGAAGTTTGCTTTAGTCAACTCTCGAATCTCAATTTAGTAAAGGAATTATGTATGCTTTACAAACTACAGTAATAAACATCGAATATTTTGCGGAAATTAGAAGAAGAAGAAAACACATAAAATTGGTTTATCATTGTATTATCTCCAGCTTGAAAGACGTTTTGTTTCGTTCTTATAATGAACAATAACCATACAAAACATTATGACCTACGGTAAAGAAAGCAGCCGTGATTACTTTTCTGTTTTTCCAACACTTTTCAACTGTTTTATCACAAAGCTTTGTTTCGATTTTTTTTTACATATCCTTTTTAAGCTAAACTTATGTCTTTTTATGACGATGAATCTTATGATGAACAATTTGATATATATGCAACTCGATTTGATGAACTTTTTTCTGTTCCCGAATCAATTCAAACACTCGTGGCCGTAGGAAATCACGATGTTGGGTTTCATTATGCTTTAAAGCCTCATAATCTTGATCAATTTTCAAGGAGGTTTAATATTGATCCAGCTGTGACTTATGTAAATGTTGGTGGAAATCATTTTATTTTAATTAATTCTATGGCTATGGAAAAAGATGGTTGTAAACTTTGTCATAGCGCTGAAGAAGCAATAAAAGCTTTAAAAGTTAAATTTGATTGCACTTTATCCAACGACACATGCGAACCAAAGCTTGCTGGAGGTTATTCAAGACCCATATTGTTGCAACATTTTCCATTATATCGGTAATAAGCAAGCTACAATAATCTTTTTGCTTCAAAACTCTAAAACAATAATTATTTAATTTCAGAAAAAACGATGAAGGTTGTGAATTTTCTGATGATCTTGCGCCGGATTCCACCAAATATGAAACATTTCGAGAAAAATGGGAATGCATTTCAAATGAATCCACTCATTTTTTAATTAATTCACTTCGACCTCGAGCTGTATTTGGTGGACATTCACATTTCACTTGTTCAAAATTATGGGAGCCTCCATATAATTTTTGGGAATATACTATCGCATCTTTTTCATGGCGAAATAACCGATGGCCATCATTTTTACTTTTAAAAATTTCTCCTAAAGAGTTACGCGTTCAAAAATGTATGATGCCTCATGAGCATACAGTATTATGGATTTATGCTTTAGCAATACTTTTATCTCTTTCATTAACGTTTTTTCAAAATTTTATTTTCTATAGAAAATCAGGGATATTCACTTCGCTCAATCGCTTCTCGTTAAATATGGGTAATATTACAGGTTTTAGTAAAACCAAGGAGATAAATAAATTACATATTTTATGAATAATAATTAGGAATATTTATTTTTAAAAATTAAATTTAATAATGATATTTAAAAATACAATAGTTAACGGAGGCGGATCCTGTGAGGTATATTGAGATTTGAAGTAAGATCCTAAACCAAAAGAAGAAATAAATGAAAAAATTAGCATGAAAATATTCATTCGTTTGAAAGGGAAGGTCAGAAAGATTCAAAGATAGTGAAAGATTAATAATGAGGAACAATCCAATGATTCAGAAGGATCTAAAAATGCATAAGGATCTCAAAGAAAAGAAAGGATCCAAAAATAAAAAAAGATCCCAACGATTCTAAAGAACCCAAAGTGCATAAGGATCCAAAAAAATAAGACGACTCAAATATTAGGAATGATCTAATAATTTAGAAGGATCCAAAGATGGGGAAAGATCCAAGATTAAGGAAGGATCCAAAGATGATGAAGGATCTAAAAAATTTCCTTGAAGCTAAATTAGCATAAGATGAATGAAATTAAAAGTATATCCATTCAAAAAGAAAAACACAAACCAAATTTGCATATTGTTATTGAAATAAAACATAAAAGTATTTATCACTTTATCTTTTCGAAATCGAGTTGTTAAGTTGACTCTAATTTCGCTCTCCTTTTATGCATAGGCAAAAAAAGAAACAACGCGGTTCGCCGCAATCAAGCTATCGAGGTTTACCTCAAAGAGATAAAGAGAAAGAGAGAGGTTCGCCTCAAAAAGAAAGAGATAAAGAAAAAGAGAAAGAGAAAGAATTAAAAGAAAGAGAAAATATCATAGAAGTTAAAGAAAGAGAAAATATCATAGAAGTTAAAAAAATAGAAGTTAAAGCAATAGAAGCTAGAGAAATAGAAGTTAAAGCAATAGAACTTAGAGAAACACCAAAGGAAGATAATGAAAGTAATAATAAAGAAGAAATAATCCTTGGTGATGATGAAGTTTATCTTGCTGAAGTTGTAGTTGATAGTGTTAGAATTCCTGTTTCGATGCATAGTTTAAATAAAGTAAAAATAAATGAATGGATTAATGATGAAGTCGTCGATGCCTTAATTTACAGAGATGTAATTCGTAATCATGAAAGTGATAAGCTTTTAGTAAGTTCAGTAGTATGGGATGATAACTTTAATCCTCAAGTTTGGAATTCAAGTAATAAAAGAGTTCGTAATCGTTTACCAACTATTCCTTATCATAGTACTACCTTTTCAAAAGCAATCATTCCAATTAACATCAACAATATTCATTGGGCCTTTGCAACATTGGACAAAGAAAGTAAAACATGCACATATTACTGTACTTTAGGCTGGAACCTTGATAACTTTCATCGCACAAAACTTTTAAAAATTTGTTCATTGTTATGCAGATCGGAATGTGAATTTGTGATTGCAGACAAAAACACATTTCAAAAACAAAATGATAGTTACAACTGCGGTCCCATGATTTGTATTTTAATTGAAAGATTACTTAACAATAAAACAATGTTCTTTAGAAAAACTACAATTTGTAAATGGAGAAATGATGTTTATAACCATTATAATGCTTTACATCCCAAGCAAAATAATACAATTTCTACTAATAAAAGTGGAAGTAACATTGTAATTAATAATGAACCTATTGTAAATCAAACTAAGCCCACGAACAAAGGAAAAAAGCGTATGAGTGATCAAAATGATGAAAATGTACCAAAAAAATTTTTAAAAATTAGTGAAAATTCAAACAATGAAATGTTTTATGATAAATCTCTTGAAAAATCATTCAATGATTCAACATGTGATAAGCTTTTAAATTTAAATTTTGAATCTCAAAAAGACGAAGACGATTTAATGGAAATTAACGAAGTTGCAAAAATAAATAATCTTAAAAACAAGGAAGGTGAAACATTCAAGGACTATTGTAAAAGGTTAAATATAAAGAGCAAAAACAGTAATAAAGCAAAGGCTCAACATAGAAGGTCACAAATGGATGCTAAAGAAAAATTAAAAGAGTTGGAAAGTATTAAAGAAAAAAAGAAAATTTATCGAGAAACGAGAAGATTAGAATTAAGTATCATAGAAAAACAAAGACGAGAAAAATTAGGAAATCGTATAAATCACAAACAAAATGATAATAGATCTGAAAACAGGGAAACTTACAATTCACAACAAAAAATTCATAAAATAAACCAGAAAGAAAAAACAATTTCAACAACAATAAAAATAGCTGGAACAGATATTACAACATTTAATATCGTAAAATTTAATACGGGGATAATGGATCTTACATGTGAAAAATGTTCAGCAAAACATTTTAAAGGTGAAGTTGTTACCGGAAAAAAAGGAACTTTTGATACTTGCTGTGGTCATGGCGAAGTAGAAATAAATTTTCGAGGAAATTTTCCAGATTTCTTAATAGATTTATTAAATGGAAATCATCTGTTATCAAAAAATTTCTTTGAAAATATTCGAAAAATAAATAATGATTTTGCTTTAGCTTCGCTCCAAGTTAATTTAGTAAATTTTGCAACTCCAGGACCTTATTGCTTTAAAATTCATGGACAAGTTTGTCACAACTTTAATATTGCAGCATTTCCAAATGAAAGTTTCAATCCAACGCATGGACAATTATTTATAATTGACGAACAAGAAGCTCTAAGACACCGAGAAAACGCATTGAGCAATGTTGACTCACAAATCATTACCCAAATTGAACAATATTTGCGGAAAAATAATAGGCTGGCGCAACTTTATCGTATGATGAAAGACGAAATTGAAACCCAAAAAGCTATTGCGGAACAAAATGGAACCGAAATGCCAGATGTTAGATTAGCGTTATCATTAAAACCAGGACAAGATAAAAGAAGATTCAATTTGCCCGTAGTTGACGAAATAGCAGCCATTTTTACTACTGACGCGGATGGAAACATTCCCGAAGCTTATGTCATGGTATACAACACAAATGAACAAAAATTAAAAAGATTGAGCACCATGGATCCAAATGTCGAAGCTATGGTTTATCCATTATTTTATCCAAATGGTGAGATAGGATGGCAACCAGATCTAAAGCGAAAAACACATAAAAAAAGAATCAGTAGAGGAGATTACATCAGATATCAAATGAGAATTTGCGATAAAAGTTTTAACCCATTCATTCATGGAAAAAGACTTTTTCAACAATGGGTTGTTGATAATTATGTGAAAATTGAACGTGACCGGCTAAATTTTGTTATCCAAAATCAACAAAAATTAAAAGTTGAACTTTACAGCAATCTAATGGATTACTTACATAATGCAGCAAATGATAACGAAGGAGTAGTTGGTCGAACAGTAATTTTACCATCAACTTTTAGCGGATCTCCTCGAATGATGTTACAAATTTATAACGATGCTATGGCCATTTATGCAAAAACGGGAAAACCTGACTTATTCATAACAATGACATGTAATCCGAATTGTGAATCAATAAAACATAACATTGAGGATGGACAAACTGCAAGCGATCGACCGGATATTGTTGCAAGAGTTTTTAAGATTCAAGTTGATGAACTTTTAGATGATTTGACAAAGAAAAAAATTTTTGGACTTAACGATGCCAATATTGATGTAATTGAAATTCAAAAAAGAGGTTTACCACACACTCATATTTTGTTAACCTTAAAACCAGGAAGCAAACTTACAACCGCAGAATTAGTCGATAAATTTATTTCAGCAGAACTTCCAGACCCTGAAGAAAATCCAGAATTGTTTGAATTAGTTAAAAAACATATGATTCATAACGAATGTGGGTCACGATGCATGATTAATGGGAAATGCTCAAAAAATTTCCCAAAAGAATTTGCCGAAACAACAACTTTGAATGAAGATGGTTATCCAAATTATAAAAGGCCTAATAATGGAAGACAATTTGTATTAAAATCTGGCTTTGTCATTGATAATCGTCGAGTTGTTCCTTATAATCCATATTTACTTTTAAAATATAACTGTCATATAAATGTTGAAGTTGTTGCAAGCATAAAAGCAGTAAAATATCTTTACAAATATGTTTACAAAGGACATGATTCTGCAGGCTTTCAAATTGAAGCAAATGATGGCGTTATCGAACATGACGAAACAAAAGATTATCAAGAAGGTCGATATGTGAGCCCAGTCGAAGCATGCTGGAGAATAAATAAATTCTCAATGCAAGGAAAAAGTCATGCAGTAACAAGATTGCCAATTCATTTACCTAATGCACAAAGTGTTTTCTTTAATGATGATTGTGAAACTGATAAAGTAGAAGCTTTGATAGATAAGCCAACATTATTAACAGATTATTTTGAATTAAACAAGCGGAACCCAAAAGCGCGAAACTTTTTATATAATGCAATCCCAGAAGAATTTCGATGGAGGAAACCAACAAAAGATGATAATGCAAAGGATAATTTTGAAAGATGGTATCCAAGAAAAAACGAAACTAAAAGCATTGGAAGAATGTACTCAATTAGCCCAGCAAAATCAGAATTATTCCATTTGAGAATTTTATTGTTGAATGTTAAAGGGGCAAATAGCTTTGAAGATTTAAAAACATTTGAAGATAAAACATTTCAAACTTTTCAAGAGGCATGTTTAGCAAGAGGGTTAATTTCTGATGATTCTGAATGGGAAGCATGTTTGCGAGAAGGTGCAATGACACAATTTCCAAATCGATTGAGATCACTCTTTGTAAGAATTTTAATTCACTGTCAACCAGTTTATCCACAAGATCTTTGGGAAATGTTTAAAATAGATTTATCACATGATTACATTAGAAGATATGGAGAAGAGGAAGGTTGTAAAAGGGCATATCATATGATTGATAAACTTTTGAGATATGAAAATTTATCATTGGCAGATTTCCCCACAATGGAACAAATTCATGGTGAAGGTTTAACAGATGAAGATTTTGACATGCAAAGTGAAGCTTTAAAAGGTCAAGGAATGTATGATTCAATGAATGAAGCTCAAAAAACTTTTATCAATGAAGTTGTGCAATCAATTGATAGTGATGATAAAACTTTACAAAAATTATTTTATATTGATGGTCCTGGCGGCTCTGGAAAAACATATACTTATAAAACACTTTATCATATTGGCAGAGGAAAGGGGAAAAAAATAGCATTAATGGCATTTACTGGAATTGCGCCAACTTTGTTACCCAATGGAAAAACAGTTCATAAAACGTTTGGTTTGCCTGTACCTTTATATTCCGATTCATCATCAAGTATTAGCGCCAGATCACAAGATGGTAAACAACTTATTGATACGGATATATTCATTTGGGATGAAGCTCCAGCAGCACCTAAACATGCACTTGAAGTAGCTGATAGACTCTTAAGAGATTTGACAAAAATTGATGAACCTTTTGGTGGAAAAATCTTCATATTGGGAGGTGATTTTAGACAAGCATTGCCCATAAAAAAACATGGAACAAAAAGTGAAACAATAGATTTATCAATAAAGTTTTCATATTTGTGGAAATTATTTAAAATATATAATCTAACTCAGAATATGAGAGCTGATCCCAATGAAATAGAATTTTCACAGTTTTTGTTAAATTTGGGTAATGGAACTTTAAACGATAAAGAATCACAAGTTGAAATCCCGCAAAGATGTATTACAAAAGAAAGCTTAACTCAAGTTATTTATGGTGAAGACATTTTATCCAAAGATTTTAAAAGCTATTCTCAAAAAGCGATTTTAGCTGCACGAAATGTTGACGTTGATAAATGGAATGATACATGTTTGGATTTATTAGACTCACATACTGAAAAAATTTATCCAAGCATTGACACTGTAAAAGAGACGGAAACTAAAGATTCATTGGGAGGGACAATTCCAACGGAATATTTAAATTCATTGAACCCGGCATCATTACCTTTACATCAGTTAAGACTCAGACAAAATGCAATAGTTATGCTTATAAGAAATCAAAGCATTCGGGAAGGTTTATGCAATGGAACAAGACTTCGAATTATAAATATGCACAATCGTTTACTTGAGTGTGAAGTTTTAACTGGTGATAATGCAGGAGATATTGTTTTTATTCCAAGAATAAGCCTAATTGTAGATAATCTTTATCCATTTGCTTTAAGTCGAAGACAATTTCCAATAAGATTAGCTTTTGCAATGACAATTAATAAAGCCCAAGGACAAACATTTAAAAGTGTAGGTATTGATCTCTCAAAAGATGTGTTTACACATGGACAAGTTTATGTAGCAATGTCGCGGGTAAAAAATTGGGAAAGTCTAAAAATTTCATTTGGCGATAAAGAAGAAAACAAAACACTTAATCCAGTTTTTCATGAAGTTTTAATGTAAAAAATGTAAATTGAAAACAAGGTGGCACACCCCCTGCCATTTAAAAATGGGGGTTCCTTTTCGGTGACTAAGCACCTTGCCGCGGTGAAAAGGCTTATGGCTGATATAGCTAACTAAGACTTAGTCAAAATAAAATTAAAAAAAGTTAAAAGTTTTATTTGACAAGCAGAGAGCCTCCCGTAGGGAGGCGAACCTGCTTGTTTCTTTTAAAAATATAATCTTCAGCCTTTAAAGGAGATGCACACTTAGTTAAAGAATTTAAACTTTTAAAAAGTTTTTTTTACACTAAAGTAAAAATGCTTGTTTTAATAATTTTTATTTCTTGAAGAAGCTGAACAATCTCCATAAATTTGTTTAATTCCAGCAAAATTTAATTTTAAAGATCGTGAAATTAAAATAGGTGAATCAAAGAATGAATGTTTCGAAACTGGTGAATCATGTACACAAGAGCCCCGAAGTCATGTTTTCAATGTTGGAAAAAAGACTGTTCGATTAATAGATACTCCTGGTATTGGTGATACACGTGGCCAACATCAAGATAATATTAATTTTACTTCAATTTTACGATATATTTCAAATCTTGATGAAATTCATGGAATTTGTATACTTTTAAAACCAAATAATGCAAAATTGAATGTTATGTTTAAATATTGTATCAACGAATTGCTAACTCATTTACATAAATCAGCTGCAGATAACATCATCTTTTGTTTTACAAATTTATAACCTAAATATGTTTGTAAATTAAAGCTAATAAGAATACGTCTGTATGAAGAAATAAACAATACCATGAAATGTTAAAAACAGGTTAATGGTTGGATGAAAAACTAATAAAGTATGAACCAAATCATGTTTTCATCGGCGCTTACTTTTGAGAAAACCTGCTTCTTTTGTTGCAGTTTTCCATTTCTTGAAAAAATTCCGATACTTATAAGTTGCATCCAATTTATAAATCCAAAACGATAAAGTAAAAATTCATTTTAAAAAATTAACAACTTTTGAATCCACCAACTTGTTTTTTGAAAACTGAAGCAAAAAACAAACATCGTTTGTCTCTTGCGTGGATAATTTCGAACATTTTTTTGAAACAAAAACTTGAAAGCTTTTTCTCTTCTTCACTTTTTTTTTCGAATCTCGTTTTTCTCCTTCTAAAAATAATCATCATCATTTTTCTAGGTTTTCAAAAACATGGATAAGCACGATTTATTACTTCCACCAATACAATTCAAGGATTTCATGGCTAAAGACGAAATAATACTTATTAATGGAGTTAAGAATCGCCGATTAGATGTTACTTTCAAGGATTCTCATTTCGAATCTCTTCCGAAATTTATGGATGTACCTGTTGAAGATCTCTTCCGTGATGCTGGTTTTTGTCATAGTGTCAAAGCTGTTTTTTTCACTCTTGTTAATTGGGATAATACTTCTGCTCCTGTTGATCTTACATTTCGTCAAATGGTTTATGAAGAAGTTTGGAAAAGAAAATGTCAAGTCTTTTTTCTTCATCCAAATACAATTGAAATTATGTCCATATTATTAGCTGCTAATGTTAAACCAAAGCCAGGTGATCTTGTTTTAATTTGTTTGGGCAGAAATGGTAAATTTTGTTTCTTTGAACTTCGGCGTAAACCAGAAGGATATTCGTACATTGGTTTTCAAAAGATTGTTTCTTTTAATACAAGTATTAGTGATATGACACGTGTAATTCTTGCTTCATGTAATCCTAATTATGTTCTCGTTTGTGATTCTCAAAATAATGGTTTGGCAGCGTCTTTGAAATCTCAAATTGTTCCATCAAAAAATGTTCTTAACATCGATTTTAAAAATATTCATCTCAATGCTCCACTAGTTCTGAAAACAATCTTTTATCATGGATATAACGAACTTATTCCTTTCTGTATGGATGCTCTGGCTGTAACAAATGATACGAATTTGGCTCTTCCTAAGTATGCTGTTATTACCGTAGAAAAATTGGAAGAATTGCCTTTGAAAAAGTACCAAATTGTTCCTAGATCAAAGTACTCTTATTATGTAAGTTTGTATACTTTTTTTACTTTTCTCTTTACACCTTTATTTTGTATTATTATAGGTAGCATATCTTGACAAAGTTTCTGGAAGATACAAACATGCTGGAAAAGCTCAACAATCAAAAGAACAAGGTCATCGTATCAAGCTTGCTTTAGTGGTTGATCGAAATTCGCTTCCGTTCTTGTATCAAGGACCATTTATCATTCCTGAAATTCAAGCTTTAACTCAAAATCTTACATCTCAAGCTAATTTGAATGTTCCTTTTATTGTTTTTTTCGACAATTCTTCAGTTATCTGTGTCCGCGATGAAACTGGCTATAGATTCTTGAAATTATGGAACGGTAAGTTGTCTCCTTATTTACTAATAGTAAATATGTTTGTTGTTTTCAGGTTTATATGGGAATGAATTGTACCTTCGTTTTGATCAAAAAGAACCTTCATTTGTTGGTGATATAACTAAAGTCAGAGATAAAGATCCTTTTGTAGTTTATGGTATGTTTACAACTTCTTGCTATCTTTGATTATATATATTGGTTTCAGATTTGATCAAGATCCTTTCAATGCCAGCTGATGGTCTCAAAATTGATCCAAAATGGGGTTTCAAGGTTGTTACTAATGATCCAGAAAATCCTGTTTTACTTTCATTTGAAACTTTTTTTGGAAAACGAATGGCTGCTACTCCGGTATACTTGATGGCTATCCTTCTCAACCATCACATCAATGCCATTATGAAAGAAATAGGAAAGAAGCCAACTAAACTTGCATTTTCTTTTTTTAATGATTTCAACGACGATGAAAAGAATCGAATTCAAAGAGGAGTTCAAGAAGCGTGTAAACTATTGAAAATTTGTTTTGTAATCGTTGATCATTTGTAAATTTTGTTAACTTTTTTGTTTTGTTTTGTTTTTATTTTTGAATAAAGTAACATACATGTTTTGAAGTTTGCTTTAGTCAACTCTCGAATCTGACATAACTTGATAATCCTCCACTTATTCTTTCAAATATGAAATTCATTAGTCGATTTACTTTATCATCGATGCGAGGTGAATCAGGTAAACTTTACACAGAAAGTTTCCAATGACTAACTAATAATGCAAATATGGTTTTTTTTTAAAGTGTGTTTGTTATTACCGAATTATGTGCACTTAAATAAAACGTCCATTTTCTACTTCAAATTATACCGATGATTTGGTTTCATTAACCAACAAGGATTTCTAACCTATTCACTGTTTTTCAGATGTTGGTTTATTGAACCTTTGGATCCGTTTTTTGAATAACATTAATCTTTTTAACTATTACTCTTGTTTGCTATATATACAATGTAAACAATTTTATTTTGACAAAAAAATTCACAGACAATAAAGAACCGTTTATAAAAAATTTACGACATTTGAGAAGATCCAGAGCTTTCAATTTCTTCTTCTTCACCAAAATCAACATCTTCATCTAATTCTCCATTACCATTGCTTTCTTGTTCGCCATTGTCAGTATCTTCCATAATCTCATCTTGAATTACGGCTCCAACAGCTTCAGCCAAATCTTCAGTAAGCTTTTGAGTTTCTGTAGCGAAGCTTGTCTAAAATTTGTGGAAATGAAGAGCAAATCTCGAATTAAATAAACATATAACCTACATCAACTTCAACTTTGTTGACATTAGTTTTGAAAACATCATCATATTCAATGACGGCACCAGCAGCAGATAGGATGGCGTGAACTTTTTGAGGAGTGGCAGCTTCATTTAAGTAACGCAAGATCATTTTTGCATGAAAAACAGACATTTCAAATTGAATGTTCATATTAAAAATTTGATAAATATTCTTTAAATGCTAAAAGTACTGAAGATTGATTGAATGAGAAAGAAGAAAACTCCAAAAATGATTGAAACGAGAAAAAAAGAGCTACAGCGAGCGAGCAACTTTCACACGTTTTCGCTTCAAGATACAAATTGACATGAAACGTTGTAAAAGATAAAGAAGAAAAAGCGTTATTGCATAAATTTCACATTATTTTTTGTTTTTTCTGGGGAAGTATGAATGTTTTTTTACAAAAAATGAGGGGTTGTTATGCAGAAAAGGAGCTTATTACGGTACGTTAGTTGTTTGATAACGAGGTTCATATTTAAGCGAGTGTAATTAAGCTTTGCAAACTTCACTTTTTTGTCCCTATGAAGTAGATGTTTTATAAAACTTTTGAATTAAGTTCTAAGTTTAGTGATTATATTTGGCCACCGACATTTGAATTACCGTTGGAGCTGCATGAGATAATTTATGTAATTGTGATTTTTCCTAAAGATTGTGATGATGCATTTATGAAATCTTTCATGGTTTATGATTTTTTTTGGGAAAAGTGCAAAACACCTAATGAGTGTATGCTGGCTATTTTGAGGGTTGATAGGTTTGAAACTTTCAGGATATTGTTATTTCTGATGAATATAACTATTTTTAATATCTGAATTACTTGAGATATGCAAATTTTCCGAAAAATTTGCATAATTTTTTAATTTTTTAAAATTTTTTGCATTTGAGCTGGGATTTAATGGAAATAATTTTACACAAAAATATAAAAAACTAATTTTGATGATATTTATTCCAAATTTGCATAATAGTGACCATATTCTCGTCTTGTCTCATAGAACTAATTTTTTTTATTGTGCCTTTATTTCCATTTCTTCGCCCTCATCTGCTATCATGTATTTGTTTATGTAATTAAGAAATTTTTTGATTCATTCCCTTCTATTTGCCTCAATTAAAAAATTGATTGTTTCGTTATTATTATTTATAAAATAAAAAAGATGGGCATCAAAAGCTGTGGCTTTTATGGTCAAGTCATTCATAAATTTGATTTTATGCTACTTTCTTTCCTTCAGCTTTTCCTTTTTTATTATTTTATCGTATATGTTTATTTATTGGGTTTCTTTTTTATTAGAGGCTAAGAATTAATGTGAAAACTTAAAAAAACCCTGCAAAACAATTAACACTTTCGAGTATACCTTTTTAGAAGTAAGTTTAAAAAAACACTTACAATTTTTTTGAAAATCTTGATTAATATGCAAAAACAAAAGAGACACATAAAAGTGTTATTTACCTTGTTTTTATTGTTTGTCAATCTAATTTGATTTAAGGCTTCCTAAAAAACATTCTATCAAAACACTTCTCATCTGAAAGGTGATTATCTCGTTTGAGAAATTTTTTATGAAACTATTTATCTTTAAATATAAATATTTTGTTTTGGAATTTCCTTTAAGAAACTTATTATTTTGTTTAAAAAATGGCCGAGCCATTAGAATACTCAAGATTCTTTAAAGATCGGATGAGGTCGGCAATTCGCTTCGCTGACCACCGAAAATTCTTCAATGAATTTTCACGAAAATTCACAGTATTGCCGTGCGAGTGGATGTTATGGGCTAGGTAAAGCGTTAAAAATTACACATAGAATTTACTCAATAAACACAATTATGATTTTTATATTTCCGCAAATACAAAAAATCAGAAACTTATTAATTGATTATTGTTGGTTTTAAAACTTTGTGCTAAAAAAAAAAAGTTGAAATTTTACCAACTTTGAAATTAACGTTAATTTGCTACTATTTTTTTACAACTTTTATTGCTTCTATAGTAAAAATTTTTATTTTTTTGCTTTATGCAGACTGAAAATTAAGAAATCACATTAACATATTGATTCCAAAGTTTTAGAATCCATTGACCTTGCATGTGAAATTTTAAATATTTAACTTTTTAGAATAGAACGGGACCGACGGATGCTTCGGGCTATTGACATAACTGTACCAAAAATTAACTGGGAAAAGTTACAAGCTGAAGCTCTTTCATGTTTTTACCAAGAGAACCTTCCATTAATTACAGGGAAAATTCCTGAAAACTTTCATTTTCTTTGTTATTCACTAGAAGGAGACGATAATCGAGCGCATTCAAACTTTTTTCATTTTGCAACTGAAAATTGGAAAATAAAAAAAATTCTGTCTCGTCCTCATAAACGCCACAAGTATCTCTTCAATGAATGTGATATGTTTTCATGTAAGTTTTTTTGTCGCAATTATATTTCCAGGTCGAAACAAATGGTGAAAATATCTTAAAAAATAAAGTTATTTTTGCTAATTTAATGAAAGTTTCGAAGCTCTTATATTTAATCATTGGTGCATGATTTTTAATTAATTTCTAATTAATAGTAACAGTATACCAATCTGATTTTTTAGTGAAACAAATTGCTCCGAATATTATGGAAAAATATCACAAAGCCATTAAATTTTGGGAACTTATCAAAGATAAACCAATTGAAGAATATGTTTATCTTTTGTCAAACATTGATTTTGCCATTGAAAGCGTTGAATGGGAGTTAGGTCGAAATCCACTATCTGTAAATTTCTGGAAATTTTATATCGAATTTTTAAAAACCAAATCCCAACAAAAAGCATTATTAAATATTTATTCTCGATATTGTCGTTTATTTACAGATGACAAAGATATGAGAAATGAATATTATAATACAATCAAACAACTCGATGATTCAGGAATGTATGTAATAAAATGGTGGATAGATTATATTGGAATTGAAAAGCATTTTGGTTCCATCGAAGCTGCATCTGATTTAGTTGATTTCGTTAAAACTAAAAAACCACTTTCTTCGAACTCTAAGTTATCAAATTTTTTTGAATCCTTGTCATTATCAAATGTTGATGTTGATATCTCCAGAAAATCATTTTCCAATGTTAAAATCAAATATTTAAAAGGTGTGATAATAAGAATTATAAGATTTTACATGTCTAATCCGAATTTTGTGATTAATTAACTCTTGACATTTTAGGTGAAGATGAACCAAGCCCATCAAACATTGAATCAACAGAATTTAAAAAGTTTGAATTAAATTTTCCCAAAAATCAAACTTTTTCATTTCCTCGTCCTTTCATGGCGTATATTTTTATTACAGCCAAAAATGGTTTGAAACATACTTTGTTTCAAACATGCAAATATTTATTTTATCGAGGAAACCAAGTCCTTTGTCACAACATTTGTTTTTCTTCGCATTTCCAAAGTTTACCAACATTTCGAGAACAATCATTAATCCTTCACCCAAAGAATGTTGACCTTGTTAATTTAAAAAAATATTGTGTAACAAATACTTTACAAATTATATCAAACGATGAAATCTATGAAAACCTTTTTTCAAGAACCATAAATTCGTTCAAATATGATATTAAGCATATTAAATTTGTTTCTCAAAGAATTTCAATAGAAGAACTTACTATGCTGCCATGCCACCAAATTAAAACTGCAATGTTAGAAAATGTTATAATTATTAATTCAAACAAAGAAGTTCTTGCTATTGAAGATTTGATTGGTTTATTTCCTAATGCAACAACAAAAAGGTAGTAAAAAAACATACAACAAAATAAGTGTTTTAATTTTTTTAGAATAATTACCAATTTCTTCAATGAAAATTCCTCAGAAAATTTTCGTAGGATTCAACTTCCCATAAAATTAAACTCTTTTACGCTATTCTTTATTATTTCAACATTTGATTCAAATAATTTTGTTGACTTTTTAAAGGTAAGTTTCAAAATAGCAAAAAGGGCATTTATTTATAATTAAAAAAATGAACATTCAATAGTGTGAATAGAAAAAGCTCTGTAGATATTTCTCGTACGATTCGGGGCGCTTTTATTTAATTTCACCAAAAATCAATATCTTTTCTCGGCTTGCGATTGAATTTTATTACCCGTTGTACAAAGTTTTAATGAAGCTTTCTATCACAATTTTTTTTTAGCTTATTTCCATATTCTGTAAAAAAAGTGAAAGAAATAGTTTCTTTTGCGTTAAAAAAAAGTATAATAATTATTCATGTGTTAACCACTGAAAATTGTCGGTTTAAATGCCTAGATACACATGGCAAAGGAAAAAAAAGGGCAGAACTTTCTAAAAAAAATTATTTTTCTACTGAAAGTTTCTAAAGAGACGTCCTCGGAATGTCGAATTCTGCTTCCATAACTATGAAAATATTCGCTTCACGTTGATATTAATTCCATTTTACTATAATTTTAGGAAAACGTTGAAGAAGATGCATATGTTTTTATAAAATTTCATCAACAAACTGGATTCGCTTTTAGAAAAGCTTTTGAAGAGAATGTAAAAAGATGTTTGCCTAAACTAGATTTTTTATGTAAAAAAAGCCAATGAAAATAACTTTCAAATTTAAAAAATCTGATTGTGAATTCTTTGATATATGTATTTGTATGAGTTATTTGTTGCTTATTTTCTCAAAAAAATTTCAATAAAATGTTTTTGCAAACTTTTTTTTACTTTCAAATTTTACAAAAATGTTTTTAACTCTATATTTGTTTTTGGATTAACATACTGCGTCTATTGAAGAAAAAAAAGGGCACTATTTCAGTTTAGCATCCCCGCTTATTTTTTTATTCTTTTCTTTAATTTTTTTTTCTACTACAATTAAGATAAAAAAAAATTATAAATTTATGTCATCCCAATATTATTTTGTTACAGTTGATCATTTTTAAATTTTGCTAAATTTCTTGTTTTGTGTTTTATTTTTCTTGTATAAAGTAACATACATGTTTTGAAGTTTTCTTTAGTTTACTTTCGAATCTCATTTTAGTAAGGGAATTATGTAAGCTTTACAAAATAAATCATAGTTAATGAATGCTTTATCATTAATGCGAGGTGAATCAGGTAAACTTTACACAGAAAGTTTCCAATAATTAACTAACAACGCAAATATTGGTTTCTGTTAAAAGTGTGCTGCTTGTTTATTACCGAAATATGTGGTTTTTATTTATGGTGAAAAAATAAGCAAAACGAACAGAAAATTATATGCTTGTGAATATCTTTATCACAATTGGAATTTTAACATTAATAAAATTCTTTTAACAATCTTCTTCGTTTTTGTTGCTTAATGCCATCTCCACCTTTAATATTCTTTTTTCGCATACTTTGATCTTTTTAAAAAAATTTTGCTTTTCATCTTTTGTTTGACATTTACAAATACACCATTTTTTCATTTGCGTTTTATAAAAGAAAAATCAACTATTTTATAGAAAAATCCAGACATTCACTTTTTACTCAATTTTTCCACGATAATTTCTGAAGCTTATAAAACTCGATTAATTTCCTTTGTGAAAGAATTTACCACCAAATCTTTCGATTACATGTTTTATGAAAAAGAGAACAACAATCCAGATAATTCTGTCACCAATGAACAAAATACACCATTTTTCATTTATTATTTTAATGATAAAATCCAGAAATTGTTTGGTTTGTCTAATGGTTACGTGATTTTTCCTAATAAAGTAATAACATAATTACATATCGATTTTCATGCAAAGACATTGGTGTTAGCTATCAATAAAAGAAATCTCTTTTTACTATTGTTATTTAAGTCGAAAATGAAGCACAGCTTCCAAAGCGGGCCGATGCAAAAGCACCATTTAATTTTATGGTATTTTGCTTTCTTTATCTTTTCTAACGTATCCTTTTATCATTAAAAACACAGGATATAAGTATTAAAACATGATTTATTATTATTATTATTACATACTAATACTTTAAAGAAGAAAACATTGACATGAAGCAACACCAAGAGAATGAGCGATTTTACCAAAGTTGACCACCAAAGAAGCAAACGAAGCATCCAATAAGAGCCATTCCAGCAAGTTTCCAAGCACCATATTTTGATTCATCGGTTCCACTTGTAGTTGTAGTAATTGCTTTTTTAGTTGTTGGTTTAGGAGTAGTTGTAGTTGTAGTTGTTGTAGTAGTAGTATGCGTTGGTTTAGGAAGAAAAGGATCACAATCTCCATCACGAAGTGCTTCCTAAAAAATGAATTTTATTAGTTTTAAGAAATAATCCAAAAAACTTACATCTCTACGTGGAGGATTTTCAAAAACGCCATCTTTACAAACCATATCTTCACCTTCGCATCCAGTTCCTTGATAATATACTTTATCAATAATACAGCCCCAAAGAACACATGTACAATTTTTTTTCCCTTCAGGAACTAAAATTTAAAGATTTTTTTAGGTTTAAAAAATAAAAAGAAACTTACTAGCTCTACCCCAACCAGGATCACGAGCCATACACATTCTTGAAGTTGGACACTTCCCATCTTTCAAATGATGCAGGAGCGATGAGAGAAGCAAAAACAGCAGCAGCGAGAAGAGCGACGACGAGTTTCATGATATTTGATGAGCGAACAACGATGACGACCAAAATTGAAACGCGAAAAAATGAAGTAAAAAATTTGATGAGTGATTTTGTTGCTTATATACGAAAATCACGCATCATTCTGTTTTTATGCAAATTTTCTGTTTCTATTTTAGATTATCACAAGAAACAAAACAAACACCTATTTTTTGCTATATTTTTCACTTACAAATTCAAAAGCTTACAAAAATAAATTACATTATTATTTAAGCGATTTTATCATCAAAAAAGATTATGTTTACATTTTTTATGAAGATGAAAATAACTCGGACAATTTCACTACTCACAGAGTTCTGCTTTTTTCATTTATTATTTTAATGATAAAATTCAGAAATTGTTTGGTTTGTTTAATGGTTACTTGATTTTTCCTAATAAAGTAACATAAATGAATGAAAATCAATCTGTAAAGACATTGGTGGTAGCTATCAATAAAATTTTTTGAGTGATAAATTTTATTTACTACTTTCATAGAAGTTCTTTGCACTTTTAGAAGACAAAAACATCATTCTTGTTCACAAACAAAAGCTACAAACCTCCTTCTGCGTGTTTCAGCATACAAAAAAACTTATTTTCTTTTTTTCACTTTCAAAATAGCTGTCTTTAATTTATGCTTATTATTATTATTTATTTGCTTATATGCATTTTTTGTTTTTGTTGGCATTTGAGGGCTATTCTTCGCTGCTTTTTTAAGAAGAAGAAGAAATATCGAAAACCGGCTGGTAGCGATCGAGTGAGAATGAGAATAACTGACGAATACTCATTTCTTCTTTTTATGTTTGCATTGTCGCAGAACCATTACCTTCCTTCATTAGCATATACTTGACGTGTTTGAGCTTCCTTTTACTGATTTATTTTTATTTTTATTTATTTGATGGGCTTTTGTCAACTCAACTTGATCTCATTTTTCTCAGTTTTTTAAAATCCAAATTTAGATGCTTTTTTAAGTTTTAAAAGATTTTTTTTTTGAGATTACAAATGTAAGCTTCTTTTTTTGCTCTGCCATTTAATAAAAGCCATTTCCATTACATTCATCCGACATCCTCCTCCGACAATAATTAATAGCTACTGCCACTGCTCTGCCACTTAGGATGACCTCAATAAAGCTTGTTTGTTTTTTTGTATGTTTGCGTAACGGCCATTTTTTTATGGTTCTAAGCTCTCGGAAGATCCAGATGTCTCTTTTTTTTTGTTTTGATTCGCCAATTACCTAGACCCAAAAAATCAAAGCATTTTGACCAGCGTTAACACTTGACCATTTTCAATTGCTCAAACCAAATATTTTCCTTTTCTTTTTTTTCCAAAAACTTTTGAATGAATCTTTTTCTGAATTATGCAAATTTTTCCTTTGTGAATGGTCAAGAGCTTCCTTTGAAAGCTAAAAAAATTATTTATTGTTAATGGCTTTGGCTTGCTAAACTTTTTAATTAAGCAGTGCTCTTAAAGAAAAATGTATAAAGGATAAAAGAATGTCCTCCTCCTCATCTTTTATATTCAAGGTTGTTGTCACCATCGCCGAAAAAGATTCCCACATCCTTAAATAAGAAGACGTTCCAAAAGTTCCATCGTTGTTCCATTGATGGATTTTAAGCTCAAAAATGCAATGCATTCATTCCTTCTTTTTTTGTTGGTGCCTAACTGCCTGTTTTTCTTTTTCTTCAAAATCAAGCGACTGAATGATGACCATAAAATAAAAACAGGAGGAGAAGATTTTGCTGTTCGTTCACTCGTGCGCAAATTTTTAACGGTAAATCAAACGACAAAGATGAGCAGCAGCGCCAAGGACAAAAAAACTATAAGATGAAGATGTAAAAAAGCATTTTTTTAATTTTGAGAAACTTCTTTCTTTGGCGCTGCTTTTGTTTTTTGCAATGTTTTTTTTTGGGAGGGAAAATTAATTATTACATCATCTTTCGCCGTTATTTTTTGCGTGTTTTTTTAATAAAACTTTCAACCTTTTTTTTGAATGTTTAAAGTATGTTTCTTTTAAAAATGAATAATCACAATAACTAACTACAAAGCTTTTGAAGAATCCCTTTCTTTTTCTTTTGAATAAAAAAATGATTCTGAAGATGGCTGTCCGCAATTTTTTTCTTCTTCATTCTTCTCTTTACAAGGAAAGGGTTGGACATCCATTTTGCTCGCGCTCATCTTTTCATCTTTCTTCTTCTTTTTTTTCTTGAAACATCGCTCTTCTTTTCTTCTGCTGTTGCCAGCCATCATCATCGTTGCTCATGAGCGAGCGAGCCTTTTTCAGCGATGGTGGGTCTTCTTCCTTATTTTTTCCCCTACAGTTTATTTCCTTTTAACGTTTGAATATTTTTTTCTTAAAGAGGCTGACTTGATTCGAACTCGACCCGATCAAGGACATCATCATAGGCAGGCATAATTATCATTTTTTTTGTGAACGAACGAATGAACGTTCGGCACTTTTTCTTGTACTCATTCTTTTTTTTTACGTGGCCATTTTTTCTTCGTGGTTAATTTTTTTTTACTTAGGAATCCTTGAGACTTAGGTTCTAGTTTCATTCTTCTTTATTTTTTTCCAGATTTTTGACGAATATTTTTAAAACAAAAAACTTTCATTTTGTTCCATTAAAAGTGTCAACATAAACACCTTTTTGCGCAGTTTATTTTTGGTGGCACATTTGTATATATGAAAACTGTCTTGTCGACGGCTTTATTTAAAGAAGTAACAAAAATGCCGTCTTGAAAAAAGAAATATTTTGCCTTTCAACTAAAAATTAAGAAAACAATGATAGTTTGTTGTCATTCAACTGAAAAAATGCGTTGCCTCCAACAAAAGCAGCTTCGGCAGCGTCCAATCAACAACGGCAACAAAGCTTTTGTGATGTTCTTGCTTTTGATGCTGGAAACTTTAATTTGGCTTCCGGTGGCTCATGCGGAACTTGAACGACATTTGCGTGTATCAGAAATGGCACCCGTAGGACATCAAATTGGATATGTTTCAGACAAACTTCCTGAAATGTTAGATCGTTCAAATTTTTTAATTGTATTTCCTGAACCTGAAAGTTTGGCTGAAAAGGTAATCAATTTTTTTTAAAGTTTTTTGAACTTAATTTTTTAAAGACGGTCACTTTGGCGGAGAAGAAAAAAATTCTCTTTCTATTATTACTTTTTTTCCAATTTCATTTTCTTAGAGTCTTTTGTATTGCGCGAAAAGTCAATTTTATTTTATATTTTTTGCCAAGGTCTTTTTTCGGACAACCAACAACAACGACGACGGCGGCCATCTAAAATAACTTTTTTTTTCGCATAACTTTAAAAAATTCAATCTTAAAAAACGAATCAAAGCAGTTTTTTTCGCCCGTTTTTTATTATTATTTTGTCGAACAAAAGGGTTTTTCTAAAAATGACGAAGAAAAAGCGCCGCCGTTGCTTTTTATATTATACAAAACTTAATTTCACGTTCAATCCAAAAAAGGAAAGAAAGATAGGTCTCATTTATTTTAGAAGTCATTCTTTTTTCCTTTTTTTCCAAAAGAAAAAATTTCGCTTTTCTTATTGACCTAATTTTATCCTTTATTTTTTTTAAATCACAAACATTGATTCAAAAAGTTTGGTTCCATTCAATTAATGAAAGTTATAAAAAAACATTTTTGTTACAAAAAAAAAGTTTGAATCAACCCAAAAATGGAGAAAAAAAATCACAGCCAAAAAAAGAGCATCTGCCTATTTTGAGTTTGTTTGCATATTATTTTTTTGGGGGAAGCCTCTTTTGAATTATTAATTAGCAAGCCAACAAACAAAATGACTTGACTTCTTAATAAAAAAAAATGTCAAGAAGCAACGAGGATCCTCTTCTTTTTTGCTAGCAGACAACCGTCTGTAAACACTTATATTGGGGTAATTTGCATATAAGCATATATGTGTATGTCATAATGACATAAAATCACGAAATATGATGAGTCAAAAATGCAGGGAAATGAAGAGTAAAGAATTGAGGAAGAAAAAAATATTAATGAATTTGAAGATGTTGTTGATGATTTCTTTTTTAATTTTCAGATTTTGTCTGTAAATGAAAAAACTGGTGAAGTGTTATTGCAATCTGAAGCAGATTATGAAAAAGAAACAAGGCTAATATTTTTGGCGGTTCCCACTGATGGAACATTAACCATAAAAGTAACAGTAGAAATTCTGGATGAAAATGATAATACACCTGAATTCCCGGTTAAAGATATAAATGTAAGCAAAAATACAAATAACAAAATCCTAAACTTATTTATTTTCTATTTTAGCTTGAAATTTCTGAATATGCCCGAATTGACACTGAACTTGTTTTACCTTCAGCCGTGGATCCAGATTCAGAAAAATATTCAATAAAAAAATATTTTATTGCTGGCGGAAATGTTAATAATGTTTTTCGACTTGCCACCACTAAACTCAATAACGCCATGTATGTGGATCTCGTGGTTAATGGTCAACTTGATCGAGAATATCGGGATCGATATGATCTTGTTATAGAAGCTATAGATGGCGGTGAACCATCCAAGTGAGAAATTTACATACTGATTTTTATCTTTCCTTTTTATGTATTTTTTTTTTGTTTAGACGCGGGCGTTTGAATGTTCACGTAATTGTTTTGGATGCAAATGATAATGCACCAGAATTTATACATTCTCGTTATTCAGCTCAAATAACTTCTAATGCAACTATAGGGTCTAAAGTTTTAACCGTACAAGCAAGAGATATGGATGCGGAAGAAAATGCAAAAATAAGTTATCGGTTAGCCGAAAATCAATTTAATACCCAAGGAATAATTCCATTTAAAATTGATTCACAAAATGGTGATATTCTTGTTGATTCAGTTCCATTAACTCCTGGAACTACTTACGAGCTAATTGTTATTGCTGCAGATCATGGCGTTCCTCAACCATTGGAATCCACAGTTTTTGTTACGATAAATGTTGAAAGTTCTGCAGCAGGAGCTTCTAAATATGATTTGAGCGTGGTTTGGTTGACCGAAGATGGATCTCCAAGAATTAGTGAAGGCTTAACTCTTGGCTATGTATTGGCACGAATTTCTGTGAGGGATTATGGTAGCGAAAGGTATAGCTTCAAACTTTTTAAAAAGATATTTAAAAACTATTTTTAGTTTGCGTTTGGCTGGAGTCAAATCTCTATGTTTAAAACAAACAGATTCTCCTTCAATTTATTTAGTTTTGGTTTGTGGCCCAATCGATCGTGAAGTCACTCCCGAACTCCACGTTCAATTTGCTCTTTCTGGTTCCGATCAAGATATAATCCTCGATCATCCCATTATTGTGGAAATTATCGATGTAAATGATAATCCTCCAAAATGGAATACAACAGAATTTTCAATTATTTTTAATCGACAAAATGGAGAAGATCCTTCACAAGATATTTATCGATTTATTGCTGAAGATGCTGATGCCGGAGAAAATGCAAGAATTCAATATTCACTTGACTCAAATGATTTTTTTGATATTGAATCGGAAACTGGCATTCTTTTTGCTAAAAAAGAAATAGATTGCTCAATTGGAAATCAACTTGAATTTGATGTTATTGCCACAGATAATGGAAATCCTTCACTAAATTCATCCGTGAAAGTTATTGTAAATATTATTGATTCAGATTCAAAACCACCAATATTTGAAAAATCTCTTTATGAAATTACAATAAAAGAAGATGCAGAAATTTCAACATGTCTTTTACAAGTTTGTTATTTCTTATTTACATTTTTTTTAAAAGTTTTTTAAAGCTAAAAAGTTCCTTTGTTTTATTGTATTTTTTATTTTTTCTTTGCTGATCCATTTCGAGATGGCGTTCTTGTTCCTTTTGCACTATCGCTCCTCTTTTTGGCGGCTGAAGAAGATCGAGGTTTTTGAGTGGTTGAAGCTGAAGCTTCTTCCATCAAATTTGCAAAGTTTTCGCCTTTACCCTTTTTCGAAGTTGGCCGAATTGAAAGCTAAAAAATTTTATTATAATTTATTAACTTTTTAATTTTCTTTTTTAAAAAATTTGAATTTCTTCCACTCATCATAATTCTTTTTAAAAAAAATTGAGGATATTTACATTGCTTTTTCCTTCTTGCCTTTTCTTGCCTTATAAGTTAATAGGATTGTCAAGTTTTTGGGTTTTATGGTGGTTGTGGTGGTCACTTGGGAAGGATGCTTATTCAATCCAAAAACTGACCATTGCGCTTTAGCCCCAACATAGCTGCGAAAAAAAGATGCAATGCAGAAGAATAAAAATAAGGATGATTAATTGTTCGCAAGAGAGCTATTTGTCATTGAAAATGCCAAAAATTCAAAAATTCAACACAAAAGTTCTCATCTTTTTTTGAATAAAAAAGAAGCGTTGAAAATGGCAACAAAAAAATGGAGGGTGCTGCTGCAGAAACATGAAAAATGACAATCTATTGTTATTCCCGCCACTTTTCTTCTTCTTCAAAGAGAAGTGCTTTGCTTTGATAAAAGAAAAAAAAACTTACTTCTTTCATAGCACTATCAAGAGGTCTTGAAGTTTTGCTTATTTTTACTTTTCCCACTGTAGTTGAAGATGATCCATTGGTTTTGGAGCCCTTTTTCTTGTTAGGTCCACCACTTCCACCATCATCATCATCGTCATCATCAAAAAGGCTAAGAACAACTTGTTGAGAAGATGGATTATCTATATTATTACTGCCGCTGGTTAAAAGTTTAGTCAATAAACTTAGTTCATCTCCCAATGGACCAGAGGGCTGAGCATCTTCTCGACCACCCGTTCCACCTTTTACCTAAAATATGGCTTCCAAAAAATAATTTAGAGTTAAAAATGAAAAAAGTTTTACTTGGACTCCTTCATTTAATGCCGCATACATATTATGTCCCAATGTGGTTCCACGATCTGTGACTTCCATTCCCAGACGTTTATCGTATTCTTCATTAGTGATTGGACTCGAAGAATACAGCGAAGGTAAAGGAAAAGGTGTCGAATTTAGGAATTCTCCGTTAGTGTAATATCGAATAGTTCCAGGAATGTTTGCTCGTGGAGGAAGTAACACAGGATTTTGATTTATATTAAAATCGCCTTCACGATTTTGTTTATCTTCTCGCATTAAAATTGATACTTTAACTTTTGCGTCCTTAAAAATAGTTACTTAAAAAAACAGCTTGTAGAAAATTAAAAAATTAATGAAAAAAGAGAAAAGACCAAAGTCACGCAAATAATAAAAAAAAGAGCGAAGAACAAACCTGAAAAAATGAAAGCATTGTGTGTCGTATCAATGCCATTTTCCATTCAGGTAAAGTAAAATAAATCTGTCTTAACTGAAAATAATTATTTAAAAAAAAAAGGATTTATTAATTTATTTCATTTTTTTACTACTTTGCTTTTTAGAATAATACTTTAGTCTTTTTTAGTCGGTTTTTAAGGTTAAGACACAAGAACATACCATTTGATATGCAAAATCTAAGCAATCTGTAATACTGTCGTTTCCTTTCATAACCGCTCGAATTCCATCCAAATGATTTAGGGTTATATTAAATAATTCATATGGGTGTCGAACCATAACAATTTGATATTTTACTGCCATAGTCATTAAATCAAATAATTTATCCATGCTTAAAAAAAATAAAAAAATATTTATAAGCATTTTCGTTTTCCATAAATTTTATACGAGTAAGTCAAGTCAGACGACTTACCTAGCATCATTAAGCCTCATTATACTTGAATGAGCAATTTTTTCAAATAATTGCCGAACTGAAGTTCGCGTAGTTAAAGGTTGAGGATAAAAAAGTTTTTTTAAGAAATTTTTATTTAACATTGCTGAAATAATTTCATGTAAAACTTTTACACTTTTATCTTCAATAACATTTTGAGCTTGTAATCTTTGCTCTAATATATAACTCATTTCTCCACCAAGATTGATAATCAGTAATGGCATCGCTAGGGAGCTCATTATGAACTAAATTCGTCGTTGTTAAACGTCTTTTTTTTCTTTTATGCTCTGAAAAAAGGTGGTCGTAAAAATAGCGCTCAAAAAGAAAAAATAAAACATGCAAGTCTCAAAAGCTTTAAATAGAGAGATAAATAGATATTTTTAAGCTTACGCCAGCCGTCTGTCAATAAATAAGTCGAAAGGAACAAAGAAATTTTTATTTTATTTTTTAATTCCTTTTGTACCTGAGTTAAATTAATTTTCTTTTTTTTCTTTATTATATTTTGAAACACAAAAAAATAAATGACAAACTACAAGTTAAAAAAAAGTTTTTTCATTTTCGGCGGAAAATTTTTAAGAAGTGTATCCATGACAACCTTTATAGTGCCTTAAGTAATAATTTTGCATTGATTTTGTCAAAATAAGAACTTTCTTTATTTTTATATTCTTCGAATAAAAGAAAAAGCTTTAAGAAAGTTTTAAGAAAAATAATTTATTTTCACCTTGCAAAGGTATAATTTGCTTTTTTGATTTCAAAAGAGAAAAAACTCGAAAACTATTACCTCCATTTTTTTGTTCATATGACCTTTGAATATAAGAAAGTGAAAAAATGCAAAAATTAGAAAGAAAAAATAAGGAACTAAGAAACCTTGAAAGCAAAAAATCTTTTCTCACAAATCCAAAACCCAAAAACATTATTAAAACTATGTAAAACAAAAAACGACCGAAACAACAAGAAAAAAAACTTTTTTTTAGGTTGTAGCAAATGACAATTCATGCGGCGGCAATGTCACTCTCAATAACAACAACAAAAACAATAAGGTGCATTATTCATTCAAGGAATCATCAGCAACAAATAATAATAATAATGAAATTTTTAAACTTGATTCAACCACCGGAAAAATTTGCTTACAAAAATCTTTGGATTTTGAAATTGTTTCAAGATATCAATTAACTGTGTTTGCAACCAATTCAGGTAATTAATTTAATTGTTATGAACACATTTTTTTGCAAAATTTTTAAAAATTTGGCTTTTGAGGCAAGATTTTATTTTTTTACTGCACTTTAATTTTTTATTTACTCAAGCGTTAAAGAAGAAGAAAGAAAGAAAAACTTCTTTCAAATAAAAAAGAGGAGCAACATGTTGTTATTTTCTTTTCTATAATGAAAATTTTATGCAAATCAACTAACCAATTGTTGTTGTTGTTTGTCGTCGTTGTCGCCTTTTTTTGCCGCCGCAGAGTTAAATAGAAATTCAATTATCGAAGGATGAGAAATGAATTGGATGCTAAGATAAAAAATTATTATGCAAGGAAAGAAGTAAAAAAAATGGACGAAAAAAAAATTTTACAAAACAGGAAAAAATTTGAGGGAACAAAAACAGGAAATAAAAAAATAAATTTAAAAAAAAAAAATAATTCAATTTAATTTAATTTACAGCTGAACGGTCATCTTCAACTTTGGTCAACATTATCATCGAAGATGTAAATGATAATAGTCCAATATTTGATCCACAAACATATAACATAACAGTTTATGAAGATTTACCCATTGGCACAGCATTATTAAATGTTCAAGCATTTGATGAAGATCAAGGCAAATTTGGAGAGGTAGCAAACCAAAAAAATACAAATCTCAAAATCAAATTTTTTTTAGGTCCATTACCAAATTGAAAACGATGAAAGCTTTTTCCATATTGATTCCCATAATGGCAGACTATACTCTGATAAACCATTATTTTCATTTGGTGGAAAAATAATTAATCTCAGAGTTATTGCCAAAGATGCTGGTGGCCTCACAAGTCAAATACCTGCAAATATTCAGGTTCAAGTTTTATCCGCTGAAATAAATTGCCCTCATTTCGCTCGAGGCCTTTATGAATTTACAATCAGCGAAGATATTTTACCTGGAATTGTCATAGGCACTGTTGAAGCCATTTCCTCCAGGGCTTTAACCTATAAAATTGTTTCGGGAAATAATGGCAAATTTCAACTTGACTCAAAATCTGGCAAACTTATGGTTTCCAAAGAGCAAGATGCAGATAAAAGTGACATTGTTTTACTAAACATTGAAGCCCGTGCGAGTGATAATTGCGCAAGCTTTTCACAAATCAAAATTCGCATCCATGACACCAATGATAATGCTCCAGAATTTGATATGGCTGAAGTTGAAACAAATGTAGCAGAAAATTTTGCAATTCATGAACCATTTTTTGCCGTTCAAGCGATAGATAAAGATAAACATGAAAATGGAAAAGTCACTTATGAACTTATTAAAAGTGAACCTGTTTGCCCCATTATTGTTCGGCCACTTACTGGTCAATTACTTCTTGCAGCACCATTAGATTATGAAAAAACTAAAAAATATAAACTTACCATTCGAGCTCAAGATCAAGGAATTCCTCCAAAAGCAAGTTTAACGGTGGTAAATTTGAATGTTTTGGATGTCAACGATAATGCACCCGAATTTGAAAATCAATTATATGATTTTGAATTCCCCGAAGATGTACCTTTAATGACTTCGATAGGATTTTTAAAAGCCATCGATAAAGATAGCGAAAATAATGGACAAATTTCATATAAGTTTATTGATGAAAGAGTTATTGATTTTGGAATAAATTCTAAAACAGGCGAATTATTTGTTAGGCAACCATTGGACCGAGAAACAAAGCAAGATTATTCTTTTATTGTTTTAGCTGAAGATAAAGGAAATGTATGCATTTTTGTTAAAATTAAATAATTTTTTAGTTTATATGTCTTTTTTTAGCCATCATTAAGTACTAACACCTCCATCCATATCCGTATTCTCGATATCAATGATAATACTCCAAATTGCGTAAATATGTCAAAACTACGAGTTTCTGAATTTTTAAATCCAAAAGAAATTATTGGCCAACTTGAAGCGTTTGACCCTGATGCAGGACTAAATGGAACTGTGGTATATCGACTTCAACAACCAAATGAATTTTTTGAAGTTCAAAGAACTGGAGAAGTTATATTAAAAAAAAGAATTCGACAAGGTGCATTTAAATCTCCTTTTCAACTTGCTGTAATTGCTGAAGATCAAGGGGCTAAACTCAGACCGGCTGTTTGCACAATTATTATTGAATTGGATGAAACTAAATCTGATGTTGAATTACTCGAACCTATTGATAGAACTTTGAGGGTTAGCACCTCTGATGATCCAGGAACAAAAATTGTGGATATTACAGCTTCTAATGCTCATCAATGGGCAATTGAAAAAAGCGGTAATTTTATTCAAAAATAATAAAGAATACTAAAAAATTACTTTAGGCATCTCTGAATTTTTTGAAATTAATAATGGCACAATATTCCTCAAACAAGAATTGGATGCACTCAAATTTGAAAAGCCTCAACCTCTCACAGTTGCAATCGCAGATTTACAAGGTCGCAAAAAATATTTATCTTTCATCATTCGATTACATCATTTATCAACGCCAGATAATGAAACGATTGTAACAAAAATTAAAGAAACTACCGCTATTGGAACAAAATTGTTGACTTTGTCCCAGCCACAGCAAAGAGCTTTAACAGATTCTTATTATTCGTTAATTAAAAATGTATTTTTAAAAAATTTATTTATTGCAGTGTTTTTTATTGAAAATTTTGTTTTTAGAATCCAACTTTTGAAGTCGACGAAAAAACTGGAAGTGTATATTTAGCTCGAAGATTGGATTACAACAATGCTTCAATCGTTCAAATGAAAGTACAAAAACAAAATATAAATGCAGCAAATAAAAAAGAAATGACCCTCATCTTTGAATTGGATGATTCCAATAATCATTCACCAAAATTTGTTACAACAAATAATTATACATTCAATGTGCTTGAAAGTTCCCAAATTGGAAGTATCATTGGCAGAGTTGAAGCTCTTGACGAGGATGAAGGAAATAATGGAATCGTGAAATACAGAATATTGGGTTCAAATAAAGATTTTAGCCTTAATATTAAAACTGGAGAAATATTTTTACAAAAAACTTTGCATTTTCATGTGGTAATTTTTTTTTGTCTTAAAAATATTTAAATTAAAAATTGTTTTTTTAGAAACCTAAATATTTTTTCGTTGTTGAAGCAGAAGATTCTGCAACTCAATCATCCGATCGTCGAAGAAGTCAAACCACAGTTTTTATCAATGTCATTGACACAAATGATAATTCGCCTGCTTTTAAAAGCTTCAATAATATCACAATTCGATGGGCAACTATTTTTAATTATTCTCAACCCATTCATTATTTTGTTGCCACCGATATTGATTCAGACGAATATGGATCTTTAATTTATAAAATTCTTTCTGGAAATGAAGAAAACAATTTTTTCCTCAATCAAACTTCTGGGGCTCTGTTTTTGAGACAAAATATTGAATCAACCACAAAACTCACAATTCGAGCGATGGATATTAGTTCAAGCCCTCGATTTTCTGATCAACAATTTACTATTTTTGTTGAACACAATTCTGTGGAATGGAGTTATTTCGAAAAATGTGCTTTCAATTTTAAACTTGGCTCAACTCCAATTCCTGGCACAGTTGTAAATAATTTTCTTCGAACAGAAAATCATCAAACTGGAAATATTAAATTTGGATTGTATGGATCCCAAAAGCCAGCATATTTTCAAATGGGTGAAACTGATGGAATTTTAAGAACCAGTGGAACAATTAAAAATGGAATTTATCGACTTATTAGTAAGTTTTTAACCACAGAAAAAAATTGCAAGAAAAATTTAATTTATTTTAGTTTTTGCAACTTCCATTTCTGCAAATTCCACGGATTATGCGAGTGTTATCGTTAATATTGGTGACAGCTTTTTTGATGGCCCGAAAATAAATCAAAATTCATGTGGAAATATTACGATTAGAGAAAATATATCTATACCAAATATGATGCAAATATTTGCATATCAAGAAATTAATGAAACTTCTAATCCTTTCTTTTATCACATCGAAGGTTTGCAAAAATTTTATATTTTAACGAATATTTTATAAATAATTTTAGGTGGCTCTGATGGGTTATTTGGAATTAATGAAACAACGGGAATGATTTCATGCAAGGAATTAGACCGCGAAAAGAAATCAGAACATTTTTTGATTATTTCTGTTTCGGATAATAGCATGCCAAAAAGAGCTGATGTTTGTACAGTTCGAGTAACGGTAGCTGATGAAAATGATAATGCACCGAAATTTAGTCCCATTAATTTGCAAGTTATTGAAATCAGCGATGTTTTACAAGTCCCTTCGCTTCTTTTAAAGTAAATTTATTTTCTAAAAACTTTAAGAAAAATTATATATATTTGTTTTTAAGATTCATAGCAACCGATGTGGATGAAGGCGATAATGGTTTAGTTAAATATTCAATTAAAGATGATCCAAGTGGAACTTTGGATATTGATCCTGATACTGGTGATTTAATTTTTGCAAGAGATTATTCATTTTCTAAACCAGAATTTATTTTAAAAGTTTTGGCTGAAGATTATGGAAACAAAATCACGAAAAGCACAGAACAAAATTTGAGAGTTTTATGGAAACGAACTACCAAAGGATTCCTTCGTGGCCAACCTAAATTCTTGCAACAAAAATATATTACTTATGTGGCAGAAGGATTACCAAAAAATACAAAAATAATGAAAATAGAAACTTCAAATAAAATTTTCACGGATGTTCCCTTAACTTTGAGTATCGTCGAAGGAAATTATGATTCCGCATTTTCTATCGATGAAGATGGATATCTTCGAACTGCGGAAGAACTCGACGCAGAAATTCAAACTCTTTACACTTTAAAAGTTTTGGCAAGCGGGCAATATATAAAAGCAGCTGAAACTATTATAGAAATTAGAGTTCTCGATGTTAATGACAATGCTCCATCATTTTCTCCAATTAAAGATCGCAAAGTTCAAGAAAATTTGGCTCTTGGAAGTCTTATCACTACTGTGACTGCCAATGATGTGGATGCAGATGTTGATTTGGAATATATGCTAATGCCACCAAATGATTATTTTTATATTGGAAGGTTTTCTGGTGCTATTTATTTAAAGGAACCGCTCGATTATGAAATTTCAAAATCGATTGTTGTTGGAATTCAAGTTTTTGACGGAATCCATATTGTCAAAGCTAATTTCACGGTGAATGTTTTGGATGTAAATGATAACCCTCCCAAATTTACAGCGGATTTATATAAATTTAAAGTTTCACCAAATTCAATGAAAAATGATATTATTGGAAAAGTATCTGCAATTGATCCCGATGAAGGCCCAAATGGCGAATTTCGTTATGAAATTCTTGATAATTCTTCAAATCTTCTTCGAATTGACAGTAAAACCGGCGAACTTCGTTTAAAAAATACCATTAAAGATGGAGTTTATTTTGCTCCAATTCGAGCGGTAGATCGTGGAAATCCTAAACTTTCTTCATTTGCAACAGTTCAAATTCAATTTGTTCAAAATATTACTTATCAAATTGCCGAACTTAAAAATGAAAATTATTCATTTATTGTTGCCGAAAATTACCCATTGTTTTTGCCATTTGGTCAAATCGAATTAAAAAATTTAACACCAGTGGATTATGAAGGTGTATCCCTTCAAATATTGGATCCAGCTTACTTGGAAATTTTCCATTTATCTAATAATGGCCAATTATCGCTGCTGCAAAAAGTTGATCGAGAAACTATTAAAGAATATAAATTTAAAGTTGGATTAATTGTCGAAGAAAATGGAATTCCCAGCAACTCTAAACCGAAAAGCATTTCCACTGTGATTGTACAAATCTCAGATGTAAATGATAATCCCCCAATTTTTGATTCAAGTTCAACAAAAATAATTAAAATTGATGAACAAATGAAAAAAGGCGCAATTCTTGGTCGGTTGATGGCCACCGATCTTGACAATGATAATGACAATGCCGATAATTCCCGTATCCGTTATTCCATTTTGAATGGAAATCAAAGAAATATAATTCGAATTGATTCCATTTCTGGTGCCATTCTTTATGATCATTGGGATGATGAAGAACTTTACGAAAATCCCGGTGTAAATATTTTTAATTTGACCTTTATCGCAACTGACAATGGCTCACCTCCACTTTGGAATGTCTATTTTGCTCAAATTTTTTTTAACATTGATACTTGGTCTGGAAGTGCTCCAATGTTCGCTGTTCCCGTTTATCATAAATACATTTATGAAAATGCTCAAATTGGAAGTGTAGTCCTCAAAGCTCAAGCTCACAATAAATGGGATTATGTTGGTCAAAATTGGAGATATTCTATTTCCGACAACGATGAAATTTTCACTATCGAAACTCATACGGGAGAAGTTTTTCTTAAAGGCGAATTGGATTATGAAAGAAAAAATAATTATGAATTTATGATTACTGTCAAAGATGCCAGACATCGATCCGCGGTAGTTCCCGTGGAAATAACGATAATTGGAGTGGATGAATTTGCTCCAGTTTTTTCCAAATCTTCTTACACCTTTGAAATTCCATTTAATGCTGAAGTTGGACAACGAATTGGAAATGTATATGCAACGGATGATGATATTGGCCAAGATGGAAAAGTATATTATTCCATTCCCGATGATCAAAGTATTTCTTACATTGGAATCGATCCCGATTCGGGAGTTTTAGTCTTGCGTGAACTGTTTCCAGCAAATAAAAGCATTGAACAAATTACGGTTATTGCTTCAAGTGGACTTACCCAACATTCAAGGGCTACAGTATATTTGGAGGTAAATTTTATTATTAAAAATTTTCTAATTATTTGCATAAAAAATAAATTTTAGGCTGCTTCACCAAATTCAATAAAAGCCACAAATATTTTTGGCCTACAAACTTTAAACAAATATATTCTTGCAGTTGGGATTTTATTTATCATTTTATTGTCACTTTTATGTTGCATTGTTTGTTGCATTTATTTCAAAAGCAAAAACCGCAAGAAAAAACCTCAAAAGCAAGTTTATAGTGTTGCAAAAGGGAATATTGCGGTGATGGCAGATATAAATCGAATGTCTCCATCATTTGGCAAACTTGCCCCATCACTTTCGTATGAAAGAACTAAAACATTTTCAATGATTTCGTCTTCAAATAGCAGCGATCGAAATAGTAATAATCCAATGAGGACAAGTTGCACCGATGGCTTTGCAGTTAGATCTCAACCTGATTCTGGCATAGATCCCGATGCCCTTTCAATTAGCAGTAGTGTCACAGATTATTTGCTTCAAATTGGTGTTACTCCTACCAGGCTCGATCCCAATCAAATCCACCAACTATCAGTTTTGGGAAAGCCCTTTTCCGCTCCAGAAAGATTTGACCCAGAATTAAGTGATTTAATTTATGCGAAAGTTGATGATATTCTTGCTCCAGGCAGTCGCATAAATAATGTTAGATATCGGTATGATCCTATTTCGGTATCGTCTTTGATTCCAATTACGCTGGAACAAGAGGCATGTGACATCTTTTGATTTTATTCAAAGATAAATTTCATCTTCCGTCTATTTTTTAGAGCTCCCGCCGTGCACCTTCATTCCAACCTTTAACTGAAGTTTTCACACAGCTATCGCGAATGAAAAATGAACAACAACAATAGCAGCAGCAAAATTCAAATTCAGTTGAATGTTAATAAAAATAAAAAGTTTTAAATTTTTGTCATTAAAAAATAATTTTTATGAATCTCTTACATAGTCAAAATTTAATTGCTCAAACCCGCTAGTGAATAGAATGTATCTCAAAGATTTTTTTAAATGTGTTTTTATGTTTATTTATTTTTTTTGATTGTTAATAAAAGTTTTTAAAAAAATTTAAAAATGTTTCCAACTATTTTTGAAGAACATAAAAGTAAAAAATGGAAAACGGTTGCATTTTATCAGATAGAAAATAGCCACACACAAAAAAGGTAGCTTTTTTTAATAAAATTTTTCTTAAAAATTCAACGTTCATATTTTTTCTCTCATTTTTATAAATGAAAACCAAAGTAATAAAAAGTTTTAAAAAAAGGGTTAAAATAAAACATAAAAATTTTCATTGTTGTTGATCAATCATAATCTCGCATCATTCCTTCCCTTCTCCATTTTTTTTATTATTTCCTTTTTCGCCTTTTTGACAATTTTTTGAAAAGATTTGTGTGAGATATCGCGGGATATACATAGTTTTAAAATTTTCAACAGCGATTTCACTAAAAGGTCGGCATTCATCTTTTCCATCCATGAAAAAAAAATACAAGAGTCATCGGCTGACGCAAAACAAAATAAAAATAAAAAAAATTTTTTGTTGAGAAAATTCAAATATGGGTCAATAGTTTATGTCCACTCTTCTTTTTTTTGACGACGACGGCGATACCGGGAAAAAGAGAGACAAGAATGGCCGATGATGTTCAGCATGAAATAAATGAATGAATTTGAATGAAAATTTCAAGTGAATGGTCAGTCAGTAGCAAAATAAAATGAAATGAAACGTTGGACGTCGTTGGTTGAACTTTTTATTTCCACGTTTTTGAAACCATAAAGCGAAATCGACTGGTTGGATGGATAGATGGAGTGGCCTTGCACAAAAAAAATTGTTTTGAGTTTATGTTTTTCCATGATCATTATTATTTTGAGCGGTGGCGGAAATATGGATTTCATTCCATCCATTATTGTTTTTGTTGATGGTCAGCAACAAATAAAAATAAATTTGACCAATTTTTTAGTTTAAAAATTGTTTTGTTTTTTTTCTAAAAATTATGTTTGATTTATCAAAAAAATGCCATGACCGGTCTTTTCTCTTTCTTTCTTTCTTTTTATTTTTTTCGATTCATATGACGACCGACGACGACAGTCACTTTTTTGTATTATAAACCAGTAATTTTGACGTGATCGGGCTGGCTCGCGCTCATCATCGAAAATGATTAGTTTCCGTTGCTGTTGTTGATGCATGGATGGCTGACAGCTCTGTAGAAGAATGTTTTTTTAGTTGCTGTGCCTCTCTCATCCTTTTGAACTGTCCATTCAACCGACTTAGAACTTCCAAAAGAAAAAAAAAGGCTCCTGGAATCACTTTTCCATCCATCCATTTTTTTAAATTTAATGTATATTTTTTTCGACCATTGCTCATCAGAAATTTTTCTTCCATCTGAAGAAATGAAGAAGAAAAAAATGAAATCAAGCGCATTCTTTTTTTTTATTCCGTTTTACGACCTTGAAGATGAAGAAGTTTTTTTTTTCTCCTGCTGGCTGTAGTAGTGGCTGGCAGCCAGAAACAAGAAAATATTTTTTCATTCAACTTCTTCTTGATTGTCGCTGCTTTTTTTAATTTCTTTTTTCTATTTTTATTTTTTTGTTTTGTTTTGTTGTTTAACTGTTTTGATGAGACTTGATTTTTTTTTCAAGCGTCGCTGAAATTAAAGAGTCAAAAAAGCAGTCGAAAACAAACCTTAGAATTATTGCCAGCTTCGTTCATTCATTTTCATAAAATGAGGAAAGTCATAAATCAAAAAATGCCATTTCGCGCGTTCCCTCTTTTATTTAAATTTTCCTTCTTTTGGATATCGTTGAAATGGAAAAAACATCATTCATTTTATTTTTCTGTTTCATTTTCAATTTCTAGGAAAATTTTCGAAAAAGACTCTCCTCAATTTCATGAGGTAATGTAAAAAGAAGAAGTAACCTTGCCAACGCCTAAAAAAGCCATTCCAATACCACCGCCAAAAAAAACCGATTGGAGAGGCAATGATTTTTTTTGTTCACTGTTTGAGCATCGGCGCCATAGGTAGCAGAAAACAACGTTTTTTATATTTTATTTTCGAGGTCAGATTCTTTTTTCTCCCGCTACCTTTCTTTCTCTTTGCTTACTATTAAACTTGATGATCGTATTCTATTCTTCTTCTCCTTCTTCTTCTTCCTGAAACCGGTTGTTGTTGTTTTTTTTATTTATTTCTCTCCCATCTTTTTTAAGAGTTATTTTTGCATCGTGAAAAAAGAAGAATTTTGAAATTAAAGTTTTAGTAAAGAAAAAAAAGAAAGAAGATGTTTATCGTTTTTTTGTATTGATTTAGCTTATTTTAATTTTACTTTTTTTTCAGTGATGGAACCTGTTAGACATGTAGAACAGATAGAAGTGATTGAGCATAGCGTGACCGAAGGAAGAAGACCGATCTCAACAGGTACCAAAAATTTGAATAAATATTTTTGACAACCATTAATTAATTTAATCGATGGTTTTATTTTTTTATAGAAAATATTATTGGTTATATACCTCAATCAACAGAATATCGAACCACATCAGAAAATTTTGTTACTACCACTGCTGCAAGTGGCGCGCCTTTTAATGAACCAGCTGATCGAAGGTTTCATTTTACTGGTGAACGAGATTTCAGTCGAGAACCCTCATTTTTGCATCATTCAGCCGCGGGATTACCACATTTGCCACCGCCCATTCTTCATTCCACTCCTGAACGAAATAATAGTGGCATCAATAACTATGGCTACGATGTCCATGAAGTTGTTACTTCAGGTGCAAAATAATTTTATTTTATTTTTTAAAGAAATTTCAAGGATAAAAAATAACTAAAACTAATAACTTACAGAAGGTGGCGCCCGAATTGTTCAGTCACATGGAAGTGGATTGGCAGAAATATCTCCAACAAAACATAATAATTCATCTTTTTTAATGCATGATCGAAGCTTAGATACAACCATTCACAATCAATCTGGAGCTAAAAGCAGTAAAGAAGTTGGATTTATTAAATCTGGTGGTGGATCAGCAAATGTTAGTGGAAGTAATTCTGATCAACTGCATTCCATTCTTAAAAGTAATACCGAAGAAGGATGGCGAAGATTTCAATCAGATGAAAAGTGGGTTTCTGAAAATTGTAAAAATAAAAGAGTTGTGAATACCCATTTCGCGCATATTTTTTTTTGACACGCCATTCATGCTTCCTTAAACAAAACAAATAGTTTTTTTTCGTTGTTGTAATGGTTTTTAAAATACAAACAAAAAATGCAAAAAAAAAATTGATTTGACAAAAAAAGAAAAGTAAAGTAAAAAACCTTGAGAAAATATTTTCATTTCATTTTGTTTAAAATGGTTGTTACTTACATAGGTGTGGAGGAAGATGATGGCTCAAAAACGAGTGAAATGAGGTTTTACTTTTGGTTAAAAATATTTATTGTAAATTAACTTTTTTTTAGTTCGCTTACAAGAAAAGATAGCTACAAGCGAATGCAGGATCAAGTTGAAAATGCTTCTGTTTATGCCCCATCTTCAAATGCCACTATGATTACTAAAGGATCTAAAGAAAAATGGGCTTTTAATGAGACTGGCCGATCACAACAAGATGGTCGAAGTTTTGGACAAAAAACTAAAGATTTCTTTTCAAACCTTTACGACGCCTTTAGGTAACGCATTTTTTAACTTTCATTTTCCAAACAAACATTTTTTTAGTAAAATTAAATGGACTTCCAAAGCCGTTCGAGCCTTTATATTATTACTTTTATGCTTATTTTTACTTTTATTTATTTTATACCTCATTTTTAATTCAATTTTTGCTCCATATTCCGTTCGCTCATTATATATGTATCCACCGGTTTGTGATGATTGTTTAAAGAAAAATCCTTCAGCTGTTTCAAATCGAGCTCCAAGTAAAGTTTATATACATTATTATAGTCCAGCTCAAGCAAGATTTGAAATGATTGGAAATCCGCCATTAAAAAGTAATTCATTTACTGCAGTTGATTTTGATACGGTAAAAAAAGTTTATTAACAAAATTGAAAAACGTTTTTTAATTTTTGTGATTTTTTAAGGGTTATATTGCCATAGCAGATCATGCATTAACCGACCAAAATGGTAAACATACCACTTGTTTTATAATGGAACTTGATCGCAGCGCTTTACCAAGCATGGATGTCCTCCAAGATGGTTTAGCTTCAAGTTATGAAGAAGTTCGAACTCAATTTGGTTGGCAAGAATATTGGCAATATCTTCCTGAAAGAATAGATAGCAATGAAGCTATGAATAAATTTCGAGATAGAATTCCTGATTGTCAAGGAGCTCAATGGTATTTCCTGAAACACACAGTTTATACCAAAGGTTTGAAAAATTCATAAAAAATAAATCCAAAAACCTTTGAACTTTAGATGAATATTGCTCAGATTGTTATGACTTTTGTCTTCCTGATTATGCCGTTCAACGCCGCCAAAAATATGATGACCATGTTACTATTGGAATTAGGCGTCTTAATTGCTTTAGATTATACGTTCCTGAATGGTCACGTTTCCAACTAAAAAGTGATCCCACTGGAGGTCATTGGGAATATCCCATGAAACCTCAATACACCCAACGAGATAGCAGTGGTGAATGGACTAACTGGTCGCCATCCACATATTTTCAAAACCAAAATCAACATCATCAACAACAACAACCTCAGTGATTAATTTTTAAAAGTTATATGTAAACATTGATAAACAATTACAAACTAAATAAAATCTTTAATATGATTAAACGTTTGTTGTATTACATGCACTGATACGTTGCTGCGGCTATGTCCCACATTCACTAGTTTACATTTCATTTAAAAGCTTTGACAAAAATTACTAGCAAGTTTTTTGGTTTTCATTTGTATGATCGAAAACTTTCATCACGTTTACAATAACCTTAGTTGTCACAGAAAATCACAATAACACATTTATTACAAATTCGTACATTGCAAAAAAAAATTACAAAAGTAAATACAAACAATCAACTGTAATAACTAAAAATCAACCATTTTTTTGAATATTAATATAAGCATATCTGCTAGAGAATTTCAGTAATCAGAGATGGAAACATCATGGAAAGTTTCATTGAGATTCTTTCTAAAAAAAGCACAACAAAGTATTAGACAGTTATAAAGTTAAGAGAAATGAAACATACCGTTTAGCAGCAAGATCAGTATAAGGCGAGCATGGAGTAAAGGCGCGTTTGCGTGGATTCGCGCGAAAGCTACGTCGAACAGTAAATTTATGATAGAAACTTCGACGAGTAAATGAGCCACATAATTTTGAAAGCTTCTTCACAACCAATGGTGGAAATGCTTTAACTTGAGATGAAGTATGACGAACATTACGCGAATAAACACGTGGCATAGGCATTCTAGGATTCTTCGGAACAGTTCCTGGTGGACACAAATAAGCACAAAATGCACGTAATGGATGTTTTTGATTTGCAACATTTTGAACACAACCAAGTTGAAATGCTCGACCAATAGTGGGAGCAAGATTTACTTTTGAACTTGAAATCTAAAAAACACATTATTGTCACAAGCTTTATCAGGTTAATGAAGCTTACGTTTTCATATCCAAGTGAACTTAAAAACAAGTCACAATCCATAACAATTTCAACAGGTAGAGTATCACCAGTATCTTCACGAACACCAACAGAATCAAATAAAAGCTCTTTAGGGCCAACACCAACAAGATGAGCATAACAGACGATTGTTGTTCCAAGAGGCGTACATGAAAGAGCGATAAAATTCATTCGTCGAAGCTTTGTCTTCAAGAATGATGGAACAGGTCTAACAAGAGCAAGTAAAGTACGACTAGGTTGAGTAAGCATTTGAAAGCGATGATTCTGAAACAACGAGAGGTAAACAAGGAAAGTAAAGGATCAAAGATTACTTACTATTTTAGCTTCAAGTTCATTACCAACCAAAAGTTTGCGAAGAGTGTTAGGTGAAGGCCAAATTTGAGGATGAATAACCACATTTGAAGCAGCACCATCAGATGCAATAACCAAACCATCATTACGACTTTCTTTAACCAATAATTCAGCATGGAAAACATGAGCAGTAGATTTGGTAGTATCTGTAAAATTATGTCATTAAGTTAATCAAAAAACATGTAATGATGCTTTCGGATGCAAGAGAGGTTGTAACAAAGCATTGTGGAAAAATATTCCATTAACAAGTAAGCAAAACATACCAAAAGTTAACCATTCACAATAGTAGCCCATATATGTTTTGAAATTTCTCCACGTCGATGGAAAGTCATAAGTTAACTTGAATTCAACTTCAGTACCAATGGGAACAGCTGTTGAAAGATTAGCATTACCCAAATGCATTGGAGTTCCATTGATAGTTGTATTTCGAGTAAAGAAGACAAATACACCATGATCCTTGAATGAACGAGCGCAGATGATTCTTCCATAGTTTTCATTTACTTCAATAACCAAACCTTTCTTCGTTTTCTTTGTAGATTCTTTAGGTCGAGTATTTTGAACAGGACCTGAAAAATGATATTTCAATAGTAAAAAAATTAAGAGCAAAAAATTTAAGGAAGATAATAATGGAAAAGATTGTTCGAAACAATAATGGTTAACCTTGTTTTTCTTGACCATTTGAGGAATCAATTAATAAACATAAAAAAAGTACTTACCACTACGGTATTCAGTAAAGAGTCTATTTGGATAAAACATAGCAACTAAAAAACAAAGTCGTTGAACAACAAGCAAACAAAAAAGTAAAAAATCTTGAGTAAAAACAAACTTCAAAAAGAAAGATGAGTAAAATGTGAGAGACAAGAATTATTGCAAGCAAAGCGTTACAAATAATTTAGGTCTTATAAAGAAAGTTTACGGTTGCTAAAATTCGGGGAGAGAACACTTGCCCGACGGTGTGAAAAAAGTGTGAAAAGTTGCCCGACCTGGCAAAAAGTAATGAATGACAAGTGTGAAAAAATGAAAAGAGCGTCGGGCAAAAAAAGAAGCTCTTTAAAAGTTTCAAATTTGTGAAATTTTTTATTGATTTGTTTCAAAAATATATGCATAAATTTATTTACATTTTAAAACTATTATCGCTCGAATTTAATTACCTTGTTAACCAATTTTATTTTTTAAAAATGTTGCAATTATTTTTACATTAAAAAAAAGCTAAAAAGACACAATTGGCTCAAAATGGTTCCCATTAACATAATCGACAAAAAGAGAAGGAACATTATTTACTGCTTTAACAACTTTATCTTCCGTCATTGTTAAATGGGGCGCAAAAATAAAGCCGTTGTTACTTGGGTATCTAAACCAAATATTTAGACCAATTAAATCAGATAAGCCATGGGCATCGTCGTTTCCGGCCCAAAGCTCCAGTGGTACACCTTCATTTTTGTAAAGCACTTTTAAAATTTCATCACGTTTTCGTTCAAATTCTTTCACGATTTTTGCGGAACCAATACTATGAATTGTTAATCCATGTTTGATGATATGGTCATAAGTTCTTAATCTTATTTGCCAGTGGTGTCGTTGATTTCCAGTTAACAATACTGAAGCTGAACGAAAGAAGCAATGTCCATCACCCCTTGCTTTACCTTTTCGAAAAGTCAACGGATTGTACACATTATTCGAAGCGGTTAATAAAGGAGATTCTTCAACAAGGCTTGGATCTAATCCCAACCGCTTTAAAGATTCTATGATTTGATCTTTTGAAGGAGAATTAAAATAAACGTTAACATCATCATTTGGTATTATTCCACCTGGACGAAGTTTTTGATTGTCCTTTTTTTGAGAATTTAACATATTCTTGCTTGCCATAACTCGAGGATTATTTATACCATCGACTTTATCCATATCTTGCTGAATTTTTGGTTGAAGTTTAACTTCATCTTCAACCACTTCCACGCTTTCATTTGCCTGAACAGAATTTAAAAGACGTTTGTTGAAGTTTGATGTTTCTGATTTAATTTTATTTTGAATTTCTGGGGCTTTAAAATTCAAAAAATCTTCTCTTCTTTGTTCACCAGTAAGCTCATCAATTAAGGCATTAGCTTCGGTAATAGCTGACCAATCAAAGGGAATGGTTTCATTTAAACTTTCGGACAAAAGTTTTTGAACTCCATTATTTTCTTCATCACCGACAATATCTGCTTCATAAGTTCTTGATGCTTGTTCATCGAAAGTTTCATTCATCTCCATTTCGACCATTTTTTCGGCATTTTCAATAATTTTGTGTAAATCTTTTGATTTTTTAAAATCATAATCTTCATAATCCTCTAATAAATCTTCAGCATTATCAGCTTGCTGTTGAGTAGCAGTTGCTTTTGCGGATTTCATAGTCATCAAACTTTTGTTACGAACTTCATGTAATAAATAGGAAATACGGGAGCAATGCCTTGCTTGAATTTCCAATAGTTCTTCATCGCTTGCATTCTATAAAAAGTAACAAATTTTTAAATGTATTTCTCTTTTTTATTGCTTTAACTTACTCTTTCTGAAGCTTCTTCCATAGCTTCAGAATAATGATCTTCATATGAACTAATTCTAACTTGAAGTTCCGCATATTTTTTATTTTTGGGCTTTGGTTTGATTTTTCCATCCAAAAATTTCAAAATCCTCGATTCAGTTTTAGAAAACATTGTTTGTTGAATTTGTAAAAATACTTTATATTTGGGATTTTTTGGAATAACCATTGGAAGAAAGCTGTGATATCCCTCGCATACATTGGTGTTTCTTTTATTGAGATTGAAAAAAGAGAAAGTATTTCCAGCCTTTAATCTTGGAATCCAAGTACGGTTCATATAAGCCACTATTTGCTTCAATTCTTTTGTGGGCCAATGTTGAGGATCAACATTTACAGGAACTGGTGGAACTTTACTCAAAACATGTTCCCAAAAAAAAATAGCATCATTTGCAGGAAGCATTGGTAAAGCTAATTGAAGACGGAACCATCTCCTGATAGAATCGAATTCAGGCTTTCCTTTTTTTCCAGCCATATAATGATCGTAAAGCCCTTTGCTTTTGATGTATCTTAAGAAAGCCTGGTCGAAATGGAAGAGGCAGCCATATACTTTATCAGCCCCATTGAGTTTTTGAAGGGCATTTAAGAGCCCATTCTCATAATCGCAATGTACACGATCAAATTCTGGTTGGATACCATATTCTGCCCATTTTTGTTTTATTACATTTATGATGGTTTCATAAGTTGCTTGATCTTTATTAACCATTGGCGCCATTAAAAGTACATTCCATTCTTCACCAAATTCTGTTTTAACAAGGCCATGAATATAAAAAGTTTGTGAGAACCCATATGGGGCTGTACTAAATGTAGCGTCACATGCTAATGTTTTTGAAGAAGCCATTATCCTAAGTGCTTGTTCAGATGCAAAAACAGCAGTGCCATTATCTTCATATTGCAACCAATCTAATCCTTGCAAAAGTTTTGAATGCTCTTGTGCAATAGTTCCTGGTATACTTGAAGGTAATAATTTACCATGTAATCTTTGCAATACCTTTTTTACATCAATATATTCTTCCAATTCATCTTGAATTTTTTCCATCACAGCTTGTTTGAAGGCCATATTATGGGCATCGATCGGTTTAACATTCCTTAATACATCCTTGCGCATTTGTGTTTTGATCTTCCTTAATTTTTGTTCATTTTGTGGAATTGGGCCTTTGCAATTGATTGAATGATTAAGTTCAACATAAAAAATTTGGTTTATCATGTGAGCTTTTGATGCATCTTTTGCTTTTCGAGGACAACGATTACAGTGATAATGTACTTTTTTTCCACGACTTTTACTTACTGTATAAGTGAAGAATTCACCTTTAACTTCTGCAAGCACAGTGGAGTTTTTGAGTCTGATATTTTCAATAATTTGATATGAAACTTTGAGACGGCCATCTTTATCTTTTTCGTCTGAATTGCCGATTGCGCCATTGGTGTTTTGAACATAAACATTATCATTATTTAAATCAATATCATTATCGTCATGATATTCTGCAGCTGGAAGCTTAGGATCAATATTTTCTTTGATGGATGGTAAAAAATTTCTAATATTATTCAATAAATCTGGAAATAATTCTTTATTTCCTTCAAGCTCATTTAACAAGCTTCCGGCCATTTTTGCTGTTTCAATACATGAATTTTGGAATTTTATGAGTTTTTGTGCAAAAGCTTGGGCTTCTTTATTTTTGATAGCATCCGATGCCGTCGTTTTTAAAGAATTAAAAAGGCTTGGATTTTGAAATGACAGTTTTTCAGGGACTGTGGAAGAAACAGCACTTTTATCCTCATAGCTTGTATTAGTTAAAAAACTTTCATTTAAACCTTGATCCATTTCCATTGATTCTTTTTTTAAAGTTGGAAATAGTAATTTATGAGTTTCTGAAGGTTCGGGAACTGCTGAAGAATCACTAATTTGAGGAGCATTTTGGGATTCGAAGTCCATTTGAAATTCATCAACAAATTCTAATTTCTTTTGCTTCATTTTATTTTGCTTAGCTGATAAATACTTCTGCAATACGCCACGAACAGAGCCTTTTGTTACACCATATTTATTGTTTGTAATTTCGTTAATTTCAGTAGCGCATTTTTCATAACGTTTTGATTGATTCGTTCCTTGAAACTTTGAATATTTTTCAAGAACTGGTTCCAGTAAAGGGTCTTCATGAACAGGTAATTTATTGTAAGCTAAAGGTCTCATCCTAATAAACTCTTTTGGTGGAGCATTGATTTTTTTAGCAATATAATTAATAGGTTTTTTTTCTTTCATTTTTTGATTATTGGGCTTTTTTATAGAAGATAATTTGCTTGCTTTGTTGTCTGCACCACCATAACACTTATATACGAATTCACTATCGTTTTTATCTAAACAATTCTACTATTAATGAAACATTCAAATATTTTTTCTTACCATTATCATTTTTAGAAATTAATGAATCAAATTTTATTTCAGGTAATTTTGCTTGACCTTTTTGCTCTAAACATGGGGAAATTAAAATAGTCTAAAAACTAAAACATACTAGGTGTAAATTCCGGAGTTTGATATGTTTTTTTTATTTTGTCCAATTCATTTAAATCACTTGATTCCTTGGATGAGATTATGGGAGTTTCAGAGGTTTTCTCTTGCTTTTTTTCAATAAATGGCATTTCAGATTTATTTTTGTGGTCAATGCTATCATTCTAAAAAAAATATATTCACTAACAATTAAAAAGCTTTAATTAAAAAATCTCACCATTATTTCATTTTTGTTTTTGATTTTGGTTATTTTTCCAGCAATGATGTTGGGTACTTGCTAAAAATTAACACGATTTTGATAAAACTTAAAAATCAAAAATCAAAAAAAGCTAAATTTAAGGTTAAACCAAATAGACACATTATGTATTATTTAAATTCTCACCTTTACTTTACTCATAAATGAATCAAATAGTGAATGGGATGGTGCCGATCGAGTTCGCTGTTGAACACATTTTCGAATTCTTGACATTCTTCGTTCTTTGACATCCTCTGAATCCTCCTCTTCATTTTCAAGAATGAAGGGTTCTTTTGGTTCTTTATGATGGGTTAGCTGGATATCTTTTAAAATTTTGAAGCAATTTGGTTTCTGGATTAATGGTTGATTTGTTTGAGCGATATCATTTCCACCACTATTTCCTGTTGCATTTCTTACTTGTGCTGCATTTTGTAATAAATTTTGAGCAGCTTCCATTGGATCAATCTTTATACCCTCTTTGGTTGCTGGTGGTTGTTGAATTAAATGGGAAGAAGATTGAACACATGTATTTCGGGATGAACTTGAAGAGGAAGAAATACGAGAATTTTGAGCAGTTTGAATAGGAGGATTATTCATTTCCTTTTTTAAATTCTTAAGGCTTTCCATCATTTGGGTTGGAACTTGAGGATCCAAACCCTTTGAAGATCCATCTTTCGATTTGCCATAATTAAACATGGCTAAAAAATATTTAAGCCTTTAAAAAAAAGCAAATCAAAACAAATATACACGATATTTATTTTTATATTGTACTTAAAAATTTTCTAAATAAATTATTTTTCTTCAAAGAAAAACACTAATGTACAATTTTTTGGTGTGCTTTGCGCAATGCTTTTTTTAAATGTCAAGAAACAAACAATTTGCCGTCTTTTTTGATCTTTTTATTCGGCTGTCTACTTTGATGAGAATAAAAAAAAACAGTCATTTGCTGAAAAAATTTCCATTTTATTTTTGCTTAAATTTCTTGGAAATAAAATCGATTGAAAACAATAATTTGACTGTTTTAAAATGCTCGAATGGATATTGAGGCCAACTACTGGAATTGGTTATGTTGATAGACTTCTTACTCAATTCTTAGCATTTTCTTTTATAATCTGTGGCACGTTTATGGGTTATAAAACCTATGGAAAAGGCGGTATTAACTGCTTATCTAAAGCAGATTGGGTTGATTCATGGATCGGCTATGCCCTTGATATATGCCTCGTCGAAGGTTCATATGTTGTTTCTCAAAACCATCCACTTCCACCAACATATTCAGAACTTTTGGCGTCCAAAAAGATAAAATATTATCAAGCAAGTTTAAACTTTTATTTTAATTGTTTCCAAGTTGATTCTTTTAGTGGCATCCTATTCTTCTTATCATTTATGGCGGGTTTTTGCATCTACCTTTAATCTTTTGGGCATTTGTAAACACTTTTGGCTGTAAGCGTAATAAGTTTTTTTGATGAAATGTATTTAATGATTTTATAGATTTTAATTGTGAAGCTTTTTGCAAAGCTACAAAGCAAGTTTTAAAAGGCCCTCACAAGGCTATTCTTTTTCAACGAAATGTAAATTCATTTGGACATAGTTTATTCGCTCCAGTGCCTGAAAGAAAAAAAAGAAATTGTTGTGTAACTATTTTCATGTAAGTTTAGATAATTATTTTCTAGTAAAAGCTTGAATTTTAGTTACCTCTTTAATTTATTGGAAAATAGTTATTTACCCGCCCTTTATTTATTTTTTAAAATTTGGAATCTTTTTAATATTGTTATTGTTGTAAGCTTTTCTTCATATAATTCAATGGACTTAAGTGATTTTAAATTTACTTTTAGTTTTTTGCCATTAATATTTTTTTTACTGAAGATGATGAAGATATATTTGGAGTATATACAATGGTTGGATTATATTCAAATAAATCAACTGCTTTCCCATCTGTTACAACATGCTCCTTTCTTGTTCGCGAAATTGGCAACTCAGATCTTACAAGTATGAGTAAAAAATCCATCGATTGCTCATTGATTTTAAATTATTTATATAAGAAAGTTTACATTTCTTTATGGTTTATTCTCCCAGCATTATTCATAGTAAACACGTGGCAAATTTTAACGTCACATGCAAAGTTGTTTACCAATAAAAGAAGCTATTTAACACGGCTTTTAATATCGGGAGATGTTGTTATTAATGAAAGTAATGTAGCAGCTGTGGATGATTTCGTTAAAAGTTTCAACTTGAATTGCCTTTTTGGTATCAAAATGTTGGAACGTACGATGGGTTATTCTTTTGCTGCAAAAACTGTTGTGCAACTTTTTAATGATTTAAATAAAGCTTGCTATTAATTTTTTTATTTCGCTTTTTCTTCTCTCTTAAATGATCCTTAAAATAAATATTAAAAACTTTATTATAATTCAACAGCAAAAAAATACACTATCAACAAGCAAAAAATTCCAAACAAGGTATTGGTAAATATTATTAAGAAAAAACAAAAATATTTTTGACATAATTAGGTAAAACATTAGTCAAAAAACATCGACTAAATCAAAATGTCTAAACCATTTTATTGCTGGAAAATATGGCGAAGTTGCTTTTGGAAAGAGAAAAGAGAAAATTGCTTTTCAAACTTTCCGCCATTGGCGTTGATGCGCCTTTAGCCAGGTCGGGCAACTTTTCACACTTTTTTCACAGCGTCGGGCAAGTGAGGGCTCACCTAAAATTCAAACAAATAACTTTTGTGTGTGTCAAAAATTTTAACATCTTCCACATTCAGCAAGCTTTTTGTATTTTAGTTGTATGATTTATTAATCAATAGCTTGAAGCATTTATTAAAATCTTACATTTTTTGTAATCAAAAATCGAATTGATGAAATCTTTTCCATTGACTCTATTGTTGTTTTAAAAAAGGTTGAATGGGTTTCAGTTATAAACTGAACTCAATAAAAGAGGTTGTTCCATTTTTTTGGCAGCATTCAATGCATAAATATTGTTTGCAAATACTAATGCTAATAATACTAACATACTTCACTTTTATATGATCACCTTCTTCTCAAATATTAAACTTTTATTCTTATCTTAGATTATTCTTATGCTTTTAAAGCATCCTTCATAGCTAAAGAATATCCTCCTGCTCCTTTAATTTACACTTACATAGTGTTTGGTACTAGCAATGATTTTAGTACTTTTTTTCAGAGTCGTGATCCAATTTTTTACTTTTTCAAACCAACCCATGAACGAATATCCCAAACTTACAGCACGTTTAAAATGACTCCGTTCTAAGTTTACCATTTTAGTAAGTTAAAAGTTGTTGATCTCTTTTATTTTGCAGCAGAAATTTTCTATTGGTGAGTATGGCGACTCGGCATCACTCTTTCTTGCGCAACGAGGTAATCGTAAAACTACCACCGTGGTTGAATGCGCTCATCAGATAACTAAAATATAAAAAGGACAGGTTTTTGTTAACATTCATACAGATTACTGATATCATTCCGGTTGCTGCTGCAAACCTTCGCAAAATTGACTATAAACATGCTTTCTCAGAGATGAATGAATTAACTCTAGAATAAGTAACTACCATCACTGCATTGATTTAAAGAGCCTACAACAAGTCCACAGATATTACAAATTCTTTCATTTAAAAGATTACAAAATAACTACAAACAATTAACTTTATTAACTAAATCAGATATTTTTATGAAAACTATTATAAGGATTGATGTTATTCAAAAATCGGAGCCAAAGGTTCATTGAAGCACCATATAAAGGGTATAAGGATTTAGCATCTGAAATGTGTTTTGTGTACATTATGCTTTCCGTTTGATGAAAGTTAGAGCTTAAAAAGTGTAATGATCCGCTTTTTTGGAATCATTGTTAGCCAATCGAATTTATGATAATAATAAAAAATTTAAAAAAAGACAAGTAAAGAGCCTCCCTAGGGAGGCGAACCTGCTTGTTCGAAAAATAAATAAAAAATACAGAAAAATAAATAAATTATAAAACAGCGATGAAAGTTTAAAAGTTTTTTTCTTCTTCTAAGTCTTCGGAAATTCATCATCGCTTGGCCCTTTAAGATAAGGTTTAGCTGCTGCAGGAGATTTCCAAAAAAAAGTTTTCGTTGTTACATTGGTAATAAACTTTTTTTCAGTTTCATCTGTAATAGGTGGAGCAAAAGATATATGGAATGGAAATCCGGGAGTTCCATGTTTCTAAAAACTTATTTTGTAAATAATTTAAAAAAAATATATTTTAAAAAACCTTTAAAAATTCAAAAAATTCATTTTCATCCAATAAATTATCAATTTGATATGAATGAAATTCTTTAAATTTTTGTTTTCGATTCATGGAGCAAAGCTTTTGCAAGGTAAATGGGGAAACATGAGAGGATCCAAGCCTGAAAAAAATAAATAAAGAATTGATTTTTATAAAGAGTTCTTGGGTTTAAAAAATATATATACATAGTTTACTTACTTAAATTTAACAGCATTTGGAACTGCTGCAATGATGTTTTCAACAGCCAAATGGTTTCCATTTGAATTAATAACTCCTTTGATTTTTATTTCCTCGATGGTTTCTTCTTTCGTTAAAATTTCGAATTCTTTATTCGTTAAAGTATAATTCACGGATAAATTAATGATAGTGCATCGAGTAATTTTAGAGATCCACAATGGTAATCTTTGGGGCGAATATGTACAAAAAATTCTTCCTGTAATCCATATATTTTTTATCGGAATAAAATCTTTTGATGGTCTAATCATAATTTTAATCAATGGATCCTTTTTGAATTTATCAAAATTATAATACTTCGATTCTTTTCCAATTATATTTAGCTCATATTGATTGAAACTAATAGCTTCATGTCCTGATGCAGCAGCGTAACTACTGAAAGTTAAATTATCGATAATATGAAAAGGACGTCGATGATAAAAATATTTGCATGATTTATAAAGTTTTTTGAAAACTTTTTCATTGGGAGTTTTGAGCAAATAATCGATAAATGATTGATGGAATGGAAAATTTTGGTGAGCAGTGTTCTCAAAATTAATAGCATATGCCATATTTGATTGAAGAAAAAAAAAACAATTTATATTACCAAAAAATGCCAACTAAAAAACTAAGAATTAAAGAAAAAATAGCAAACCTAATAAATATGAATGAAAAAATCAAATAACTATCGATTTTTTCTTGTATAAGAATTGCATAATCTGATTATTGTTAATAAAAAAAAGTATTTAAGGATACCCGGAGAGACATTTTTGGAATGAAAGACGTCGATATTATGATATTTTGTTTTCAGATTGCCTCAAAAAAAATTTTACCCATGGGACAACGAATAAAGTAAAAAAATTTGGAGTAATCTTTAGTTTATTGATAAATTTAAAGTTTTATGCTTGGCTATCATACTTTGCGCAAGTTTTTTGTTAACAGGAAAAATTAAATCACTAGATACACTTTAATGTTAATACACATTACCCTCAACTACCTCATGCCCTTCACGTAAATATGAACCATCCTTAAATTAAAATATTTTTTATAACGTTATAACCCATCAATTAATAGCAAAAAATCTTCAAAAATGTTTATAACTTTTCTTGTTAATATGTCAATAATGGCATCATATTAATTAAGCGCCAAAAGCCTAAACGTTGCTTGACTCACTTTTAAGTTTTGCTATTTTTCATTGTTCTTTTCTTCTCTTTATTTTTGCTTGCTGTTTAGTATTTATTTAAAAAAGTCTTGTTGGTTAGTTACATAGTAGTTTAGTAGTTTACTGTTTCCATCCATTATTTCGGTGGATTTCCGTTGCTGCAATTTTGGCGAATATATTTGTTTACATTGTGGGCATGTACTTTAACTTCTTTTTTACATTTTATCAAAAGCTTTATTACCATTAAGAATGACACACAACAAGCATTTAAAATTGTCGGCCATCGTTAATTTTGACTGATGAAATTTCGAGTTGTGCATAATTATTTACGAAATTGGATAAATTAATTGCAAACCACATTGAAAATGAACCAAGGAATTTATTGGAAATATGTTTCACAATTTTTCTTATAAAGGATGACATTACGTAATGAAAGAAATTTACGAGAGCTATCCTTTTTTTCAAAATTTGCGCCACAAAAATATCTGCGCGAGACAACCATGATTACTATCATCAAAAAAATTATTCAAAGTGTCAATTTTATTTCTCTTTTTCCATGCCATTTTTTACTTTATTTTTGCGTTTCGTTTCATTGTATTTGTGATGCTTTTTGTGCTGACTTGTTTTTACTAATTTTACAAATATTTTAGCAATATGGCTTTCCCGTTCGATTTGACAAATTTCAGAAATCAAAATTTTCCGTTTCCTGCCGATTTGAAGAAAAATTTCTCGAAATGCAATTTTGGCAAATCAAAGATGAAACTTCGTCAAACGTGTAAATTCTTTCAAAAAGTTAATGAACTTTCAATTGTGGAAAATCTTTATTATGGACACGAAAAAATCTTATATGCAATTGGAAGTGAACTCAATGTACCTGATATTGAACGAATGAGAATAATCGACGTTGTTACAAACAAAATTGATTGTCGTGTTTTTGATTCTCAAATGATGTCTATTCCAAAAATCAAACGATGTGAAGCCAAAATAGTTTCTCTACCTGAATGTAATCTCTCTTTGGAAGAATTGTGCTTTTTTACTAAAACTCGTCATGTTAACAAATGGTATGCACCTCGCGCTATTATTCGCAATGTTCGCGGAAACCTTTTTTCTCTTAATGAGTTGTTATGGCATTTACCTAATGCTGACACTGTTTGGTATGTTTTTTATCATAATTTTTGTTCACAAAAGTTTTTTTCAGTGCTACTGTTCAAGGTATAAATTCTGCAAGTTCATCTCAAATTTGTTCATTATATACAAAAGTCAAACATTTCTTCCTACACTATCGTGGACCATTAAATGTTGAAGAATTTTGTGATTATCTCAAGGTATGTTTTTAACTTTCTTTGATTTTTATGACCTTCTTTTTTTATATAAAAAACTCGCACCAAATGCTTCAATTCATTTAACTTTCGATGAATTATCAAATGTCCAACTTATGATTCTCTACTATGAAATGAAAGCAAAAATGGATACATGGATCCCTGAAGGTGAAAAACCATTATTTTATATTCATGGCACAGTTTTCTGGTAATTTTCACTACAATATCTTTTTCACTTTTATGTTCTTCAGTTTTAAATAAATTCGTTTTTTGCTAATTTTTTGTTATAACCTATTTTGGCTATTTGTAGCGACGTGCGTGGTTAAGCTTGAGGTATTGCTGTTTCGAGATTGAGACGCTTGAGCTTTTGTGTGGCAGCTTCAGATGCACCTTCTTCTTTTGCGGATTGATCATCGTCGTCTTCATCATCAGAGGTCTTGTTTGGAGTTGAATTTTGAGGTCCTTTAATTGCAACATTGGCTTTGGAAGGTGTCTGTGTCTTTGAAGTTTTTATGCCTCTTTATGATGACGCTTACGAGGTGGAGATGATGAGGTAGGGGAATGAGACATATGCTTCACGCGATCAGCAGAAATTTTCTATTGGTATTAATGACAACTCTGCATCACTTTTTATTAGACAACGAGGTAATTTTTAAATTACCAACATGGTTTAATGCTTTTATCGGACAACAAAAATACAAAAAGGTTGACTTTTTTTAAGATTCCTAAAGATTACTGATATCATTCCTGCTGCAAACTTTCGCAAAATTGACAATAAATTGACTGAGATGAATGAATTCTTTGTTGTCTGGAGAACAGAATAAGTAACTACCATCACTGCATTGATTTAAAGAGTCTACAACAAGTCCACAGATATTACAAATTCTTTCATTTAAAAGATTACAAAATAATTACAAACAATTAACTTTATTAACTAAATCAGATATTTTAATGAAAACTATTAAAAGGATTGATGTTATTCAAAAATCGGAGCCAAAGGTTCATTGAAGCACCATCTAAAAAATGAGTTAGTGAGTTCATAGTATTTGTAAGTAAAAGAAGACACACCGCTTTGAAGAATCATCGGTATAAGATGAAGAAGGAGAAAATGTACGTTTCATTTGAGTTGAGCGGAAACTGATCCTAGCATTATATTTATGATAGAAAGATCGACGAGTAGGAGTAATTGGAAGAACGTCTGAAGAACACATATGTGCAGAAAATGACCGTAATGGATGCTTCTGACTCGCAACATTTGCAACACAACCAAGTTGAAACATTCGACCAATTAGTTTATTAAGATTAGCTGTTTGCTCCTAAAACCACATATAAATGAGAAAAGCTTCATAAAGCATAATCACGTACTTTCTCATCACCAAGAGAGCTTATAAATACTTCACGATCCATTATAATTTCTACAGGTGTAGTATCTACAGTATCACTCCGATAACCAAGAGAGTCGAATAAAACCGCTTGTGGTCCAACTCCAACAAGATGAGCATAACATGCAACAGTTTTACCAAGTGGTTTACATGAAAGAGCAATAAAATTCATTCGTCGAAGTTTTGTTTTCAAAAATGTCGGAACAGGTCTAACAAGAGCAAGTAAAGTACGACTTCGTTGAGTGAGCATTTGAAAGCGATGATTCTGAAAAAATGAATGATTTACAAAAGAAAGCAAGTAAAGGGTCAACGAGTACTTACTATTCTAGGTTCAAGTTCATTACCAACCAAAAGTTTGCGAAGAGTGTTAGGCGAAGGCCAAATTTGAGGATGAATAGCAACATTAGCAGCAACTCCATCAGATGCAATAATTAAACCATCATCACGATTTTCTTTAACCAGTAATTCGACAAGAAGAACATTAGTACTCTTTGAAGTATCTGAAAAACTTTGAATATAATACAATCTAAGAACAAAAACAAGAAAAGAAGAGGCTTTAGTTGACAAGCAAAGTTGCAACAAAGCTTAAAGAACAAACATGTGGATAAGTACTAAACAAAAAACAACATTATAATACTAACCGAAGGTCAACCATTCACAATAATAGCCCATATACGATGTAAACGTCCGCCATTTTGATGGAAAATCATACGTTAACTTGAATTCAACTTCTGTACCAATTGGAATAGCTGTTGAAAGATTTGCACTACCCAAATGCATTGGAGTCCCATTAATTATTGTATCACGATTAAAGAAGACAAATACACCATGATCCTTGAATGAACGCGCACAGATGATTCTTCCATAATTTTCAGTGGCTTCAATAACCAATCCTTTTTTCGTTTTCTTTGTTGCTTCTTTAGGTCTCGAACTTTGAACTGGAGCTGAAAAGAAGTTTATTAGTAGTTATAGCTTTTAGAAATAATGATACATAAAATATCTCTTGGGAAAACAGAGCTATCTATGAACCCTTTAAGCGATGCACTTGAAACGTATACTTCCCCAACACCTTAATTAACTTAAAACAAAGCAACTTACCACCACGGTATTCATAAAAAAGTCTTCTCGGATTAAAGATGTCTAGATTCATTAAAAAACAAAAAATCGTTCAAACAGGAAACAAAGAATAAAAAAAAAGTTTGGAATGAAAAGTTCAAAAAGAAAAAATGAAAGAAGCGTGCGCGACACGAAAATTTCAAAGCCTCTTCTTTTTCACCGTTGTCATGGAAAGAAAATTACGGTGGATAAAATTCAAATATCAAAATTTTTTCTGTAAAGTTTGATTGATTCTCCAATTGTATTTTCACCTTATACTGTTCTTCTTTGATACCTTATTGAATAATGCTTGTAGGATATATATATAAAAATATTTATTATTAATTTCTATCATTTTTTCTTCTTCAACAAATGTTGTTACTATATATTTTTATGACGCGACAGTTTTGATAATGGCGAGTAATAATAATTACTGATGCTCAAACTTTTTACTGACATCTTTGTTGTTCAGTGCATTGAAAGTATGTAACAATCTAATGGTGAAGATCCTATCTAAAATTACGAATGAAGGCAATATTGTTAAAATCTTTTATGCTATGGTATGTGTCTGTCTTTTGTGATATTCACAGGTAAAAACAACTATGGATAAAGGTTTATTTACAACAATTTATTCCATTTAAAACTATTAATATTTAAAAGTTGCCGTTGTAACAACTTCTTCCACAGTTTTACATCCTTGTTTACTAAACATTGGATTTTCTTCAGGTGAATATTCCATTTCATCGGTTATTCTATTTTTTTCTTTATTACTTAATTTTATTTCTGCTTTTTTATCCATTTTATTTTCATTATATTTTTTGATATAGGCCTCAATGCATTGAAGAACATGGGATCGTTGTAAAGACAAAAATGGAATATAATAATTAATTAATGACTTTCGTACAATTTCAGATTGACGTAAACCACTAAATTTTGAGCCATCATTAAAAGCAGCTTCCCGTAAAATTGATTTTATATGTTCGTAACGAAGATCAGTTCGAGCTTTTTGGTTTTCCACGATATGATTGTAAAGATGGCCATCAATAATTTTAGTTGCAGAATTACTTAAAAATATAAATATAGCTTTGCGGGAATTGTATCGTCCATAAGTTTTTGCATCAAAATCAACAAATTCCAGCAAAGAATCAATTACAACTCGAGGAAATTTATCCATTTCATCAAATACAAATACACTATAGGCGCATTCAGTTAAATTTCCTTTGATCCATGAAACTAAACTTCTCTAAAAAACATGCAAATGTGTTAATATGTTAATTATTCTGACGAATTTTTTTTTGATTTTACAAACAAGCATATTTTTGAACTTTTGAGTATAACCAAAATATGTACTTACTGCATATTCTCTAGCTTCTTGTTGATCATCCAAAAGTCTTTCAACTCCAATATATTTATGATAATATGGACTTTTTTCTCCACTAACAAAAAGAGTTTTAGCAAGTAAAGAAGTGAGATAAGTTTTTCCAGTTCCTGTTCCACCAAGAAATGCCAAAGCCAATGATTTACTCGGATTCCTAAAAATAGAATTTATTTTAAGCAATTTTTTTGTTGTTGTAATTTACTGTAATTCCAAATGTTGTTGAATTGCATGACCAACCATAGAATATGCGATATGTTGACCAAAAAAATGTTTGTCTAGTTCCTCATTGAAATTTGTTCCTTTAAATTTTCGAATATTATTTTGAGTTTAAATTCTTAGTTAATAAACTCACGAAAATTACTCAAATCTTTTATTTCGCCAGAACATTGACGAAAATATCGATACATTATCCATCCTGATAAACTCGTTATTCCAAAACCAACTCCCACTGCAGCAATTGTAAATGGTTCAGCTAAAGTATAAGAAACCACAAAATGGAGAATAATTATTAATGGAAATATTTTCATTGCTGAAAGCTGCGGGATAAATTAAAAGATATGATAAAATCTAGAAATTTTTAAACTACAAAATAAAGTAAAAAGTAAATACAGAATTGCATAAAAGCATATCCATTAATTAATTCTTCACATGGTATATTTAAAAAAACTGTTTATTAAAGTTAATAATTAAGGTTATAACGGTTTAAAAAAATGCAAGTTAAAACTCAGTGTTTCTTAGTTGATTTGATGATGGCAAACACAAAACATTGGCTGTAATTCGAGAAATGATTGGTTCAGTTTGTTCTTCGGAAAGTTCAGCCGATGACCAAACATTCAAGAGATATCTAAAAGTTTTCGAATAGCCTTATTTTTCTATTATTTTTTTAAATGTTATACTTTCGAACAAAAATTTTACATTCTTTTTTATTCATATTTTTTTCAGGAAATTTTAGGCCAGAAGCTGTCAAAATTATGGCTGCTTCTTTCGATGGAGCAGTATCAGGATCGACTATTCTTTGAATGGTTAAGGGCACTACGTCTTTAAGTTTATTGACATCGCTGATGAATATCAAAGTTTTTTCAGTAGATGAAGTTAGGTCCAAATAATCGTTAAATAGTATACTTGAAGACATTTTGGGGACAACACGGATATCGGAAACATGAATATCGAATTCATCAAAAGTTTGTGATATTTGTTTTTTGAAATGATTTATATCATTTGAATTTTCAGCAGCAACAAAAAATTTTGCTGGAGCATTTGGACTATCAGGGAATGTTAAATGTTGATGAAGATAAAGAATGGATGGGGCGGAATCATTACCAAATTTTTGAAATATTTTTTCTTTAAAAGTTAATTTTTCAGTGGAATTATTAACGTTTGATCGCTCATACATCACACCAAGCATAAACATAATTGCTGAATATATTGCAATTTCCCAAATATAAAAACCGAATCTTTTGGTAAAATCATACTTTGGTTTTGTAGATGGTATCGGTGGATCTTGACTTCTCTCAAATTCATTCTAAATTTTTCTCAAATTCAAAAAATAAATAAACATAAGAATTTATATTTACCTCACTACCCTCGTCCTCAATATAAGCACCTTCATCAAGCAATTCTGGCATCACTGATTAACTGAAAAATTTATAATTTTTCAAACAAACAAAAAGAAGTTTCCAAGAACCTCTTTTTATTCAAACAAAAAATTACGTTATGTATAATTTTATACTGAAAAACACGCACCTTAAAATAAATGAAACAGCATTTGTATGGATATCGAAGAAAGAAAAAAATGTAACTCAAGCAAAATTGCTGATAAAAGATTTGGGTTTGTTGTGTAAAATATAAAAAAAAAGACGCATCTAACAAAAAATCGTGGACAAAGCAAGTTATAACTTACAAAAAAATTCACAAATTTCGGCGCAGAGGCAAATTCTTAAACCTAAAGAGAAAAAAAAACTAAATATTAGATTTAAATAAATGAAAAGAAAGCGATTGATCTTTTAATATTGTTATTATTTATTAAACAATACCTTTTTTTTCTTCACAATGACGATGTTTTTTCTCTCTTTCATTTAAGTTGTAATAATGTAACGCTTACATGATAGAAAAATTGCTGCATTCAAAATGTGTGTTTGTGTTTGATAATAAACACCTTACGCGATACAAAAAACCAATTTTTTTCAAACAAACGAGAGAAAAAAATGTGTGTGAAAAAATTGCACGATCAATATTGATATGAAATAAAATCGATTGTGTTTTTTTAACATAAAAAATGTCCAAGGTTAAGAAATCTAATAATTTTTATGGAAAGGTTGATTAACGCTTTTTGTCTTAAAGGACGCTGGTCATTTGCCCATTTTTTTTTTCAAACTTCCCGGATGATTATAATGCCCCACCAATAACAGGTGTTTGTTGGGTAGTATAATCAATTAGCCGCGAAGTTTGAAATATAAAGCACAAATGACCAGCGTCCTTTAATTAAGAGTGAAAAGAGGCTTTAGAATAATTAAAACTTTCATAATTTTTTTTGCAGGAAATTAATAAATGATACGTAATTTCGTAAAACTTTTATTTTTATTTGAATTATTTTATATTTCTTATTGTGAAATTCCTAAAGAATATCAAATTGATAAATCTTCATGGCTAAATCCATCGGATCAGCATCATATGGTTCCAACAGTCAAAGAAAATCAAAAAGAAGAGGTTATTATTATTGAAGATGAAAGCTATACAGAAGAGTTTAATAATGAAACTAGCAATAAATGTGATGAAAAGAATTTAACTTTTATCCTGATTTTTATTTTCGTTATTACAATTATTAGGTAAATTATATTTTTTTAAACTTATTTCGTTCTATGGAAAAAATAACAAAATATTTTAGCGTTGAATTTATTTCGTGGAAGTCAAAGTGTCCCAGTGGATTTCCGAAGGACATACCATGTTCATCTTTGCATATCGCAAACGACGTTCTCCCTCCTCCTCCACCTGCTCATTTTCCCCAGCCAATATCATCAAATAATGAAGCAGTTGATGAGGAAGAAGAAAAAAATTCTTTTAATAATATTTCATTTAATGATGAATCCTATATTAATTTATTTGGCCCAATTGAAACCGAAGATGAAAGTATTCAAGGCTATCTACTTACTGAAGATGAAGAAATTCCTACATCGTTGGAGCCATCTTCAATAAAAGATTTTTTTGAAAACTCAATAAACACGGCTGAAAAAAATTCTAACAAATTACCAGAAACTACTAAAACAAAAGTTTTGAAACGCCGAATATCTCAAACGACTGATTCCGAAGCCAATATGTCCAACGATGAAGATTTTTCTGTAATTAGTGAAACTGAAGATGAATAAAATAAATAAATAAAACATTTATTTTTCTTTTACTTTACTTTTTTTAAAAGAAATATTCCAAATAAAAGATTAATTTTTTATTTATTTATTAATTTTTTTGTGAATTAAAATAGTTTATAACAGATTTTTTGAGAAAGTGAAGCTTTTTGGAATTGATTTGGCACAGGCGCAAAAGATTTCTTCTTTTGCTTATGAAACTTCACCCCTAGGGTCAATTTGGGCCAAAAATCACGAATTTCAACTCCATTTGGCCGGATGATATGTCTAATCTTGAGATACGGTCACTTTCGGGTTAGGACCCGAAATAATTTTTTAAGACCAATATATAAAAAAATTTCTTCTATTATCGTTTTTTCCACATAAAAATGAGTCTTTTTCGTATTGATGACAAAAATTGCTATCCATATAAAAGCCTCTATATCGATACATTAAAGTTAAAAATATGTTAAAATTTACATAAATCTTCATTTATCTCGAAACTTTTGTATTGAAGGGGAAGAAACTGCTAAGATATTCGGATTCTCCATAGTTTTTTACATACGGGGAGTCAAACACATCTAAAAAATCGGGGGATATGGCAATTTGGTGAATTTTAGAAGTTGGTAAATTTAATTAAATCCAATATCGATGGTTATAAGGAAACTTATTGAATTCGATTAGTTTTTCACAAAATGGAGTCAGAAACATTTAAAATAATTAAAATAAAAATTTTGGGTAACATTACAATTAATTTTCTTCCTTGTGGATGCATGTGGATGGGGCTATATCAACCATTAATGGTGTATTTGGTGTATTTGGTGTCACAAAAAAAAATTAAATTCTCCGAATTCCACATTTTTGGCTTAGAATCATTTTTTCTACACTAATTTTAGGTCGTAGAAGCCGAATTTGATATTTGTTTGCCTCCATCTCTTGCTAGTTTTTGAGTTATGAATTTATTAAATATGCAAATTTTCACAATAGCCAAAACTTTTTTTTAAACTGATCAAACATAGAAAATGATATCAAATTCGGTTTCTACGACCTAAAATTAGTGTAGAAAAAATGATTCTAAGCCAAAAATGTGGAATTCGGAGAATTTAATTTTTTTTTGTGACACCAAATACACCAAATACACCATTAATGGTTGATATAGCCCCATCCACATGCATCCACAAGGAAGAAAATTAATTGTAATGTTACCCAAAATTTTTATTTTAATTATTTTAAATGTTTCTGACTCCATTTTGTGAAAAACTAATCGAATTCAATAAGTTTCCTTATAACCATCGATATTGGATTTAATTAAATTTACCAACTTCTAAAATTCACCAAATTGCCATATCCCCCGATTTTTTAGATGTGTTTGACTCCCCGTATGTAAAAAACTATGGAGAATCCGAATATCTTAGCAGTTTCTTCCCCTTCAATACAAAAGTTTCGAGATAAATGAAGATTTATGTAAATTTTAACATATTTTTAACTTTAATGTATCGATATAGAGGCTTTTATATGGATAGCAATTTTTGTCATCAATACGAAAAAGACTCATTTTTATGTGGAAAAAACGATAATAGAAGAAATTTTTTTATATATTGGTCTTAAAAAATTATTTCGGGTCCTAACCCGAAAGTGACCGTATCTCAAGATTAGACATATCATCCGGCCAAATGGAGTTGAAATTCGTGATTTTTGGCCCAAATTGACCCTAGGGATGAAGTTTCATAAGCAGAAATGGAAATCTTTTGCGCCTGTGCCAGACCAAGCTCCACTTTCTCAAAAAACGTGTTTTATATAAGCAAAAACAAAGTAAAGCATTTTTTCTTTTTCAACAAATATTATAACAATCATTTAATGGAAGAATAATTAGAGATGCAACAGTATCGTTAGCTTTTTGAGGTTTTGTTTTATGGTGTGGAGTTCGTTTTTGTTTTTTACCATTCGCATCTGTTAAAGATATTTGCGATGGATAATTTCGGCGTTCTATAGTAAAAAACCAGGAATAATAATGTGAACCTCGCAACCATGGACGAATAACTCGACAACGTTCTTCTCCGCCAGTATCGGTGAGGGTTTGAATTTGACAGGTTCCACCTTTTTCCATTAAACATATAAAACTATTCAATTTTGTATTTGGACCTGAAATATTGTAACGAAAGCCAAGGCAATGTCCATATTCTACCCATTGGCCTTCAGTTTTGAGATAATGTTTGTCACTTTCATTTAAAATTTGATGTCGGATCATTGGTTTATTTTCTAGTGGTTTTTTACCCGAATCTAAAACAATACTTTTAGGAAGGAAACTATTTTTGAATCCTACATTTAATTCCTTTGGTTGTGCCATTAGATATTAGGTCGTCTGTTGCATTGGAAAATCCATCATTTGAAATTATTGGAACAGAATAATCAAAAGATTTTTTTCTATGAACGCAACTGAAACATAGCATGTTTTAAAAATGCAATTTTAGTTACTAAAAACATACACATTTTCACATTCATCTAATTGCAAAAAATTATTTCGACTTTGCCCACATCCAGTATAATGGAATCCTTTGCATGTTTTGGATTTAGCATGATAATAATATCGATTTGACATGCTTTCACACCATTTACCTCGATCGAGTTTATCCATACATGGATCTAAATTTTTTTTGAGTTTCACTAATTTTTTTAAAATGCGTGTTTTCTTTTATACCTTCGCCAGGAACTTCACAAGTAACTTGACAAACTTCAAAAGTTGAAAAACGATTTTCATTTCCTCCACAACCTCCATATAAAAATTGTTCACAACTGCCGCTTGTGAGATTATAATACCACATGTATCTCAAACGATTACATGGACCCCAATCAGGATAATGGGCACATTGCACTGAAAAAATTTAACATTTTTTTCTTACTAATTAAAAGAAAAAAATTACTTGAATTTGGTGCAATTAATTTTTGGCATAATTTATTACATTCATGTTGCGTTGCAAACCGATTTTCATTTCCTCCACATCCATCAAATTCAAATTCTTCACATTTCCCCGAAGCAGCGATGTAAGCCCAGCGTGTAAGATTATTAGGAATTTCATTATTTTCACATTTGCCTTTTGAAATTCCTTGAAAGCATGCATTTACAGATTTAAGAGGCTCAGTTTTAGGTGGAATTTCATGACTTCTTCGACACACTTGTCCACATTCAGTTGCGTGATGAAATCGATTTGCATTTCCTCCACATCCAAGATACCAAAACCGGCCACATTTTTGCTCTTTTAAATTATAATAAAAATAGTATCCTGCATTTCTAATGCATGTTTTTCGTTTACGACCAAATCCAATACTCAGCGGAAGGAAACAGTTTGCTTCGGTAGCTGCAATAAAAAAATACGCAATAATATTTTATTACTTTTTGAAAAAATTATTTACCATCAAAATGCTTAAAATTGCCACAAGTTTGATCACATTGGGATAAAGTCATAAATCTATTTCCATTTCCACGGCAACCGGAATAAGAAAAAGGTTCACAAATTCGTTTTTCAACGTTGTAAAAATATGCAGGCAAACTATAAACAACTTAGAAATAGTTTGGAAAAATGTCATAAAAGCTTACGTTTCTTTACAATCTCCAATAGCTAAAGATTCTAAACATCGAGAAGTATCAATTTCTTGTGGCTTTTCATTTTCAGGAACTATGGCAGTAGTTTCATTCGATGACAATTGGGGTGTTGTCGTCATTGCTAAAATTTAATTTTTAAATCGGATAAGTAGGTTTAGACATTTTAAACTAACATGGAACTTCACATAAATGAACGCAAGATTCGCGATTTTTAAAAATATTTTGTGATTCTGATATACACCCGTCATACCAAAAAGCTCGACATCTCCCTGATGTATGATCAAAATAATACTTTTCCACCCATTTTCCTCCTTTACAAGCATCGCGATATTTTAAATCAAATTTATCCAAACAATGTTCTAAATCTTATAACTTTTTTAACTTTCTCAAAAGTTTTTTTGCTTACGTGGAACTTTGGTTTCTTGCTTTCTTTCACAAAGCCATTGACAACTTTCCAAAGTAGCAAAAATATTATGTGATTTGGATTTACAATTTCCATACCAAAACATTTTACAACTATCTGCAATTGGATCATAATAATAATACTGGGTATATGAGCCATCAGCGGTACATGAATTACGATAAGTTGGGTCAAAAGGTTGAAGACAAAAACCTAAAAAAAGAAAAAATTGTTTTCTAAGGAGTTTGAGTTATGTTAAATTTACCAGATAAATCTTTGGGGACTGTTTCACAATATTCTTGACATTGACCTCGATCAATAAAGAAATTTTTAGAATGAGATTGGCAACCTCCAAAATAAAATGAAGCACATGTTTTTGATTCATGATTGAAATAATATCGAATATCATACACTCCATTTCTACAATCTCCGAGATATTTATGGTCAAATTTGTCCAAGCAGCTATCTTAAAAAATAAAAGTTAAATATGTTAATTGAATTTCCGACTTACGTGAAATGGGTTCATGATGTGCTCCTTCACATTTCCATTTGCACATTTGTAAATCATCGAAGTCATTTCGAGATTCACTCCAACATCCGCCATGCCAATACATTTTGCATGTTCTCAAAGTGCTATCAAAATAATATCGAGCTTTCCAATCGGGTATTTGTTGGCAAGATCGAGCAAGGGTTTTATCGAATTCATCCAAACATTCTTCTACAAATTTCATAATTAAGAACACTGTTTTTTAGTAGGTTTTACTTACCAGCAATGGTAACTGGAAGATTAACAGCAAGGCTGTAATTTATATTATCATTAACATTTTCGTTGAGAGTTTTAACAACTAAAATATCATTTTTTGCTTCTTCTTCTCCAATAATATTTTGGTCTATGAGGATGCTATCGTTAAAATTATTTTCCATTTTTAATTCAATACTAAATGGAGATGGAGTTTCAGGGAGAAGTGGCAATGGAGATATCACGTCATCGAATAAATATTTAGTGTTTTGGGTTGCTGATTCGAATGGAGTTGTAATTACAGGCTCAGGTGTTGTTGTCATAAGCACTTGAGGCAATGGCGTTATTTCATCAACGTCATCAAATAAATTTATACTAGCCCCAAATGTTGATGGCTCAGTCGTTGTGGTTGTTGTAGTCATAAGCAATTGATCTCTAACTCGTTTAGCTTCATCCCAATTTTTATTTAATACTGCTTGAATTACACCAGCAATTCCTTGATTTCTTGATTCTAATAATTGCCCCGTTGTTCGCTCACAAACTTCTTCACAAGTTCGTAAATGAACAAAAATATTTCGGGATTTGGATTTGTGGGGTTTTCGATCGCAAGATTCATCATACCAAAAATGAATACAACGATTAAAAGTTTGATCAAAATAATATCGGGCTTTCCATTGTCCATGGGTGCAAGGATTTCTTTTTGATTCATCAAAAGGGTCGTAGCAAAGGGCTAAAAAAGGCAGATGCAATTCACAGTTTTGAATAAATAAGTAAATTAAAATTTATGTTAACTTTTTTAGAGAAATGATTTTTCATTCTCAATTTTTAGCTTACCTGGCACAGTTATTTCAGTAGTTTGTGAGTATTCATAACTTGGTGAAGTCACATGTCCCTCTGCCTCTTTATGAAGTCGATAACTTCCACAAAGACTTTGACAAGCTTGCAAATCACGAAAAATATTTTGTTCTCCAGCAAATTGGCAACCACCATAACGAAAATGTTGACATTTCCTCGATTTATAATCATAAAAATATCTCAATTGCCATGAAGGTTCAGTATTATTGCAATTTTCTTCATATCTTCGATCAAATTTTTGTCCACAAATTTCTTGAGATCTTGAACAATTTAAACCTGATCCAGCAAAGTCAAGGGCGCATTCACATCGAAATGAACCCAAACTATTAATGCATATGGAATTTAAGCCACATGTCGTCCATTGACATTCATCCACATCAACGCATTTATAATCAACTAATTGATAACCCATACGACATTGGCATTTATTATTTACGCAAATACCATTTATAGTGTGACAGTTTTCACATGTTAAATTATTAAATATTGGTTTAGGAGGAGGCTGGATAAGATCTAAAAATTTTTTAAATAAAGCTTCAAACATTTAAAAAAAAGTTTTTTTATAGAAAAAATATGAATGAATTTTAACCTTTTAAAATGGCATTAAGATGATCATTTTGTTGTTGATGGCATCTTTGAAGGCATTGCTTTTCAGAAATAAATCTGTTGCCATTGCCTTTACACCCGCTAAAAATTTATCAATGACAACTAAAAAAAAACTATAAAAAAAAGTCAAACCTATATAAAAATTTATAACATTGATTTGTATCTTTATTATAAAAATATCGAGTTATATTTAATTTACAATCACCTACAGCTAATGGGAGCTAAAAAAGAGATATAAAAGTTGATGGAAAATTAAATCTTCAACTAACATCACAAACTGAATTAGAATTTAAAAAAGTTGATGAATTTGAAGCATCTTCTTCAGAATGAAGAAGACCGGATAAAGCTCCAAGTAAAATTAATAAAATGCCATCCATTTTGGTTTTATCCAAAATTGATCTTCATGCATCATCGTTCATTTGTTTGTTTTTAACTAAAAGCACGCGATTTTAAAAATAGAACGCTGGGAATATTTTAGTTTATTATTATACAATCGCGTGTAAAAAATTATTTGATTGAGTTGAAAACAACGGGAGATTATGAAAAAATAAAAAAACATGGGTATTGGAAAGGCAAAAAAAAAAATAGCCGTTATCGGTATATTTTGGGGTTTCACAAAAAATAAAATAAAATTATACAAAAAATTTATTTGATTCATTCTCGAATAATAATAGAAACATGGCCTTTTTTAAAAATAAAATTATTATTGCGTAAAAAAAGAAGCGTTCTCAACGCCGCTGCTTATGGCCCTCTTCCACTCATATTTTTGACACTTTTTTATTTGTTTGATGTTTTTAAAAAAAGATGAGAGGGTGTTGATGAAAGAAAAAAAGGTGGTGGTAGGATTCAAGTAAAAAAAAAACCACAGCAGCAGCATCGGCCAAAAAAGATGTCCGAGAAAAGAAAAAGTGAGAAGAAGAGAAGCAACAAAATAAAAAAAAAGATGAATGGAAAAGAAAGAATATTTTGAAAACAGAAACACCTCTCTTCTTTTTTCTTTTTAAGGATGGATCGTTTTGCAAGTAAAAAAGCTGATGGGCTATTGAATCACGCAAAAAGAAGAAAACGACAGACACGTTTTTAATCCTTCCTTTCCTTTCCTTTTCTTGTCTTTTGTTGTGTTAAATTTATTTATGTATTTTTGTCTTGAGAAAAATAACAACAAAGATGACCATAAATAAAAAAAAGAAATAAGAAAAAAACTGTCAAAAAGAATAAATAATTTTTTTTTTATTTTGAGTAAAAAAAAAAGAAGAACATGATGTTATATTGTCTCACTTCTCGCCTCACACTTCTTCATAGGCCTAAGAACAAAACAAAAAACAAAAAATGAAGAAAGAATGTCAAAGAAGTTATCGCCCGCAACGATGAAGTGCTTTTTTTTGTTGAGGAGCAAGACAGATAACCCTAGGGAAAATCAAATCGTTTTTTTACAATATTTTATTTTTTCTTAACTTTTACTCTTACTTGCTCCTCGTTTTTTGTTGTTGGTTGTTTGTTTGTTGTCGCCTCTTAACACTAAACATCTCATCTCAAAAAAAAATTAGTAAACAAATTGTGGGGTGCTAAAACTAAAGATTTTTTTGACACTTTTTTTATTATTATACAAAAGTGATGAATTTTTTTACGGACGGAAAATCGAAATAATCAAAATAATCTTTGGAAAAATAATATCTAAGAATAAATGCGTTTTTTTTTCTTCAAAGAAGGGTCATCTTTTGCTTTTTTTAAATTAAAACAAAGAATAGAAAAAGCAGCCGAAAAAAATTGAAACAATCAAAAATTTTGTTAGCAGAGCATTCATGGTCATGCGAAGATTGCTGCTTGCTAAAGGTCAAAAAATCAAACAAACAAAAAAAATGCAACAAAAGCTTAAACGGCGGCAGTGGGCCAAGAATGAATGAATAAAACTAACAGCATCCACAGACAGTTACAACTTAATGAGAATGATTCATTCATTCTTATACGCTCGATCACGTAATATCAAACCTTTTCCCCTTTCCTTTCCCTCTTCTCAATCGTCTGCTATTTGATTGGTAAAAACATTGGTGTTTTTGCGATTATTTCATTTCCTCAAATATTACATAAGCATCATTGAATCAAAAAATTTAAAAAAAAAGTTACATAGACTCGCGTTTGTCGATAGTCGAAAATCCGACTTTGAAAGGAAATGAATTTGGATCAAATTGCAAAAAGCAAAATGAACGCATTCAATCTTTTTTTTTTTGATTTGTTTTGTTTCTCGATCTTGCTCAATCAAAAAATAAATAAATAAAATAAAAATCGTTTTGTATTGAATTTTGATACTACATTCATATACATGTAAATAAATGTAAGTGTGGCAATAACGTAAGACAACAATGAGAGAGAAAAATCGAATATTATTTATATCCGAATTGCGCAAGCTCAAAAATTTTCCAGGTTTAAGCCTTGTTTTGTTTTATGGTTTTATGGAAGGAAGAAAAAAATAGAGAGGAAAAAAACCATCGGTTAAAGAACTAAATAACTGACAGACTACTGACTCCAATCATAAAAACGAAGAATGAAAAAAAGTCATTTTCATTTTTCGGGAAAGGCAATAATGCAACCACGAAGCTTGCATATTTTTTCTTTCGGTAATGGCTACCGGGAAAAAAATGAAAAATGTCTTCGCCTCCTCCTCGTCTGAAGAAAAATGGATGGATGATATCTTACTCCTTTAAAAAATGGCCTTTAGCCTCTCTCCCTATGAATTCATGACTTTTTGTCGTGTTAAATGAGAAGATGAAGATGAAAAAGAAAAAACAATAATGAGAGTTGTCTAAAATTGTTTTTTTTTTACCATCAAAAAATAAAGTGCAAAAAAAGGAGCTAAAGTCTTATTCATTTCATCTAATATTTTTTTGCATTCATTTATTCTACCGCCTTTTTGGTTGCTTATTTATTGCTTTTTTTCTAAACCAATCCATTGAAGCAATATTTTAAAAAACCATTTTATTACTATTTTTTATTTTGCACGAAAAAAGCCAATTTCATTAGTAACATATGCATGTATCTTTCAGAGGAATAAGGTATCCACTAGTCAAATTTGGCAATGGTTAGCCGGTTTAGAATATGTTTTTTATTAGCTAACAAAAAAAAATAACAATAAAATTGAATTCGATCAAATAACAAAAAGCAATGAAACTTTACACCACTTTTTAAACGAGACATATTCTTGGCGCGATTGTTTGAAGCTGCAAAATTTTGATATTTTTTTGAAACCTAAAAAAATCAATCATCTTTGTTTCATTTTTTAGCAAATCGAATTTGAAGAAGAAAAAAGTCATGTTGAATTTGAAAAAGAAAATGTTTGAAGTTTATCCATCTTATCGTGTTCTGAAATCCTGTGAAAGATTACAAAATCTTCAATGGTATGGAGTTGAAAATGTTCCAGATAAACCTGATCTGAAGTTCACTTTTGAAGAAGATGCCATATCTGAAACACTGGAAAAGTTTTATGCATTGGAATTAGAGGCAATCCAGGAATCACCAAGCAACGTATTGATGTCTCAAGCTGTCGTGGCCCTAAATAAGCACTTCAACATCATCAAATGGTCTCGTCGTCAAATGAAAAGCAAACCTCGCGTCACTAAGCCACGTACTGATGTCCCATGGTATCTTGGGCCAAAATAAGAACTTCAACATCATCGTCAAAGTATCTCGTCTAATTTCAAATTGAATTTATCTAGTTTTATATCATGTGATTTGTAAATAAATTTTTTCTGATATTTTTTCTTATTTTTTGTCTCTTTTATTTGGGGGTTTTGTAGAATTTTCACTACCAAAATTTGGTTGTGACTATTGTTTGTGCGTCAAATTCATGAATCCAACTTTTTGTATGACTTTTTTATTTGGAAATTATTGCGTTTGAAGCTGCAATAGAAAGTTTTGAATTAATGGAATAATAAATTTAAAATGTAGAGCTCATTTGAAGAAGTATCTAGTAGAAGAAATATATCTGTGTAATAATAAGTAGTAAGTATACGAAGAAGAAAAGACGATGAATGTGTAAAAAAATCAGACAAAATTTAAAGCTTTTAACTTGGTTTGACTTTCACGAAAATTTCAAATTTTCTTCGTCCCTTCTTTTTTTTTAACTTTCCCATAAAAAATACTGAAAATTTGCATGTTTCCATTCATTCCAATGAAACCCCTCAATTTCGTATAAAAGGCTTGACTGTTTCACAAAAATCAATCATTCGTCAACGAATCGCTTCATTTGAAACGCTACTTCTCTCATCTCTCTCAACTTCAATCAAAAATGGCTGATCGTTCTGCTTACATGGCTCCTGGTGGCAGCGGCAGTGGTGGTTCTTCCGGTGGTGGCGGCGGCGGTGGATATCAACGTGAAGAATATGCCTTTGGTGGCTCATCTGCTGGTGGATCATCAACTCCTGATCAAAATAACAATCCTGCTGGATCTGGCACTCCTGGCGTCACCAAACCACGTGCTGATGTCTCATGCTATCTTGGACCTAAATAAGAACTTCAACATCATCGTCAAATGATCCGTTCTCGTCTTCACATCGTCTTCTAATTTGAAATTGAATTTATCCTGGTTTTATATCATGTGAAGTCTAAATAAATATTTTCTGATATCTTTTGTGTCTCTTTTTTTTCTTCGGGGTTTTATATTGGGTTTTCACTATCAAACATTTAGTTATTGCTACCATTTTTGCGTAAGCTTCAAAAATCCAAATTTGTATTGCGGTTTTTGTTGTTGGAAATTAGAGCAGAGGAAGGCGCAATAGGAAGGATTTGAATGGATGAAATATGGACTTTATGATGCTTTTTGCCAATCCATTCTTCCACCACCTGCTTTTTTTGCATTTTTGATTTTCGTTTCATTCTTCACTCTTTTTTGCGTCGCTTTCGTTGCTTCTTTTTTTATGAAACTTCTTCATTGAAATTTATACTTACATTTTACTTTTTCAGGATCAACAACTTACATATTCTGAATAGAAATCAATCATATCAGTTGGTATTCTCTGATCATTACAATGATTTCGATGTTATTCTCACGGATTGTTATTCTTACTGCTGGTACACTCTATCCTGCATATCGATCATTCAAAGCTGTACGAAATAAAGATGTCAAAGAATATGTGAAATGGATGATGTATTGGATAGTATTCGCTCTAGTCACATGTGCTGAATCTGTTGCTGATTTGTTACTTGCATTTTGGTTTCCATTTTATTATGAACTAAAGATTCTCACTGTTTTATGGCTGATAAGTCCGTGGACTAAAGGTGCATCTCTAATGTATCGAAATGTATGTTATTCTTGCGATTGTTACTTTCTTGCTTACCATATGCTTGCTTTTAGTGGATTCATCCATGGTTAGTCAAAAATGAACGACGAATTGATACTTATTTTGAAGGAGCTAGAAAAGAAGTCTGTAATCAAGTAGTAAGAATTGGTACTCGTGGAATCGTCTGTGCTAGAGATATTGTCGCTACTGCTGCTATACGTAGTCATGAACACATTTCAGAAGTTGCTGCTTTTCGTTATCAAGAAGTTCATGAAGAAGATTCACTACCTGCTTTTCGTTCTCAAGAAATTCAAGAAGATGACGATGTTGTTTTTATTTCTTAGATTACCTTTATTCAGCCTTGTTTGTATGTATATTTGCTTTTAGATAAATATCACATTTTATATACTGATAACTTATTTTATTTTGTATTTTCTAAGTATACTTGTTTGTAATTTCTTTTGTAGATAAATGTTTTGATTTTGTTTTTGGCTTATTTTTGTTTTATCTTTGTCATACTATGGTTTTGTAGTCATCATTCGGTTCATAATGTTATGGTATTATTGCTTTTTGGGATGACAATCAAGGCTTTATGATTTTCTTTAAGAAATCGATACTAATATTTTATGCTATTGTTTTACCAATTCTCCAAATCGAAATTATTCCTTCACGACACTTTTTCTTGGATAAATCAAGCTTGTCTTCTTCGTATTCAGACTCTAATGTATAATTTTTTGCTGTAACATATATCTTCATCTCCGGTATGCTCGTTCCCTTACGTTGACAGTTATTGCATATATTCTTTTTATAGCTTTCTTTAGTGGTTTGAGACCAGATGTGAAGCTTGAGCTTTTGCATTTTCTTGCCAAACACATAAAAAAATTAAAATATAAAAAGGATTTTTATTGTTTAGTAACAAATGATGATCCATTAAGACCCCAAAAGATACTTATTGCTAAAGCTATAACTGCAATGCCTCCAATTGCTCCTACTACAATATAAGTTGGATTGGTTTCAAGCGCATAAATATACAATTCTTCACTTAGGTAGTCCAATTGAATGTCAGTTAATGGCATTTGTATTTCATATGGTTGAGGTTGAGTGCAATTTTCATTGAACCAATTAGAAATTTTTTTATTGAGCTGAAAAAAAAAGAAACATAAAAAAATGTCATAAAAATTTTGTAATCCATCATTTTTTTATGTTTCAAGGCTGGCGGTTTGCTTACTTACTTCTTTAAGAAACATGTTATTGTTGTCAAAAATTTCTAGATATGCTCCATTATGAAGCAAAGCCAAAATTTGACATTCTCCTCGACGAAGCTTCGGCAATCTTTGTTGAATTATAACCGTTTCTTCGGGGGTTAAAGGATGTCGAAGTTCAACAAAAGTTATATTTTTATGTGAATGAAAACTTCTCGCAAGATTTCCCCAAAGTTCATCAAAGCATTCTGTTAAACTATGAATGCGTAAAACATATTTTTGAGATGTGTCACATTCGAATGCAGCATTGATAATATCATTGAGGCCTTGCCAATTTGAAGGTTTCTCAATTGGCTGTTTTTCAATGTTCATTAAAAAGTCATTGAATTCATTCTAAAAATATATACTTCTAAATAATTAAGCAATAAAAAAGCAGGCGACGACAAACTTGACTATTAACACTGCCATTGTAAACAAAAGCTTTGTTTGCAACAAAATATATAGTAACTATTGGATTTATATCCAATAATTCATCAACATTATGATATCCAAATCTCATCCGCCTTCGATGATAATGAAATCCAATTCCATCATTTTGGGGAATATCGTTATTAGTGTTGAATTCACGTATCCATAAAGAAATCTAAAAAAACAAGGAATTCATTTTTAAAGGAAAATGGAAGCTCAAAAACTTACATCATTCCTTTCTTTTGGACATTCTTGATCGCAAAATAACAATATTATTCTTCCCTCCGAACTTTTAGCTTCAATAATTGCCATGGTTCTCATAATCGCTTTATCATTCCTCGAATCGAAAAAATCCGATGAATTTAGTGAAGAACTCGGGGTTGTTGTGATTTTGCTTCGAACCCGATCCACAGCATTTAGAGCTGATTTTCTTGCAATTGCTTCAACATCAAAACTTTTTGAAAAGTAACAAACATCAAAAAGTGAAATAAAAATAATGCAAAAATATGCAAATTTTTGATACATAATTCTCTGGCTTTTTTATTAACAAAATTTTTAAATAAAAAACGCTATTACATTATAAAAGAAAAGAGGAATATATTTTACACATCCAAGAACGAAGAAAAAGATAAAAGCAAGCGATTTTTGAAAGCTATTTTGCTTTTGAGGATAACACGAACATATGTTGCTCAAAGTTTGAGAAGAAAAAAATGTGCATCAACACACACAACTGCTTGCTTATTTTAACCCCCTCCATTTAAATTATTGAATTAAATTTTCTTTATTCTTTGTTCTTGATTTTTTATTTAAAAATTATTCAAACTTTCAGAAATATTAACATATTTATAAATATTGTAAATAAAATAGATGTTAGGGTGGGAAATGAAATAGCTGTATTGCAATTATTGTGATTATTACAGCAGCATAATTTTCCATTGATATCATTAGTTCTCAAAATAATACAAAATTCATTTGATTCTGCTGGATTTGATCGATATTTCTGAAAAACAAGAAAGATGTGTTTTTAAAAGCATCCGAAAAAGTTGTAAAATTTGTTAAAATTAATCGAAAAGGTTTGAAAGAATATACAATATTTTTTTGTGGAAAAAATCAATTTTTCGATTATAAAAACACTGACATTACAATAATCATCAATATATTTGGGTGCACAACCTCTCGTACTTGATAGAGAAGCAGCTGAAGTTCCCATTAATGTATAACAAAATGATGTATCTTTATCACAAGTTTTTTTAACACCAGTTTCTTTGCCACTCCAATAATAAGTTCCATCATAACATCGATCAACTACAGAATCAACCAAAGAAATAAAAGTAAAAAATGAAAATATTACGATAAAAATATTATAAAACTTTGTCATTTTTTTAGTTTTTTATAAAAATTAAGAAATGTTTGAAAACTTTGAAGCTGGTGGTTGTCGTTAAAATAAATGGTTTTACAATCGAAGAAAACTTTGATTTGATTTCTTTTGTGCATTCTTTTTTTGTTTCTATTGTTTTTTTTAACAGAAGCTATGCGTCATTTTTTCTTTTGAATCATTTTATTTTTTTACACATTTGATGAAACCATTTTGTTTAAAAACTAAAAAAATTGATAGTTTTTTCGTTTCGTTCGTCTATTTTATCAAAATGAAAGTCATTTTGGCTTCTCATCATTTTTTACTAACAATATGCATATTTGCTATGTAATTAAATCATAAAAAAAATCTCCATGAACTTGTATTATTAGAGTTGGTTTCCAAGGCTACAGATACAGAGCTTGCAAGCTTTGCTTTTTTTTTTATTGGAAGGTACAATATCCGGAAATCATACCTGGCAGTGAACAAAAAAATATAATCCAAATACAAATATACAAATTGCTACCTTTTTTTTTATTTGACTAATAAAAAACAAACTAACTGACGACAGTTTCATGTCATCGATGGCAGCGACAAAAGTGACATTGAGACCGGTCGTCGCCTCATTTGGCTTTGTCGTCGGAAGAAGAAAATCGGTAGGCGTCGGCATGAGGAAAGTGAAGAAACAAAAAATTTGTAAAAAAATCGCCGCTTTTTTTGTTTTGTTTTGATTCATTTTTTCGTTCCTGACTGACGGACGACTCTTCTTTTCAAAAAATATGCCTGCATTTTTCTTTCTTCTTTCAAGAAAAGAAAAATGATTTGCATAATCAACTATAAAGAATCACCGATGCAGAACACAAAAAAAATAAATTTTTTTTTCATTCTTGAATGACCGGAAAAAATATATGTATTTAATTATTCCAAATTTTTTAAACTATCTTTCTTTTTTTCGTTTGTTTTTGGGTGGAAAAAAATGAATATATCATTTTTCGCATTTGTTTCATTTCTTTTTGAAAAATGTTTCAAATAAAATAAAGCTTTTGAATAATTAATTTTTTTATATACTAATCCTTAATTTACTGACTCTTGGAGGACCATGTTCCTATGTGTTGTGAAACATAACTCTCAAGTATGAGTGTTTGAGAATGGACGAAAATGCATTTTTTAATTTACTCAAAACACTTCTGAGCTATGATTTTATTTTTTTCTGGAAGTAATAAGTGTCACATCTTTGATTTTATTTTATTTTTCATGTTCATACTTGAGTGCGCGAAAAAAAGAGCTCAAAAGCAGCACCAGGAGGTTGCTCTTAATTAGGCTCACAGAAAAGAATTTTCAAGTATGCTTGACTTGATTTCCCCAACAAAGGCCGCCTGAGATCTTTTTTATTTATTTTTTTGCCGAGAAAGAAAGAATTCATTAAATTAATTGAAGCTTCCTTGATTTAACTTTCCTCAATTTTTCTGAGTTGAGTTGAGTTTGATAAGCTATGAGAGATTTTTTGTCTTCCAGTTTTTTTGCTGGATTTTTTAGCTGCAATCATGAAAGAAAAAAACGTAATTGTCGTTTCTACTTTTTTTAATGCTTATTCAAATATATAAATAAAATAATTTACTACTTAAAGCCAGTAGTCAGTCATCGTTGTCGGAACAGTTCAAAAGTGCTTTGGTTCTAGCTTATTGCTGCTTGCTTGTTTTGGCAGCAACGTTTTTGGTACTGGTCATCGCGTGCGAGCGCTCACAAGAAAAAATTATTGTTTTTCTTTCTATTTTTTTTTACTATAACTACTACTACTGACTGACCTTAAGCGATGACTGACTGACGACTACTATTGGCAATAATAAGAAGGAAAAAATTGCAAAAATTATTTATTTTTTGCCGCTTGGAAGATTTTGATAATTGCTTCTTAAGAGTTTTTCTGCCTCAAGCATTATGGATAAAGCAAGCAACTACAACGACTACGACTTGGCACTTTCAATGTTTTTATTTATGAATTAGTTGGTTGACCACTACCTCCTCTTTTTTTGAGGCAAAGCCTGAAACAACTACATAGACAAAAATATAAATAAAGTCATTTGTCGATGGATGGCAAATAAATAAATAACTTTGACGTTTTTTTCCATCTATCCTCTTTCTGTCCAATCCAGAAGAAACTTATGGGTCGATGCTTTCGCGCGCGAACACATTCAAATGACATAATCCAATGAGACATCTCTCTTTCTAAATATCATTTTTATTTTCCCAGTTTTTTTGAAAGTAAAAAATTTTGTCAGTGCTGCTTGCTGCTTCTGTCAGCGATTATTATTTATTTTTTGAAATATTTATTTTTGGTTCTGCATATGTGTGAAAATATTCACATGAGTATCATCTTTTTTAAATTTAAAATGTAACGGATCAGTAACCGGGTTTTTTTTGGCTGGATTGTTTCTGTTCCAAAAAAGAAATAGAGAAAAGCTAATATCCGTTTTTTTGTTTGTTGCGTTTTCTCTTTTTTTTCATAAACACCCTAAAACAAATAAATTATTATTTTTGTGACGATGACAAAAACGACGACCCTTAAGCGCTTCCTTAAGCAGGCATAGAGGCGAAGACATTGGGAATGACTAGATTGTTGTTGTTGTATTTTTCCAAAAAGAAAAATTCATTCATTCCCTTACATTTCTTTCTATTTCCTCATCTTTTTAAAAAATTGGGAAAAACGAGAGAGAGGCCATGCTGAGCAGCTTAATTTTCGGATTTCGAAGAATATGGAATATGGCTTCCTACCGAGAAAAAATAATACATAAATTACCTTTTTTAATACCTTCCTTGGCTGCTGAACTTTAAGCTTAATTCCAAGCCATGATCCCACTAGGTTTTTATTGCTTTTTTTTGCTGCTTATTGCCATATTTATGGTTATTGCGCTAATAAAAAAAAAACAATCGAAGACCCTATAAAAAAGGCAAAATAAAAAAATAATAATGCGGTCGCGCTAGGGCTTCAAATAAAATAAAAAAAGTGATTTCTTTATTAATTAGGGCCATTGAAGCATAAATGAATGAGCTAGCAGCTACGGCTGCTGCTGTTATTGCTTGGCTTCTCGCTTGAGAGAGAAAGGCAAGAGCAGCGGCGACACTACCCATGGCGTTTCAGTCAGTTAAGAAATAAGGATCCAAGAAAAAAGGATGAATCAAATACAGAAGAAAAAAAAAATTCGGGTGTCTTTAAACCGTTTTTCTTTTATTCATTATTATTATTTTCTTTTGTCGTCGTTTTTGTCACTTCGGTTTTATTGCTGCATGCGGCGCTAAAAAAGTCATCATCTACTTCTACAATTGTGCAATCCAATATCTCGCATCCACTTGACCATCAAACAAAAAATGAGGATAATGGTCCAAGAAAAAATAAAAATAGAAACCCTTTTTTAGAAAAAAAAAGTCAACATGAGTGAATTTACTTGTTTTGGAAAGCCTCACCCGATAGTTTTTCTTGATTCATTCTTTCTTGAAGGCACAAAATTTCCAGCATAGTGATTTTTAGAATGAATAACTGGCATTAGGAAATTTGGCTTTTGTTTATTTTTTTATTTTAGTTTTTTGGGTCGTTTAAACTTTAAAGTTAATCCATTTATTTTTAAGCTTTTTTTATACTTTTTTCTTCCCGTGATAGCTAACTTTTTGCTTGCTTTTAGCTTTTAGTTTTTTTACTTTTCTTTTTTTTTCAACTCAACTTTTATTTTTTTGATTTTCTCTTTAAACAACTTTAAGGATTTTAGTAGCTTCAAATTTCTTTTTTTACTTTTTTTTATTTTTCATTGAAAAAGCTTGAGAAAAAAATATATTCATTCTAATGGCAAACAGTCAGCCAGTGGTCGTCGTCGGAAGAAGCATTTTTCTTCTTTCATCGTAGTCGTCTTCGTCGTTTTTGCGGATGCTGCTGCTGCAAAAAGTGTTGCCTGTTGTATACAAAGAAAAAAAAACAAAACATTTGAGTCAAATAAATAAAAAAAAATTTGCGCACTTTCACAACTGGCAAAAAAAAAAGCAAAAGCAAATGAAGAAAAAGAAAAATTGCGTTTATTGTATTTTATTTTTTCTTTCTTTCACCTTTTCAAATTTCGACAGTTTAGTCTTCTTTTTTTTCTTTTTCTTTGCCGATTTTTTTTTTGCTCAACTGCTGAAATAATATTGTTTCAACCTTTAACCATCATCACCAACTCTCACTAACTACCAACTGCCGCGTTTTAAATTTTAAGCTCAACAACGAGCTCTCTTTTTTTTTGTTGTATCAACTTACAGAAGAGTCTTCCCGCATCAACCACACATTTTGCTTTATTTTTATATTTTTTTAACTTGCGCGCTTTAGCCAGGAAGCCAGCTTTTTTGAAGCAGCTTTTTAACTTGATTGGTATACATACAAACATTCATACGTCAAAAGTCAAGCATTTATTTTTTGTGGAGTAGGAAAATAGTCAACCATCAGTTAGTTCGGAGGAAGATGAAAAAAAAGAAGAAGAAGAACCTATTTTTACAGTTTGAGTGAAGGTTTTACTTTCTTGTTTGGGTTTTTTCTTCTTTGCTTTGTCGTCGTCTTCTTCTATTGTAAATTTATAATGCGGGAAAAGGACTATATCCGATCCAAAAAAAGAAAAATTATTTTTAGCTAATGAATCGAAAAAATAGAAAAATGAACCCCTCTCTTTGAGGTATGCCGACGACAATCGTCCTCATCATCATCGATGCTGGCGTTGTTATTGTCGTCTTCTTTTTTCCTTCCTTTTTTGGGCTGAATGGAAATAGATAGTTATATGACTGACATAAAAATAGGGTCGCTCGAGCTTGTCATCATCATCTTCGGCAGAAGCTTTATTATTTATTTTTACTTACTATTTTTTTTTCTTGCATGCTTTTATTTTTTTTAGCAAAAATTTTTTCTTAGATAAATTCAATTTAAAGAAGCGTGAAAATAAAAAAACTTTTTAGACTCGTCGAACTAAATAAAAACGCAAAAGTTGAGTGTCGTTGATGATGAAGCTTCCCTTCTTGCTAGATGCCCTTATTTTTCGTCTTCTTTTCTTATCATCAAAAGAAAAAGAAAACATAAGAAGCACAGCTTCGCTTCGTAAAAAAAGAGAAATAAGAAAATAAGAACTTCTACAACAACGGCGACGACGAAGACGCGTAATTTACACTTAATTCCTCTTCCATTCAAATAATAATATTCACATCTCCCATGAGAGAGGTAGTAGCATCATGTAGAAAAATTTCGGCAAAGTCCGACTTCATTCTTCTTTTTTTGAAAATAAGAAAAACGAACTTTTTTTCATCCATATTTTTTTCTTTCTTATGAAATGTTTTTATTTTTCTATTAAAAGGCCAATAATCTATCTCATACGCGCGCATCTTCTTATTTTCCCAAAAAAAAGAGTAGAAGGACTTCATTATTACAACAGTGCATCCAAATTTTCAGACGGATGCTTTGTTTTAGAAATTTTTAGCTGAAAAAAGCGCCAAAAAAATTTTTGTAATGAGATTTTTATTATTTTGCTTTTTATTTATTTAATGTTCCAAAAAAGTCAACTATGTTTTTATTTTTTTCTAATACCAATGGTGGCATTTTCACAAATTTTATTATCATTGACTCTTTTTTTATGGAAGGAAAATGGAATGCTTTTAAAAGAAACTCTACCAAAAAAAGCAGCAAAACAACAAAAAGTTTAAAGCATTCACACGCGTTCGTTCTTTTTCTTTTTTCCTTTGCTTCTTTTTCTTCCATTGTCATCTAAATTTTTGTTTTGACAGAACCGGAAAAAGAGTCAACAACGACGATGGCAAAAATGCTAAAAAGTTTGAGGCGTTCCGGGACTTCTTTTAGCAGAAGAAAAGCATGACGACTATTTGAAAAGCAAATTAGGCTCAAATTTTTTTTTCTTCAGTCAATTGGTTAAAGAAAATGGAAGGAAGCGGAGAGAGAGAGATAGATGCAAAATAATGCAAAATGCAAAAATAATGTTTGCGGTTTTGATTTTCGAAAAAAATAATACAAATTTACTAAACTTTTTTTTTTCAATTTTTTTCATTTTTGTTATTAAAACAAAATTTCTTTAAAACAAACAACAAAAAAATCCTTTAAGAAATATCATTTCTTTATTTTCTTTTTTCAAAAAACAAAAATTTAAAAACTAACTTACTTACACCTGTTTTTTTTATTTCGTGTCGAAGCAAGTAACTCTTTTTTGCAGCTATGTGCATGCTTAGCAACAAATTAGCTTCTATGGCTTCTTTCTCTTTGCTTTTATTTTTTTTAGATTTTAACATTTTTTTCTTTCTCTCTTTTCAAAAGCGCGTTTATTATTTTTTATTTTTTACGTGTCTCTACATCCATTTATAAGTGTTTGTTGTTAGCTTCTTTTTTTCTTCTTCTTCTGCTCGGATTTGGCAACGCCCCAAAACGGATGCTGCTGTGGGGTCTGGACTGTCTCCACGAGAGATTGGAAAGAAAAAAAGGGGAGAGAGGGCACATCCATCCAGTAACTTTCACACACTCATTCTTCGGTAGTTTAGTTTTGTTTTTTCTGTGGTAAAGCTTCTGCCATATTTTTTTGCCACACACATATTCACTCACATGCGTGAAAAAGAAAAATTCCCGTTGGCATTTTAGAGGACGACGTGAAAAAAAAATATGGATAGAAGCAGTGGGGAGAAAAAAAAGGGAGCGAGCGTTCACATTCTTCTTTTGGCACACCACAAACAACCAAAGGCTTTTTAGTTTTTAGTTCTGTGTCTTTTCGAAAGAAAATAAAAAAATAAAAAATAAAGCATCCAAAAATGTGTCTTTGGCATATGTATTTTTTTTAACGGCCTTTTTAGTGACTATAAATCGAGGCATTTGGAAAAAAGTTTTCTTTTTTAAATAAAAGCTTGTTTTTTTCTGGTTTTTTTTAAAGCTAAAATTGACGCATAAAATGATGGGTTTAAGCGAAAAAAGCTTCAAATTTAAACATATGTTTTCATTCTCAAGTGTGTCTATGTATTTACAGGTTAAATAACAGTTTCAAATTACTTCATTTGTCTGAGTTTCTTCTTCTTTCCTTTTTTTTCTCATACCTACTTATTTATTATGATGAACGACTTTCTATTTATTTTTTTTGAGCGCGAGTCTTTTTCTTTCCCTCCCGTTCTCGTCAACTTTCACGAAGCTTTTGCTACTTGCTTGTAAATTGTAAATTTGTTTTTTTTTCATATTTTATATTTATTATTTCTGCTTATTTAAACACGCATGCATGCTTTGTTTAGAAATTTTTTAGTCAGACACTCATTTTTTATCCTCGAACATTTGTGAGAGAATATCGTTTGTTCTGAATGAGTGAAAAAGCTAAATTTCAGCTGATTCAACAAACAATAATCATCCATACCTTTTTTTAATATTTGAAACCTTTTATTTTTGATTCTAAAACAACGAGGAAAAATCCAACCCAATAATAAACAATCAAACAATAAATTGTTGAAGTATTCTTTCATAAAAAGATGATGAGGATGTTTGGGAGAAAGAGAGTAGTTGAGAAAGAAGACACGCAGAAAGCAAGCAAGAGCTTTTGCTTTAAAAATATTTTTTATTTTTTTCACTTATGAAAGATTTGACACTCCACCACTATTTTTCTAAAAAATACGCGCAAATGAGCCAAGCCAAAGCTTTCTTGCTTCCTTAGTTTCTTAGCTCTTGTTTAACACAAAAAAATTTAAAAATAAAAGAAAAATGAGGGCTTAAGTGAAAGAAATAGATTGTTGTTGTTTTATTTTATATTTTTTAGTTAGTTTGTGCCTTTCTTAAATTTAGTCTTGTCATCGCCTTCTTAAAAGTTTGTTTACAATCACTGCTTTCATTTTTGGACAAAACTTGTTGGCATTATTTTTATGCTTATTTGTTGCTATTATGGAAAAAGAAACATTTAAAAATAAATGATGCAGATTATTTGTCTCTATGTCTCTAAAATTTCGCGTTATCCATTTCCTAAAAAAAAGTCTGTGATTAATTTTCGCCTAAAAAATAAAGATAGTAATTTTTCTAATTTTTAAAAATATAATTCTTAAATGCTTTATTTATTCTTTTTTTATCTTGTTCTGAATGCTTCCCTTCCCCATCCATACATGCTTTTTATTTTATTTTCTATTTTATTTTTTTACTTTCTATGGCTTTTCATCGTCGCTATCATCAACGCCTTGTTGTTGTCATCGCCCTTTTTTAGCGACCTTTATATTTTTTTATAAATCGATGTTTTTTGCGACTCAATGAAGAGCTGCTTTATTTTTTACATCTTCTTTAAAAAATAAAAAACTTCTTTTTATGTTTTTTTTTTCTATTCAAAAACGTGCCGTGCCATTGATAAAAAGAAAATTTTGGAAACAAAAGAGTTTAAATTTTCTATTTTAAATATTTTTCAGATAAATCGGCGACGCTATCCGTAAAGAAGGCTTCTTCCGAAACTTCAATCACCGAAAGTCTTTCGACCAGCGCCAATTGCGCCTTTTTTTTCTTCTTATTTTTTAAACAATCAAAAAACTATGAATTTGCTCATATTAGCTACTTTGCTACTTTCTACTTTTCCAATTTATGCTGAGGTTTGTTTTTTGTGTATTATCAAATTTTATACCCTTCAAAATTCAAAGTTCCATTTTTTGGGATTACATTTTTAAACTATTTTCGATAAATCAAAATTTAATCTGACATTATTTCATCCATCCAACAAGTTTTATCAAAGTCAATATTCCCATCGGATGAAACATTTTCATGGGAACACTTTTTATAATATTTTTATTTCATGCTTCAAAAAAATGCTTGCTTGAATACATATTTGAACTTTATTTTTTGCTACTGTTTTTTCTCTCTTTTTTTAAAATTGTGTTAAAAAAAGCAAAAGCAAAATCGAAAATAGAGAGGCTCCTTTCAAGAAGCTATTTTTCTTTTACAGCTGCTTTAAAAGGAAAGAAACAAATAACAGCTGCAAAAAAAGAAAAAAAATGTGACTCGAAAAAACCGATTCTTAAAATCAAAAAAATAAATCTCAAAAAAATTCAACTTTTTAAACTTTTTATTTTTCAGAGTAATTGCAACTATGTAACCCTTGTAAAATGTTTTATTAATATTTTGGATGATTGGACTTGGACTTTATATGAACTTCGAGATAATGTTGTTACAATTAATTCAGAACAATGTGAACATTTAAGACAATTAGATAAATGCATTCAGGTGAGAAAAAAATTTTTCTTCTTCTTTTATATGTAAATTTGAAATTTAATACTCAAAAATTTTTCGTGTGAAATTGTTTGTTTACACAAATGTTTTACGCTCTCACAGAAGAATGTTTTTGCGTTATTCTTTTCTTCTTTTTTTCGGATGAGCCATAAACGGTAAAAAATTGAAACGATAGACTTAAAAAATAGTGTAACAACAAAACCTATAAAAATGCTTTTAACTTTTCGCGGCGACTTTAAAACAAAAAAGGTTATTTGTTAATGTGTTTAAAAGCATCTCATCATCATTTGAAAATTGGTGCCCCAAGAAGAAAGATTTACAACCAAAGACCCACCAAAAAAGCTTATTTTATTGCGTTTTTTATATTTTTTTGATGTAAACCCAATAAACTCAAATACTTTCATTCATTCGATGACCACTATGAAATAAATTAGAAAAGAGAAGAAGCACTTGGCAAATTGATATAGGCTCATATATTCACTTTTTGAATACCAAAACCATAAAATGTAATTATCTTTTGAAATGAATGCCTCCGCCGCCGCTAGTTGCTCGACTCAATGGCGCCGAGATATCGGAACTGCCATGGTTGGAAGCAATGGCGGCGGCGGTGGATGCAATGAATGGGGCGCCAGAAGGTAATTAACAAACTATTTAAAATTAAAAAAAAGCAAGTAAAGAACATTCGGCTTTTTTTTTTTTGGTTCATTCAGAAACAATTGCGTTAGTTAGCGCAATTTCTTTTTCATTCAAGGGACTAATTTCTGGGCATTGATATTTAAAAAAAATAAGCATTTTGTAAAAAAAAGGAAAGCAACCAAAAATGCAAAAAATTGATTAGTAAAAAATTCGAAAAATATTTTTTTTAGGATAATGGCCCCGAACCTCATGAATGTAATCACAATGAAATCGTTGCGGCTTCCAATACTGTTAGTGATTTACTTACACATCGAAAAAATTCTGGAAGCTTCTTAAAAAGTTATTATCTTCTCACTTATGCTTGTTCACCCGAAGGTCAAGAACTTTTGACTGAGCATCGTCAATGCTTAACTCGAGAACAAATTGGTGAAATGACTCTTTCGGCTGGTATGTTTTTTACGGATTAAAAATTTGCATAAATTAAAAAAATTTATTTAAGGTACATATCTAAGTGAAAAATTCCTTGAACATCCAGATGATCAAGTTTGTCCTGAAGTAAATAAAAAACTTCAAGAATATATGGATGCTTTGGCTGGTTTATGCGATGAAGGAGCCTCACAAATTATGTGTCGTTCATTAACAAATATGTTTAAAGGATTGCACGCGGATAAATTACATAACTGCCAATTCAATTGTTTACGTCCATCAACAACTGCCTCAGAAGAAGATGTTTCATCCGAAGCTGATCATTATTCTCAGGAAGATACTCAACAACCATCTGAAACTGGTCCATTGAGTGATAGCTCTTCACTTTTGCCTTCCATGATTATTCTTTTAATTTCTGCTCTTTTCGCTGGAGTTCATTAAAAAAGCTTTGAGAAAAGAAAAAACACTAACTAAAAAATCTCTTATCTTCTTTTTTTCTATATGTAAATTTTTTTTTTTAAACCCAACCTTTCATTTTAAAAAAATCACTTCACCACGAGTTTTTTAATTAACTTCTTTTATAATCAAAGCCCAAACAAAAAAAGCCCATCAACAAATTTTTGAAGAAAATTCAAACTTCTCAAAAAATAAAAAAACAACAACAATTCTCCGGTTAAAATCCTATCCTTTAAAAATTTAAATAACCAATCTTTTTTTTATGAGTAAGTAAATTATTTTTTCACAATTAGCATCTAAGTTTTCTTTTATTTCTAAAATAGTCACTAAAAAAATGTAATCTCAGTTTGTATTAATTTTTCCGGTAGGTACCTGTTTCTTTGCTCTCTCACAATTTTCTTCTTCTTCAGCCCCACTATTTTTTTTATTATCTTTTTTCTTGGACCTTGATTACATCCATCACTGCCAATACATTTTTATGGCTCATTTTTTTAAGTAAGGATCCCCAATAGTCAAAAATCGTTTAGAATATTTAACAATTTTGAGCCATTTTTTACTTCTTCTTTTTCTTCTTCACTATTTTACTACACTGCGCAATTTTCAATTTTGTTTTATGTAAATCATATATTTTTAAGCTATTTTTATATTTTTGAACAATCGTGCAAGTATAATTTTTAAACAACATTATAATCTTTATTATCATCTTTTTAAAGTTGTTCCTTTTCTCTAAGTAAATAGCCGTAGTTTTTCTTATTTTTCTATTTAATTACCTTTTTTTCTAAACGGAAAAGTATATTTTGAATAAAGTTTAAATATAAATCACTTTAATAACAAAGCAAAGTCAAATTTTTAAGAAGAAAGAAGATCATTAGAGAATCTTTTGATAGGTTGAAAACATAATCATCAAAGATGTTCGATGTATCAAATCTCGAAATAAGATTTTTTTGTCTCATTTTTTGCAATACATGGTGTCGAAGTACAATATCAAAGAAAAAAGTATCAATATTCATTATCTTTATATTGTCATAGTATTGAAGCTTTTGTACCGACTCTTATCGACAATCACAAAGCCTTGATTGTCATCCCAAAAAGCAATAATACCACAACATTGTGGACCGAACGATGACTACAAAATCATAGGATGAAGAAGAAAAAACAAAATGAAAACATTTATCTACAAAAGAAATTACAAACAAGTACACTTAGAAAATACAAAATAAGTTATCAGTATATAAAATGTGATATTTATCTAAAAGCAAATATACATACAAACAAGGCTGAATAAAGGTAATCTAAGAAATAAAAACAACATCGTCATCTTCTTGAATTTCTTGAGAACGAAAAGCAGGTAGTGAATCTTCTTCATGAACTTCTTGATAACGAAAAGCAGCAACTTCTGAAATGTGTTCATGACTACGTATAGCAGCAGTAGCGACAATATCTCTAGCACAGACGATTCCACGAGTACCAATTCTTACTACTTGATTACAGACTTCTTTTCTAGCTCCTTCAAAATAAGTATCAATTCGTCGTTCATTTTTGACTAACCATGGATGAATCCACTAAAAGCAAGCATATGGTAAGCAAGAAAGTAACAATCGCAAGAATAACATACATTTCGATACATTAGAGATGCACCTTTAGTCCACGGACTTATCAGCCATAAAACAGTGAGAATCTTTAGTTCATAATAAAATGGAAACCAAAATGCAAGTAACAAATCAGCAACAGATTCAGCACATGTGACTAGAGCGAATACTATCCAATACATCATCCATTTCACATATTCTTTGACATCTTTATTTCGTACAGCTTTGAATGATCGATATGCAGGATAGAGTGTACCAGCAGTAAGAATAACAATCCGTGAGAATAACATCGAAATCATTGTAATGATCAGAGAATACCAACTGATATGATTGATTTCTATTCAGAATATGTAAGTTGTTGATCCTGAAAAAGTAAAATGTAAGTATAAATTTCAATGAAGAAGTTTCATAAAAAAAGAAGCAACGAAAGCGACGCAAAAAAGAGTGAAGAATGAAACGAAAATCAAAAATGCAAAAAAAGCAGGTGGTGGAAGAATGGATTGGCAAAAAGCATCATAAAGTCCATATTTCATCCATTCAAATCCTACCTATTGCGCCTTCCTCTGCTCTAATTTCCAACAACAAAAACCGCAATACAAATTTGGATTTTTGAAGCTTACGCAAAAATGGTAGCAATAACTAAATGTTTGATAGTGAAAACCCAATATAAAACCCCGAATAAAAAAAGAGACACAAAAGATATCAGAAAATATTTATTTAGACTTCACATAATATAAAACCAGGATAAATTCAATTTCAAATTAGAAGACGATGTGAAGACGAGAACGGATCATTTGACGATGATGTTGAAGTTCTTATTTAGGTCCAAGATAGCATGAGACATCAGCACGTGGTTTGGTGACGCCAGGAGTGCCAGATCCAGCAGGATTGTTATTTTGATCAGGAGTTGATGATCCACCAGCAGATGAGCCACCAAAGGCATATTCTTCACGTTGATATCCACCGCCGCCGCCACCACCGGAAGAACCACCACCGCCGCTGCCACCAGGAGCCATGTAAGCAGAACGATCAGCCATTTTTGATTGAAGTTGAGAGAGATGAGAGAAGTAGCGTTTCAAATGAAGCGATTCGTTGACGAATGATTGATTTTTGTGAAACAGTCAAGCCTTTTATACGAAATTGAGGGGTTTCATTGGAATGAATGGAAACATGCAAATTTTCAGTATTTTTTATGGGAAAGTTAAAAAAAAAGAAGGGACGAAGAAAATTTGAAATTTTCGTGAAAGTCAAGCAAAGTTAAAAGCTTTAAATTTTGCCTGATTTTTTTACACATTTATTTTTTTTTCTTCTTCGTATACTTACTACTTGCACAGATATATTTCTTCTACCAGATGCTTCTTCAAAAGAGCTCTATTTTTTAAATTTATTTTTCCGTTAATTAATTTCTTTTTTTGTAATAAACAAAAACAAACATTAAATGTGAAAAAATAAAAACCTTTGACAGACTAAAACAAATTTGTCCAATCATTTGATAGTGATAACATAAATGTTTGCAAAATTTATTTTACATTCAAGGTCCTTGAGGTTCATGAAAAAATTATACATACAAAACGCTTTAATTACCAAGTAAGATTAAAGAGTAAATATTGATTTTAGAAAACTTTAATCAGTTTGATCGTTTACAACTCCACATGCTTATGATCGTGGCCATTCTCATGATAGTCCAAAATTAAAATAGGGCTATCATTGTTAGCTTCTTTTGGATTTTCTTCCGAGAAATAAAATGTTGAGGTACTTGATGCCTTTGAGGAGGCTGATGAATCGGAGGAGGAAGTTTCAATGCTTGTAAATGAAATAGAGGTGGTGGAAGAGGAACCAGTGGTTGTGGTGGTGGTGATTGTCGTAGTCGATTCACTATTTTGGTTGTTTGAGGAAATAACGGTCGTGGAAGCTGGAGTATCAGAGGTCGAAGTTGTGATGGTGGTAATCGTCGTGGCTTTAAGCAAAAATATTTTATTAATAATAAACCACAGACAAATAAAAGAATAATGTTTGATGAATAACATTTTATTATTTATGTCGTTTGTTAGTTGCGGTTTCTCTCCGTTTATTATTAAATGGATTTTTTAGATTTGTTTGTTTGATTTTTTTTTGAAATACATAAAAAAATATTTAAAAACAATAGGAACTCAAATAAAAAAACGCTAAAGCTGCGTAGACTTATTTGGAAATTTTATTGATTTTAAAGATGATCTTTTTTTAAATTAAAGTTTAGATACAATATTTTGAGTTTGTCATTATTTTATCAAGGCGACTTTCTAAGATCATGATTTTTGATTTTATTGAAGTAATCTTATTGGCAAGTAATGTTTATCAGTCGTCAATCACAACATACAAAATGAATCAACAACAAAAAATGCACATAAGGAATAAATAAATAAACGATTCCTAATGTTTTGTAAAATCTCAGGGATAAAAAATAAAAAATACAAAATGAGCAAGAAAAAACACTGTACATGAGTAAAATGAAACAAAAGGAAGCAAAAATGAATGATGGGCCAATAATGAAAGCTTGATTAACGAAATTGGAATCAATAAATCAAAATTAGCCAGATGAAAAGTTGTGATACTATAAATCCTATTCTATAAATATAGTCAAGTATGTATTCATATATTTACATAAGCTGCGTACTGGCAAAAAAATATTAAGCCTATATTGAAAATGTTTTAATGACTAAATTGAATGAATAAAAACCTGACATTTTTTTAATAAAGAAAAAATAGGAATATAAAAGGATTATTTTATTGAACGGTTCGTCGAGTACGCGAACTTCGACGAGGCAGAGTATTATTTGGATTTTCATAATCCACGGGTTCTTCTGTACTTGCTCGACTGCTATGTGGGGAGTGTTCTGACGTGGTATCCTAAAAAGTAAATATACAAATTGATAGTTTTAAAACGAGAAGAAAATGCTTACATCAACAATATTTCCAGCCCATGAATGAGAATGATCACCCAAATGTCTTTCTTCTGGAACTTCTTCTTCAATCCAATCTTCTTGATGCTCAAATTCTCTGTGACGTCGCTGTTTTTTAGTTGGTGCTGCTGGAAGTCGATTGCTTACATCATTCAAACTATATGATCGTTGAAGCTGTTGAGAAATTTGTTCTTGCCCTCGAAGAGCAGCGGTAGCAACAATATCTCGAGCTGCCATAAGACCCTTAGTACCAATACTTAAAACTTGATTGTACCCTTCAGATTTAGCTTGTTCCAAATAAAAATCTATTTGTCGCTCATTTTTAAGTAACCATGGATGAATCCACTGAAAATTATTTAACGGTAAAAAAAAGGGTTTAAGGAAAATAAATTAAGCTCACATTTCGATACATTAACGAAGCTCCTTTGGTCCATGGACTTATTAACCATAAAACAAAAAGAATTTTAAGTTCATAATAAAATGGAAACCAAAATGCAAGTAATAAATCTGCGATAGATTCGGCACATGTGATTAAAGCAAAAACTATCCAATACATCATCCATTTTACATATTCTTTAACATCTTTTGTTCTTACAGCTTTATATGATCTATATGCGGGATATAAAGTGCCAGCTGTAAGCATCATAGCACGTGAAATAAAAATCGAAATCATTGCTGCGTAATAAATTGAATTTGAATATTAATAATACCCGTAACAAATTTTTTTAAACCACAATCAAATACAAAAGAATGATTTCGTCGACGTCAAGTCAAAAAATAAAAAATTGATGTTTGTAGAACGGCAAAAGCCGTAAAAGTTGGAATAAAGCTCGAAAGTCTAAAAATAATATATTTTTAGTACAAAAAAATGAAAATAAAAATAGATCTAATAACAACACGAAAAATGATAAGAGGAGTTTCAAAAAAAAAACTTCTGACATTGGAAGAATGTTTATGAGGAAAAAACAAACATGATAGCCATTAAAGGGCGAAGCTTTTAAAACTAGGAAGAAAAAAAATTTGAAAAGTGTACAAATTAAACAAAGGCAAGTTCATGAACATATGCATGCATCTTCAATTGACTTAAAGCAAGAAGCAAGTATGTAACTAAGTAAGCACGAGCTTGTTTGTTGTGGCCGGTTTTTAAAGACAAGAATAACTAAGTATGCAAGGTTCGTGTCGAGAAATAATGCTAGAGATATTTAAATTTATGAAAGTTAAAATTGTTTTAAAATATTAAATAAATATTCTAAACTTTTTTGTCGTCATCCCAGCTATAACAAAAATAATGAAAGAATATAGAGAAAATGAAAACCATAAAAATGGATGGATCTCTTGTGTTTTCTTTCACAACCGTGTGTTTCAATTTTTATGATTGCTTTTTATATGAAATCAAAAAAGAAAAAAAGAGCTTTGTCGCTGCTTTTGAACGTTTTGGATAGAAAAGTTCAAATTTTATTTTAGCATAAATTTAAAAAAATTGGAGGGAAAACTAACGATCTTTGGTAAAAGTTCGTAGATAAATTTCTTGAAGAAACGATAAAAGTAAGAAGAAGAAAAAAATGTGGTTTTTTATTATTGAAAAAAGCACAACTGCACGTGTTTTGTTATATTTGAGTGTGTTGTTGCAAAAAGAAAAGAAGAAAAAAGTTTTAAAGCAGCAATCTAAAAATGAGCAAGAGCTTCCCGGATCCGAGCATTTTTTCCTAAGCATAAGGATGGATGCTGATGGTTGCTGTTAGTGTGACTAAAAAGCTTATTCATTTTTTAGTGTTCTCTCTCCACTTTGAACGTACATATTAAAAAAATGAAACAAAGAAAATATTGTTGTTTTTTGATTCTCTGGAGAAAAAAGGGCATTAATATAGAGAAAAAAAATTTGTAATACACCATCGATGGTTTTTTGTTACAAATAACAGACAGAGCTTATTAAAAAGAAAAATGGCAAAACAGACGATAAAAAAAATTTGAAATTAATATTTTTCTTTAGAAACTTGAAAGGACTAATACTACGATTTTATTATTTATTGATTCAAAACATTTCCATAAATAATGATTTAAAAGCGACGGCAGCGACGATCATGTTGTTTTTGGAACGTTTATTTCTCACTTTTTTTTCTTCTCTTATAAAGGAATTCGAAGAAAGGGATTTTTATTTTTCATCATCATAAAGGCTGTTTATGTTTTAGTTTTATAAGAAATATTGTCTCATCATCTCTATCTCTAACAGAGACGATTGATAGATCTCAAAAAAAAAAGAAAAAATATTTTTCTTAGACAATATTTACTGATGGATTGTGAAAAACCACAGAGCTCATCTTTTTTGCGCACTTAAACAATAAATATTCATTCTCTCTATCTCTCACTCTCATATACTTGAGAGATTTTTTTAAGTGGCAAAAAAAAAAGAGTAAAAAAAGGATGATTTCAAAAAACCAAAATACATAAAACAAAGACAATCAATTTCTCGTGAAAAACCATAAAAAATGACTATCAACCATCTGTATTTATTTAAAACAAAAATAATATAAAAGAAAATTACTCATTCATGCGAGAAAGTAAAAAAGAAAAGAAAATTACAAAAACAATTTACTCAAAAAATTAAAATTCAAGGTTCGGCGTAATATACATTTTTTTATGTTCGAAAAGTAAAAAGTTTTGAATCAATTTATTTGGAGGCGACAACGCTGATGATTGCGAATTGAAATTTAATGATGCGGATGGAAAAGAGGAATGTTCATCACACAAAAAAGTTCAATTTTTTTTAAATGAGCCCTTTGAAAAAAAAGTTGAAAAAAAGAATAAAAAAATAGTTGTGCGATGGAATCGAGTTACCTAGATCTCAGATTGATAGTTTTTTTACTCTCTAACTTACTTAATAGTAACCTATTAACATAAGGCGCTGCTGCACTTTTTGTTTGTTTGTTTCTTTCATTAAAAAAACATGAAAGAATGAAAGGGGAACAAAAAAAGTAAGGTAAAACTAGATCGGAAGCAACAAAACTTTTTTTTTTGTTAGGAATTTATTTTTTTTGTTTAAATAAAAATTTAAAAAAAAGGAAGCTTGTTTTTTTAGGTTTTAAAGTTTAAAAAAATTGATGCGTGAGGCTACTGTTTTTGTAAAAGAAAAAGTTTAAAAGTTACAACAAAAAAAAAATCCTTTTAACAACCGGTTGCCCTTTAAAAACCAACCAAAAAAAACGATTTTTAGACACAAGAGTTTGAATTTGAGTTTCAGACACTACTAGTCTCCCGAGTTCTTTTTTATTTTTTTATAATTGAATCATTAAATGTTTGAACACCTGAATGAATATTTGGAAATTTTTACCAATTTAAAATTAATTATGTTAATAAATTTTTTTCAATGTATCGAATATTTAAAACAAAAAATTTATTAGGCAAAATCAATCAAAAAAATAAATAATCTTACAAAAATTACAAAAACAATACTTGAATTTTATTATCACAAAAATTTGCAAATCAATTATTTTTTTTCGAGTATCCTTATTTTTGTTGCACTAAGTCGCCACATAAAAAAGCAAGACCGCTGTCATTTATTGCGATCGAAAAAAAAGTAAAAGCTAAGGCTTTCAACAAAGCTATAGCTAGCTAACTAGCTTTTGGAGTAAAGCTGCTGCTGAAAAATACAAAGTACTACCAAGACACGAGGAGAGATCAGTGTAAACAATATTGTTGTTGCTGCAAGCAAAGTAAAAATAATAATATGGAAGAATTAAATAAAAAATTGGATAAAATTACTATTGATGGCGGTGAAAAAGAGGCAGAACACGATGTTTCAAAAGATCCTATTTTTGCTGCAAAGGATCATGATAGTCAGGTATGTAATAATATTATTAAATAAGCCAAAAGTGTAATAATATGTTGTTTTTTTTTTAAAATAAAAATATAATACTTTTAGTTTGATCCAAAAGAATATTTGGAAGGATTTTATAAATCCGCTAAAGAAGATATCGCAATGCAAATTGTTCTTTTCTTTCTTCCAGGAGTATTGTATCGATTACCAGCAAAAGTTGAAAATTTATTGGATTTGGGCGCAGGTATTTGTGATAATTTGCATATAAATTAAATATTTTTAATGAGCGTGTTTAGGACCAACTGTATATATTCCAATTGCAGTAAGAAAGCGAGCAGAAAATATTTTTACATCTGATTATGCTGAAGTAAGTTCTCAAAGGGACAGATTTTTATATTCCAGATTGGCAGCTTTTTTAAATTCATTTTTTTCATAAATTATTTTATAGTTGAATCGCCAAACCCTCAAAAGTTGGATAGAAAATAATAGCGAATTTGATTGGACCAATGTATGTTCATGGTTATCAAATATTGAAGCCACACATGAATCACCTAAAATGATGCAAGAATTAGCTCGAAGTAAAATGAGAGGTATTTTATCAGTAAATGTCCATAAGGATGAAGTGGTTCAAAATGTTTATTATCAACATCCAGAATATACCAAAGAAATTCCAAAGCAGTTTGATGTTGTTACAACAGTTTTTTGTTTAGAATATGCAAGTGAAACTTTGGAAGAATATGAAAACGCAGTTAAAAATGCCACAAGTTTAATCAAAAATGGAGGATTTTTGGTGAGAAAGAAAAAAGATTCCAAACTTATGAAAAAATAATTATATCATGAATTTGCAGATCCAGGGCGGAGTGCTAATGGCTAACGAATATTCATTTGGAGGAAAGCGATTTCGATGCCATTATTTAACTCAAGACCAACTTGTAAACTGCCTCAAAGTAACTAACCAAAACTAAACTTTGGATTTTGTAAAAAAATTATTTAAATTTTTTTTAGAAAAACAACATGTGCGCCGACGAAAAAGAAGGCATCTTTAAATTAATTATTCACAATGATATTTTTATACTCGTTTCAAAGAAAAACGATTAACAAACAAAATTGACAAAAATGGAATGTAATTGAAGTTGACTAACAGATTTATTTCCAACTTTTTAATTATATAATTTAATTAAAATTAAATTTTTTAAAATAAAAAATATATATAAAGAAAAGAATTGATTATTTGTGCATAATTATTTTATTGATTTTTTTAATTTCATTTATTGTATTCTGAACGCTTTTGCAAGTTTTAACCGACGAGAAATAGCCACAACAACGAAGAAAAAAATTTCCCCTGAAAAAAAATAAAAGCAAAGGAAAGAAGTAAAAAAAGCTTTGACTGAAGGGAACAGTTTATTTATGAAAAAGAAATAGAACTTGAGGGGAATGGGTTCCTGCGACGATTGCTTGCATCCATCCACTCTTCTTCAACCAACTAACCACTACCGCCAACCAACAACCATCAGCAGCGGCAGCCTAGAACGGAAAAAAAAAATTTTTTCTTCTTCTTCAACAATGACAAACGGACGAACGCAAAAACATCTTTTTTTTCTTTCAGCCCCCCGTTTTTCTTTTTGCCTATGCACTTTCGCTTTTTTTTCTTCTTTTCCTTCACACACGAGATCACCCAAAGTAAACTAACAACTACTAGCGCGCGTTTTTTTTTTTCATCTAATAAAAATGTTTGTGCGTGCTTGCTGATGAAATATTTTTTCTTTTTTGTCGAGCCTTCGTTGAGAAAAAAATAAATAAGATAATTGTTGTGATATTACGCCCTTATTTTAAAATATCGATTTTTACTCATTTTAAAAACCTTATTACTCTTTTAAAACCAATTTTGTTTAAAATTCTTTTCTTAATAACAAAAATAATAATTTTTTAATATTCTTTCTTAGACCATAGGATATTTATATATATAATTTCATCAATGACATCATCCATCATTCTATGTTATTGTTGTTGTTGAATTCACTAATATAAATTAATATATATATAGGGTTTCAACCAAACATACTACATATTTTCTTTTTTGATGCTCTTGTATGCGTATGATTCCACAGACGTGAATGATGCTATGCCTTCTGGATGTTCATCAATTGTTGATATCTCTGGTGGAGGAACCTCCGACGTTGTATCTTCTTCTTCCTCTTCATCTTCATTACCCTCAACATCAGCAATAACAACAACAACAATACCAATACCAATGGAAATAGATAATAATATTATTATGGATACTAATGGAAAAGAAATTTCATTTAAATTAGTGCCAATTAATGGAACCATTAAAAAAGAAATAACTAAAGAAGAACCAACAATAGCAATTAATGACAATTTCCACCACCATGAAACCATAGATAGCTGCATATCGCCTATTGTGGATATTATGGAAGATGATTCAGATGCAGATACCAAAAGTTCAATAATTTTATCTTCGTCGTCATCGAAATCCAAGCAGCCGAAATCTTCTTCACTAATAAATAATAATACTAATAGTAATCGTCAATTAACTCCATATTATGCTTTAAAGAAAAAGTTGCTATGTACTTCTGGAAAAGTTACTAGAACTGTGCTAAGTCGGTCATCCAAAACAACTCAAAATGCATTTTATTCGGTGGTAAGTAAACCTATTATTAAACTTTTTTCTGATATTAAAAATCATTTTTTAGACCGGTAAACCCACAGCATTTAAAGCAGTTCAATATGCAGCAAAATTTTGGAAGAATCCCATGTATATTACAAATATACCAACAAATATATCAGAAAAATCATTTCCATATAGTCATATAGATAAAAAGTGCAAAGCTGAACAATTTAAAGGTGAAATTCATTCGGTTATAAAACAAATTGATAAAGAATTGCCGCCTCCTTCTCAAGATACATCAACGACGTATGTTTCTGTCTAATCCAAAATCGTAACATCGATAAATAATTTTGTTCTGTTTTTTTAGATCTCATCAATTTTTAAAAACTACCACTCTCCTTAGTAATTACCTTGAAGCCTATTCTCTCTTTGAAGCTAATACAGTACCAGATGGAATTGATACTGCAATATTATCAGAAAGTTTACATCTTAAAAAATTGAATGATAATTTTACTGAATCAACTATAACTCAAATTATGCCCCTTGTTTGTTATCCAAGTATCACTGTGACGGATATGAGGTAATTATCTTTCATAAACTCAATAGCAAAGTTAAACTATTCTTTATTTTCAGAATTGTACAAATGGAAACCACCATAAATGCTCTTTCCATCGATCCTATAAGGGCATGCAAATCAGAAGCAGCCACTCCAACAACGACGACAACAACGGTGGAAGAGCAAAAAAACTCAATTTCAGAGCAAGGAACTGTGGAAGAACCCAGTCCATCATCTTCTGATTCCTCCAAATTAAAGAAAAAATCTGAACGAGATTCCACAGATAATAAAGAAAATGTTTCATCAAAAAATAAAAAAAAGGAAGGTGGAATCGTGGAAAAAATTATGATTAAAATTAAAAAACCAAGCAGCAAAAAGGATAATGGCACCACTTCCACCACCAATCAAGAAAATAATAAAAAATCAAAGAAAAAGAAAAATGGAAAAATTGAAAATTCAAATAACAACAAAAAGGTTTCATTTGATTTAAGTGGAGCTCCAAAAAGGATATCTGTTGCAAGACCTCGAAATAGGGAGAAAAAACTTTATGAAGTTAAAAATCCTGTTCGAATTCAAGTTAGTTTTAAATAATTTTTAAGAATTTTGAAAGTCAACGTTTAATTAGTTTCAGGAAGAAATTTGTGGAGAACGAGCATCAGCTTTAGATTTGGAATATTTAAAATCTCGAAAATTGAATGTCAAAACTGCTCGAGGAAAATTGAATCATGATTTTGGAGTATTTTGCGAAGAAGTAAAATTTTATATAAAAAATTTTAAACAAATAAATAATAATTTTTATTTTTAGGCTTGGTTCCGTAAACAAATGTATTTTGAAAAGCGAGATCTTCCCATTCCACTTCCACCTATTCATGAACCAGCAATCGACAAAAATGGAAAACCAAATAAAAAAAGGCGATTTGATCCATATACCCAAGAAAAGGCAGCTCAATATGCATATGCACATATTCCAATTCCAGAAAATCATTCTGCATATCCTTTACTTCCAACTCTTCATTGTGAAGCATCGTTGGGTTTCGATAAGCAGCAAAATGGCGGAAACAACCCACTTTCATTGGATAATTATGCGGCTTTGGAAGAGGAATATAAAAATAGTCTTTTAAAGGCTCATGAAAATTGCGCAAAGAAAGAAGAATTTCATTGGAAAGAATATGTAAGCATATTTTTTAAAATTAATTATTAAAAGTATATTAACTCAAATATTTTTTTAGTTACCCCATAATTTGGCGAGAGATAATGCAGATTTATTGGAAATTCATAAGCGTATTGATCTTGATGTGGTTCAAAAGATTAAACATGCAAGTGAAAAATTGTGAGATGATGGCAATTATTACGTTGTATAAATCAAAAAAACATCCTTAATGCGATGATCGATTTTTTCTTTTCTTTTTTTAACTTTAAAATTTTTTATGTTTCTTATTATTTTTTGTTTTGATAGTGAATTTTTTGACCTCAAATATTGTTTTTAAAAAACGGGATTCTCGCAAATATAATTTTTGTTCATACGGGATAATTATTTTTCTTTTATTATTGTTGTTATTTTTAAGATACTCACTTTGTTGATTTTTTTCTATGCGTGTGTTTAATAATAAAAAAATTTAGTGTGCAATCAAAAAAAAGTATAAAAACTCATACTTAATTTCGTAGAAATGACTGACTATAAACTATAAATTGCGCAAAAAAAATTTTATCCATGAAGAAAAAGGTATAAGTCAAGTGCATCTTAACCAAGCTTTAGAACTTCGCTTTGATTTTCGAAAGAATTTACAAAAATTTAGTTCATAGTATACAAACTCACTACTGTAATAGATGGATTAAAATAAACAATAAAAAGAAAAGTTAAGCATTCGCAAATAATTTTTTTAAAAGTTGCCATATCATATAAATTTTATAAGCGTAATATGTACTTCCTCGGAAACAGAGAAGTAAGCTATTCCACACTTACAAGGGAACGGTCAGACATGTAAGTGTGATTTCGATATTTTGTTTAGCCCAAAATATTATTTAGCATATTTTAAAACATATCCCAAAATCTTAGCGGCGAATGGAAAGATGGTCTAAAGTTACAAGTCCTCAAAGTTTCAAATTATCAACTGGGAAACCCTATTGGACCTTTTTGACTCACATGGTTTCCCCGTAGGACTTTTTTGACTCATAGGATTTCCCAGTTGATCATTTGAAACTTTGAGGACTTGTAACTTTTGACCATCTTTCCATTCGCCGCTAAGATTTTGGGATATGTTTTAAAATATGCTAAATAATATTTTGGGCTAAACAAAATATCGAAATCTCACTTACATGTCTGACCGTTCCCTTGTTAGTTGAACTAAAATAAATTAAAGTAATGCCTGATTTCAAAGAAGTTATGACGCTAACTAAGAACCTATTTAAAAACATATTTTTAAAAAATTCTGGAGAATAAGAATTAAAAAAACAACTGCAAAAATATAAAAGCTTTAGAAACTCAGGAATTAAAGATAAGATGTATGCGAAAAAGATATTAAAACATGATTTGAAAAAATACTTCTAACAAACAAAAAATGATAAAAAAAAAATCGGTTGAATTTGAAGACAGACTTCAAAGTAAAGAAAAAAATTGGAAACTACAAAACTGACTTTTTTCATGAAAATTTTGAGATTCTGTATGATTTAATAATTCGGGAAATGGCTTCCAATCATATTACTACAAATTAAAAATAAAAATTACAAAAATAAAATACTTAATTTTTAATTTGCACGTGGAAGATAATAAAAATGATATTCTGAAAATAAAAATCCTCCGTAGTTGATTACTTTTCTCCGTGAAAGGAATCTCTCATTTTTGATGTTATTTATTTTCGTTTCGAGATGCATTTTTTCTTTATTTCTTACTTATTTTTTTATAGCTTTTTTTCCATATTTATTTGTTAATACTGCTGCTAATTATTTTTATTGACATTATTTATTTTAAATAATATTTACGAATTTTAAAAAATTTATTATTGTTGAAAAATAACAACAAATGAGCCTGATTTGTTATTGTTATCAATGGCATCAAAATTAAAAGGAAGTCGATTGGAAGCTGAAATAGAAAAATGTCGAGGAGAAGGTAATTGGACGAAATTATCAGAATATTTGAATTCAATTCGATCGAAAAGTTCCGGAGTCGAGAAATTGGCTCATTTGATTGAAGGCGAATTAAGTTTAGAATTATTTCTTGAAAAACATGCTGGAACTCGAGGTAATCAATCATTTCGTAATAATTATTTTGTGATTATTTATTTGAAAAATGTTTTAGATCGAATTCAACCAAGAAAACAACATCAAGATTTTCTTCGAAGATCTGAAGGCGAACTTAAAAATGCCATTACCAATTATCCCGGAGAATCAACCATCGTTATGGAAGCTTATCTTTTACTTGCAAAATTATATTATTTTTGTGAAAGTTTTAATGAAGCTTTATCAAGCATTAAAAAAAGTCAAATGGATAAAGCCCAAACTAAATTTACTAGTTTGAGATCATTAAAATTGGTGGCAGAAGGTTATGCTATTCTAGGTAGTATAGTTTATTTTGGGAATGGTTTTTATATATATAATTTTTTGTATGATATTTAGCTCTTTCAATCGAACATACTCTTCCTAAAGATCTAAAAGCCAACGATGGGATGTTTAAAAGAGTTATAAATAACTTTGAACAATCTGCAGAACTTTCTCTTTCATATATTGATGAACTTGAAAAAGCTGTAAATTTAAATCGTAAGCTTTTACAGAAAAAATATGAGTCTAATAAAAAATTAATTTTTAGGAAATCCCACAAATATTTTTATTCCATCTAAAACTCTTCGAGCTGGAGATTTATTAGAGGTAGCTCTCGAGCGAGTTCCATACTTAAAACTTCGAAGAAATCATAATGATCAAAGATGGGATAAAGAAGGAATAGAATGGTATCGAGAAATAGCTATAAGACTTAGCGATAAATTAGTTGTTATGAGGCTTCAACAACGATTGTGTCGACAATTAGCTGAAGTATTATTACGGGGTATGTTGGATGTTAGCAATGATTCTACAGCAATAAATACTAAATCTGAAAGCTTAAAGTAAGTAATTAAAACTTAAAAAATTATTTTAATAAATATAAATTTTTAAGTTTTTATACGGGTCCAAAGAACTTTTTTCGTCCAGCTTCAAGGTTAGAAGAAATTATTCTTTTATTACTTATTAGCGAACTATTAGCATCGAAATCTATTCGAGCTTCAAACAATGATGATGAAACATTTGATCGATTACGATTAATTCATAATTTAAAGAAGGTTCACAATCAATTAGCCATAGTAAGTTTTTGTTTTATATTTGTTGATTAAAATATTTTTGCAAACCTATTTTTTTTCGAAGCAAAATTAAACTTTTTTCTTCAAAAAAGTGCCGATTTACAAAAACAATTGTAAAAATTTAAAGAAAAAAAGAAAGATTTTGTTTGAACAACAACCTTTTATTCGATTTTTATTAAAACCCTTTGAAATCTTTTTTCTTTCATCTTATTTGCTCGCGTTTTTATTTGCTTTACATGCTTTTTCTTATTTATTTTTTTATTTTATGATTACTAAATATATGTTGTTGCCAGGCATATTCACACACATACATGTTGGAATTTTTCCAAGATGTTTCTTGCTTCTTTTTTTTTTTGAAAGGTGTTTTCCAAACAAAAAAACAAATTCTTTGAAAAAAATAAAAATTGTTTACGAATTTTGCTATCCATTACAAAACTTCATTTATTTTGTAAATAAAACATTTTTTTTCGTAGATATTATCAAATGTTCGACAATATAATTTACTTTCAACCATTTATGAGAGAGCCATGAAATTTGCTAATAAAGATCGATATATGTGGTATCAATTTGGGTTATCATTAATGTCCGCGGGAAGATATGCTCGAGCATCAAAGATTCTTGAACATTGCGTAAAATTAGAAGCTTCTGATCATAATAATATTGCGGAACATTTAATGATAGCCAAAATTAATATGGAATCCCTCGCTGATTATGATTTGGGTAAGCTTTTAAAGAATTTCGGATCTTCATTATTTAAGTTGATTATTTTTAGCAATGGAACATGCTTCGATTGCTTTGAACTTGTGTCAAAATAATTGGCAAAGTAGCCGCTGCACACTTGTTTATGCTTTAGCTTTCAGTCAAAAAGCTCAAACAATTCCATCATTTGAAACCAGAAAAGTTGTAATGATTGAATCGTTAAGACATTTTGAAAGAGCTGTCGAACTTGATCCTCATGATGAACTTGCCAAACTTTATACAGCTCTTCAATATGCTTTATGTCGAAATATTGAAATGGCTATCGATTATTGCCAAAAATCATTAATAATAAATGATGAACAACCATCGGCAATTATGTTGATGGCAATGTTATTTACTGCCAGGCGAGATTATAAAAGTGCTCTTACACTGGTTTTAAATGCAATAATAGATTATCCTAATCATTATGGTTTATTAGTACTTCGGTTAAAATTGGAAGCAAAATATGGTAGATTGGATGAAGTTTTACATACTTCAAAAAATTTACTTAGTTTTTGGCGACGTTTACCAATAACTTATAATCATATTATTACTGAAGATGATAATAATGACTTTCACCAACAACGACATTATCAAAATGGCAGTGGTGTTCATCAACAAATAGAAAAAGCTGAATCCACTGTAGCTTTAAAAGCTGGAAGTAGTGTTATTCAATTAGCTAATAAAGATGCCTTGGCTCCAATGAATCCAATTTTTACTGCACCATTAGGAATTTCGGCGGCTTCTCATGTTTCATTAACTAATAGTAATTTGGATATAGCTGATAATAATTCGATGTTAGCTTCAACAGCTGCAAATTTATCTGAATATGGTGGAGCTGCATCCACTGTTTCGGGTTCAATTGGAATTATGTCATCTGGAAGTAATGTGGGTTCCATGGCTTCAGCTTTTAGAATTCAAGTTTGTTTACAATTACATACTTGTTTGATTATTAACTTTAAAATGTTTATTTTTAGGCAAATATTTGGGTTGAATTAGCTGAATTTTTTATTGAATTGGATCGAGCTTCAGATGTTCAAGCATGCGTGGAAGAAGCATGCAATATTTTTCCTAATTCCCATGAAGCTTTTTATTTAAAATCTCGATTATTTTTAATTCGAGCAAAAAAAGAAACCAATACTTCTTTATCGAATCGATATCGAGCTGAAGCAAAATCTTGTCTCCTTGCTGCTCTTTCTATTTTACCATCCCATTTGCCATCTCTCCAATGCCTTGCAAGTGTTTATCATGCCGAAGGAAATCTTATTCTCGCAGAAAAAATGTTACGGTATGTAGTTTAAAAAGTTTTGTTTAATTAGTCGTTTATTTATTTTTTTAGTGACATGATTAACGTGGATCCTTTGCATTATAAACAATGGCATGAACTTGGTTGTGTATTAGCTGCTCAAAAACGGTATGACGAAGCTCAAGAATGCTTTGAAACAGCTGGAACTTTGGAATCCAGCACTCCCATCATGCCATTCACAGTCATTCCGAAATTATTTAAAACGAACTTTGCTTAATTTATTTATTTTTCATTTTAAAAAGCTTTTTTAATTGTTTAGCTTGAAAAGGTTTTTGCAGAGTGAAAGATTTATTCAGAATAAAGATTTTTATTTCTATAATTTATCTACTTTTCTCGAAACCTGAATAACAAAACAAAATATATATTGAGCAATATATAAAAATAACATTGCATTCTATCTAATAATATGTTTATGCGAATTTGATTCCTTGCGCAAGTGGAAGTTCTTTGCTGTAATTGATTGTACATGTTGAACGACGCATATATTGTCTCCAAGCATCGGATCCTGATTCGCGTCCACCGCCTGTTTCTTTTTCACCACCAAAAGCTCCACCAATTTCTGCGCCATTGGTTGGAATATTGACATTTACAATGCCACAATCACTTCCTTCGGGTCTGAAAGTTAAAAACAAAGATAATTGAAGCTTTTTTATAGAATAATGTTTGGACACACCCAAGCCATTTAAAAATGCTACCAATATTTTGAGTGAAAAGACTGCTCGAAAGTCCTTGCTTGGTTTCATTATTAACTGCGATAGCTTCTTCCAAATTTTTAACTTTAATAACATAAGCAACTGGAGCAAATGTTTCTCGAATAACTACTGGGGCATCATGTTTTAAACCAGTGATGACGGTTGGAGCAACAAAATTTCCTTTACGATCATCATAAACTTTACCGCCAACTTCAATTTTGCCGCCCTAAAAGTTAGCGATAAAAAAAAAGCTTGCGAATTTTAGGAATGATTACCGATGCAACAGCTTCAGCAACAGCAGCTTTAAAATTCATGACTGCAATAGGATTATGAAGAGGGCCAATAAGGGTTCCTGAATCTAATGGATCACCAATACGATTTTCAATTTGATTATAAGCATTAACCATGCGAGTTACAACTTCATCATGAACTGCTTCATGGATGATAACTCGGCGAGTGGTGGTGCACCGTTGCCCAGCGGTGCCAACACAAGCAAAAACTACAGCAGGAACAACCATATCAAGATCAGCATCATCCATGACAATCAAGGCATTATTACCTCCAAGTTCGAGTAAATGTTTACCAAACCGAGCTTGAACTTGCTGTCCAACAATTCGTCCAATTTCAGTAGAACCAGTAAAAGAAAGTAAATCAACTCGAGGATCTTTAGCAAGGCTTTGTCCAACATCGCCTTCACCGCAAATTAAACTGCAAAGTGCTGGAGGAATATTGTTTGCTTTTAATACGCCTTCGATAAGATGAGTCATTGCAATAGCAACAAGTGGAGTACTTGGAGCTGGTTTCCAAAGAAGCGAATTACCACATACAAGAGCGAGGGCATTATTCCATCCATAAACAGCGCAAGGGAAATTAAAAGCAGAAATAACTCCAACAACTCCGAGTGGATTCCATTGTTCTAACAAAACGTGGCCTGGGCGTTCTGATGGAATAACTTTGCCATTCAACATTCGAGAAAGTCCAACAGCAAAATCACAAATGTCAACATATTCTTGGACTTCACCAACTCCTTCAGGCAAAATTTTACCCATTTCAAGTGAAACCTGTAATAATCAATGATGAAAATCGAGTTAAAAAAATAGACAAGGATTGTTGGAATCTCCAAGTTGCTTAATATTCTTTGAGAAATTAAACTCACCAATTTTCCAAGATTTTGAAGATTTTTACGAAGGCAATCACCAATTTGTCGTACAATTTCACCTCGAGCTGGTGGAGGTACTTTTCTCCATTGCTCATAAGCTTGACGGGCGGCAACAATAGCACGTTCATAATCATCAGTGTTGCCTACACGAACATTAGCAATAACTTCATTGGTGGCTGGATTAATGGATTCAATCGTATTTCCACTGGCTTTCCATTCACCATAAAATACACCATCATTATGGGTGCTAAGTCCCAATTCACGAAGGAATGAATATTTGGGATCAGTAATAAGAAGAGATGACATTCTTTGCTGGAGGAAAAAAATAGGTAAGCGCTTTGTACTACTTAACAAAAAACGCATTTGAAAAAATGCACAAAAAATAGGCGGTAGTTAAAAAATGTAGCGTTGATTTGTCTAGAAAACGAAAGCAGAGTTTAAAAAAATGATGATAAAATACACAATTGCAAAAGACAAGCGCGGGTCATTGATATCATTCATCATAAAAAAAAGCCAAAGATCATATCATCAAAATTGATAAACTCCTACAAACCAAGAAAGAAAGGTTTAGTTTAAAACTGATCTGTTAGTATGAAAAAGAAAATGCAAAATCATTCAGGCCGCCTTCTTTATTCATAAAGTCATAAAGATAAGATAACAACTGGTAATCCAATAAGATAAAAGTCAGAAGAAGAAAATTATACAAAAAATATATTTATTTCGTTTCAAACAATACATAAAAAGTATACAAAACAAAAGAGATCAAAAGTACAAATAAATTATCATTACAATAATACAATTCCATCAAGTTAAGCTTCAACTTTATAAAAACTTTCTTCATCTTGATCTGAACTTGATTTGGATGAGAGTATATCATCGGACAATGGAACATCTTCAATTTCAAATTTGGCACTAGATGGAAGAGGCATATTGTGGCCAATATCAAAGTCTCGAAAATGATAGTTAGCTAAACGACGAATGACAAGCTCACGTTCAAGAAAAGATAAATGTTGAAGATTCGTAGACAAAATGCTTTCATCAGCAAGCTCCAAATATTTTCTTTGATCTGAAGAAGCATTGATATATTCGAAAAGTATTTCATCATCAGCATCAGTCCATTTGAAAAAGCTGTAACGATTTTTCAAAAAGTCACGAAGTAAATAATTTCCTCGATTGGAAGCAATTTGAGCATTCATGTTGCTGCGATCGGTACACATAATTTCATCAAAGCGTCGACGAAAGATCATAACTTTTCCTGAATAACGCGATAATTGTTCTGAGATTGGCATATTAAAGTAGCTTCCAACAGCATGTTTAACAATTGGTTCCATAGCACTTGGCATAGCACCTTTTGCAAGAGGAATAAGATCATCAAATGAAGCATCAATAAACAAAGATTGAACAGGATAATTTGCAGCTAACCATGTAGCAGGTAATCCTCCAATTGACCAACCATAAACCATAATATCACGGAACCCAACAATATCAGAAGCTAGTGAATAAACAGCACTTGCAGAGTTGTAAACAGCAGAAGGATATGGCACACCAGTACTTTGTCCAAATCCAGGTGGATTCCAAACAATCACATTGAAGCCAGCATCAATAAAAGTTCTTGACATAAAACGTTCATAGATTGCAGCATTTCCATCGCACACGATAACACAAACATTTTTCTGACGATCGTTATTTCCTTTTTGTCTTAGCAAAACAGCATCAATGATGTTTCCATCAGATGTTTTCAATGGGTAACGAACAGCTCGGAAAGACTAAAAAATGAATATATAAAAAAGAATCATATGTAAGAAAGGTTATTACTAACATCATTAGGTCTCCACATTTCACGTCTCAAACCATGATTCGTACTTTCCAACAAAGCATTCAACGAAGTGATTGAACCAGGATAAATCATTTTTCTACCAAAAAATGTGATACAGAAGTGAGAAATAAGTGATGTAGGACCATAAGGATGAGCACCTTGGGGTGGATCAGGATACCATAGATCAGTTCTTCCTTTAGTTTCTATAGCTTTCACGTGACACACCTGTAAGAAAGGAAAATATAAAAGTTAAAAGATAAGAGTGAAAACATACATCAATATCATAAACAAGCAATTCTTGTAAAGCTTCCATGCTTTCAGGGTGTTCATAGTGCTTTCGAAGAAGCTTCAACATATTCCAATATTCAGGGCTAAAAAGTATGAAAATAAGAAAGTTAAAAAGGGTAAAAGATAACTTACTTTGAAGCACGACCAACAGCACGAATTCCAAGAGCTATACATGTTAAAAGTAGTTGATAATAGAAGACTTCCAGATCCTTGAAGCTATGAATTCTTCGATAAGCCCAATACAAAGTAACCGGCCAAAATGCAACAGCACAATATCGAATAATTCGAAGCGTTTTAACAAATGTATATCCAACAGATTCAATGACATTCATTTCATACGTATCATGCGTAAATTTTCCATGGATAGTTGGACCAAGGAAGAGGTTGTAAATATCGGTCAATAAATTCATAATTGATTTATAATTTACAGCTGCTTTGATGTTTGCTGTTAAAAAAAGTGAAGAGCGCTTTGAAGAAAGAAAAAAAAGCAACAAAAAAATGTGAAAGAGAAAAAGCAGTGAAAGTTTCTTTGCGAGATTAGTTTTTTTACAAAAAAAATACTGTTGCTTCAAAAAACTAATACTTTTTCTGCTATTTTTTAATCAAATTTCATTGAATCTCGTTGAATTCAATATTTTCACAATTAGGGGTTTCAACATGAGTAAATACATTCGATTCCTTAGTCGTGGACGTATGGTTAAACGTAGTTGTATTATTTGTTACGAAATTCGGGATGTCCAAACTTAAGGGTTTTATTGGTTGAATAAACTTTTATTTTTATGTGTCTCTCATTTATTAATTTTTGTTATAGCTTTCCATATTAATGAAAGTATTTTTCTTGCATCTATTATTTTAGAAAACTGAGCGATATTATATGATTTATTAAAGTTGGTGATAAATAATTGGACCCGAATGAAAAAAAGAAGTAAAATTGGATAAATTCAATTTAATCATATCCATCATCTTGAGGTTTGAGTAATGATGCCACCTGCCCGGTTCCGATACTTTGTGGTTTGGAAGTTGTTGAAACTTGTGATGGTTGAGAATCCATTACATCTTGTACTTTAAATTGAACGGCTGTTTGGAATGTTGGTTGGGTTATGCAATAACGATCCACGGGTAAATGGAGGCCATTTCCACGTAATTTAGGTAATTCTTGACTATTTATACTTTTAGCTAATTCAGCTCTTTCCATTCGACTTTGTTGTTTTATATCTGCAAAAAATTTAATTATTGTTTAAATATTTTTTAAGCTTACTATATTTTCTTGCCGCGTAATTTACATCATCTGGCTGAACATCGGTTCGTTCAGCATGAATTGCAATAGTTCTAGCGTCTTTTAACATATTGACACAAATAGTTCGCGTCAATTCTCCCAACATTTCCATCGCCGCATCATCGGCTTTCATATTCACATCTTTTAATAATGCTTGAACTCCCAACGCCGTTCTCTCTTCTATCGTTAATGGTTTACCATCAGCTTAAATATTAACATTTTTACTGTGATTATTAAAAGTCATCCAACTTACTATTGATCATTCTCGACATCATCGACGACGATGGAGGTGGCATTAAATCTGAATCAGATTTTTTGCCGCTTTTTGGTTTTGTGGAAGGTTTAGCTCGCTTAGCAGACGAACTAGAAGCAGCCGAAGTTGATGGATTACCTGACATTTCTAATTGTTTAAGAAATAAAATAAATTAATTACTCCAAAAATTAAATAATTTGTTTGATAAGCCAAAATTTTTTTTGAAAAAAAAAAATTCAAGCTGCCGAGAAAAAAAATTATTCGTGCAAAGACTCCATTTTTTTAGTGAAAAAAACCTGACGGGATTTTTTTTACTGATACTTGTAAGAAAGATTCTTTAATATATTTTTTCTTGTATTCATGCAAAATATTTAAATTTTTATTGTTTACTTGCAAAAAGAAAAAGTAATTATAATATGCAAATGAAAAAAGTAAAAAACAATTAAAAAAGACACTGACAAAATAATCAAAGGCCATAATTAAAAAAGTGATCAGAGATATTAATAAGTTAAAAATATTTTTGTTATAATACTGGAAAGAAATAAAGGAATTTTATGATTGCATGATGCTACGAACAAAATCAGCGATATTTACATTTCCATGAGAATCTTCATGACCGCTAAGAAGTTGATCAACTTCTTCGTCGCTTAATCGTTCACCTAAAAAGCAATCAATGTTCGATTTTATTTGATACAAAAAAGGTTTAATTGAGTAACTAACCAAGAGTTGTAAGTAAATGGCGTAATTCTGCAACATTAATAGTTCCATTTCCATCTTTATCAAAATGTGAAAGGCCTTCAATGAATTCATCAAGGGTATGAGAAGATCGATTTTTGTTAACCGTTTGATAAATGGGCACAAATTCTTCAAAGCTAATTCGTGAATCTATAAAAATTAATACAGTTTATTTTTATATTCCAGGAAAAAGCTAATCAACAAACAAAAAATACCTGGATCATTCCAATGTTCGCAACATTTTTGAATTTCAGCTTCAGTTGGATTTTGTCCTAATGCACGTAAAACATCACCAACTTGAGCAACATTAATTTTTTCGTCACCCTTAGAATCAAAATAAGTGAAAATTTCTCGACAATCTGCGAGATGATCATCAACTGATCCGGAAACCATTTTTCAAAATTTTCTGTAAATTAAAACCTTTTTTTAAAAAGTCGGAGTTACAACAAAATACACACGTTTCATCAACATTAATCTTAACAATAACAACGACCTTGACAAGGAAGATCCCGATTCAAAAAAGGAAAAGAAAAAACGATTTCACGAAGAAAGAAATGCGTGAGGAGTATTGTGTTGGCTGCGAATAAAGAAAAAAAAAGATTAACATAAAGAAGAGCGACGAACGAAGACTAACTAAAAAAAGGAAAGCAAGAAGGAAAAAAATATATATAAGGAAGTTTAGTTGCGCGCGCAATTGTATTGTCCACTTTTTTGGTTGGCTGATTGGTTCGAAAAGAGATGAATCAAGAATTGTATGAAAAAAAGAAGAAGAGAGGAAGATGAGCAATTGCAATCGCGATGATTATGCTCCGGTTATTTTTTTTTTCTTACCCGGAATTGCTGGCTTATTGCAGGCGTAGCCGCTGGTTTTGAACTTTTTTTAAAATTGGAATTAAATTTTCTAAAAATTCAAAAGAATCCAAGATTTGTGTAAAAAAAATCGAAGAGCCAATTAAACAAATCTAAAAATCGATTGGAAACAAATGCGAATAAATTTTAATGAGAGAAAAATGTCTTCATTGATTTAATTTATTATAATGGCAATGAGACTCAATCAAGTCAAAATTTGCAAATTTTATATCCAAGTTTAGCATCAAAAATAGTAATAAAAATTTTACTGAAGTTTCCGGTAATAAGAAAACGAATTTGGTTAACAACTCTCAAATTTGTAAGTTAAATAAAAAAATAAAATGCAAAATTTTTAAATTCACTGTTTTTGAAGTTTGATCTTTTTGCTTTTTTCATCTGCTTTTTGTTTCTTAAAGAGCCTTTAGTATTTCTGCGAAGCAAAATGAGACACAAAAAGAAAACATTGTACAAAAAAATAAGATCATTGCCATCGATAAAGCAAGTGAAGTTTTTTTTTCTTGTGTTTGATATATTTACAAAAAACAAAAAAAGGACAGAAAAAACAACAGAAAGCGCACGAAACAGGATGAAAGCAGTCGTAGACATTATTGCTTCGGTAGGCATAATAGAAAAAAGGGTTGTACATTGAGCATCCATCATTTTCAAATAAAGTATCGCCATTTTCTCTTTTTCAAATCTCTCCGTATTTTTGTACATCAATACTTTTAAGCGTCTCGGCTTTTCTATTGCTTTTTTGTACTTTTTTTCTCGTTCGTTTAATCTTAAAAAATATTTATTCCTTTAGCAAAATTTTCTATTTTTTTTTCTTCAGAATTCTCTAATTAGTTTTCTGCAACTGGCTATGTCTAATCTATTATTTCTTTATCACTCCTTTGTTTATTTTAAGATAATTGAGAGGCTTGTAAGAAGAATCGATTTCTCTGATTTTATTAAATTTTATATACATACAAGTAAGTAAGTAGCAACCACCAAAAAATATTTTTTGGTGGTTTTGTTTTGATAGTGGATAAAAGATTAAAGAATTATACCGGAAGGTGTTAAACGAGGATCTCTTTGAATTCGACTCATATCTGCCTGCAAAAAAGATAAATTATTTAAAGGATTTGTATAACAAGGATAAAACGCTATAGATGCAATCACGTCGCGCAAAACATAGGATGTTTACATATAATTTTTAGCTGTCTGAAGATGGTTAAGGATTGAGATTAGATTGTTGGTGATATGTGAGGCGCCAGGAGTTGCTTGAATGTGGTACCTCAACTCGGGTAATTAAATCTTTATTATTACAATCAACCTGATAAATGTTAACATGACAAAGCAACAATTAAAAGGAGAAGCACAAGGATAGAAAGGTGACATTCTAGTCGATCTGAAGTATATTTCCTATTTATATAATGGATGGTCGTCTATTGGTGAGGATGAAAATAGGAGGTGGAAATAAAACGTATGTGTATGATATCCGAAATAAAAGTTTATGCTTCCAACAAAAATAAAGATATGTTTCCGAATAAAAGGTTTGGAGGATAAAATAAAGTTTGGATGATAAAATAAAGCGGGATGATGATGAAATAACGACGAAGAAACAATTGCAAGTCGCGACATTAGCTTCAAAGAAAAAATGGTATTTTTATTTAAAGCCTTTAAAATTCCGACAAGACCGTTTAAACTTCACAACTCACTGAAAAAAAAAGCGCTTGTTAATGAAGAAACAACATAAAAAAAACTTTTTTTCCTTGTTTACTAGAAAATGATGCATTACAGTATATTTGTTTCTCGCGGAAAGTCGTTGATGACAATTTATTTTATTTTCGTTTCGTCCCTTCACCCATACGGTAAAAAATGGTTACAACAATCTCGGAGACTCTTCAGTGGGTTCGAGAAAGTTAAACGAGTAAAGTGTCTTCGAAATAGTTCGCCTAAGTCTCCATAAACGCCGAAGAATGAGTATTTCATAAGAAGAAAAAAAATGGCTGGGTGAAAAACTTTTTAAGAAAAAAAGGCAACATTTTCGCAAAAAAAAATTCAACCATAAAATTACCGTAACAACAACATTCTCCTCACTCGATGAGATCTTCTTCCAACAAGCGATTTCCAATTTTAGACGTCATGAATTATGAGAGGGGTTGGAAAGAGGAGGTATCTGATTTGACCGCTCTGGTGAGTGATGTCTTACTTCTTTTATTCAACCCATAGATTTTTTAAAGTATAAATTAAACAGAAAAATAAAGGAGATAAAAGTTGAAAGAAGAGTGGAGATGAGCTTCTCGTCAAATGTTATTTCTTAGTTCGTGGCCGCTTTTAAAGTTTGTAAAAGTAGAAATGGTATTCTTTTGAAAGTATGTATTAGAAGGTGCAATGTTTTAGCTTTAGGTGGGGTTTATGTCTTTCATGTTCTAATGCTTCCAAATTTTTTATGTTATCTTGATATTCGTCTTGCTACTCAACGTTCAAATAGTTTATGTTACAAATCATTTTTTACATAAAAAGCCGAAATCAAAAAAATACAAAAATGTAAAATTCAAACGGAACTTGAGCATACAATTTTTGCTAAATGTTATAATGCCGGACCTTCTCTAAACACTGAAAACGGATATGAATTTTAAAAAAATGGTAGAAAGAAGAAAGAAAAAAAACGCGAAGTTTATAATACAGAATTCACAAACAAAAAAACAATAAATACAAATTTATTTATTTGGAAATAAATAAAAAAGAAGAGATTATTAGTTATGAGCGCCATTTTTTGAGAAAAAACAAAAGTGTTGTTCAATAAAAAAGTGATCAAAAAATGCCAAACAACATTCTTTGCATCGCACGAGATAGCATTGCATGTGGCCGTTATGAACAAAGCAAAAATTACGTACTTTTATACCGTAAGGTTTGACGAAGTAACAAAGAAAAATAAATTTATTTCAAATTCATAAACAAAATTCATAAACAAAATAACAAAAATAAAGCAACGTGAAAACTATAAACAATTTTGTAAAAATATAAAAATGGTCAAGATTCTTTGAAAGGAGTAACACCATTTTTCTGAAAAACGAGAATGTAATTATTGATAGTAAATGGTAAGAAAAAAACACAAACCTTGATAGTAAATAAAAGCGGCTCTTTATATGGCCCAAACCATCGATCAAGCTTTAACCTTCGAACTCGAATAATTGCTTCTTCATCATAAAAATCCATAGACATTCGAAAAATTTGTTGCATATAAAAATAAGTTCCAAATGCAGGAACTGTAGATGATACTACAGCAGTCGATTTGATCAAAGAATCAAGTGCAAATGCAGGAATCGCAGATATTTCTGAAGTTAATTTGAACGAATCTCTCACTTGATTGAAAAATATTACCATACATTTCTTTGATGTTGCTAAATTCAGCAAAGCTTTACCAAGTTTATGCGAAAATTCAAAGTATTCATCGTGAGACTGTTGGTAATAATCAAATTCACCTTCGATACAAACCAAGCCAACCTAAAATATATTGTAAGCCATTGCTATACCATACAACCAAAAAAATTACTTCATCAGAACTCGAAGAAAGTTGAGTAAGTTGAGTGAGCAAGAGAGAAAGTGAAGGCACTTTGGAAACAAAGACATTGGAGAGTAATACTTCTTCAGGTATATCAATATTTAAAACATTGAACTCTTTCCAAATTTCGAGGTATCTTGTAGAAATAAATGATGATTTTGAGGAACTTATAAAATAACAGCCACGAACATTTAATTGATTCCACATACTTGCAGCTAATTGCATGCTAAAATTTGCTATAAAAAATATCAAAGTAAGCAAAATTAGAGAAATAAAAAGAGACATACCCTAATTGACTTTTTCCAACTCCCGATGGTCCACATATTTGTATTGGCTTGCCGATGGGAAAACCTCCACCAAGATATTCATCGAGATCAGCATTTCCTGTAGTATGTAATGTTGAAGTAATAGGATCTTGATACAAAGCATAAAATGATTGAGTTTTAATATGCATGAGTTAAAACAATGTTTGAAAAAGTTTTTTAGCGCAAATTTTTTCGAAGTTTTTCAATGAATGGCGCAAAGACGCATTGTGCCAAATCAAAGCTTTTTTGAAACTTGCATCAATGAAAAAAATGTTTGTGAAGAAAAACGCTGTTGCAATTGTTATTAATTATTGACTATAATTAATTCTTTTATGTTATATATCTTTTAACTTATTTTTCATCCGAAATGGCACCGATATCCAGGGCCCGAGCTAAAGCTGAATTAAGCGGTCCTAAAACTCGGGCAAAGAAAAAAGAGTTGGAAAAGCCAGAAAAAAATGTTAATAAGAAAAAAATTTCTGAGAGACGTCGATCAGTTGATTCTCTTTTTGGATCAAGCGAAGATCAAAAGAAAACGAATAAGAAGCGGAGAAAGAAAACTAAAGGTAGCGAAAATGATGGAACCGATAAAGATGGTGGGAGTGATGATTCAGATGAGGATCATCAGTATATTATTTTTAATGGAAAATTAAAGAAAAAATACAAAGTTAGATATTATGATGATTGTGGAATAGAAGATGTAAGTTTTTGGATTGAATAACAGCTAATTTTTTGTTGTTGGTTGTTTAGGAGATTAAAGAAATGAAAGATCCATCATTGAAAAAAGATAATTATAAAGTAACTCGAGCAGAATATATTAAATCTAAGCCACGATGTCGAAATGTTAATGAATGTGTTGTTTGTGATGTAAGTACATAAAAAAATGTTTATGCTCAGAAAATGAAGAATATAAATATGTATTTTAGGAAGGTGGCGATGAATTGGTTTCATGCATTCGATGTCCCGCATCGTTTCATAGTTCATGTATCGAATCTGCTATGTCCACAAGAAAAAGCATCCATGAACCATGGATTTGTAAGCGATGTAAATATGAACAAAATATTTTGAAAAAACCCAAAAGAGTTGCCAAAGTTATTCCATTTGATGTAAGCTATCTAATTTTTATACTTCCGTTAACTTTATTTTTGCAGGAAGATGATCGATATTTGACTACGGTTGAAGAAACTTTAAAGAAAAACCCAGATGAAGAGATAACCCTTTCCAAAGCCTTTGATGTTCTTTCAGGATTAGCAAATCCTCGAAGTTTTATGCTACCTAAAGATGTTTCGGATCATCTTGCAGATATGCCTTATATGGAACACATCCCACGAAAATGGCCATGTAAAATGGATGCAGTTTGTTATTCATGCAAAGAGTAATTATTTAGTTTAATTTAATAACTTTGGAAAGTATGTTTGCTTTTAGGCATCCATCTGAAATTGCTCCAGCTATTGATTGTGATTATTGTCCAGCAAAATTTCATCTTCATTGTTTAGAATCACCTATGACGGAAGTTTTGAATGAATTTTGGATGTGTCCACTTCATGGTGAAATTGGAATAGTTAGTTATAAACAAATTTCATAAATAAATTAAATGCTTTGAAATTTAGGATCGATTTGTGCTAAATACAATAGGAATTTCCAAGCGAATGCATCATTGGAATAAATGCAGAACTAAAGTGCATCCAAAAAGAGTGTGGAAAGAATTCATTAAAAAGGTTCAAAATGAACCTCGAGAATCAGGAGGTACCAAACCTGCACGCGGTAATGTTCCACCTGAAGTTGATTGGAAATTTGTTAAACAGTTCGTTAATATTATTTTATTAAAGCTTAAATAATTTTCGTCATTTTTTTTAGGCAAAAACCTTTCACAGCTAAAGAACCTAATGCATCACATTCTGATTCCGAAGATATTGATATGGATATAACTGAAGCCAAATTTTTGGCGTTAATTCCATTCGAAAAACCCAAGTTTGATTTTTGTGAAAACGAAGAAGATAGTATGGAAACTTCCAAGCCATTTTTTGATTTGTTAAACCCCAAAAAGCATTTAAATAGAAATGGATTTTATCCGCCTGATTTAATGAATGCAAAAGCTTCTTATTTTGGTGCAGATGGACATGAACATGATAGTTCTGGTTTCACTCATGTTCCAATTGATGAACTTTATTATCCTGAAAAGTAAGAGATTTAAAAAAATGAAATCGAAATTTAATTTATTTTATTTTTACAGAAAGACCACACTTTCATTAGCAGAAGAAGCAGCTAAAGAAATTTCTAACAAGTTTGCATTTTTGTTGGATCCAAAAAATGCATCAAAGCCTATGGATATTGATGCTTCAGAAACTAGCACATCGGGTGTCGTTGAATTAGGAAATTCAAAAGAAACACTTCCAAAAAATGCACTTTCCAATGAGACACATAAACTTACAAAAATAATTCCTTCTTCAACTGAGCAAGAATTAATAAAAGAAACTCCAGTGAGAAAATCACTTTCATTTGAAATGTTATCCATAGCTGAACTTGTGGATGGGCAAATTTGTTTCACTTTGAGGATTTACAGAAAGACACGATATTATGCAAAATATTTTACTGATGGTGATCAAATTATTGTTTTATTTAAACAAGCAAAGTCTCCATTTAATTTGGATCTTCCAAAAGATGCTTACAACAATATACCATTGCTACCGCCACCAGAAAGCTTTGTAAAAATTATATCTTTAAATGGAGAAAATACAAAGGATAAAGAAGCTTCATCGCCTGGTGCTGACAAATCTTCAAAATATATTATTCACGGTTCTTCCGGTATGGAATCAGAATATGATTCTGATGATGCTGAATGTGGACCTTCCACTTCGGGTGTTGGAACAATGACGGATAAAATTAAGAAAAAAAAGAAGTTAAAGAAAACAAAGCATAAAAAATTGGAAAATAATGGAGAGAAACATAAGAAAAAGAAAATGAGAGAGGCTGAAGCTGAAGGAAATAAAATGGAAGAGGCAATAATTGCTAATGATTATCTCGAAAGCATTCAACAGCTTTCTGGAAGTGCTCTTCTCGACTCGAAAGCATCTGAAACAATGAAAGAAGAAAATGAAAAAACGAAAGAGTTAGAAGGAGGAGAAAGTACTTCTTCGATCCTTCCAACCCACATATCAAAAAAAGGCGGCCGACCCAAAAAAAGAAAAAGAAGAAAAAGTTCGTCGAAAAATGAAAGTGAAAATATTCAAGAAAAAGAAGTGATAGCTGATCCAGAATCAATGGAAGTAAAATTAGAAGTTCAACCTCTCGAATCATCAGAACCATCAATGTTGATCGAGCCAGCAGAAAAGAAGTTAGAGAATAAAGGCGCGGAAAAGGAGAAATTAAAGAAAAAGCATAAAAGGAGACTTTTCCCCAGTGATAATATTTCTGCCACAAGTCCACCAAGACCAGTTTCCAAAAAATCTTTAACTCCAAATGATACTAATTTTAAAATTGCTCAAAGGCTGAAGAAAGCTAGAAGAAATCGTGTATGCCTGATGCCAAACTTGTTGCCTCCAATTATTACTTTGCCATCGCGATTTCAAGAAAAAACATCGTTGACAAAAATGATACCCCTAAAACCTGCAATTTCGTTAACTCAACCTCCAGAAAAAGAAGAAAATAAAACCCCTGAATTTGATTTTTCTAAATTAATGCCTTTAGAATGCAGAAAAGTGGGGCATCATCTTTATTTAATTTCACTTCAACCAAAAGAAAAAGGAAATTATATAATTGTTTCAAGGTTGAAATATGAATCACAGCAACAAGTATTAGCATATCCAATAAGCGTGGAAGAACAATTAGAAATGAGAAGTAAGAAATTCAAGTTTCAATTTAGCGGCGAAAAAAGTATGAGAGATTACGGGAAAATAAAATCAGCTGCAATTGAATTTGAAAATATGCAAATAAAAGTTATCAAAAATTGGAAACCAAATTTTGGGATTATTTCTGCAACGGAAGAGGAAATTCAAAGAAATATTGATGATCTTGATGCAGGGGAATATATTTTGGATAAAAGTAAGAAAAATTATTAATTTGACTAAAGCAAAGTTTTATTATAGGATTTATTATTCCCTCGTTATCTATTATTGGCTCATTATTTATTATTAGTCCATATCATTCTTTCGCAACCATTCCAATTTATTATCCTCAAACTATCATTGGCTTCACAGAATTTGATACCATCGATTTAAGGTTGATTGCTCCAGAATGCAAATTTATTCAAGAAAAACATTGCACAATCGCTTTCGATAAAACAAATGTAAACATTTTTTAATTAATTTTTCTAAACGTTTTTTAAAATTTTGCTATTTTTAGTGTTGTGTTTATTTAAAAGCCATTGGATATACTGAAGTTGATAATCATCTTTATGGTGGGTTATCACAAGTTCCGGCAATCGAAAATACTTGTAAATGTGCTGAAAATTACCAAAAAATTCCATTCACTGGTATTCGACTTTCTCGAGCAAACATAGTTAATGACTCGAAAATTCGAATTGGATGTTTGAAATTTAAAGTTATGCTACTTCCAATCGAACAAATATGGAATCAAATTCCTGATAGCAATCTAAAAATTTCTGATACTCGTTTACCAATTGGAATGACACCAACCATTGATGAAGGGCTTGATTCTTTTGAAGATGAATTAAGCAGCAGTTCAGTTTCAAATAGTGACTCCGAATTTGAAGTCGATAATAAAAAGGATATGGATAATCAATATGTTATTGTTTAAAACCAAAAACATAGATATTTTAATGAGAATGTTAGTGGCCTTTTTAGCATAATTGTTTTTTTAAATTGTTTTCGATAAATTGTTGTTGTAAAAATTGTTTAAAGAAAAAAACTTTTCTACTTTTAATAATCTTCTTTTTTGTGCCATGTAATAAATTGTTTTGAAATTTAAACAACTTTTTTAAACGCATTTTATTATTACTCTTTCCTTGAGCATCAAAAAATTAACAAGTTTATTATTTATTTTTTAACTCTCATAAAAATTTGAATTAAAGTTGGAAATGCTTTCATAAAATTACATCGAATAGTGAAGAACTGAGATCCCCATTTGGCATTGCGCCAGTCAACGAATTCAATAAATATGGTGAACATCTTTTTTTCTTCGTTGACTCAATGACTTTTGAACGACATATGGATTTGCTTTAAATGGTTACATAAGCTTCCATCTTTTTAAGCTCTTTGAAGATTATTTTAGCGCTTGTTTATTCCATTTTCATAATAATAAAAAAACGAAGGAGCTCTCATTTATTTAAAATTAAAAATATTGGATAGAAGATTAAAATTGGTTTAAAGGTTTTTTATCGATATTTTTAAAACAAATTTTGTTAAGAATTTTTTAATTCCAAACAATTTCTTTTTTTTAAGCTGAGTATTTCCAAATTAATGAAGAGAAAAGTTTTTTTTCTTGTGGCATTTGCTAAAATTAAAAAAAATTGATGACTTCCAGAATGTCGGCTATCTTTAGAAAGAATGAAGTCGTCGTGGTCGTTATAGCAACTAAAATCGATGTCGTCACAATCATCCATCGGATTTTGGTGTTTATTGTTGGTGTTTCCCATTTTTTTATATTATTATTTTCGCGAACAATAAAATTTTCCAATTTAATTTCAGTTATAATAAATTTTTCAATATATATTATTAATAGCTGTTTTTTGAGGAAAATGGAGTCAACCTCAACCAAGCCGCCTCCACCACCGCGAGGCTCCAATGTAAAAAAGCTACCGCCTGTAACAGAAGAGGAATTAAAGAAAAAGGATTTTATTACACCCGAGGATGTTTTGCGATTAACAACTTACACTAAAGGTAAGTTAGTTGTTGCCTTTTCAATGGTGTAAATTTAAAAAGATAAAATGTTGGTTTTAGATTATTTATACAATGGCAATGCTTATGATATTGAATTTGTAAAATATAAAATTCGTGACATGGATTCAGGAACGGTGCTTTTGGAGCTTGGAAAGCCAGGTTTGAAGCTAGAAAAAAAAAATATCAAAAAATAGATTTTTAGAAAACAACGAAGAATCCGAGGATGACCCAGATGAAGAAACTGAAGATGAAGAAGAAACTCCCGATGGAAAACGAAAAAATCCCAGATATGTTCGATATATTTTCAAATCGTATTTCCTTAAACTTAAAAACATTGGTGCATCCGTTGAATTTACAGTTGGAAATCAACCCATCAATAAATTTCGAATGATTGAACGCCATTTTTTTAAAGATCGTTTACTTAAAAGTTTTGATTTCGATTTTGGTTTTTGTATTCCTAATTCTCATAACTCTTGTGAACATATTTACAATATTCCTGAATTACCTAAAGATCTCAGTGAGTTTAAAAATTTCCTATAACAAAATTTACTAAAATAAATTTCAGTTCAAGAAATGATTGATGCTCCATTTGAAACTCGCTCGGATAGTTTTTATTTTGTGGATAACAAATTAGTTTTGCACAATAAAGCTGATTATGCTTACCAATCATAAAAAAGAATTACTTCAACTCTTTGATTGTTCTTACTTACTTATGCTTATGAGCTTTTTGTTTCTATCTTTATTTTTCCATTGTTATTAGATCTCTGCTTTTTTTTCTAAATATAAATATTTTTTACAACAGCTTCCTCCTTGATTCTGTAGTAAAAAAAGTGCATGGCCATAAATTTGTAGTTACTTTTCTTTTTTTGTTTTTTTATAACTTTGCAATGATGTAATAAAAATTTTACTGTAAATGTTATGAATTGTAATGAAATGCAAAAAAATAAATTAACAGCAGTTAAAAAATAATTGTTTTGGTGCTTTCAAAGTTTGTTTTGTTGCAGCGCTCGATATTTGACATTGAAAAAGCAACGGGGTTTTAAAACGAATATTTGTTGACGAGTGATGGAGTTTTCTTCAATTCTAACATCAAAAACTTGCGTATCAAGCTTTCTAATAAACATAATTTCTTTATTAACATTTTCCAAAATTTAATTAATTAGTTATTTTGTAGGGAGAGAAACCATGGCTCTTCGCTTTGCAAATGGTTTAAAACCATTGGGTCAACTTCGATATGCTGTGAGTCTTTTACTTCCCATGCATTTTTTTCTGTATGCATATTTTATATTGGTGATAAATTTTTTTAGAGTAGAGCAACAGCTCAAGATGTTCTTGCAACATCAAATAAAGGGTCATTGACTGAATTAAACAATGGCTTCCGAATTGCCAGCGTTGAAAATAATCGACCATTGACAACTGTGAGATTGCTTGAATTCCGTTGCATATATATTCTTATGTGTTTTAGATTGGAGTTTGGATTGATGCGGGTTCACGATATGAAACTAGCGAAAATAATGGTATTTCTTCTTTTGTTGAACATCTCCTTTACCACGTATGCTACTATAGCCATGGCTTTCTTTTACTTTTCCATTGCTTTGTTTTCAGGGCAATTCATCTCGCAATCGCTCTCAACTTGAGCTCGATTTAGCTAAAGTTGGCGCTCGCCTCAATTCATATACATCCCGCGAACATACAGCTTATTTCGTTCAAGTCCCCAATGGCGAAGTTGAAAAAGGTGCGGAACTAATCCATCCTTAAAAAAATAATCAATGCTTTCTTTATTTTTAGTTGTTGACATTCTTGCTAGTGTTCTTCGAAAGAGTAGCTTTGAAACTTCTGCCATTGAAGCTGAACGTCAAGTTCTTCTTCGAAAGCTTGAAGAATCCGAAGATAATACAATGGATGTCGTTATGGATAATCTTCATCTCGCAGCTTTCCAAGGAACTCCATTCAGTTTATCACCTCTTGGAAACAGTGAAGCTCTTAAGTAAATTTTTGGTTTGAATTAATTTTGTTACAAGCAAATTTTGTTTTCAGAAACATTTCCCGTGATGATTTGCTTCATTATGCTGAAGATCATCATAAACCCGTTCGCATGGTCCTTGCTGGCGTTGGTGGTGTAAGCCATGATCAACTTGCAAGCCTTGGAGAAAAATATTTTGGTGATATGACTAACAATTATGAACGAAAAATTCTTCAAAATGAAAATGTTCGTTTTACTGGATCCGAATTCCGTTATCGAGATGATCGATATCCATATGTTTATGGAGCTTTCGCAGTTGAAGGTGTAGCTCAATCCAACCCTGATGCCCTTCCCCTTCAACTTGCTTCCACCCTTGTTGGTGGATGGGAAAACACATCCAGCGTTTCAACCAATGCCCCATTAAAACTTACTCAACAACTTAGCGTTTTACCAGCACTTAAAAATTATCAATCATTTTCAATTAATTATAATAACACCGGACTTTTTGGTTTCCATTTTACTGCTGATGGCCATGATATGGAACAAGTGTGGGAAATTGTAAAAAAAGTTCAAAAAGAATGGAAAAATCTTGCTACTGGTGTTACTGATCATGATGTTGATCGAGCTAAAAATAAGCTCAAAGCTGAAGTCCTTTCCATCGCTGATGATTCCACCCGATTTGCTGATCGACTTGGCCGAGATGTTTTGAACACCGGCAATGCCACCCAATTGGAAGAACTCGAACGGGCCATTCATAAACTTGATGCTTCCAGAGTTCGTGAAGCTGTTTCTCGTCATGTTTATGATCGAGATATAGTTGCTGCAGGTGTAGGCCAAACTGAAGCATGGCCTAATTATCATCAAGTTCGTTATGGAATGAGTTGGTGGCGTCTTTAGGTTTTCTATCTAGTAAATAAAAAAATTATATAAAAGTAGTAATCATTATTTTTTTTCTTTTTGTAAAGAATTTTTTAATAAAAGATAAATATATTTTGTATTTTATAAGTGGATTAAAAATTCATTTGCATTTCTATTAATACAAGAGATTTTAAAAGTTTAATCAAAAAATTAAACTTTGGTATGAAACTAAATATATTTTAATCTCCATTAAATTTCTGTTTATAAGTTCATAAAATTTGAGAATATTCTGGTGGAAATACTTATTCGCAATAAGTATAAAAACGGAACCTAAAGTTATGACAAGCAAGAAAAATAAGTGCAATACCGTAAATTTTTTTAGAAAAATATATTCTTTCTCTGAATGTTTGTGTTAATGAAACTTTGCATGTATGAAAGCTAATCTGCGGTTTAAAAACTTTGGATATAAAACATAAAATTATTTATAGAGAAACAAATTAAAGATATATAAAAACAATTAGAAGTAAAAATAAAAACTAAAACAATAAATACATACACTCTATTTAAAACTCTGGGTAAAAAAAATGAAATCATCAAGTGAAATTATTATATCAGAAAAATCAGATCATTCTTTGGCAGATGCATGCTTGTTGTTTGTGGCAAGAGATAGAAAGAGAGAGGTAAGTAAATGCTTTTTTTAATTTGTTGCAGCAGCAGCTTGAGGAAGATCTATGCCATTTGCTTTGAGCAATTGTCGAAGGTTATCATTTTCTTGCCTCAATTTGGTGAAATGAAACATGAGGTCACGATTATGTTCTTCAATATGAATTAATTGTCGATTTATTTCTTCTCGAGGTAACCCATCTATTCTTTCCCAACTTAATGTATCAACCATATCATAAAATTCACTTTCATTATCATCATCTTCACGAGGTATTAATTTTGCAATGGGACATTCGGTACTTGGAGTTGTGGCATCCGTGGTTGAACAACATCGAGTTCTCGTGGATGTAGGGCTTACCGAAGGAGTGGGTGGACTTACATCTCGACAATTTCTTTCTTCCAAATCAGCCATCAAGAAGGATGTGGTATTTCTTGGCGCATCAGGGCAATGATGATTTCGTTGAGATGAAGGTGAAGTTTTTGAATTTGAACCATTGCTAAAATAATCGAAGAATTCATTAGAGCTATCGTCGTTGATGAAACGTTGATGCTTTTTAGACGCGCTTCGATGGCGTTGCCATGCAGGAACTCTAGAATACTTTTTGTTGTAAAACTTTTCTTTTTTAACAAAAAGTTTATTACCGAAATCGCGAGAAGATGAATCTCTAATAACAGATAAATGCATTATTTCGAAATAAAGTTAGAAAAAAGGTTTAAAAGAAAAGAGCAACTAGCAAGAGTAAAAAAATATGATGAAAATGACTCTTGCTTGGTTCTTTTATAACAATTTTTTATTTGTATTTCGAAATGCTTTGGATGCGAACTGCAAAAGAAATGGGTCGCTGCCTACTTGCCTTGTGCATCCTTCTTCACAGAAAGAAGCCACGCCCCTTCAAAGGGGTATTCGAAAAAAGCAAGCGAAAGGATTCTCAGAGAGGAACTTCAATGGTTTATGGGTCGCTGAAGTAAGGGTTTTAGGTTTGTTATTGGGTACTTTGGGGTCACGGTGCACCACCTTGTTGTCTCCCTAGGCTATGCTCTTAAATTTTGAATAGAGTAAAGACTTACCATTTTTTTGAATGCACATGATGATGCTTTTTACCTATGAAGCCATTACGAATGCTGCAGGTTGAATCGCGTTTCTTGCAAGCTTTGGAATCCGAATTTGTAGTTGACTGCATTGCTTGTTGATCAAATGTCCCATAGTAATTATAATCAAAATTATTTAAATTTATATCCCTCAGTGACTGCGAAGATTTCGACAGTTCACTGTGGCTTTTGGAATTAGCTTGATTATTCGTAGACGATTGAGGCGTCGTTGATGCTTCGATGTACGGAGCAACAGTAGATTCCTGAAGATTATCTTCACTCATTTTGAACTTAAATTTTTTTTAAACAAAATAAATAACAAACAACAACGAATGTACGCAGTTAATTTGAGTTAAAGCTTATCAGAGGCAAAATTACGATTATCCTTTTTTAAATTAGTGAGTGATACGGGCTTTTATAAAACTTTTAGAGCTTTATTTTTATTTTTATTTATTAACAGAATCAGCAGCTACCATTCAGCAACACCTTCAGCTTCGAAAAATTTTATAGTCTCCCAAACTTCTGTGAGAGGTACTTCAACGACAAAAAAAACAGTATATCACCAATATACTACCGTAGAACTTTTTTTCTCTTTATTTCTTACCAACAAAATAACGGCAATAATTTTTTTTATATATAAAAATGCCGTAACACTCTCTATATGGGATTATCGTTATATATGCGCTCTGTTAAGTTCAACGCCAAAAAAGCCTGCTACTAACTAAAACTGCTGTTCCTGACGAATGACCGGACCGCCGGTAGGGGAACTGAAACGGGCTGACTCGTCTTCGAACTATTTATATGGTCGGCGGAGAAGTGAATGTGCATCTTTCCTTCTTCTTTTTTACTATTATTTGGCATTCTCTATGTTGTTCACGACGACATAAAAAAAATAGGCGGAGCTTTATTTTTTTTATTTTTTCGATTTTTCCGCGTCCGCAAGTGCGCTCAAGCAGCATCAGCAGCAGCCTCGATGTGTATTGACAGAAAAGAAAGAAAGAAGAAAGGCGGGCTATTTTTATTTTGCATTATTATTTTCTATTATATGGAGAGAGAAAGAGAAAAATGGTTGTGTGTGTCAGAGCGTTGTTGCTGGGTGCTGCAACTGACTGCCTCGATTTTTAATGGTAGTTATAGTGGTGGCAGTGCTCTAGTGATGTCGTCGTGGTTGCTTCGCGCTCCTTTATATTTTTCAATTTTTCGTTTTTTAAAATAGCCACGTGTTTATTTGACTCAAAAATTGTGTAAGAAGATATATATATTGAAACTTAAGGAGAAAATAAAAAAAATATGATAAAACATTTTATAAAAAAAATAATAAACATAAATTACAAAACTGTATTTAACAACAACATCCGAAAAATAATACAGTTTCTTATTTTATAAAGTATATTTAAATTTATATAAAATAGAAAAAAATAAGAGATAATTGCCCTTGAAATAATAAAATTTTATGCATGAATTATCTATTGTGTCCATTCCATTAAAGTAATATCGATTTTTACAAAAAATAAAAAAAATAAGGGTAATGCGTTAACGAAATAAAAAATGTACGAAACGGAAAAAAACGATGATTATTTTGCTTTTGAGCATTTTTCTATGCTTTTGCTTTTTAATAGTTTTTCTTCCAAGTTTTTGCTTTCATTTCAAGCTTTTCAAGTTTTCTATTTTTTTTGGAATATGTTTCGTCTCTTTTTTTGAGAAAAAAATTTGATATATAATCTTTCATTTTGGTAGCCACACAAAAACCAACCACGATCGATGCATGCATGCTCTGTCAATCATTTTTTAAAAACCTTGAAAAAAATATTGAAAATTGAAAAAAACGTTCTGTTCTGTCAGTTCGGTATGTCTGTAAAAACGCTCTCTTATTTTCACTATCAAGTTTAGTTTTAGTTTTTAGTTTTGTGAAAAATTCATTTATTTTTCTAACAATTTTTTTTGTTGCTACGATACGAGTAAAAAGAAAGAGAGAAAATAAATGTGAATGTGATTGGTGATGTCGCTGTTGTTGTATGTTTGCAGCAAGCAAAAACCATTAAAATTTGTTTGGCCGTCGTGGCCATGGTTTTCTGCTGCTGTTAGTGGCCCATTTTGTTTTCTATGTTTTTATCCTTGGACCCATCATATCATTTTTTTTTTTACTTTATATGCAATTGTTCCATCAGTGTGTGTGTTAATGTTTCAACAGCTTGAGGAAATAATTTTTCAAACAAAAAAAAAGAGCAAAAGACAAAAATTGTTTGTCTGTCGCCGCCGTTTTCGTCGATGTCGATATTGGATGTTGTTGTTGCCTTATATTCCGGGGGCGACAGAGGGACAAACATTAGAGGGAAGAAAAAAAAGAGAAAAGATAGAGTGAAGCAGCGGGTCGTAGCAATAATTTACGCACATGACAGAAGGAAAATAGAAAAATAAAAACTTTTAAAAAAGCTGCAGCAGTACTTTCTTCTCTTTCTCTGCACTTCATCACTGCCGTAACCAATACATATACATATTCTTCTTAAAATGTACAATAACATCAATGAAAAAAATAAAAGAAGATGCCGAATCTCTAAGTAAGGAGTATGATGAGGAGAGAGTATGAGGAAGAAGAAAGAATATGACTGACAACAGCTGAGAGAGGAGAGGATTGAGAGAGCGATACGGGTCTTTCTTCTAACCCTCTTTTTCTCGTTTTTTTTTATTTGTTCGCTTGTCAATGTTGTTATGTTGCACGCGACATTGAAGAGAAAATGGGGAGAGAAAAAGAGAAAGAAAAAAATTAACCAATCAATAATATTAAAATTTTTATTCTTTTGTTGCACTAATGTTTTTGTTCTATTTATAAAAAAAAAACGACGGCGACACACATTTTTCATATAAGCATTAAAATTAAAGTTAAGTAAATTGCAAATTACAATTTTTTTTAAAGTATTGGTGCGAGACGAGGACATTCGAATTAGATACACACAAAAATTGCTACAGTAAATTTACATCTCCTGATAATGGATAGAATGAAACTCGTGGCTTTTATTTTGAGTTAAAAGTTTGCAAAAATAAAAAATCCAATTTCTTTGTCACTTTATTTTCTCAAAAGTCTTATGATTTTAAAAGGAAAAATGCAATATTATAATATTTATTTGAAGCATCATTATTGTTGTTACCTTGGTAATGCTTGCCCCATAAAAAGCTTTTTTAAAATAAAATAATTATGATATCGCAGGAGCGAGCAAGCAACAAGCAGCAAAATGTCTATTAGCCAATCATTTTCTCTTTCTTTTTTCCTCGCTCTCCTTTTTTTATGTGTTTAAAAGGCTTTTAGTGATTTTTCTTTCCTTCTTTTTTTCATGGAATAAAAAAATGAGGAAATGACTTTACTTTAAATTTAAAGCTTTTTTCAGAAAAATTATTGAATACTTTTAAAGTGTCTAAAATGCAAATGCAAAACAAAAAAAAATTGTTCACATGAAAATAATTTTTTTCAGAAGACGAGGTTTGTGAATTGCAATTGTTGTTAGATTTTTCGTTCTTTTATGTAGTTTATTTTTGCTTGCCTTAATGGACTTTTTTTTTACAACTACATATTTTATTTTTTTGCCTACTTTCATTTGACAAAACACATTTTTTTATTAGTTTGGCACAAAACAAAAAATGAAAAAAGACTCTGAAACAAACAAACAAGCAGCCTACAAACATCTTTTTTGTTATTTCATTTCGTTTTTTAAGAATATTGGAAATATTAAAAAAGAAAAGCAAAAATAAATAAATCTCTCTATATCTTTTTATATTTTTTTTATTTTTCAATAAACTGAAGTATATGTAATCCCAGAAGACGACGTATTTAGCTTTGTTGACTTTTTAACATTAACATAAGAACCACCACCACCAACACGTGAAAAAATAATTCCTTTTGATGATTTAATGAAATTGAAATATTGTTGGGAATGATTAAATTTAGAAGTCGATGAAGTTGAGGGATTAGAAGACAACTGCCGGGGAACTTGTTGAAAAAATATTTTCTGATATCCTTCTGTTGAACAGCAACGATGGAATAAATTTTGTATTCGCTGCTTCCAACAATTTGAATTTTTTCCTGCTTTTAAAGCTTCCAAAGATTTTGAAGAATAAAATTTTTCCAGAAAGTGTTTTCGATGCTTATCGAAGGCACAATTAGAACATATTATCACTTCCTAAAAAACTATACTCATTTCTGCAAAAAAAAGATAACATTCAAAAGAAAAAAAGCAATTTAAACCTTTTTATGACTTTCACATGATCGACATATTCTTAACCAATTTGAAGATGCTTCAATTTTGCATTCAATGCATTTTGAAGAAGCCATTTTACAGTAAAATAAAAAACCAATAATAAATCCAGAAAAATAGGAGAAGCAACAGTCGTAAAAAAATAACTCATGAATCGATGCAACCAAAAACTGACCATCAACACAAACACCTATCATTTTTTTGCCGATGTACAAAAGTAAAAACAATTTTTTTCTGCTAATGTGATTCATAAATCGTAACATTTTCCATTCTTGTTCCTACAAACAATGATTCTTCTATGTTTAACATTTTGTAACAAAATGAACTTTGTTAGGCGGCTGATTCTTTTCAGTAGAATCATCATCAACACACATATTTTCTTTACTAAAAGTTCTGTTCATTATTGATACTTTTTAAACTTAATTTAAAAAATTTTTAAAACAAGAAAGCTAAAATTTTGCAGCTTTTTTATTACGGTAAATCACATTACTTGCATTCACTTCATTTTCAACGTTGAAAGCAAAAATAAGCAACATAAAAAATTCTCATGACGAAAACTTTATATGCAAAAAGCTTCAGCGATCATCAGCTGCAAGCAAAAATAAAAGTTACGCATCTTTCATCATTTTTCTTTAGCTAATTATTCTCGACTGATTCGAACTCAAAACTTTATCCTTGTAAATATATTCCTTCCATTATGCCTCATCGATTTATTAGACAATTTCTCAATAATCCAAGAGTTATAGAAAAAGTAAGTTTCTTTCCATTCTTCGTAAACCTTTTTTTTATTGCCAATTTTTCAGATGGCTGATTCAATCATCATGCGTCAACTTGCTCGTTTATTCGTTTCTGGTATATATCGAACTCGTGGAGCTATTGAAGATTCAAGAATTAGTCGTCGATTGGGAACATTTTCAAATACATTCAAGAAAGAATTTCAAAAGTCATTGAAAGGTCGCTAGTCTAATGTATGTACATATTTATGTGATGTGGATATATAATGGTAAATAGAAAATAAATAAATGATTTATGCTAAAAGAATGGATCGATTTTGGTGGATATAAACGACATTGTGAACTTTTTCTTTATTATTTTTCTTGTTATAATATACCTGGAACATTTGCTAGTGTCTGCAATGCTACAAAGCAATCTTTGTTAATACTGCTATTTATTTTTCTACTTCTGTAGTAGTTTAGTTTAGTGCTTTTACATGATTGAACAATTTGTTTTATTTTGTGTGCTCAAATAAGAAGCATAGTATGCGGCCCCAATAGCTACAATTTCGTCTGGATGTTCATCACAAGAGTGCTCAGCTTTTGTAAACATTTTTTGAATTAGCACTTTTATCATTGACATTCGACAGCCACCACCAACGAGTAGCACTTTATTGACATCGGTTGATGAATAATTACTTTTAGATAATGGTTCAATCAAAACTTGACGAATACGATTTAGGAGAGGTACCGCTAATCTTCCAAATTCCAAGCATGTTATATTTAAAAAGTCATCGCCGTTGGGATAAAACTCACTAACATCTAATCTGCAAAAATTGTTTGTGAATTTTAAGAATAATATATTATATGAAAAAGTTGCCCGATTTCATCGTCAATGGATAAATTATGTTTCGAATCTATGCATTTTCGTACTAGACGATACTTTAATCTATCGTTAGCAAACGTTACAACAAATATTGCTCCTGCGCGAAGAAATAGGCTATTGAAAAAGGAGTCAAAAAATAGTATTCTTCGATGCGAAAAAAGCAACAGTAAAGGGTTTGTTTTGTAATAACAACCTTTCAAAAGAATTCTTCAAAATCATGAAATTCAAGCTTCCTAATTTTTAAAAATTTTTTGTTAGTAAAATGCATAAAGTTGCAAAAGGTTGGAAATCAAAATTACGATCAAGCTTGAACATTTTTAAAAATTTTTTTGTTGAAACAAAAACTTCAAACTTTTACAACAGAAATTTGCATATTCATCTTCTTTTTTTAGAATAATTTTATCATTGCCTATAAAAAGATTACTCAAACGTTTCTTACGTTTTTATCGTCATTCGACAACAAATTGTTTGCTGCTGCAACGTCGTCGCTTACAATCTGGTGGTTTTCATTTCGCTTGATTGTTGTTCAAAATGCTGAAACTCTTGGTGATTTTGCTGTTATCAATTCCTACAATGTCTGGTGCTTCTTCTCGTCCTCAAAGATACGATTCAACTGGTTCTCATCATGCTTCTTCGACATTCAATCAAGAACAAGTTGCTGTCAAATCACTCTCCATAATCGATGGTACTTTGGCTTCAGGTGCTGGAACACAAGTTGGTGATGATATCGTCGTAACAAAAACTGGTCCTCTTGAAGTTTTATTAAAAGTTGGCAGCTTAGAATTTGGAATTTGTGCAGATGATTGTAATGGGAAGTAAGTTTATCTTTTTTATTGAACATATGTTTAATGCCACCATTGCAGGGTTAAAATTTGTTATGATGCTGTTCAAATAAGTCCAAAGGCTGTTGTTTCTTCTGAATGTGGACCAGAACAATGTCAATTCGTGGTTGGAAAGGATGCAAACAATTTTTGGTTAATGGGTTCAAGTATGTTAATGCCTTTTTAATAGTTCATATAAGTATCATTTTTAGCTAATCCTTCGGAAGATGTAAGTGGATGTGGTTCAATGCAAATGAAATATGGTCGTCAAAAAATGTTTGGTTTCTCGGGTTATTGCTGCGATCCTAAAACTGGTAGAACCGGATATATGAATTTGAAAGTTGTTCAAGCTGATCCTCAATGTCCTCTAACAATCGTATGTTCCCTTATTCCTGTAAAATCATGTTATAACCTTTATTATTTAGAAAAATGCTATCATCACAAATGGCGAGCCAACGACAACAACTAATCTTCCACTTTCATCATCAACACCATCAATTTCCATGGTTGCAACTACTGTAGGCACTGATTCTGCTCAAATTCTATGGATTGTTTTGGGAGTTGTATTGGGAATCTTCGTTCTTTTTGTGGTCATCGCTGTGTTCGTTTTATTGTGAGTTTGTTTTACCTAAATATTAACATTCATTTCATTTTTTTAGATGGAAACGTTGGAATAAACGACGCAAGGGTGCTCCAAAGATAGTTGATGATCCACCTCGGCAAGAAAAAGAAGTTGGAAAAACCAAAGAAGATGCAGTCGATACTCAAGAAATACCTGCTGAAGTTGAACATCCTAAAGAAGAAAGAGTTGCACCAAAAGAAGTCAAAAAAGCCAAACATAAAACTGAACAATCAAAGGCACCTATGCCATCAGCGGAACCAACACAGCCAACGCCAACTGTGGATGCAACTCAACCTCCATTTGAAACTGCTACAACTCAACCTTCTGCTGAACAGCCTGCTCTTCATCAACCAGTCTTGACCAAAGTTGCTTATCCTGAACCATCTCGTCTTGTTGTGAAATCGCACAAATCACACAAAACTGATTCACTTGAAGGTATCCTACAGAAAAACATGAAAGTCCTTATCGAAACTCCATGGTTATCTCTGTCGAGATTCGATTGTCTTGGTGAACATGAATATTATCTAATGGAAAAAATGGAAAGGTAAGTTTTTCCTTTTACTTATAAAACTTTGCAATTTCATTGTTTTAGTCGATATCCTTTAATGGTGCGTGAAGATTATGATCGTGAAATCGACCTCTTCTGTGTTCCCATCAGTGAAATGTACCAAGAAATGAACAAGTTTGCGTATGTTTTTTTTCTTCAATGGTTAAAATCTTTATGTTCCTTTTTTAGTGCTGAAGCTGAAGAAGGTTTGAAAAAGAATGGCGTCCAATTTGATAGCAAGAAGAGAATCACTCATATGACCATCACTGGATTAGAATACATTCGACGACCTGACATTTCTGAATCAGTGGCGTACTTTACTTTTGGTGCTGATTTTCATAAATATGTTGGTGCTGATTTCGAAATGATTGCAAAAGTCTCCATTCCGCTTTTGTACGTCGTCGCTATGCAACCAAGATTTTCTGAATTCAATCGAAGAAAAGCGTGCACGTGGATTCGGTAACTTGAAACTAACAAATTCATTAACCGCTATTTTTTGTTTTTTTAGTCGTCAAGTAGCAAAGGTTCGTAAAGCCTATACTCCTGCTGAACGTGAAGTTATGCCATTTCCAATCAACATCATTGAAAAAGCCTATCAGAAAAATCCAAAATATTTTGATGATCTTGATGCATTGAAAACTATGAGTGATGTCAAAGCTGTCCTTCCCGCTGCTCCAGTCAAAGATATTCATACTCCTCAACATCCAAATCAAGAAATGGCAACAAATCCAACTCAAGTTGAAGAATCTGCTGCTGTCGATCTTCAAGGAAAAAGCAAGAAGAAAAAGAAGAGCAAAAGCAAATCGAAGAAGTCAACATCCAAAAAGAATCATCACAAGCAATAATCAAAAGATTTCTTGTTGTTCGAATTTTTGATTGTATGTATCTTTTATAACTTTATTTTGAATTAATAATAATAAAACTTTATTTAAACAATTTTGTCTTTTGTAAAGATGAAAAATTTCTAAATTGGAGGAGTAGCTGTTGTTGTAGTTGAAGTATCTCGTGGGCTAATAATTCATTGATGCAATATTTAAATACCAAATTTAATTTGGAATTGTCAGGTTTAAGAAAAATGCAAATTCCATGAAGTTCTTCAAAATTAGAAATATATTGTAAAATGGCAGCAAAATTTTCTTGATCCCTCGTTATTCCTCGACTATCTCCAACACCCGGGGTATCAATCAAACGAACAGTAGTTTTTCCAACAGAAAATAGATAACTTTTAGGTTGTTAAGTGCATGATTCACCAGGCTTGAAATTTTCATTATTGAATTCACCAATTTTAATTATTTTTTTCTCCAAAATTTGTATCAAATATTGTAAATTTCGCTGGAATGAGAAACACATTTTCAGAAGTTTCAGCATCAGCCAATGTTTTATAAGTTAAATAATTAGCAAATCCATTAATCCACGTGGATTTTCCAACATCTGTTTCACCAAGTAATAAAATGTTTATTTCTTTATTTGGTCGAATTTTATCGATCAAAGCTTTGAGTTGGGGTTCGTAAAATCCAATGAAAGTATCTCCATGTTTTTCATGGTTGCAACAATATTGAAAAAATTAAATATTTGCAAATCCGCAATGACAATAAAAATTATTATTAAAATAATATTGAATTCGATTTTTACAATCTTCACAATACCATTCACATTTGCCTTTTCCACAAAGATTTCCTTTAAAAGATAAAGGGCATGGAAGATCCAAATCCACTCGTTTATTTGGTTTATGAAAAGCTAAATGTCGATCATCTGTGCAACGAACAAAACATTTTGTTTGATTTTTTTTATGGGTTTCAAGCACATCGTTATCAATACAATGTCCATTAAAATATTGGGCATATTCGATTTGCATTATCAGGAAAAATATTTTCTCTTTGATTAATAACTTTGTTGCTGTTGTTGTGAGTCATTTCTAAATCAACAAAAATCAAATCGATATCCTCCTTCTTTTTTTAGCTCTAAAAATAAATTTGAATTTTCTATTCGCCCCTCAGCCAAATTTAAGACATTTCAAGATTGGCTGCAAAAATAATCAAACAAAAATTTTTTTAGGTTTATTTATTTTTGAGTTTGGAATTTTTTTTACATTATTCAAAGCAATTTTTGCTTGAAGTGAAAAAACCAAGTGTTCATTAATTTTTGGTTGCTTCCAAATCGGCACTATAGGATCGGATTTTAAAAATATCATTGAAATTGGATGTAAAAATGCATAATCAACGAGAAAAATAAAGCACCTTTGCTCTGAAATTTTTTTCTTATTCAAAAAGTTTTTTTTCTTCAATTTTTTGCATCAAAGCTTAATGCTTGTGTTCATAAACACCTTGGTATGTCTGGAACTCAAAATTTTTGAATTGCGACTATTTTTTTTATTAATCCCTTAATTTTTGTTTAGTTTTTTTAACTATGAAAATGTATGTCATTTTTAACTCGCTGCCTCAATTAAAGAGATATGAAACCTCGAAGTTTCATGTTCAAAAACCTGATATTTTTATTTTCAAACCCAAATATCTTGTTGATGAGCTCAATGATTGAAAAAAAAAGTGGAGTTCGTTTATTTAGTAAAATAATTTATCTACAAGATTTTTAAAACAGAAAAATTAATTTTGAATTTTTTTGATTTTTGCCAAGGCATTAACCTTAAAAAAAGTTTCTTTAAATGAAAAACAATAAATTTAAATATTCCTAACTTCATTGAATAGGTAATTTGTAAGAAAATGGATTGAAAAACATGTGTAAAAATATATAATAAATGATTTAGATAATCCACTATTTTATTTTATTTCAAAATTGCCCAAATAAAATGAAAATTTAACTCAAAATTCACCAAAAAGTTCACTTTCATATAGTCCAAAAAAGCTGTTAAGTATTTATCGGGTTTCGTGGCTCAGTGGAATTTTTGCAAGGCCTTGCAGAATTTTCGCTGGGTTCGAATCCCGATGCACAACAACAACCTCCCTAACAACCACAACAACCTCTCTAACAACAACAACCTTCCCAACAACAACAACACAAAATTTTTGATTTTTTTGGCTTATTAAAATTTCTTGTTTATCATAATAATTAATTGTACAAATTCTTTTTAATGTTTTAACATATTTGATGTAAGTTTTTACTACAAAAAAACCAAAAACAATCATTTGAAAGTTGTTGGATTTTAGAAGTTTGAATTATGAAACAAATATTTTTCGCCCTTTCTGCAGTTCTTATTTTTTCTAGTTTTTCTTTATTTTTCTTATTTAAAATACATGCAAATTTAAGACATTTATAAGAAATGGCTGCAAAAAAACCAAAAACAGACATTTGAAATTTGTTGGATTTTAGAAGTCGAGTGGTTCGTGTACTTCTCGATCAAGTCATAAACATTCTTGAACAATTACTTCCCGGTTTATCACAAATTCAATTGGATGAATTATCTAAATTGTTTGCAAATGAAAATTTGACCCATTCAGAAATTTTACAAGAAATTTATGGTTGGGTTTCTGGACAAAAAGATGTCAACCTTACAAATTTATACAATTCCATTAAGGAAGATGTTCAAGGTAAAGTTGGATCAACCCTTGATAGCGTACAAAAAATTGCTAACAACCTTTCACCTGAGCTTGGAGATTTTGTTAAACAACTTGATGTAAGTTTAATCAATAATGCAAGCATAAAAATCAGAATAATAATAATAATAATAATTAAATATATTTTTTAAAGGATATCATCAATAATGATGCATTGATATTGCTCGATCAAGACAAAGCTATTGGAAATTTAGTTTCTAATCTTTTCACCAATATTCAAAAAACTCCTTGATCAACTTTTAAAAGATCTTGGAAGCCTCCTCAATCTTAATAATCTCAATCTTAAAGGCCTCATCCAAGTTGATAGCATCCTTAATGGTTTACTTGGAAATGGTTTAACTGGAATTGTTGAAACCGTTAAAAATTTTTTAAACATTCTTACTGGTGGCCTTCTTAGAACTGATTTATTGAATGGCCTTTTAAGTCCTAAAGGTTTCTTAAAACTTTGGCATCTTTAAAATTTTTTTTACACACCGGATAGTAATGTAAATTGAACAGTATTTTGCATTTCTGATTAACTATCATTTTTTTTAATTTAATGAAATAAAATTTTTAAAAAAAGAGTTATGCCAACGAACGCTGTTGCATAAATTCCTTTGTGCGTGCGTGTTTATCTATCTCTTTTTTCTATAAATTTTTGGTTGAAAAAGAAAAATAAAAAAATGAGCAAAAAAAGCCCCAACGCATCATCCTCTGTTATTTTATATTTTGATAGAAAAAGAATGAAAAAGAATTCATCTTCGGTTTAATTACCCAAAGTTTGAGGTAATAAGTAAATTCCAGCTCTTTTTAAAGTGGCTTTGGAAAAATTAAAATAAATTTTGGAAAGTTTTGCTTTAAGCGAAACAAATATTTATAAAGTTTTTTGGATAATGCAATGTGGATGCGGCTTCCAATACCTATGAGGTTTTTTATGAATATATTAGAGACAGGTGTTTGGATGATTCGAATAATTTGATAATGAATCGAATGAATTGAAGATTCATTTATTTTTGGTTATTAAAATTCAAAAACATTTAATATTGCTTTTCTTGAAAAAAGTATTATTTCCATCGATTTCCTCCATTGTTTTAATCATAAAAAAAAGTGTTTTTCAAGCTCTTTAATATTTAAGTGAATATTTTTGCTTATATCCGCGAGGGGTTTAGCTAAAGTTAAAATTAAATTTCGTGCTTCATTAATTGAAATGGTTTCACGAACAGCGTGTGGAGGAATATCATGTTTAAAATAATCTAATAATCTTTCCGTTTCTCTTACAGATGTTTCCCAACTTCGTTCAAATTCGCTTCGTTGAACTTCAGTGAAATCTTCGCCATTATTTAATAAGCATAAAAATCGAAAGGCTTCATTATCAAATAAATAAACAGTTTCTTGTCCCAAAATAATTTTTACATTTTCTTTTAAATCATCTATATTCGAATTAGATACACACAAAAATTGCTACAGTAAATTTACATCTCCTGATAATGGATAGAATGAAACTCGTGGCTTTTATTTTGAGTTAAAAGTTTGCAAAAATAAAAAATCCAATTTCTTTGTCACTTTATTTTCTCAAAAGTCTTATGATTTTAAAAGGAAAAATGCAATATTATAATATTTATTTGAAGCATCATTATTGTTGTTACCTTGGTAATGCTTGCCACATAAAAAGCTTTTTTAAAATAAAATAATTATGATATCGCAGGAGCGAGCAAGCAACAAGCAGCAAAATGTCTATTAGCCAATCATTTTCTCTTTCTTTTTTCCTCGCTCTCCTTTTTTTATGTGTTTAAAAGGCTTTTAGTGATTTTTCTTTCCTTCTTTTTTTCATGGAATAAAAAAATGAGGAAATGACTTTACTTTAAATTTAAAGCTTTTTTCAGAAAAATTATTGAATACTTTTAAAGTGTCTAAAATGCAAATGCAAAACAAAAAAAAATTGTTCACATGAAAATAATTTTTTTCAGAAGACGAGGTTTGTGAATTGCAATTGTTGTTAGATTTTTCGTTCTTTTATGTAGTTTATTTTTGCTTGCCTTAATGGACTTTTTTTTTACAACTACATATTTTATTTTTTTGCCTACTTTCATTTGACAAAACACATTTTTTTATTAGTTTGGCACAAAACAAAAAATGAAAAAAGACTCTGAAACAAACAAACAAGCAGCCTACAAACATCTTTTTTGTTATTTCATTTCGTTTTTTAAGAATATTGGAAATATTAAAAAAGAAAAGCAAAAATAAATAAATCTCTCTATATCTTTTTATATTTTTTTTATTTTTCAATAAACTGAAGTATATGTAATCCCAGAAGACGACGTATTTAGCTTTGTTGACTTTTTAACATTAACATAAGAACCACCACCACCAACACGTGAAAAAATAATTCCTTTTGATGATTTAATGAAATTGAAATATTGTTGGGAATGATTAAATTTAGAAGTCGATGAAGTTGAGGGATTAGAAGACAACTGCCGGGGAACTTGTTGAAAAAATATTTTCTGATATCCTTCTGTTGAACAGCAACGATGGAATAAATTTTGTATTCGCTGCTTCCAACAATTTGAATTTTTTCCTGCTTTTAAAGCTTCCAAAGATTTTGAAGAATAAAATTTTTCCAGAAAGTGTTTTCGATGCTTATCGAAGGCACAATTAGAACATATTATCACTTCCTAAAAAACTATACTCATTTCTGCAAAAAAAAGATAACATTCAAAAGAAAAAAAGCAATTTAAACCTTTTTATGACTTTCACATGATCGACATATTCTTAACCAATTTGAAGATGCTTCAATTTTGCATTCAATGCATTTTGAAGAAGCCATTTTACAGTAAAATAAAAAACCAATAATAAATCCAGAAAAATAGGAGAAGCAACAGTCGTAAAAAAATAACTCATGAATCGATGCAACCAAAAACTGACCATCAACACAAACACCTATCATTTTTTTGCCGATGTACAAAAGTAAAAACAATTTTTTTCTGCTAATGTGATTCATAAATCGTAACATTTTCCATTCTTGTTCCTACAAACAATGATTCTTCTATGTTTAACATTTTGTAACAAAATGAACTTTGTTAGGCGGCTGATTCTTTTCAGTAGAATCATCATCAACACACATATTTTCTTTACTAAAAGTTCTGTTCATTATTGATACTTTTTAAACTTAATTTAAAAAATTTTTAAAACAAGAAAGCTAAAATTTTGCAGCTTTTTTATTACGGTAAATCACATTACTTGCATTCACTTCATTTTCAACGTTGAAAGCAAAAATAAGCAACATAAAAAATTCTCATGACGAAAACTTTATATGCAAAAAGCTTCAGCGATCATCAGCTGCAAGCAAAAATAAAAGTTACGCATCTTTCATCATTTTTCTTTAGCTAATTATTCTCGACTGATTCGAACTCAAAACTTTATCCTTGTAAATATATTCCTTCCATTATGCCTCATCGATTTATTAGACAATTTCTCAATAATCCAAGAGTTATAGAAAAAGTAAGTTTCTTTCCATTCTTCGTAAACCTTTTTTTTATTGCCAATTTTTCAGATGGCTGATTCAATCATCATGCGTCAACTTGCTCGTTTATTCGTTTCTGGTATATATCGAACTCGTGGAGCTATTGAAGATTCAAGAATTAGTCGTCGATTGGGAACATTTTCAAATACATTCAAGAAAGAATTTCAAAAGTCATTGAAAGGTCGCTAGTCTAATGTATGTACATATTTATGTGATGTGGATATATAATGGTAAATAGAAAATAAATAAATGATTTATGCTAAAAGAATGGATCGATTTTGGTGGATATAAACGACATTGTGAACTTTTTCTTTATTATTTTTCTTGTTATAATATACCTGGAACATTTGCTAGTGTCTGCAATGCTACAAAGCAATCTTTGTTAATACTGCTATTTATTTTTCTACTTCTGTAGTAGTTTAGTTTAGTGCTTTTACATGATTGAACAATTTGTTTTATTTTGTGTGCTCAAATAAGAAGCATAGTATGCGGCCCCAATAGCTACAATTTCGTCTGGATGTTCATCACAAGAGTGCTCAGCTTTTGTAAACATTTTTTGAATTAGCACTTTTATCATTGACATTCGACAGCCACCACCAACGAGTAGCACTTTATTGACATCGGTTGATGAATAATTACTTTTAGATAATGGTTCAATCAAAACTTGACGAATACGATTTAGGAGAGGTACCGCTAATCTTCCAAATTCCAAGCATGTTATATTTAAAAAGTCATCGCCGTTGGGATAAAACTCACTAACATCTAATCTGCAAAAATTGTTTGTGAATTTTAAGAATAATATATTATATGAAAAAGTTGCCCGATTTCATCGTCAATGGATAAATTATGTTTCGAATCTATGCATTTTCGTACTAGACGATACTTTAATCTATCGTTAGCAAACGTTACAACAAATATTGCTCCTGCGCGAAGAAATAGGCTATTGAAAAAGGAGTCAAAAAATAGTATTCTTCGATGCGAAAAAAGCAACAGTAAAGGGTTTGTTTTGTAATAACAACCTTTCAAAAGAATTCTTCAAAATCATGAAATTCAAGCTTCCTAATTTTTAAAAATTTTTTGTTAGTAAAATGCATAAAGTTGCAAAAGGTTGGAAATCAAAATTACGATCAAGCTTGAACATTTTTAAAAATTTTTTTGTTGAAACAAAAACTTCAAACTTTTACAACAGAAATTTGCATATTCATCTTCTTTTTTTAGAATAATTTTATCATTGCCTATAAAAAGATTACTCAAACGTTTCTTACGTTTTTATCGTCATTCGACAACAAATTGTTTGCTGCTGCAACGTCGTCGCTTACAATCTGGTGGTTTTCATTTCGCTTGATTGTTGTTCAAAATGCTGAAACTCTTGGTGATTTTGCTGTTATCAATTCCTACAATGTCTGGTGCTTCTTCTCGTCCTCAAAGATACGATTCAACTGGTTCTCATCATGCTTCTTCGACATTCAATCAAGAACAAGTTGCTGTCAAATCACTCTCCATAATCGATGGTACTTTGGCTTCAGGTGCTGGAACACAAGTTGGTGATGATATCGTCGTAACAAAAACTGGTCCTCTTGAAGTTTTATTAAAAGTTGGCAGCTTAGAATTTGGAATTTGTGCAGATGATTGTAATGGGAAGTAAGTTTATCTTTTTTATTGAACATATGTTTAATGCCACCATTGCAGGGTTAAAATTTGTTATGATGCTGTTCAAATAAATCCAAAGGCTGTTGTTTCTTCTGAATGTGGACCAGAACAATGTCAATTCGTGGTTGGAAAGGATGCAAACAATTTTTGGTTAATGGGTTCAAGTATGTTAATGCCTTTTTAATAGTTCATATAAGTATCATTTTTAGCTATTCCTTCGGAAGATGTAAGTGGATGTGGTTCAATGCAAATAAAATATGGTCGTCAAAAAATGTTTGGTTTCTCGGGTTATTGCTGCGATCCTAAAACTGGTAGAACCGGATATATGAATTTGAAAGTTATTCAAGCTGATCCTCAATGTCCTCTAACAATCGTATGTTCCCTTATTCCTGTAAAATCATGTTATAACCTTTATTATTTAGAAAAATGCTATCATCACAAATGGCGAGCCAACGACAACAACTAATCTTCCACTTTCATCATCAACACCATCAATTTTCATGGTTGCAACTACTGTAGGCACTGATTCTGCTCAAATTCTATGGATTGTTTTGGGAGTTGTATTGGGAATCTTCGTTCTTTTTGTGGTCATCGCTGTGTTCGTTTTATTGTGAGTTTGTTTTACCTAAATATTAACATTCATTTCATTTTTTTAGATGGAAACGTTGGAATAAACGACGCAAGGGTGCTCCAAAGATAGTTGATGATCCACCTCGGCAAGAAAAAGAAGTTGGAAAAACCAAAGAAGATGCAGTCGATACTCAAGAAATACCTGCTGAAGTTGAACATCCTAAAGAAGAAAGAGTTGCACCAAAAGAAGTCAAAAAAGCCAAACATAAAACTGAACAATCAAAGGCACCTATGCCATCAGCGGAACCAACACAGCCAACGCCAACTGTGGATGCAACTCAACCTCCATTTGAAACTGCTACAACTCAACCTTCTGCTGAACAGCCTGCTCTTCATCAACCAGTCTTGACCAAAGTTTCTTATCCTGAACCATCTCGTCTTGTTGTGAAATCGCACAAATCACACAAAACTGATTCACTTGAAGGTATCCTACAGAAAAACATGAAAGTCCTTATCGAAACTCCATGGTTATCTCTGTCGAGATTCGATTGTCTTGGTGAACATGAATATTATCTAATGGAAAAAATGGAAAGGTAAGTTTTTCCTTTTACTTATAAAACTTTGCAATTTCATTGTTTTAGTCGATATCCTTTAATGGTGCGTGAAGATTATGATCGTGAAATCGACCTCTTCTGTGTTCCCATCAGTGAAATGTACCAAGAAATGAACAAGTTTGCGTATGTTTTTTTTCTTCAATGGTTAAAATCTTTATGTTCCTTTTTTAGTGCTGAAGCTGAAGAAGGTTTGAAAAAGAATGGCGTCCAATTTGATAGCAAGAAGAGAATCACTCATATGACCATCACTGGATTAGAATACATTCGACGACCTGACATTTCTGAATCAGTGGCGTACTTTACTTTTGGTGCTGATTTTCATAAATATGTTGGTGCTGATTTCGAAATGATTGCAAAAGTCTCCATTCCGCTTTTGTACGTCGTCGCTATGCAACCAAGATTTTCTGAATTCAATCGAAGAAAAGCGTGCACGTGGATTCGGTAACTTGAAACTAACAAATTCATTAACCGCTATTTTTTGTTTTTTTAGTCGTCAAGTAGCAAAGGTTCGTAAAGCCTATACTCCTGCTGAACGTGAAGTTATGCCATTTCCAATCAACATCATTGAAAAAGCCTATCAGAAAAATCCAAAATATTTTGATGATCTTGATGCATTGAAAACTATGAGTGATGTCAAAGCTGTCCTTCCCGCTGCTCCAGTCAAAGATATTCATACTCCTCAACATCCAAATCAAGAAATGGCAACAAATCCAACTCAAGTTGAAGAATCTGCTGCTGTCGATCTTCAAGGAAAAAGCAAGAAGAAAAAGAAGAGCAAAAGCAAATCGAAGAAGTCAACATCCAAAAAGAATCATCACAAGCAATAATCAAAAGATTTCTTGTTGTTCGAATTTTTGATTGTATGTATCTTTTATAACTTTATTTTGAATTAATAATAATAAAACTTTATTTAAACAATTTTGTCTTTTGTAAAGATGAAAAATTTCTAAATTGGAGGAGTAGCTGTTGTTGTAGTTGAAGTATCTCGTGGGCTAATAATTCATTGATGCAATATTTAAATACCAAATTTAATTTGGAATTGTCAGGTTTAAGAAAAATGCAAATTCCATGAAGTTCTTCAAAATTAGAAATATATTGTAAAATGGCAGCAAAATTTTCTTGATCCCTCGTTATTCCTCGACTATCTCCAACACCCGGGGTATCAATCAAACGAACAGTAGTTTTTCCAACAGAAAATAGATAACTTTTAGGTTGTTAAGTGCATGATTCACCAGGCTTGAAATTTTCATTATTGAATTCACCAATTTTAATTATTTTTTTCTCCAAAATTTGTATCAAATATTGTAAATTTCGCTGGAATGAGAAACACATTTTCAGAAGTTTCAGCATCAGCCAATGTTTTATAAGTTAAATAATTAGCAAATCCATTAATCCACGTGGATTTTCCAACATCTGTTTCACCAAGTAATAAAATGTTTATTTCTTTATTTGGTCGAATTTTATCGATCAAAGCTTTGAGTTGGGGTTCGTAAAATCCAATGAAAGTATCTCCATGTTTTTCATGGTTGCAACAATATTGAAAAAATTAAATATTTGCAAATCCGCAATGACAATAAAAATTATTATTAAAATAATATTGAATTCGATTTTTACAATCTTCACAATACCATTCACATTTGCCTTTTCCACAAAGATTTCCTTTAAAAGATAAAGGGCATGGAAGATCCAAATCCACTCGTTTATTTGGTTTATGAAAAGCTAAATGTCGATCATCTGTGCAACGAACAAAACATTTTGTTTGATTTTTTTTATGGGTTTCAAGCACATCGTTATCAATACAATGTCCATTAAAATATTGGGCATATTCGATTTGCATTATCAGGAAAAATATTTTCTCTTTGATTAATAACTTTGTTGCTGTTGTTGTGAGTCATTTCTAAATCAACAAAAATCAAATCGATATCCTCCTTCTTTTTTTAGCTCTAAAAATAAATTTGAATTTTCTATTCGCCCCTCAGCCAAATTTAAGACATTTCAAGATTGGCTGCAAAAATAATCAAACAAAAATTTTTTTAGGTTTATTTATTTTTGAGTTTGGAATTTTTTTTACATTATTCAAAGCAATTTTTGCTTGAAGTGAAAAAACCAAGTGTTCATTAATTTTTGGTTGCTTCCAAATCGGCACTATAGGATCGGATTTTAAAAATATCATTGAAATTGGATGTAAAAATGCATAATCAACGAGAAAAATAAAGCACCTTTGCTCTGAAATTTTTTTCTTATTCAAAAAGTTTTTTTTCTTCAATTTTTTGCATCAAAGCTTAATGCTTGTGTTCATAAACACCTTGGTATGTCTGGAACTCAAAATTTTTGAATTGCGACTATTTTTTTTATTAATCCCTTAATTTTTGTTTAGTTTTTTTAACTATGAAAATGTATGTCATTTTTAACTCGCTGCCTCAATTAAAGAGATATGAAACCTCGAAGTTTCATGTTCAAAAACCTGATATTTTTATTTTCAAACCCAAATATCTTGTTGATGAGCTCAATGATTGAAAAAAAAAGTGGAGTTCGTTTATTTAGTAAAATAATTTATCTACAAGATTTTTAAAACAGAAAAATTAATTTTGAATTTTTTTGATTTTTGCCAAGGCATTAACCTTAAAAAAAGTTTCTTTAAATGAAAAACAATAAATTTAAATATTCCTAACTTCATTGAATAGGTAATTTGTAAGAAAATGGATTGAAAAACATGTGTAAAAATATATAATAAATGATTTAGATAATCCACTATTTTATTTTATTTCAAAATTGCCCAAATAAAATGAAAATTTAACTCAAAATTCACCAAAAAGTTCACTTTCATATAGTCCAAAAAAGCTGTTAAGTATTTATCGGGTTTCGTGGCTCAGTGGAATTTTTGCAAGGCCTTGCAGAATTTTCGCTGGGTTCGAATCCCGATGCACAACAACAACCTCCCTAACAACCACAACAACCTCTCTAACAACAACAACCTTCCCAACAACAACAACACAAAATTTTTGATTTTTTTGGCTTATTAAAATTTCTTGTTTATCATAATAATTAATTGTACAAATTCTTTTTAATGTTTTAACATATTTGATGTAAGTTTTTACTACAAAAAAACCAAAAACAATCATTTGAAAGTTGTTGGATTTTAGAAGTTTGAATTATGAAACAAATATTTTTCGCCCTTTCTGCAGTTCTTATTTTTTCTAGTTTTTCTTTATTTTTCTTATTTAAAATACATGCAAATTTAAGACATTTATAAGAAATGGCTGCAAAAAAACCAAAAACAGACATTTGAAATTTGTTGGATTTTAGAAGTCGAGTGGTTCGTGTACTTCTCGATCAAGTCATAAACATTCTTGAACAATTACTTCCCGGTTTATCACAAATTCAATTGGATGAATTATCTAAATTGTTTGCAAATGAAAATTTGACCCATTCAGAAATTTTACAAGAAATTTATGGTTGGGTTTCTGGACAAAAAGATGTCAACCTTACAAATTTATACAATTCCATTAAGGAAGATGTTCAAGGTAAAGTTGGATCAACCCTTGATAGCGTACAAAAAATTGCTAACAACCTTTCACCTGAGCTTGGAGATTTTGTTAAACAACTTGATGTAAGTTTAATCAATAATGCAAGCATAAAAATCAGAATAATAATAATAATAATAATTAAATATATTTTTTAAAGGATATCATCAATAATGATGCATTGATATTGCTCGATCAAGACAAAGCTATTGGAAATTTAGTTTCTAATCTTTTCACCAATATTCAAAAAACTCCTTGATCAACTTTTAAAAGATCTTGGAAGCCTCCTCAATCTTAATAATCTCAATCTTAAAGGCCTCATCCAAGTTGATAGCATCCTTAATGGTTTACTTGGAAATGGTTTAACTGGAATTGTTGAAACCGTTAAAAATTTTTTAAACATTCTTACTGGTGGCCTTCTTAGAACTGATTTATTGAATGGCCTTTTAAGTCCTAAAGGTTTCTTAAAACTTTGGCATCTTTAAAATTTTTTTTACACACCGGATAGTAATGTAAATTGAACAGTATTTTGCATTTCTGATTAACTATCATTTTTTTTAATTTAATGAAATAAAATTTTTAAAAAAAGAGTTATGCCAACGAACGCTGTTGCATAAATTCCTTTGTGCGTGCGTGTTTATCTATCTCTTTTTTCTATAAATTTTTGGTTGAAAAAGAAAAATAAAAAAATGAGCAAAAAAAGCCCCAACGCATCATCCTCTGTTATTTTATATTTTGATAGAAAAAGAATGAAAAAGAATTCATCTTCGGTTTAATTACCCAAAGTTTGAGGTAATAAGTAAATTCCAGCTCTTTTTAAAGTGGCTTTGGAAAAATTAAAATAAATTTTGGAAAGTTTTGCTTTAAGCGAAACAAATATTTATAAAGTTTTTTGGATAATGCAATGTGGATGCGGCTTCCAATACCTATGAGGTTTTTTATGAATATATTAGAGACAGGTGTTTGGATGATTCGAATAATTTGATAATGAATCGAATGAATTGAAGATTCATTTATTTTTGGTTATTAAAATTCAAAAACATTTAATATTGCTTTTCTTGAAAAAAGTATTATTTCCATCGATTTCCTCCATTGTTTTAATCATAAAAAAAAGTGTTTTTCAAGCTCTTTAATATTTAAGTGAATATTTTTGCTTATATCCGCGAGGGGTTTAGCTAAAGTTAAAATTAAATTTCGTGCTTCATTAATTGAAATGGTTTCACGAACAGCGTGTGGAGGAATATCATGTTTAAAATAATCTAATAATCTTTCCGTTTCTCTTACAGATGTTTCCCAACTTCGTTCAAATTCGCTTCGTTGAACTTCAGTGAAATCTTCGCCATTATTTAATAAGCATAAAAATCGAAAGGCTTCATTATCAAATAAATAAACAGTTTCTTGTCCCAAAATAATTTTTACATTTTCTTTTAAATCATCTATATTCGAATTAGATACACACAAAAATTGCTACAGTAAATTTACATCTCCTGATAATGGATAGAATGAAACTCGTGGCTTTTATTTTGAGTTAAAAGTTTGCAAAAATAAAAAATCCAATTTCTTTGTCACTTTATTTTCTCAAAAGTCTTATGATTTTAAAAGGAAAAATGCAATATTATAATATTTATTTGAAGCATCATTATTGTTGTTACCTTGGTAATGCTTGCCACATAAAAAGCTTTTTTAAAATAAAATAATTATGATATCGCAGGAGCGAGCAAGCAACAAGCAGCAAAATGTCTATTAGCCAATCATTTTCTCTTTCTTTTTTCCTCGCTCTCCTTTTTTTATGTGTTTAAAAGGCTTTTAGTGATTTTTCTTTCCTTCTTTTTTTCATGGAATAAAAAAATGAGGAAATGACTTTACTTTAAATTTAAAGCTTTTTTCAGAAAAATTATTGAATACTTTTAAAGTGTCTAAAATGCAAATGCAAAACAAAAAAAAATTGTTCACATGAAAATAATTTTTTTCAGAAGACGAGGTTTGTGAATTGCAATTGTTGTTAGATTTTTCGTTCTTTTATGTAGTTTATTTTTGCTTGCCTTAATGGACTTTTTTTTTACAACTACATATTTTATTTTTTTGCCTACTTTCATTTGACAAAACACATTTTTTTATTAGTTTGGCACAAAACAAAAAATGAAAAAAGACTCTGAAACAAACAAACAAGCAGCCTACAAACATCTTTTTTGTTATTTCATTTCGTTTTTTAAGAATATTGGAAATATTAAAAAAGAAAAGCAAAAATAAATAAATCTCTCTATATCTTTTTATATTTTTTTTATTTTTCAATAAACTGAAGTATATGTAATCCCAGAAGACGACGTATTTAGCTTTGTTGACTTTTTAACATTAACATAAGAACCACCACCACCAACACGTGAAAAAATAATTCCTTTTGATGATTTAATGAAATTGAAATATTGTTGGGAATGATTAAATTTAGAAGTCGATGAAGTTGAGGGATTAGAAGACAACTGCCGGGGAACTTGTTGAAAAAATATTTTCTGATATCCTTCTGTTGAACAGCAACGATGGAATAAATTTTGTATTCGCTGCTTCCAACAATTTGAATTTTTTCCTGCTTTTAAAGCTTCCAAAGATTTTGAAGAATAAAATTTTTCCAGAAAGTGTTTTCGATGCTTATCGAAGGCACAATTAGAACATATTATCACTTCCTAAAAAACTATACTCATTTCTGCAAAAAAAAGATAACATTCAAAAGAAAAAAAGCAATTTAAACCTTTTTATGACTTTCACATGATCGACATATTCTTAACCAATTTGAAGATGCTTCAATTTTGCATTCAATGCATTTTGAAGAAGCCATTTTACAGTAAAATAAAAAACCAATAATAAATCCAGAAAAATAGGAGAAGCAACAGTCGTAAAAAAATAACTCATGAATCGATGCAACCAAAAACTGACCATCAACACAAACACCTATCATTTTTTTGCCGATGTACAAAAGTAAAAACAATTTTTTTCTGCTAATGTGATTCATAAATCGTAACATTTTCCATTCTTGTTCCTACAAACAATGATTCTTCTATGTTTAACATTTTGTAACAAAATGAACTTTGTTAGGCGGCTGATTCTTTTCAGTAGAATCATCATCAACACACATATTTTCTTTACTAAAAGTTCTGTTCATTATTGATACTTTTTAAACTTAATTTAAAAAATTTTTAAAACAAGAAAGCTAAAATTTTGCAGCTTTTTTATTACGGTAAATCACATTACTTGCATTCACTTCATTTTCAACGTTGAAAGCAAAAATAAGCAACATAAAAAATTCTCATGACGAAAACTTTATATGCAAAAAGCTTCAGCGATCATCAGCTGCAAGCAAAAATAAAAGTTACGCATCTTTCATCATTTTTCTTTAGCTAATTATTCTCGACTGATTCGAACTCAAAACTTTATCCTTGTAAATATATTCCTTCCATTATGCCTCATCGATTTATTAGACAATTTCTCAATAATCCAAGAGTTATAGAAAAAGTAAGTTTCTTTCCATTCTTCGTAAACCTTTTTTTTATTGCCAATTTTTCAGATGGCTGATTCAATCATCATGCGTCAACTTGCTCGTTTATTCGTTTCTGGTATATATCGAACTCGTGGAGCTATTGAAGATTCAAGAATTAGTCGTCGATTGGGAACATTTTCAAATACATTCAAGAAAGAATTTCAAAAGTCATTGAAAGGTCGCTAGTCTAATGTATGTACATATTTATGTGATGTGGATATATAATGGTAAATAGAAAATAAATAAATGATTTATGCTAAAAGAATGGATCGATTTTGGTGGATATAAACGACATTGTGAACTTTTTCTTTATTATTTTTCTTGTTATAATATACCTGGAACATTTGCTAGTGTCTGCAATGCTACAAAGCAATCTTTGTTAATACTGCTATTTATTTTTCTACTTCTGTAGTAGTTTAGTTTAGTGCTTTTACATGATTGAACAATTTGTTTTATTTTGTGTGCTCAAATAAGAAGCATAGTATGCGGCCCCAATAGCTACAATTTCGTCTGGATGTTCATCACAAGAGTGCTCAGCTTTTGTAAACATTTTTTGAATTAGCACTTTTATCATTGACATTCGACAGCCACCACCAACGAGTAGCACTTTATTGACATCGGTTGATGAATAATTACTTTTAGATAATGGTTCAATCAAAACTTGACGAATACGATTTAGGAGAGGTACCGCTAATCTTCCAAATTCCAAGCATGTTATATTTAAAAAGTCATCGCCGTTGGGATAAAACTCACTAACATCTAATCTGCAAAAATTGTTTGTGAATTTTAAGAATAATATATTATATGAAAAAGTTGCCCGATTTCATCGTCAATGGATAAATTATGTTTCGAATCTATGCATTTTCGTACTAGACGATACTTTAATCTATCGTTAGCAAACGTTACAACAAATATTGCTCCTGCGCGAAGAAATAGGCTATTGAAAAAGGAGTCAAAAAATAGTATTCTTCGATGCGAAAAAAGCAACAGTAAAGGGTTTGTTTTGTAATAACAACCTTTCAAAAGAATTCTTCAAAATCATGAAATTCAAGCTTCCTAATTTTTAAAAATTTTTTGTTAGTAAAATGCATAAAGTTGCAAAAGGTTGGAAATCAAAATTACGATCAAGCTTGAACATTTTTAAAAATTTTTTTGTTGAAACAAAAACTTCAAACTTTTACAACAGAAATTTGCATATTCATCTTCTTTTTTTAGAATAATTTTATCATTGCCTATAAAAAGATTACTCAAACGTTTCTTACGTTTTTATCGTCATTCGACAACAAATTGTTTGCTGCTGCAACGTCGTCGCTTACAATCTGGTGGTTTTCATTTCGCTTGATTGTTGTTCAAAATGCTGAAACTCTTGGTGATTTTGCTGTTATCAATTCCTACAATGTCTGGTGCTTCTTCTCGTCCTCAAAGATACGATTCAACTGGTTCTCATCATGCTTCTTCGACATTCAATCAAGAACAAGTTGCTGTCAAATCACTCTCCATAATCGATGGTACTTTGGCTTCAGGTGCTGGAACACAAGTTGGTGATGATATCGTCGTAACAAAAACTGGTCCTCTTGAAGTTTTATTAAAAGTTGGCAGCTTAGAATTTGGAATTTGTGCAGATGATTGTAATGGGAAGTAAGTTTATCTTTTTTATTGAACATATGTTTAATGCCACCATTGCAGGGTTAAAATTTGTTATGATGCTGTTCAAATAAGTCCAAAGGCTGTTGTTTCTTCTGAATGTGGACCAGAACAATGTCAATTCGTGGTTGGAAAGGATGCAAACAATTTTTGGTTAATGGGTTCAAGTATGTTAATGCCTTTTTAATAGTTCATATAAGTATCATTTTTAGCTAATCCTTCGGAAGATGTAAGTGGATGTGGTTCAATGCAAATGAAATATGGTCGTCAAAAAATGTTTGGTTTCTCGGGTTATTGCTGCGATCCTAAAACTGGTAGAACCGGATATATGAATTTGAAAGTTGTTCAAGCTGATCCTCAATGTCCTCTAACAATCGTATGTTCCCTTATTCCTGTAAAATCATGTTATAACCTTTATTATTTAGAAAAATGCTATCATCACAAATGGCGAGCCAACGACAACAACTAATCTTCCACTTTCATCATCAACACCATCAATTTCCATGGTTGCAACTACTGTAGGCACTGATTCTGCTCAAATTCTATGGATTGTTTTGGGAGTTGTATTGGGAATCTTCGTTCTTTTTGTGGTCATCGCTGTGTTCGTTTTATTGTGAGTTTGTTTTACCTAAATATTAACATTCATTTCATTTTTTTAGATGGAAACGTTGGAATAAACGACGCAAGGGTGCTCCAAAGATAGTTGATGATCCACCTCGGCAAGAAAAAGAAGTTGGAAAAACCAAAGAAGATGCAGTCGATACTCAAGAAATACCTGCTGAAGTTGAACATCCTAAAGAAGAAAGAGTTGCACCAAAAGAAGTCAAAAAAGCCAAACATAAAACTGAACAATCAAAGGCACCTATGCCATCAGCGGAACCAACACAGCCAACGCCAACTGTGGATGCAACTCAACCTCCATTTGAAACTGCTACAACTCAACCTTCTGCTGAACAGCCTGCTCTTCATCAACCAGTCTTGACCAAAGTTGCTTATCCTGAACCATCTCGTCTTGTTGTGAAATCGCACAAATCACACAAAACTGATTCACTTGAAGGTATCCTACAGAAAAACATGAAAGTCCTTATCGAAACTCCATGGTTATCTCTGTCGAGATTCGATTGTCTTGGTGAACATGAATATTATCTAATGGAAAAAATGGAAAGGTAAGTTTTTCCTTTTACTTATAAAACTTTGCAATTTCATTGTTTTAGTCGATATCCTTTAATGGTGCGTGAAGATTATGATCGTGAAATCGACCTCTTCTGTGTTCCCATCAGTGAAATGTACCAAGAAATGAACAAGTTTGCGTATGTTTTTTTTCTTCAATGGTTAAAATCTTTATGTTCCTTTTTTAGTGCTGAAGCTGAAGAAGGTTTGAAAAAGAATGGCGTCCAATTTGATAGCAAGAAGAGAATCACTCATATGACCATCACTGGATTAGAATACATTCGACGACCTGACATTTCTGAATCAGTGGCGTACTTTACTTTTGGTGCTGATTTTCATAAATATGTTGGTGCTGATTTCGAAATGATTGCAAAAGTCTCCATTCCGCTTTTGTACGTCGTCGCTATGCAACCAAGATTTTCTGAATTCAATCGAAGAAAAGCGTGCACGTGGATTCGGTAACTTGAAACTAACAAATTCATTAACCGCTATTTTTTGTTTTTTTAGTCGTCAAGTAGCAAAGGTTCGTAAAGCCTATACTCCTGCTGAACGTGAAGTTATGCCATTTCCAATCAACATCATTGAAAAAGCCTATCAGAAAAATCCAAAATATTTTGATGATCTTGATGCATTGAAAACTATGAGTGATGTCAAAGCTGTCCTTCCCGCTGCTCCAGTCAAAGATATTCATACTCCTCAACATCCAAATCAAGAAATGGCAACAAATCCAACTCAAGTTGAAGAATCTGCTGCTGTCGATCTTCAAGGAAAAAGCAAGAAGAAAAAGAAGAGCAAAAGCAAATCGAAGAAGTCAACATCCAAAAAGAATCATCACAAGCAATAATCAAAAGATTTCTTGTTGTTCGAATTTTTGATTGTATGTATCTTTTATAACTTTATTTTGAATTAATAATAATAAAACTTTATTTAAACAATTTTGTCTTTTGTAAAGATGAAAAATTTCTAAATTGGAGGAGTAGCTGTTGTTGTAGTTGAAGTATCTCGTGGGCTAATAATTCATTGATGCAATATTTAAATACCAAATTTAATTTGGAATTGTCAGGTTTAAGAAAAATGCAAATTCCATGAAGTTCTTCAAAATTAGAAATATATTGTAAAATGGCAGCAAAATTTTCTTGATCCCTCGTTATTCCTCGACTATCTCCAACACCCGGGGTATCAATCAAACGAACAGTAGTTTTTCCAACAGAAAATAGATAACTTTTAGGTTGTTAAGTGCATGATTCACCAGGCTTGAAATTTTCATTATTGAATTCACCAATTTTAATTATTTTTTTCTCCAAAATTTGTATCAAATATTGTAAATTTCGCTGGAATGAGAAACACATTTTCAGAAGTTTCAGCATCAGCCAATGTTTTATAAGTTAAATAATTAGCAAATCCATTAATCCACGTGGATTTTCCAACATCTGTTTCACCAAGTAATAAAATGTTTATTTCTTTATTTGGTCGAATTTTATCGATCAAAGCTTTGAGTTGGGGTTCGTAAAATCCAATGAAAGTATCTCCATGTTTTTCATGGTTGCAACAATATTGAAAAAATTAAATATTTGCAAATCCGCAATGACAATAAAAATTATTATTAAAATAATATTGAATTCGATTTTTACAATCTTCACAATACCATTCACATTTGCCTTTTCCACAAAGATTTCCTTTAAAAGATAAAGGGCATGGAAGATCCAAATCCACTCGTTTATTTGGTTTATGAAAAGCTAAATGTCGATCATCTGTGCAACGAACAAAACATTTTGTTTGATTTTTTTTATGGGTTTCAAGCACATCGTTATCAATACAATGTCCATTAAAATATTGGGCATATTCGATTTGCATTATCAGGAAAAATATTTTCTCTTTGATTAATAACTTTGTTGCTGTTGTTGTGAGTCATTTCTAAATCAACAAAAATCAAATCGATATCCTCCTTCTTTTTTTAGCTCTAAAAATAAATTTGAATTTTCTATTCGCCCCTCAGCCAAATTTAAGACATTTCAAGATTGGCTGCAAAAATAATCAAACAAAAATTTTTTTAGGTTTATTTATTTTTGAGTTTGGAATTTTTTTTACATTATTCAAAGCAATTTTTGCTTGAAGTGAAAAAACCAAGTGTTCATTAATTTTTGGTTGCTTCCAAATCGGCACTATAGGATCGGATTTTAAAAATATCATTGAAATTGGATGTAAAAATGCATAATCAACGAGAAAAATAAAGCACCTTTGCTCTGAAATTTTTTTCTTATTCAAAAAGTTTTTTTTCTTCAATTTTTTGCATCAAAGCTTAATGCTTGTGTTCATAAACACCTTGGTATGTCTGGAACTCAAAATTTTTGAATTGCGACTATTTTTTTTATTAATCCCTTAATTTTTGTTTAGTTTTTTTAACTATGAAAATGTATGTCATTTTTAACTCGCTGCCTCAATTAAAGAGATATGAAACCTCGAAGTTTCATGTTCAAAAACCTGATATTTTTATTTTCAAACCCAAATATCTTGTTGATGAGCTCAATGATTGAAAAAAAAAGTGGAGTTCGTTTATTTAGTAAAATAATTTATCTACAAGATTTTTAAAACAGAAAAATTAATTTTGAATTTTTTTGATTTTTGCCAAGGCATTAACCTTAAAAAAAGTTTCTTTAAATGAAAAACAATAAATTTAAATATTCCTAACTTCATTGAATAGGTAATTTGTAAGAAAATGGATTGAAAAACATGTGTAAAAATATATAATAAATGATTTAGATAATCCACTATTTTATTTTATTTCAAAATTGCCCAAATAAAATGAAAATTTAACTCAAAATTCACCAAAAAGTTCACTTTCATATAGTCCAAAAAAGCTGTTAAGTATTTATCGGGTTTCGTGGCTCAGTGGAATTTTTGCAAGGCCTTGCAGAATTTTCGCTGGGTTCGAATCCCGATGCACAACAACAACCTCCCTAACAACCACAACAACCTCTCTAACAACAACAACCTTCCCAACAACAACAACACAAAATTTTTGATTTTTTTGGCTTAATAAAATTTCTTGTTTATCATAATAATTAATTGTACAAATTCTTTTTAATGTTTTAACATATTTGATGTAAGTTTTTACTACAAAAAAACCAAAAACAATCATTTGAAAGTTGTTGGATTTTAGAAGTTTGAATTATGAAACAAATATTTTTCGCCCTTTCTGCAGTTCTTATTTTTTCTAGTTTTTCTTTATTTTTCTTATTTAAAATACATGCAAATTTAAGACATTTATAAGAAATGGCTGCAAAAAAACCAAAAACAGACATTTGAAATTTGTTGGATTTTAGAAGTCGAGTGGTTCGTGTACTTCTCGATCAAGTCATAAACATTCTTGAACAATTACTTCCCGGTTTATCACAAATTCAATTGGATGAATTATCTAAATTGTTTGCAAATGAAAATTTGACCCATTCAGAAATTTTACAAGAAATTTATGGTTGGGTTTCTGGACAAAAAGATGTCAACCTTACAAATTTATACAATTCCATTAAGGAAGATGTTCAAGGTAAAGTTGGATCAACCCTTGATAGCGTACAAAAAATTGCTAACAACCTTTCACCTGAGCTTGGAGATTTTGTTAAACAACTTGATGTAAGTTTAATCAATAATGCAAGCATAAAAATCAGAATAATAATAATAATAATAATTAAATATATTTTTTAAAGGATATCATCAATAATGATGCATTGATATTGCTCGATCAAGACAAAGCTATTGGAAATTTAGTTTCTAATCTTTTCACCAATATTCAAAAAACTCCTTGATCAACTTTTAAAAGATCTTGGAAGCCTCCTCAATCTTAATAATCTCAATCTTAAAGGCCTCATCCAAGTTGATAGCATCCTTAATGGTTTACTTGGAAATGGTTTAACTGGAATTGTTGAAACCGTTAAAAATTTTTTAAACATTCTTACTGGTGGCCTTCTTAGAACTGATTTATTGAATGGCCTTTTAAGTCCTAAAGGTTTCTTAAAACTTTGGCATCTTTAAAATTTTTTTTACACACCGGATAGTAATGTAAATTGAACAGTATTTTGCATTTCTGATTAACTATCATTTTTTTTAATTTAATGAAATAAAATTTTTAAAAAAAGAGTTATGCCAACGAACGCTGTTGCATAAATTCCTTTGTGCGTGCGTGTTTATCTATCTCTTTTTTCTATAAATTTTTGGTTGAAAAAGAAAAATAAAAAAATGAGCAAAAAAAGCCCCAACGCATCATCCTCTGTTATTTTATATTTTGATAGAAAAAGAATGAAAAAGAATTCATCTTCGGTTTAATTACCCAAAGTTTGAGGTAATAAGTAAATTCCAGCTCTTTTTAAAGTGGCTTTGGAAAAATTAAAATAAATTTTGGAAAGTTTTGCTTTAAGCGAAACAAATATTTATAAAGTTTTTTGGATAATGCAATGTGGATGCGGCTTCCAATACCTATGAGGTTTTTTATGAATATATTAGAGACAGGTGTTTGGATGATTCGAATAATTTGATAATGAATCGAATGAATTGAAGATTCATTTATTTTTGGTTATTAAAATTCAAAAACATTTAATATTGCTTTTCTTGAAAAAAGTATTATTTCCATCGATTTCCTCCATTGTTTTAATCATAAAAAAAAGTGTTTTTCAAGCTCTTTAATATTTAAGTGAATATTTTTGCTTATATCCGCGAGGGGTTTAGCTAAAGTTAAAATTAAATTTCGTGCTTCATTAATTGAAATGGTTTCACGAACAGCGTGTGGAGGAATATCATGTTTAAAATAATCTAATAATCTTTCCGTTTCTCTTACAGATGTTTCCCAACTTCGTTCAAATTCGCTTCGTTGAACTTCAGTGAAATCTTCGCCATTATTTAATAAGCATAAAAATCGAAAGGCTTCATTATCAAATAAATAAACAGTTTCTTGTCCCAAAATAATTTTTACATTTTCTTTTAAATCATCTATGTATCGATTTAATGGAGCCATAGTATTTCCTAGGCGATAATTGGTACTTCTTGCTCGAGTAAAACAAAATGCAATATTAGCTGTAGCGGTTTTATTTAGATGGGCTAATAATTCATTGATGCAATATTTAAATACCAAATTTAAATGTGATTGATGACATTGGAGACAATGAATATTTCCACATATATGTTTGCCATTGCCCGTGTGATATTCACGATCACATTCCTCGCAAACTCTCTTCTTGTTGCATGACAAACGGTGATGATTATCATAGCATTTTTTACTATGAAAAATAACGCGGCATTGTTCACATTTGTAAACTTCTACACCATCAGGTTGACAAGGGAATCCAAAACCCATACCAAAACATTCACGACATCGTTGTTCACAATCACTTCCATGAGTGGAAGCATTTTGATAAATTTGATTGCAATTTAAGCAAAACATTTGTTGTGGAGGGCAATAAGGATGTTGTTTGTTTGTTCCAGCATGCTTTCCAGCATTTCTTCCTTCCTTATAAAATATAACGGGAAGTTTTAGTTGAGCAGTTTCATTTGATGATCTCCAAAAGGGTTGAGGATCATTGAAATTGTAAAAATAAGCAACAACATTTTTTCCTTCTCGTTCAGTCAATTTTTCAGTTAAAAGATCCATTTGATCTTCAGCGTCCATAATAGTATTATCCTCCTTCGTGATGCATTTCAACAATTCTCCGGGGCGTTCTGCTTTAACAAATTTTCGTTGAAATCTTTTATCTTTTTCATTTGGGTATCCAAGAAAGAGAGCGAGAAGCTTGACAATCATTTGAGACTAAAAGTTTTAGAGTCATATATATCTCGGGATTTGTAAAATAAACTTACTGAACAATTTACATCTCTTGATCTATTGGGATTGTTATCTTTTGAGAGAAAATAACTCATATACGCTGCAACAAGGACTTCTAATTCAGGCCAAACATCGGCCGGAACAATAAATTCCTTTTTCTTATTATTTGATTCCTTATCAAGTTTCACCATGATGATCAGTAAAGTTAGTAATAAGATGAGATACTAAAAAATATTTTTAAAGAGGAGATAAAAAAAAGCGCGCCAACTTGGAGTCTCAGATAAATGTATAAATGGCCTGCAAACAATATATAGACTATGTCAAATGCGCGTCTGTTCCTTTAAAAAATCTGTTGATCCTTTGTTGTGTATAAAAAAGAGGGCAATAAAGGATGTCCTTAGAAAACAAAATAAGTGAAAGGTATCTGTTGAATATATCCATCTAGTTTTGAAAGCATTTTGATTAATGCCGCAAGACGTTGTTCTATGACCTGGAATATTTCTGAATCGCTGTTGAGGACAAACATATTTTAACTGGACGCTTGATGGAATAATTGTGAGTATCTAATTGAAAATAAAAAGATAATGCTCCGCCTCTTTAATGCCTAAAGTAAAGAACATTTTTGGCAAAACTTCATTTTGTGTTTTCAAATTTTGTCCTGATCAGTCGCTTCTTCATTTTTCTCTCTAAATTGTAAGGATACCAACTGTGTCACATTACATTCTTTAGTTTCATCATTAGTTCCATCCTTAGTTCCGATAGCTTAGTTCCGATCTTAGTTCCGATAGCTTAGTACCGGCTTTAGTTCCGATAGCTTAGTTCCAACATTAGTTCCATATGATTTACAGTATACTTTGAATTAGAGAGAAGTTTACGTAAGTATTAAGGATACAGTAAGATTGTCGTTGAGATAAAAGATTGCGTCAATTAAATTTAAACGTTTTAAAAAAATCATGAAACGTAAAACGTAATTTAAAAATTAAATATTGAAAATTAAACGTGAACAAAAAAGGAAATTAAATAATGGAATCTCCATGAGATTTGGAATAAAAAGATACCCATCATGCTTGATTTAAATTAAATATTAATAATTATGTCATGGAATTTAATAAAATAACATACGTCATTTAAAAAAGCAATTAAAATTTAAATTACGTAATGACGTAACAGTACACGCAGCCAATCAGAGGTCACGTAAAGGCTCCGCCCCTTTTTGACGTAAACCAATCAGCAGGCTTGGCTCCGCCCAACAAAAATGAGTAACCCGCCATAGCATCACTACTAACAATGCAAACGCTTTTGTTTTCTTACATTTTTTAAGCATATTAATGGAAAAGATTGAAGCTTAGCTAAGTTCGCAATTGGAACAAAGTTGTACAAAACTTGAAACTGTATTATTTCAAGTACATTAACTATAATGCGTTATTAATGAGTGAAATAAATTTATTTATTTATTAAAAAAAAGTAAATAAAACACAAATAAAAAGTAAATACATATTAAATTCAATCATTGTTTTGTTATTATTTTCCTTTGTTGTTCCATCTTTGATTTGTGGATAAATTTCAACTGGAATTTTATTTGTTGTTGACTTTTGCTTTGGAGGAGGTATCGTCGTCTTTTGATAAAATGCCGTTGTTGTCGATGGAAGAGGAGTGGTAATAACTTCAGTAAGTGAATGGCATTTTGCTTCGTTTTTCGTTATATTTTCAATCCAATCACAATATAATGAAATGCGAGCAAACCAAGCTAAAAAAATTTAGTTAAATTTGAAATAAAGAAATCGTATTTGTTTAAAACAACTCACCATTACCTAGTTCATCAGAATTATCACCAGCTGAAGTAATACCAATTTGATAAAAATTTCCATTTCTTTCAACCATCAATGGTCCACCACTGTCACCTCCACTGGTTGTTAGGTTTGCAATACCAGCACGAATAATACAAGCATTTACACATGAATCATGTGGAGCTATTGGTATATATGCATGACGAATATCACTTGGAAATTTAGAAATTTGTTTTCCGTTTCCATCAGCTAAAATATTTGAGAATAAATAAATAGTTTTTAAATAGAAAGAATAGACGAAGATAATTTAAGCTCAATGTAATTCAATTAAAAACCAAAGCTTACATTTGTATTCCCCATAACCAGCAATAATTCCAATATCACCATCTCTCTCTTCATAATCTTTTGCAAGGAGAACAGGATCAATGTTAAAATCGGTATATTCAGGAAATTCAATAATTGCGAGATCCATATTTGATGAAACTGCGAATCTAACATCATAAATATGTATTTGAGATGCAATGGCAAAGTTTGAGATTGAAAAAACATTTTGGTTTACATTGCTATCATAAACGAAATCATCTCTAGGACGTAAATCGAGAAGAACAAAAGGAACTTCTTCAAAGCTAAAAAAAGAATTAGTTTAAAAAAATATATATTGAATAAAAAATTATTTAAAGTGAAATGTCCTTCTTGAAGAATTTAATAAAAGCAGTTTTTCACAATATTATGATATTAAGAGAAAAAAAAACTTACACTACAATTTTACTACCATCTATGAATTTTGGAAGTCGAGTAACACAATGAGCTGAAGTTAAAACATGACGTTTTGAAATAATCGATGAAGAACAAAAAAAAGCATCCGACAATTTCGTTACATTTAATTCTTCAGAAAATTCGTGAAATATTCTGCGAAAACTTGTGACAAACTTAAACATATTTGGATCTGTTGCATTTCCACCAAGTACACGCTAAAATGATTATATTTAAATAAGTTACTCAAATAGTCCCAAAAAATATTAAACTCACATTTTCATTGAATCCATTGCCTTTATTGTTGTTATTGTTTGATTCACACAAAATTTTATAATTGAAGAAAATAATCAGCAAAAAGAAAAAAAAAAAATATTCTGCTTTTTTCATGTTTGCCCAACGACACTGATGCAGGGCTGTCAAATCACTATTTTTCGCATGCGACGCAAGAAAAAGTGTACTGCGACTTCAGCGATTCGCAGCAGCTTGCGCGATTTTCATCGCATTTCATATGCGACGCTTTCAATCGCATCGCAGCTGCGATCGCATTTCAAAAAAGACACGTAAAAAAAGCGTCGCATTTGCAAACTGCGACAACATCGCTGAAGTCGCAGCAGCGATTTCATTTTTTTTTGAATTTTTCGCATCGCATCGCAGCTGCGAAAATGAAAAATACGTCGCTGCTGCGATTGCGTCGACATTTTGCGATGCGATTTGACAGCCCTGCACTGATGATCTCTTTCATTGATTTATGATGAAAAAATTTTTGACTTTCATTCTTTTGAGAGCTTTCATCGTCGTTAAAATATGCAAATTTTTTGTAAAATCTTTCAAATGGATTTTGATAAAATTATTCAAATTTGTACTTTCGTTTTGTTTTCACGAAATTAGATTTTAAAGTATAAACGTTTCGTCTTTTGTAAAAAAAAATTGCGTTTACAAACATTTTTGGTTTAATTTAACTTTTATTCGTAGTGCTTAAAATTTTTTTACAACTCTATTATCTTTTTTTTTTAAACAATAAAAATTTAATATGAATAATTTTTTTACAATAATTGAGATCTTATTTTTAGGAAAATGTCACCAAGTAGTAAGTAAATAAACAACAATAATAAAAAAAAACGATTTTTTAAGACAACAATGTGGGATTAATAATCTTTGCATTTAAATGGTTTTAGTATGTATGTATAAAATGTTAAAGATCATATTAATAATAATAATAATAAATTGACACGCAAATCCATTAAAATAATACCGGATGAAAGTTGTTGGAAAAAGAAGGCTCAAAATATTTGTGCCAATTAAAAATAATTATTTTACAATGATTCAATGCTAATCGCAGTTGAAAGTGGAACAGTTCGAGGATTTTGAGCATTTGAATCACTCACAACCGCTGCAGGAGTTGAGCGAATATCCACAACATTGGGTATCATTTGAAATGCTCCAATTGAAGGATGTTGACCTGATACTCGACGAGCAGCAAAATTTTTATTATTCGATGATGATGGTGGTCGAGTTCCAACTGTTTTAACTGAATGTCCTCGAGTCATTGGTGGTCGACGAGGTTGTTGTTGTGGATCGGTGGCAGCCATATCTTCTTCTGACATTGCCATCCTTATAAATGAAGTTGGAGTTGGATCAATTTGAACCAATGTTTCAGTTTTAATTTTATCTCGAATTGCTTCAATTGGTATAGACTTTTGTTGTTCAAATGGTAATACTTCTATTGTTACGGTACCCGTCGTTGTCGGCGTTTGTTGTTGTTGTAAATTATTATTATTAGAATTATTTGTATTTGTATTTGCTGAACGAATTAAAGCTGATGGCCTTCGATCAGTTCGAGCAGCAGATTTTTCACGCACTCCTCGATTTTGTGTTGTTGTTGAATTTGATGTTGGAATTTGTGATTGACTCAATGATCTTGAACGAACATGAACCAAATTAACTACATGTCCACGCATTTTTCGACTTGATGAACCACTTGGAGCTGTACGTAATATTCGTCCTCCACTTCCGCTATTATTACTACCACCATTTTCATGTGAGCCATTATTTGTCGATCCGGATGGTTGTTGTGTGGAAGAATTGGTTCCCGAACTATGAACTGTGAGAGGAATAATTGAAAATGCGCGAGCATTCATTTCATTCATGACCTTAAAAAATTATTTTTCAATTCGATTGAATTTTATTCTTTTTTATTTTGTTTCGTAAAAAGGTATAATTATATTTATTTTGGTTATGTGTCTTTATTTACCTGCATGAGTTGAGGAGAAGTGGATGGAGTAAAACTAAATGGATCATGAATTTCACTAACCACTGGATATGGGTATGCATTGGATTCAGATGCTGTGGAATTACTACTTAATCGATCACTTTCAACATGTATTCCACCATGATGATCATTAATTTGTCCAGAAAATTGTGCCCTTCTTCGACTATTATTTATATTTACTTGATATCCAAATGCTTTAAGTATATCACTTTTACACATTGGACATGTTCGATGTTCCAACAACCATGGATCCACGCAAGTTTTATGAAATACATGTCGACAGGGAAGCATTCGAACTATATCTCCTGCTCGATATGGATCAATACAAACCGGGCAATCGGCATCCAATTCTTTATCTCCAGCTTTCACAGGTTTTGTTGGAATTCGAGTTAGAGCTTTTTTAGCCGCATTAAAAAGTCTTCGTTGCATTCGATCTTTCGCATGTGCGTAACGAAACCTTTGAACGTAATAAAATACTAACCAAGCCAAAGAAATAACCATTAGAATAATAAATGAAATGCTTACGAATAAAACCTAAAAAGCAAAAAAAATTAAATTAAAATATTAAAATTCAAAGAATGACATCAACATCAATTTTTTTGTTTTCGACTTACCGAAGTTTTTGAAAAGCTTCGTAATGCATCCCCACTTTCTTGATCAGCTAATTCACAAACTTCAATAGGAGATTTTTCACTTGGTGAAGTTTCCAAAAATACAAATTTTACATTATTACTTGAAACCATATTTGCCATGCCTTCCAAAGATTTATGAACTATTATAATTAATGAAAGGAGATCCTTTTCTTCAGCCCATTTCGACATAACATCATGAAAAGTTTTCATTTTATCTGGGCATCTTTGACATGCTTCACATCTCGTTATAACATTTTCTTCCGTGGATGATGTGGCTCCACCAATGTGATGGGTTGCAGTGGAATGAACTGATGAAGATGGAATCCCAACGGCGCCCTGTTCGATGCCGCTTTGTTGTTGTGGTAATTGGGGTAATGGAGTTGGAAGGGGCATAGTTACAATTGTTGTTGAATCATTATTAAAATTATTATTATTTGTTGTTGTTGGTGTTGCAAAATCACATATATCTGATCGACCAATTATACTATCAAGAGTTCGAAAATGATAATGAGTTGTTTGACTGCTACCCTCAGCACTACGAGGGCGATCATCAAAATTTACAGTAAATTGACTTGTGCCACATGAGAGAGTTTCCTATAAAAAAATAATATAAATAACTTTTTTGCAGAATTTGACATTGAGAAATATTTAGTTTCTTAAAATATGCGTGAAAAAAATAGAAAGAAAAAGGAAGTGTTTTTTAAATAAAAAATAAAGAATTAAAAGCGGAAGTAAAAAAAGGAAACTTAAATAGAATAGATACTTTAATTTTATTTTTTTACCTCAAGGCTAAATTTGAGTTGACATGCTACAAATAAGACGACCACCAATTGAGCAAACAGCCACATAGATCTTTTAATTTTTGGACCGTTGCTAAAAAAATAATAAGTAATTATTACTAAAATAAAAAAGTTGTAATTACAGTGTGTATGAAAAAAAGCACTCGAATTAAATATGAAAAAAATAACCACGCAAAAAAATAAAATAATCCTTAACAGAAAAATATGAGAGAATAAAAAAAGAAGGAAGAGAGGATGATGAACTCTTTAGGGAAGAAAAGGCAAAAGAAATACATAAGTAAAAAAAGTCTATGACGGAAATGGAAAATTTGAAGAAGAGAAGAGGATTTTCATAATGCTTAGCACCTTCTCTCGCCTCTTTTTTTTTATTTATGCAAAGGGAAAGCACGCACGAATTTTCTTTTTTGTGGTTGACATGGTTTTTTTCGAAAGGAACAAGAAAATAAAGAGTTTTTGGCCTTTAACATACACATTTTTTTTTTGAAGGCACTTTGCTTCAAAAACAGTGGAATAGAGGAATTGTAAAAATGTCGTCGCTTGCTTCCGTAACATTTTTTTTGCTTGACAAAGTTGAGATTTCTAAAAAGCTATAGCCTATAGGAAAGAAGAAAAAAAATTCATATTTATTTATGCCAAAATAGCTCTCTCTCTCTCTCTTTTGTTATTCGGCAAATTTTTTAAAATATAAACTGCGACGACCTGTCGTCTTTTTTTTAAAAGTTTTTTTTCTTCATGCATCCATTTCCGACAACTTTTAAATATACATGAGAAGAAAAAAACGCTACTAAAAATTCGGCCTTCTTGAAAAAAAAAAGAAAGAAGAAAATTGAAGGGCAATGAAAAAAAGGAATAGGAAGACGAAAGTCTTGATTAACCTCAAAAAAATAAATATATAAAAGAAATCGGGCCTTTTTCTTTCACTCTTCGCAATCGAGCCGACCGATGCTGCTGCTGCAATTCAAGAGTTTTATATACGTTCTTCAACCATCATTTTTATTTTTTCGAGTGACAAATAAGGGAAGAAGAAAAATAAGAATATAGCTTTGCAAAAATGGCTACTACATCTTCAAGTTTTTTGACGTTAGATTGCTGCTGCTGCAACCTAATCTTTTCTCGCCTAAAACACACACACAATTTGAGAGGAAACAAAAAATTAAAGAACCTTCTTTTTCCTTTTGAAACATAAAATTAAGAAAATAAAAAGTCATGGAAAAATTTAGCAAAAAGCAAAATTAAAATTTAAATTAACAGCAATGTTATTATTTTGCCAGGAAGCCGCCAAAGGTCTCAAAAAAAAAGAAAAAGAAAAAAGAAACAAATTATTATAATAAAAATTAGACGAAGAAAAATAATATGTGTTTCCATCCTTATTTATCCGTATTCAATTCTTGGAAGGAAAAAGAATTACATAGATTTTTGACCTTCACGAAAGCTCTTATAAAATCATAAAAGCATGTATGTATATATATTTACAAGCAACAAACATAAATCATCATTTTTAAGAAAAAAAGTAAAAATAAAAGAAATATTGTGTTATTTGTGTGTTTGGATTTTATAATAGCGAAATTAAATATAAATAAATTTAGTCTAAATCCATTTACAATAATGTCAACCTAACTTTTTTTGAAACACACACACATTTTTAAGCCATGGGAAAAAGAGAAATCATGAGATAATTAAATAATAAATAATATTAAAGGGACTTAGCTAATAATTGATTTCGTTAAAAAAAATTGATGTGTGGCAAAAAAAATTAAGAAGTAAACGATAAGCCAAAAAACAGAAATAAGGAAGCTAAAAACCCTTACGAAAAAAGCTTGTATGAACATTTTTTTAAAAATAATAAAAGAAAAAACATGCTTTTTTACCACCAAATGCTAAACGACAAAATGAAAAAACACTTCTTTTTACATACACCCTACTCTCTCTTAGTAGCCATTTTTTGGTAGGAAGGATGATGGCAAAAAAAAAAAATTGCATTCAACTATCCAAACTAACAACATCATATTCATTAATGCATCCATTCAATAAGTCATCAGTCATTCATAACACTAACTCTCATTGACAGTATCCTTCCTCGTTTTCGTTTTTATATTCCATCATGCAACAACAAAAAAAGATTATGGTTCAATGATGAAGAAGGATATAGAAAATTTGTCTTGTTTGTCGTTCTCGTTCCATTAATTTTAGAGTTAAAAAGAAGATAAATTGTTTCTTTTTTAAATTAATTGAAAAGCCATAGACGAAGAAGAAAATAAAAAATGTTAATTAGATGCACTTCTATGCTTATGTCATGTGGCTCATCTCCCACATTCTTCTGCTGCAAACTCTCTTCATTGTGCTTCCTCTTTCATTCAAACTTTGCGCTCCTCTTGATTGTCCTGTAACGAAACAGCCAGCAAGATGGCAGCCTATTTGCATACTTTTGTTTGCTTTACTTTTGTCTCACTTTGTGATTAGTAGTTGTGTGTTACATGTTTGTCTGTGCTGGTTGTTAATTGTGTCTCCTGAATAAAGACGTTTGGGAATATGTTCTTGTTTTATTTGGAAGATCCCAGCTACAGCAGATGCAACCAACTCCCAAGGACTATCTATCTAAACCTCGACGACACCAATATCTTATCTGTCACCGCGTGACACTTAACAACAAAGATTAATTTCAAGAAAAAAAGAAAATAAGAAAAGTGATAACCCCGCACTCTTTCTAATATTTATTCATTAATTTTTTTACTTCTCTCTTTTTTTCTTTTTCTTTTTTTATTTTATTAAAATATAAATCTCACGCAAGCAAGCAAAATAATAGGGTAAATGCCAAAGGGAAGGAAACCCCTAAAAAGCAAGCAGATAGATATAAACTAAAACGAAGAAAAGCAACTAGGCAAAGCTTGGATTGATATAAAGCAATAACGTCAAGAAAAAAATAGGCTTCCGTTTACTTAGCTTTCTTGCTTGCTTGCCACCACGCGTTTCGTTTAATTTTTTTCATTTTTTTATTTGAGGGAAAGAAAAAAAGGGTTCAATTTCTTTCCTTTTTTTGATAGTCTCTTTCTCTATTTTTCTACTGTCGCGCAAGCTTACAAAGAATTTTACGAATTGACATGTTCCCAGTATACTACTACCATAAAAACAACTCTACTACATGTAACCACCGACGTATGTATGTCTAACTATAAAAACTTGGATTTGTAGTTGGTGAAAAAAAAAGTAAATTAAAATTTAGTTAGCCTCTAACGATGAGATTTGAACCTTTTTTAAAGCGACGAAAGAAAAATGAGTATTTTTAACTTTTTGATGACGTAATATTGCATGTAAAAAATTGAATGAATAAACTAATAAAGCCGCCATAAACTTAACTGATGCTAGGTAACAACAACTTACCGTAACGCGGTGGCAACGAAGTTGAAAAACCACAAAAAAGATGAAACAAAAAAGGTTAAAAATCATTTTAGGTGACAATGGCCTTTAGCTTATTTTTTTCCTCACTTTTTTTGACACATAAGAAAGCTGTTAGTTATGAAGAAGAAAAAAATTAGTATGTATGCGGCTGCTTTGAAGAAAATAAGAAGAAAAAAAGTTGTTTTCACCAGGTGGCTCATTATGCTTTCATACATAAGCAAATCCCCAACCACTTAAAGGTTAAAGAGACCCAGCAGCCTATGTTTTTTCTTTAAAGAAAAAATGTGTAATGGAGGAACCCCAAACAACGACGGTAAAAAAAATGAGGAAAGTAAAGAAGAAAATTTGAGCAAAATTTAAATTTTCAAAAATGAATCATTGATAATAATTATTTCCGAATATTAAACCTTTTAATTGTAAAAGTAAATTAAAAAAAAAATAATAAAGTTAAATTATCGTTGGTCGTTGTTTCTGTTGGCATGGAGAAGAAAATATTAAAGCAATGGTACCATAGACTTTGGTACATACATACTTGGTAAAAGAATAATAAAACTTTTTATTCTTCTTTAAACCCTTTTTTCGAAGGTTTAAAAAAAAATAACGCATCCATCATTTTTCTTTTTAAATGGCATAGACACATAATATACATAAACACTTCTCTCAATACTTCGATATTATTTTAAATGCAATTGATGACAGACAATAAACTGAGAGGAGAAACCCTTATATTCAGAGATGCCGTTGTTAACAAAAAAGGCACAAGAAAAAATGAAGAGAAGGAGGAAGGCATTTTTGAAAAAGCTTTGCTTATAACAAAAAGCTAACAAGAAAATTTTCAACAAAGATGGGAGTTAGTGGCAGTAGCAGTAGCAAACACACACACGCACTCGCGCGAATATGCCATACTTTTCTATCTGCCTTTTTTTCGCATACATAGCTACTTTTTTGTCGTGTGTGAGTGTCGTTTGTCAAAGCCCTATGGCAAATGGAAAAGAGAAATTTTTAGCTTAGCTTCTAATCAATATTTTGTTTAAATTGCCACTCACTGCTAATGCATGAAAAAAAAAGAAAGAAAAAAGAAAAAACCAAGCAAGGCTTTTTAACTACGAAGAAAAAAGAAGTAAGCAAGCCACTGCCGCTGCTGCCTCTGCCATTGACAAAAGCAAAGAAGACAAGCTGAGGCAAAGCCACCAACCAGCTGCTTTGAATATATGTATGTATGTTTTTTTTCTTCCTCCTCCATCTTCTTGCCATTCGTAGTCAACTTTTAGTGGAATGTGCTCAGTGAAAAATAAATAAACATAAATTGTTTTTTATATTTTAGTTTCTCATTAAAATCTCACGGATATAATTTGTGAAGAAAAATAAAGTTTTTGATTTCCTCTTTTAACCTTTAAAAATGCAATTTCTTTGAATTGAAACAAATTTTACTATTCAGTAAAAGAAGTGACTCGAAGTCAAACATATCACATCACGTAAGTAAGTAATGTCATGAAAGTTATAACAATGAAGCAAGAACAAAAGAATTTTTACTTTTAATACAATATTTAGTTATTAGTTGGATTCAAGCTATTGTTTTATGTATAAAAAACAGAACTCAAAAAAACAATAAATTTATAGTCATAAAGGAATTGCAAACAAAAGGAATTTGTATGGATAAGATTAAATTGATCTTATTTTTTAACCCTTCTAATATGTATGATATTGTTTATTATCAACCAAAATAATTTGCATTCTTCCCATTCTTTGTAATGATATTTTCTAAACATCTGCTGAAATCTGCTTTATCTTCACGTTCTTCAAATAACAAAACGAATAATTGTTTATTACAAATTGAAGCTATTTAACTTTTCAAAAATTCGTTGAATGTTTTATTGCTTTTATGCAAACTCCTGTCATTCTTTAGTTTACTTAACGAGTAAAAAAGTGATAATAAATGCTGAATCCAAAACATATTGGCGGGCCCAACCATTTTGCCTAACAGTAAAAAAGCGAAAATTTCATAATACAAAAACCATAACGTCAAAACCTTTATTATTTAAACTGTACAAAAAAAAGTTAAAACTGTAGAAAACATAAAGTTAAAACTGTAAAAAAGCTAAAGGTAAAACGGAAGAATACATAAAGTTAAAACTGTAAAAAACACAAAACCAAAACTATACAAAACACAAGGATTACTTATAAGACATGCATAAAATATGAACAAAGATTTTTCTTATCATTTCCTTCTTGAATTACGGAGCTTCTTTTGCTTCAATGCCAATGTTACAAAGGTGTCAGCATCCACACATAAGTATTTTGACCAAACATCAATTCTCTTTTTCACTTCCACTTCATCTTCCTTTTCTTCATAATGGTTGATGACCATGGTTAAAACCTTCTTTTTATCAATTTTAAGAGTGTAATATTCATTTCGGTCTTTCTTGGATATCTTCTCAAATACGCCATTTTCGTAGATTGCATAAAGTGTAAGCTATAAAAACAAATCACATAAGAAAGTTCATTAAAAGGTGGTACTTACATCAGAATATATTTTAAATTTATCACATAATTGCCAACAAGAATATTCATTTTCTGTAATTCCACGTAAGCAATATTTGACTTCACCAACAATGGAAACATTCTTTTTTAACGAACCTAAAAAATGATAGTATTTGAAGCAAAGAAACAATAAATGAAACTCACTAATAAGCTCGGAATAAAGTGGTGGAATGACAATTGAACCAAAGACAGTATAAACAACATGAAAGTTTCGAATTTTTCTAAGATTTGAATCATTTCCATTCCATTCAAATGCAACTTTTCTAACCTAAAAATTAGAGACGTTAAAAGATTCAAAGATACATTCAAATCACTTACAATAACATCTCTGTCAGAAAGATATATTTCTTGTCGATAAAACCAGTTGTATAATCTAACAACAACACCAAAAAGGTCGGTAAAAACATATGCAGGTTCGATGGGTGATACAAACATTCTATAAACTTTAACAAAAAATTGTTTTCCGCGAATCATCAGATCATAGCAACTAAAAAGCCATCAGATTAGAAACACTTGAAGCAATAAAAGCGAAAAGTACTTACTCGTCTAAATGACGGAAAATAATGATTGGTTGTTGAAGTCTTGAAGAATAAGCGATTGCAGCGTTCTTGTATCGTTCAACCACAATAACTGGCATGCCTCTTCTGGCTAATGGATGAGAATATAATGGAACACATTGTTGAAGATATTGCCAATGAGATGGAAGATCAGAATAATCAAACGAAAAACTTTCCGAAGTTTTATAAGAATCTGGATGAATTACATCTTCTTCAGGAAATTTTTCCAAAAATGGTTCCTAAAAAACATATCATCATTATGAAAATAGAGCAATAAAGAGACTCACGTGATTTTGATATTCTTTGTAGTAGATTCTGGACCTTAAAAATAAGAGATTAGAAATAGGGTTCCATTGGCGAAAAGCGGGGGGGGGGGGGGGACAAAAAAAGTGTCATCAAGACTTTTTGAAATGAAAATTTTTCTGTAAAAAAAATCTGCTACTTCCATGTTGTAGAGCTCATCGTGTTACATACCATGGCAGTTTTAGATTTAATTCCCAGAAAAAATCGTAATTCAAAAAGTTTTGATGACACTCGATGACATATGACACTTTTCAAAAAGTGTCATCAAAACTTTTTGAATTACGATTTTTTCTGGGAATTAAATCTAAAACTGCCATGGTATGTAACACGATGAGCTCTACAACATGGAAGTAGCAGATTTTTTTTACAGAAAAATTTGCATTTCAAAAAGTCTTGATGACACTTTTTTTGGCGCCCCCCCGCTTTTCGCCAATGGAACCCTAATTAGAAACATGAAATAATGTTCACAAAAGCAGCATAGTTCGAGCATTTAGGAAAGGAGTGAGAAGGAACTTACAAGTTATCAAATTTGTTCGACATGATGATGACCAATTAAACTAACGATGTTATTAAAGAATCTTTGACCACGATGAAGGTTGTTGTTGGTTCTCTGGTAGACAATTATTCTGAAAAGCAAGCTATATAATTGTATAAAAATGAAGCAAAAAACGGCAAAACATTCACGCAAAAATGAGTTCATTCATGATAAATAAGCTTTTCGACATTTCGTTAATCATATTAGTAGTTGATTAGCACTCATATCAATATAACAGAAAAATGGGTAAAGGTGGAGCTATCTCATAAACAAAAAATGAAAATTATGGAAAGAAAAAGCAAATATCCTTGTCGCGAATATCATCGCGATTATTCATCTCTCTCTCTCTTTTTCTCTTTTATCTTCCCGCTTTCCCAGACATGTTTACTATTTGTGTTTTTTATTATTCACACTTATTTACATCGTCCACTAAAGATCATATCCCTTTCTATCTCTCACTCTCTTATCTCTTCCTTATGATTCATTTTCTCTTTGTTTCAAGTCCATATAAAAGCTTCGCAGCTTTTAACTAAAAGGACACTTCGTTGGGTTCATATTTCGTTTGGACTCTTTTGGTTTCTCTTTGAAATGGTTTAAATAAAGAAATTAAATATCTTTTCTCGACAATCCTTTTTATTTGACCACCGTATTTGGCGCTCTCGCTATAACCGTGTTAGGAGAAAAAGCATTTTTGAAAATATTAGTAGGATTTGAATGAGCGAATTAAATATTTAGATAAACAAAGCTTTGGAATTCTTTATTTTTTGAGATTAGTTAAATTCTCCAACTTTCAATGCTGTTTGATAAGTTTACATACTTATAACATGTTTACGTTAATAAAATGCCCTTACGATAATCGAAATAGCCAATTCATCGGCGATATATCAATCTTTATAAAACTTGTAATCTTGTTTATCTAAAACACAATCATTTTTGAGTAACAAATACAGTAGATTCACTTCTGAAAGCTGCAATATTCTTTCATTGGCAAAATAAGCTATTCTGCCAACACTTTGATCGTGAAACTTTTTTCTTCAACTTTTTTTTTCTTGTTGCTTTTGCTTTCTTCAATTGAGATTTCTCAGAATTTGTCATTTTTTTTGTTGATGATTTGAAATGAAATTGCTTTCTTCATTTTCTCTTTTGTCTAAAGTTAGTGCTCGAAACTCATCATCTAAATTCAATCCAAGGTTAATTTTTATTTGCACTTTGAATTTTTGTAATGTTTAAGATTTTTTAGTGACTGGCATATTGTTAGTTTGAAGAACGATATTATTGCTGCTTGGCATCCTAAAAAGCAACATCCATACGAATATACTCAACCTATTGATTTACAAGCTGTAGCTAAAGAAAAGAAGGTAAACACATAACATTTTTGATCGGTAATGAACAAATGCTTTCAGGCTATTGAAGAATTGCGAGGTGCTGATAATTATCAACGTCGTCAATCATCTCCATACAAAATCGACGGCCCTGATAACCTTACTTTAAGAAATATTTTCAACGTCGGCCAAACTGAATTCTCATCCAGGTTCGTTGCTTCATTTTATTCGTAACTTACTTACTTTTGTTGTTTGTTTTAGAACTCGTGAAGATCGTTTATATGATACTGCTGCACCTATTCCAAAACGCAAGTAACGATGTCATCAACTATCAAAGCTCTCTGGTTTGGTCGGATTCCGTATATTCGTGGTCTTTCAATTCAAGAAAAGCTTTTTGAAAAATTAAACAACAATAAACATGAGGGAATATTTAATAAGTTTGTTTTGTCTTTTTGTTGAATAAAGTTAGTTGCTTTTGTTTCAGTCATTATCTTTGCATGTTTGAACATGATCCTGTTTATACAGTTGGTTTACGAGGACATTTATATCCGAAAGAAGAAGAAGATCGATTACGAAAACTTGGTGCAGATTTTGTGAGGATTAAACGAGGTGGTATGATAACTTTTCATGGTCCTGGTCAACTTGTTGCTTATCCTTTAATGGATTTGAAACATCTCAAACTTAGAATGGATGATGCAGACAAAGGAAATGTTAGTAGTTTCATGGGTGTTAAGAAATTTGTGTCGTCGATCGAAGAAATTTCGATTCAATTATTGACTGAAGATTATAAGATTTTGAATGTCGGGCGAACAGAAGATACTGGTATGTTTGTAAAGATTCTTTTCGTTAATTATTAAACTTTTTTTAGGTGTTTGGGTTGATTCTAATCGTAAAATTGCTGCTATTGGTATTCAAATTCGTCACGGAATAACTTCTCATGGTCTTGCTGTCAATTGTAACACCGATTTACGTTGGTTTGATAACATTGTTCCATGTGGCATTGAAGGAAAAGAATCAACATCCATTTCTCGTGAATTATCTAAAGATGTCTCTATCCCAACTGTAATGCCAAATTTTTGTAATCGATTTGAATCAATTTTTGATTGTAATGTGGAGTTTACCGATTGTTCAGATGATGTTTGATTGTTGATATTGCCGTTGTTTTATTTTGTTGTTTTTTATTTCGCGTTTTTAGTATTAATAAAAGTATTTGCAAGGTTAACATTGTCTATCGATTCTCATTTCACGGTTACGCATTCGCAAAAATTTTTTACACGATTATTAATAAGATGACTAAAAGCAAGTAAAACACTCTTGATATGTTGTCTTAGTTGATTCCATTTAGCATAAACATATAAAAACTATATACAAACAATCAAAAGGTTTTGTTTCAAAGTATTTATTTGTGATATAAACAAGACAAAGAAGTGAATAACTACATATACTGTGACCAATTATAAAAATATTCTATAGCTTCATACACTTTTGGATTTTCTATCGATCACATATCCTCCAGATTCTAAATAATTTTCTTCATTATGATGAGTATGCTCTAAAATTCCAGATTCAACATCATTTTGAACAGCTCGACGTTCTGGTGGTTAGCTTCACCAAGAACAGCAAAATTTTTTTTCCGATTTTCTTGGCTGAGAATTCGAACCCAGGGGTTTTTAACTATGGAAATCACGAAAATAGAGGCCGTTTTGCCATTTGATATAGTCCTTCTGGAGATACAGTAATCTAATTAGCATAATTATGGACTTTTTTTATTTTTTAGTTTTATATACCATTCGATTCGTAAAAATGTGGCGAACAACATTGTAATTGATCCCAACCATCGAAGTTAATATAAAAATAGCATTGTACCGCTATCAAAGTCTTTAAAAACTCATAACTTTTTTTTTGAGCAAAGGATCCAAAAATGTTTTTTGATCCATAATTATATGGATTGAATGTACTTTATTTGGGTTAAAAAAATTTTTAGAACACTGTCTAATTCCAGAGATACCATCAAGGGGTATGCTGTATTGAGCCTGTGTTGACCGGGGGATCAATTGAGCCCAGATTCAAATTCTCCATAGTCGAAAACCTAAAGTAGCAGAGACATTTTTGCCCCAAGGTCCGACAGGCAAGAGTTATGATTTTTTGAAAGTTAAAAGTAGCACACGATTTTATCCTTTATAAAGGTATCTGCTATATTTTTTAGTGAATCTGCTCCGTATTCAAAACTTTATTTGCTTTATTATTTTGAAAGACATCAATGTCTTCAAAAGTCTTAGAACATTTTTTCAAGTGTTTCTTTTTTTAAAATTAAAGCTTACTATAATTGTTACTAAATGGATTATTAAAGCTTGCTTTGTGTTTGTAAAAGACAGTTGTTATGCTATTTATTTGTTTTCAAACAATAAAAAAGGAAATATTTATTATGTTTCAAGTTTTATTTTAAAAGATTTTTATATAGAAAATTAATATAAAAGAACAATAATCGATTCATCCAAAAAAAATGGAATAAAGTAAATAAAAAGCGCTTCCTTCTAAATAAGACTTTTGATTTAAAAAACGTCAAATAAGTTTGGTTTTCCCCTTATTTATTTGAGAATGGTCGTGTATTTCTGGTTTTGATTTTTCTGAATGGGAATTTGGTATGAAAATGAAGCATGTAAAATGCTGATTATGAAAAAGATGTGCAATGTAGTGTTAAATTACCGACCGAAAAGTCGGTAATTACCGACTTACCGACCGACTTTTTACCGACCGATTTACCGACCGAGCGTTTTTTTATACCGACATTTTTTCTCAAGTTCTTATTAGGATTTGTTTTTCTTAAAAAGTTAATAGAAATACTATTTTTTTGATGTTATTATCACTTTTGTATTAAATAAAAATGTATTTTTGATTAAAAAAATGAAAGTTTTGTTGATTTTCTGATTCGAAAAAAATTTTTATACCGACAAATTACCGACTTTACCGACCGGGAGCAATTTCCATACCGACAATTTTCTGAATTTACCGACTTTTTTGTCGGTCGGTCGGTAATTTAACACTAGAGCAATGTATCGGAAAAATATATAGGATGAGATCAGTGTTGTCACGCCGCCACCGCCGGCGGCGAGGCGTCGCAGAAATCAGCGCCGCCGCCGCCGCCGGCGGCGGCGGCGGCGGCGACCTTCAGTTTCAAATGGCGGCGCCGCCAAAAATATTTGAATTTTTCGAAAAAAAATTAAATAATACAATGGAAAATACATAAATTTGATATTTTAAAAGCTTTAATTTAAAGTTTTTGTTACTACTTTCGCTTTTAAAATAGCTTTAAAATTACTTAAATATAGTTATATCTTTGTCAAAAATGACTTTATTAATAAAACGAAAAAATTTTTGGATTTTAGCGGCGTGGCGGCGATATGGCGGCGGCGGCGACGCCAAAATTTCAGCCTCGCCGCCGGCGGCGGCGGCGGCGGCGGCGGCGGCGGCGGCGGCGGCGGCGGCGGCGGCGGCGGCGGCGGCGGCGGCGGCGGCGGCGATGAAATAGAAATATGACAACACTGGATGAGATATGGCATGCGAAATATGCAAATTTTTGATTGTAAAATAAAAACATTTCATTGCGGTTGTTGGGTATTGGTTCGTTGCCAGTGCAACATTTGGGATTGCAATTGTTGCTTGCGCCATGGTATTACAAGTTATGAATTGTAAAAATGTGAATCAATGTTAAAATGACATATTTTTGCGGCGCCCCAAGCTGGGCACCTTAAAAACTTATTTCGCTAAGATAAGAATGATTAGCCATTACGTACCAAAAAGATAATGGAATAAAGCAAAAAATAAATAATTCTAAAAATATCAAAATTATTACAAGATATGGTAATTGTTTGTAAACAGAAATTATAGTAAGACAATTTAGTGAGAAAATAGTTGAATACAATAGCCAAATATCAAATTGGGTCTCTTTGTAATACATTTTTAATTTTTTCAAGTTAACAGAAGCACACTGTTTTCGGGACTTTGTTTGAGATTCTAATAAAGTTTTAAGTTCACTCATTTTGATTTCAAGTATTTTTATTGCATTATCAATGTGGTCATAAAATGTTGGCGAAATATCATTAATATTGATTTTGTATAAAATTTGTATTTCCTAAATTTAATATAAAGTAGCAGAATATAAAATACAATAGTGACAAATTTTTAAAAAAATCAAAGAGAGTTCGGAAAGAAACGATTTCATTCTTTCAAACAGATGACATATTAACGAATTTATAAGAACGTGAATATGAAAAGAATTTAATTTTTGTTGTTTTTAAATATCACTTATCTTCTCATATGAATTCGAGTTACGAGATTTAAGATAATTAAAAATAATAGTAACCAATATTTGGGTGGGAAAGCAATTTAGCGGACTTTCTTTACTTTAACGGGGCATGAATTTTTTTCTTAGAAAATTTGAATCTTTAACAGAGCTGTCGAATTTCGAATTTCGAATCGAATTTCGAACCGAATTTCGAATCGAATTTCGAAATTCGAAGCTTCGAACGAATCGAATTTCGAAAAATACGAATTTCGAATCGAACATTCGAAATTCGTTTCGAAGAAATTCGAATTCGAATCGAACATTCGAAATTCGATTCGAAGCTTTCGAATTTCGAATTTTTTCGAATCGGCGCCATTCCAATGGATTTGACTTTGGCGCAAGCTTTTTGGCGCCAAACTTTTTTGCTGCAAAAGCTCAACAGATTTGCAAAGTTTTTGTTTGACATTTGTTTAACAATTTTTCTTCTTCCTGTAAATTATGTCAGTTGCTAAAATTCACTTTGTAAAAGTTAATGGATTCTATGAATGCAAGTACTGTATTAAGAAGTATAAAGTAAACGCAACAGGAACAACATCAGGAAGGAAAGAACATATTGAAAAAAAGCATTCTGATAAACTAAACACTAGCATTACTGATGATAATGGTCCACCAGCAAAACAACAAAAACTTGACTTCTTTCCGCAATCAAATGGTCGTCGAAAAAGCTGAAAGAAATTTAGTTCCTGTGCCAAAAAATGAAAATGAAATTGTGGTCTTCGAAAGTGAAAGTGAAACAGAAGATTTTTAATTATTATTAATTGTTGATTGTTTTTTTTTATAAATCTTTGTTGTCTTTTGTTTTGTTGTTTTTTTTTATATAATAAAGTATTTTCAAAATTTTTTTTTATTATTAATGACTTCACTTTTTCGAAGATTCGATTCGATTTTTCGAATCGAAGCTTCGAAATTCGATTCGAAAGTTTCGAATTTCGAATCGAAACTTCGAAATTCGATTCGAAGAAATTCGAATTCGAATCGAAGCTTCGAAAGTTCGATTCGAAGATTTTCGAACATTCGACAGCACTGATCTTTAACAATGAAAAAGAAAAATGTTTTTGATCTAAAGAATAAAAACTCCCTATGCCCCGTTAAAGTAAAGAAGACCCAATTTAGCTAATTATTAAGAACTTTAAAAAAATTTTATTGATGCAAAATTAAAATGTAGCATCATGATATTTTTAAAGCATATACTTAAGTAATAACAAAATAGAATTACATAAAAAAATAATTAAGTTCTTAACTATTTTAGTTAAACATTGATAAACAAGTTCATTGTTAAAGGCTATTTTACGTTTTTCTTATGAAAGGAAAAACCCAAAGAAAAATTATATTTTTTTTTATTACTTACTTTTTGAATGACATAATAATTTTGAAACACATTATTGTAATCAGTAATTGGCATAAAATCCTTATCATCGCATGGCTCAAGCAAAGATTTTCCTAGTTTAAATGACTCCGGTACTTCAAATAAAAATAAAAATGCAAATATACCATAAAAATGTAAAAGCGCAACAAAAGTTGCTTTCGAAATGTTGACAAATTTTTTACATTTTTCTTTTTTTTTCGAGCAATTACAATAGTAAACATAGAACGATTTTTTAGTGATCATTATAAAAATCGATTTGAACATTAATGAAATTTTTGCCAAATGCTCAGCTGCTTGGCACCGTTGCGAATATGGCGCCCTTTTTTGATTCTTGTTGGCACGCCTCCTTTTTTCCTGATAATCATAAAATTTACTTTCACTATTGATACTAAAAGATTAAGTAAATGTTGAAATCAAAGTGTTTCTGTTGGTTTTTTTTTGCTCAATAGCTTACTTGTAAACTCATTTTTTAAACTTTATCTCATATTGTAAGTTTGGCAACTGCTCGGTTTTATAATTAAAATATTAAGGTTTGTGAAAGATAATTACAATATTTTGCTTTATCTGGATACTCTTAAGTAAATGCTTTTCTCTTAACCCATATTTTTTTGTAAATGAACAAAAGTTTTTTCTTTCATCAACGGATTAACTAAATCTATTTATTTACTGAAAAATGTCTTAACTGGAAATGTATTATAAGTTCTTCTAAAATAAATGGACATGGTTATGCAAATATTTCTCATTATTCGTTGTGACAGGTATTTTAATCATACAGAATAAATTAAAAATGGAAAAATCAAATCGTCGAAGTTCTCGCGTAAAAGGAAATGAACCCATTGTTGCTCATGCACAATCAGCTGAGAGGTTTGGATCTTTGCCAAAAATTTTATATTCCATTTAATTGTTTAGAGTTTTCCATTCAAAAAAGGCAAGAAATCAACAAAGTAAAAACAAACGTGAAAATGTGAAATCATTTATAAAATCTCCAAAATATGGTGAAGTAATAACATTGGATGATTTGGATTTGCCTGGAATTTTGGCACAACCCATTGCTCCGCGACAACGTAAAATTCAAACTGGTTTGTTGTTGTTGTTGAAAGGTTTAAGCAATAGGAATATATTGATTTAACAATTCAGGAACTGAAGAAATACTTGAAAGCTATGTAATCCATCATGTTGATGAGGCTTCTAATAGTAGTTCTAAAATCAAAATTCCACAACCAACAACAACGCGAAGAACAAAAAAGCGGGATTTATCAATCGAAGTTATTGATGAACTTGATGATAGTGATTCAATACAGCATCGAGTAACCAAACGGCCATTAGTTGTTATCCCACAATCATCGAGCGGTGGTAGTTCTACCGTAACAGATGGATATAGAAACATTTGGGAAGACGCATTACAAGAGCCTCCGGCGAGTACAAGCGAAGAATATGATGTTCCAGAAAAAAGACCGGTGGCAGTTATTCCATTTCCTCGAACTCAAGCTATACAATATCTAAATAAATGGACTGATAACAGCCAAAAACCATTAAAAGAGGACCGTTCATTTAAGAAAATTAAAAAACGAGGGTAAAGGCTTCAGACGATAGAGATATGATAAACATAAAATTAAATTTTTAGACCCATAATATTCACAAATTCTTCAAATACAAGACAATTCAATGGCACTCTTGCATGTTCGAAAGTTGCTGGAAATATTCTTGGAGATATTATTCAGCAAAGTGAGTCATTTAAACAATAATTTTCATGTCAAGGTTACTCTATTTTTTAGAAAAAGAATTCAATGGAGTATTTTGCATGCAAATTCCAAATTCGTTGAGAGCTCTAAATAATGATAACCTTGAAGAGTTGGAAGATAAAGATATTGAGCTTAAAGCTAAAAATGTTTCAAATTCTTTGATGATGGTAAGTGTGTGTGTATAAAAAATAGGACTAATTTTCCAAAAAACAAAGATTCAATAATAAAAAAATGGCTAAATTAATTTGTTTTGGGTTTTTCAAAGGCAAATATTTGGAAATCCTTTATCGTTTTACTTTTATTCCTCAATTTTCTTTCCTTTTTCCCATATTTAAAAAAAATTAAAATGATGGCAACATATTGTATTTTGTGCTTTGTGTCTTCATTGTTATTAGAAACATTTTAAAGATACAAATTGCTTAGTACAAAAAAATGTATTTTATTATTAAAATGTAATTGCGCAATTTTTTTCTCTTTTTTTCAGAATGAATCAACAACAAATTTTTTTCCTTTTCAATCTAACAATAACACCGGCCAAAGACAATTCAAAAAGCCATTAGCCCTTGCAGGATTTTCAAATTGTCAGAAACCTTTTGGAAAACTTTTATTATTAAAAAGTGGTAAAATTATTCTTCAAGTTGGTACTCGGCGGTTTGACGTGGTTTCAACGTCACCTCCACGATCAGCATCCAATCAAGATTCTCAGGTTTGTAGCTTTTTTTAGTTAGTTATATTTTTTTTAGTTACGAGAATTGTTGCATTAATTAAAATTATATTATAATTTATACATAGATACATATATATCCATGTCATGCTTGTTATTTCCCCTTTCCTTCCTTTTCATTTCCTTTTCCTTTGATTTTTAATAGTTCAAGCACAAAGTTGCATTTTTTAAGATCAAAAGTGAAATAAGCATAAAACCAAAGAAGAAGAAAAGCTTTAAAAATAAATACCATATATTTAATTTTTATTATTTCTATTTTAACAACTATAAAATAATCTTTTCTTTTCTAGTTTTTTTTTCGACGACTATGTATATTACTTAAAATAGTATGCTTTTTTCATAATTGTAGTTCTTTGGTATATTGGTTTATAGATATTCCTGAAATCCCATTAAAAAAAATAATAATTCTTTATTTCTTCTTATAAGGAAGTTATAATATTGTAAAAAAAAAAATGAACAAAAAATTAAAAATGTTTATAGCTTTTTTTATTGCATCGAATCCAAAAAAATTAAAACTAATGAATTTTTTCTTTTCATTTTTTTAAAGAAGTTTTCTAATAAACGTAAATTAGTTTTTTGTCGTCGTCTACTGCTTTACTTCTGCAAAAAAGAAAAAAATAGAAGAAGCAACCTAGAAAAAAAAAGTTCGAGACAAGTTTAAAAGTAAGCGAAAGAAAACAATATTATTCATGACACACCGTTGAAGCTAAAAACGAAGTGCGTTCTGACATTGCAAAAAAAAAAATATGTTGAAAAATTTCCGCTTCCTTTTTTTATTGGGTTAAAATTGACAAGCAACAAGCTACTTTTATTTTTGACTTTTTGTTTTTTAGATAGGAGTAATTGTTGAGTTCAATAACATCAGCAGCAATTACATCAACGACTCCTTTCAAATTAAACAACCTCCACCACCATCTATTTCAACTTCAAGTTTAGCATCATCGTCGTCATTCATGCCATTTTCTTCTTCTTCTTTTTTTCGACAACATCAGCAACATCCAGCACAACAACCTTTAACTTCAACTTCAGCAACATTAAATTCGCTTGGAAAAATAGAATATTTTTTTAGTGCATTTTATAATTATTCGGATATCCTTGACAAACTTCAACCTAAACAAATTGCGTCAAACAAAGAGCAAAAGATTATTGAAGAAGTTGATTTAACTAATGATCCAAGTGCAGAGGCCAAAGATAAAGCCAATGTCAATGAAAATGAAAGTAAAAAGAAAAAATCAAAAAGAAAAGAAGCAACACCAATTAATAAAACAAAAAAAATTCCATTTAATCGACGAAAATCTCGGGAAAGTTCAAAAACACCAAAAGAGGTGGAGTTAATTGCTTCAAGTGCAGCAACAACAACAGCAGTTGTTGAGACGACAACGATAGCAGAAAAACCCCTTCCATCATCATTCAGTCGACGTCAACAACGACAGCGACAGCAACAAGGACGTAAATCAAAACAATGAAACAAAATTGAAAAAATAAAAAAACAACGACAAACTTAAATTCAATTTAGTTCATTTCTTTATATTTTTTATTTGCTTAAACCTTTTCTTTATTATCTTAAGTCTTTCTTCATCAAAGACTTCCTCTTTTTGAAGCGACTTGACTGAAAAAAGATGGGCTTTTGTTAAGTGTTTTTTAAACTATCTTTGCACCTAAAAAATTTAAATCAATATAGACATGGCACAAAAGAAAGGGAGACTTTCGAGTACATTTGTATTCAAATTAGTTAAGCTTTTTATTTATTAAAAAATTAAAGAAACACCACCACCTTCTTTTTTTAAGCTCCACCTTGTGATTATTAAAAATATGTCTATTTGTATATGGCTTCATTTTTTTTCATTAACTTGGCTATATTTAATTCTTTTTTTTTAATTTTCCGTTAAATCTGCTTACATATTTTTTAAACCCTGATCAACCAAGAAAAGAAGAAAAAACATCATCATCATGTTTTTTTTTCATTTTTTTCTTGTATTTTAAATCCGAAAAAAAAATTATAATACTTTTTTTATGGCAATCAAAAAAAGGCGGATCTTTCATTCATGAAAAATAATTGCCTTCTGTGTGGAAAATTATGCTACGGTGCTCTCGGTGTTTGTTCTTTGATAAAATATAATTTTTTTGCACAAATTTGGTTTCTGGAATCAATCTTTTTTAATTATGCCATGTTATGCTTTTTTTATCCTTATTCTTTTTAGAAGGAACAAATATATATGCGTACGTCTTTGTACAAAAAATCTTATATTATATTTAATGAATCTCATAAATTTTTTATCTTTTCTTCCAATTTTTTTTATTAAATGAGGTCCTTTAAATATTCGTTCTTGTTTCAATTTCAAGTAGTTCATAAAAGTTTTTAGGTGTCCTTTTAAAAAGCTGTCGTCGTCTGATTTATGTAATTCCTAAAATGTTAATTTTTTCTTCCATTTTTTTTTTTTGCATTTCTTAAAACACTTTTTTTGTATGTTAAAAAAATATATGTATTTCCTTATTTTTTATTGAAACAATAGTTTGTTTATATCTAGCTGTTTTTTGTTTTTTTCTGTTTCGTTGCATTTATAAAAAAAAATAAAGAAACAAATAATAAATATTCTGTTTCCCACAGTCGTCAGTCAAAAAGGAAGAAGTATTGAAGCAACAAAAAAAAATTTACTCTTTATTTTTTTTTCAAATAAAAAAATGAAAGTTATTATTTACTTTTAATGTTTCATTTTTTTTTTCTTCATCTTTCATCGGATTTACTCTGAATGTTTAATGTTTCGTTTATAAAATATTTTTTAATATCATGGTTTTTGCTCTCTTAAAACAAATATTAAAATTTTAATTCCAATTCATTGTTTTTTATTATTTTTTTTAATTTTGATTACAAACAAAAAAATTTAATTCAAATGTTTTTAATGTTTTGATTTTAAGCTTTCATTTATCTTTTTAAGCCATCAACGTTCGTTCTTTTGCTTCTTTTTTTCTTTCGAGTTTTGTTTTATAAAGAATGTTGTTCGTTCCTTCGCATAATCATCATTTTTTCGAAATGTTACTCATTTTCTTAAATCCCTTCAAAAAAAAAATTGAAGTCTGGGAATCAAACTAAATTCTTCTTCATTTTCCAAAAGTATAAATATGCTGGGTGTTAGTTTGTGCGTGTTAAAAAGCAGCAGCAGATGACTATGTGTTAATTACAGATTTGATTAACTTGATTTTGAAAATATTTTAATGCTTGTTTTCATTTTTTTATTCTTGAAATTTTTTTAAATTTTATAAGTGCTTATTTTTTTTTAATTTTCTAAGTCACTGTTCTTGAAATATTATTAAATCCATGTCATAGTCATTTTTTGAGTTTCTTTTCCCGGTAAAGAAAAAGAAGCCAACTTTTTATTATCAATTCTTAAAATTTCATTTTTTTAACAGACTAAAGAAGAAGAAAACAGATATTTATTTTATAGGTTTTTTTCGTTTTAACAAAAAACATTTTTTTCATTTGTTTCATATTTTTTTTGTAATTAGTTCGTGTCCATTTTTTTTTCAGTGTCAAAAAGAAATATTACTTTTTTAACTTACAAAAAAAAAATAGGAGCCTGCCTTTGCAACAAGTTTTTGCCAAACTACTTCCTTGAAGATAAAAAAACTTTTTGGTACTTTTTTTTATTTTGTTTTTTGCTCTTTTTTCTTTTAATTTTTTTAACTAAAATTTATTCATCCCAAAGGACAATATCTTCGAGACCCAACCAACACAAATTGAAAGATGTTTTTTGTTTAGTTTTTGTTGTTTTTCATTTTTAAGAAAAATGGTTTTTTTTGTTCGTCGAAGAAAAAAAAAAGTATGAAAAAAAGTAGCCGCGGCATTTGGGTGGCATTTTTGGATGAATGCAAAAAGCATCATCCTCCATATATTTAGAAGCAAACTAACAAAAAAAAACCCGAAACTAAAAAGAAAAATGCAAAAATTGTTATTTTTTCCTTCTTTTTTTACTTTCTTATAATTATCAAACTTCCTCTTCTTTTTTTCTCCTCCCATCATTTTCTTAATTTCACGGCGCAGCAGACGTTTTCGTTTTTTTCCATTTCCTTAAATGAAGAAGAGTGGCATTCATGAAAAATTCATGGAGAAGGAGGAAAAGGGAAGAATAAGGATTAAGATAAATCTGAAACTTTAATCCTTGAAAAAGGCTATCTTCTATCATCAAGAAAAAAACCTTATGAATATGTTTTAAAGGTTGAAAGTTGAATGTCATCTCTGATTTCAAAAACTTTTTTGCATCGCCATTTATTAATATCAATTTGCTTATTTTTATTTTCTTGCAAAAAAACTTTTAATTAACGTTAATTTTTTTTAATTATAAAAATTTTTAGTTAAGAGATTATTTTGTTTTTTCGATTTGAGACATTAAATATTTTAATTTTTTAGATTTAAAAGATTAATTAACCATTTTATGATTTTGCCGCCCCACTTTTTCACCTGTCTAAAAAAAGTGAAAAGAAAATCTTTCATATTATTTATTGTCGTCTGGCTTTAAAAGATATTCATTTAAAGAGACACATTTGTTTGTGAAGCTTTGAAAGGTCATTTTTTATGATTTTGATCTCATAGAACTTTTTATCATTACTAGCAGAGTGTTTCTTAATACATAATTGAAGCCGTATTCTTTTTTTTCCTTTTCCTTTTTGAGTCATTGAATTCCAAAAAGAAGAAATTTTGAAAAAAACTTCCCTGGTATCACGAATTTAGAACCCATAAGTTATTTTTATTATTATTATCTCATTTCATCCATCCATTCTTCGCATACATAAACGCAACAACAACAAAGAAAACCTTTATCATCGTCTTCTTCGACTTCCAACTTCGTCGACTTCCAACTTCGTCGACTTCCAACTTCTTCGACTTCCAACTTCGTCGACTTCCAACTTCGTCGACTTCCAAATTTTTCGAAGAACGCAGATGATGTCTTTCTTTTTTTTATTGCCTTTCAAAACTTTTTCTTATTATTGCAACAAAAAAACATACGTTTTAATTATAACAAAGTAATTTTTATTTTTATTTATTTGAATCTATTAACTCGTTTTTTCTTCTTTCGTCTTACTTAAAAAGGAGATATATCTCATCTATTTTTTTCTTCCCCTTTTTTTCAGCCATCAAAATGTTTGTTTAAATAATTAAATAATAAATGCTTAAAAAAAAGCCGTGTAACCAAGCAAGCTACCATTTTTTGATTGTGGTGTTGTTGTAAAACATTAAAATAAAAAATAAAAAATGGATATGGATAACAAACAGGTGCATTTATAAAATGTATGTATGGTGCGCGATCAAGGAAAAAAGTAAAATAAAAACATTATGTTTTTTTCTCTATTTTTTTATGACTTCAACTTTTTTTTATTACTTGGAAATAAAAAAATGAAAAAAAATTTATTGCAAATTTTTGGCTTCTAATATAAATATTTTTTATGTTTTTTTGGTTGGTTATTGCACTTTTTACTTTTCTCTTTTTTTGTCATCGTCTGTCGTCTGCATTTGTTAACTAACTAATTTAAAAAATATATTTTCGTATGATTTCAAGATTTCCCTTACCTTAACTTCTTATAAACTGAATAATAATAATAATATATGGAATCTTTCATGTTATCGAGAAAGAAGAAAGAAAAAAAAATGCGAAAATAACAGCTTCTTAGTTTTAAGTTTTTTCCTTTGCTCCAAGAAACCTAATAATTTAGAACAACCAAGACTACCTTATTTTTTTTAAAGGCCGTCATTTCATATTATTTTTAAAAAGGCACTTTTTCGGTCTTTCTTTTTTTTTACCTTTGCTCTACTTTCTTCATTTTTCTTAAAACAAGACTTTTTTAAAATAGGAATAAGTTGAAGTTCAAGAAGCGGCGGTTAAAGAAAGCGAGCGGATATCTTTCGTTTTTTCATTTTTTTTCTTTTACTTTTTATTCTGAAGGCCTCATTGAACAACAACGAAACAACGACGTTTGCAGCCAAAGTAAAAAAATAAAATAATATGCAAGAGCCGCCTTTTTTTTCTCCTTCGCACTGCATTTTTATTTTCATTGCAACCCGCATTCATTCATAATCCTAATCACCATGAGCCAGAGCCAAAGCGAATGAGTGAGATGGAAGGTCGAACAAGAAAAAAAATTAGTGGGGAAAACACAATTTTTTTGTTTTGGTATTTTATTACCTACTTTGTTGTACTTATGATTTTTTGAGTTTTTGCATAGCACTTTAAAAATAAGCAGCAAAAATATTTGGATCTTTGCTTTTTACTAATTTAACTAATTACTATCTCTGAGTTTAAAATAATTCCTTTCCCCCTCCATTTTTTTTTCTGGGGCGGTGTGATTAGAAAAATTTTTTTGCCTTTTGCAAAAAAAAAATTTATGATGCGAATAAAAAAAGTATTTTAAGTTTCGACGGACGCTGCTTGCTTATATCGTAAAAAAATATGACCAAAACTTTTTTAGATACATTTTCTTAACATTTAATAAATTTTATTTTTATTTTTATGAAATTTTGTCCCCTTATGCTTATTTTTTTTTTCAAACCATGTAATTGCCTCCTTAATAAATTTTCCATTTATTTTACCATATCTAATACCTTGCCAACAACAACACCAAGCAACAAAAAAACTAAATCTTAAAGGCTATGATTTTAGCAAAAAAAAAAGTTGAAATGTTGTTGAAAATTAATAAAATAAAAGGCGGCCTATTTAATTTTTCTTTTTATTTTTTGATTATTAAGCAGATGTTTATGTATACTTATTACTTACTTTTTTTTCTTCTTCTGCCTGTTATGTTTTTTACTTACTTTTTACTTTACTTACTTCTTCTTCCATCACATCATCACTTGAGTGGTGTGGTGGTTTGAATATTATTTTTATCTTCTATTTATTTTTTTATTTTTTTTTTCTCGCCATAAATAAAATGACCCGCTAATTTCACGCTTCCTTAAACATCATTTTCATTTTTTAGAAAATATAAAAAAAAATACGAGAGTGTTAGAAAAAATTTAATTGTCTGAAGAAGTAAGAAACGAAGCATGTTTATTTTGTAATGAATATTATTACCTCAAAGACCACAACGACGAATACGAAGATAAACAACAAGTGAAGAGTGAGGCAGCAACAGCAACAGCAACAACGACAGAATGTTAAACACCGCTGCCACTATCTTACCTTCATTGATATCTTCAACATCATATATGTCATCAAATAATTTCGATTTACTTTCAACTACCCCAATTTCTTTAACTTCCTTCTTTCCTCAACAAATTGTTGATGAAATGACCTTTGCCGCCGCCACCATCGCCAATTTTACTTCCACGATGGCTCCCATTCCAAATAATATTCCCACCGTACATCCATATATTGCGTATGCAAGAAGAATATATATATGGCTTGTACCTATCATGGTTTCTGTTTTAACGGTATGTTTGCTGTCAAAAAAATATAAATATTTAAATTGCTTTTTTATTATCTTTCTTTCTCTCTCATATCATAAATCATTCTAAAATTTTTACTTTTTTATTATTTAATTTTTTTTTTCTAGATTGCTGTTATTGGAAATGGGCTAATTGTAATTTCTGCTCCATGGTTAAGACGCCCCATAAATCCATATCATCGTTTATGTGTAAGCCTTGCAGCTGCTGACACTTGGGCTGCATCACTTCTTGTTACGGGTAAGCTTCAACTTTAACGTTTGCTCTCAAATTTTATTTTTCATGCGGAAGAAAAAAAGGTGTTAAAATTATAACAACAAATTATTTAATGAATAAAAGATTAATAAGCAAAATACATTTTTTTCCAGGTTTAATTGTAAATAGTTATTTGCCAGTGGTGATTGGAATACATAAACAAAGTGAATGTTTAGCAGCATTTTTGGAAATTTTTCGAATTTCTGGAATGTTAACGTCAAATTTGCATATCTTTGCTTTATCCGTCCATCAATTTGTTGGCATTGTTTACCCACTTAGGTATAAAATGATTTTAACGACTCGACGTCAACGCCTTCTCATATTTATTTTATGGACTGTTCCATTGGCATTTATTTTGGCTTGGTTTTTGGCTATTCCAAATGACGGTCTTCGGCATCCTACTTGTAAACTAACTTTTTATGGAAGATTACCTTTTCGATTAAGTGTGTTTATAAGTTTCATCGTGCCATTGTTAGCCACCTTCGCATTGTATGCAAACATTTTATTTACTCTTATCAAAGCCAAAGCTAAATGCAACAATGCAGATTTACGGTAGGTGTCGTCTCCTTACGAAAGTTATGGTTTTTAATGTTTAATAATTTATATTTATTTTTTGTAGTCGATCAATGCATGATAATTATCGTCGACGAGTTAAATCTAAACTTAAATTAGTTTGGACTACTCTCCTTATACTTTCCACCTTTACGATGTCATGGGGATTATGCGTACTTTATTTTGTTCTTGTTTGCATTGACGGCTGCATTTTCGTATATCGTTATTCCGTAAGCTTTCAAGTTGGATTCTTATTAAATTCAACCGTCAATTTTTTGGTAAGTATATACTTGCTTTTTTTGAAAAATATATGACATTAAAAAAAAAATAGGAATATTAAAGAAATCTTTTTTTTACTTACTTTCTTATTATTTATATTTTTTATTTTTTAAGGTTATGGTTAAATTGGTTCTTAACCCATTAATTTACGCATTACGTATGAAACACATACGTAATAGCGTCCTCGCATGCTTACGAATTACGTGCTTTTGTTGGTTCAAACATTTAAAAGCAAATAGTCTAACTAATTTAACAACCAATAATGGATTATATTCATCGGTGAATGAAAAACCAACAACAGAAAAAAGTGATAGCATAACTTTGCATAAAAGTGTTCATCGAACAACCTCGGATAAAGTTTGCAAACAGCAACGTCGACCTTCAACATGCCCAAAACCCATGATTAAAAGTGCATTAAGAAGTTCAAGCACCGCATTTGAAAGTCGTCCAAGAAATTGCTCACAAGATGATGTTCCCACAGCATTAAGAAATATTATAGAACCTGACGATAGCATACAACTTATTGAACATATTTCATGTTCTAAGAAAAAACAAAGTAATGGATCTCATAATGAATTCTGGAATGACACGGATTCAGAAGCATAAAAACACACACACAAACTCATACATACAAACTACTAAGAAATTACGGGTATATAATTTTGCAACGCTTAATTTCACACACATATTATTCTTTATTCTTCCTTCATATATCAAGTTCAAAGTTTTTAGTCGCTCTTTTTATATTTTATTTTTCTTTCATTAAATAATTTTAATTTTTTGTTTTAAATAAATAAATAAATGTTTGAATAATTAATTTAACGTCAAAACTTGAAAATGAGAGTGCTGCTTATTTTGATGGAAAAGTTTCTAAAAAAGAAGATATAAATGAAAATGGCTTTGAGCCAAAATAATATAAAAAAGTGATAAATCAAACTTGGCAAAAATAAAAAATTATAAAACTTTGACCTAAAATGAATGCAACGAAAAAAAATTTGCGAGGGTAAAAGTTTATACTTAGAAAAACATAAAAAAGTAAGGAAATATAAAAAATATTTTAGGGTTTCAACATCCGATAAATTTTTTAAAAAAAATACCTGTATTCACATTTTTGAGTCGTCGTCAAAAATATGTTTTTTGAGTCTTCAGAAGACTACAATTTTGTTTAGGTGGACTTTGATTCATTACAACAAAAAAAGCAAATAAATCCTTTGTATTTTTAATATAATTATAATTAAATTAATAATCATATTAATAATTTGAACTATGATCAGAAGAAAAAATTTGAATTGTTTTCAATCAAACATCTTTCTTATTGTCGTTGTTTTTAAAAAAAATGGCGCCAAAATGTTACCATTATTTCAAATAAAAAAAGCACGGTTCTTCTTCATTCACAGCATGAAAGTTTTATTATAAATTTTCTAACTTTTTAGAGTTCATTTTTTGGATTCATTCATTTATTTTGTGTACAAAAACTTTTTTTACAATAGTATGATTTATGTTAATTCCAAAAATCATTGGCAAAACATGATTCATGCAGATTTTTGCTTGTAACAACTTTTACAACAAAAAATTGCTCATTTGCGACGTTCGTTGTTGTTTTCATGTTCTTCAAAACTTTTATTTGTTGTTGTTTTCTTCATTTATTTTGTTATTTTCAACTTTGTTCAAGCGAAAATGAAATTATTAATAATGGAAATGAAGTAATTAATAAATCGAGAATGGAGTAAGTTGATGCATTTTTTCTTCATCTTTTATGTCTAATTTATCCATTTTTAGTGCCTTTTTGAACCTTCAAGCTTCTGCAGGCAGCAGAGCGTCAAGAATGCTTATTCGTGTTGGTGGTATACAAATTATGGAACATAGTTTGGATGAACTTCATATTCATGTTATCGAAGGTCAAATGATTCTTCTCAATTGTCCTGGTGCTAATACAAGTGAAGATTCAGTAAGTTTGTTTGAATACTTTTTCTCTCAATGATGACATTATCGTTTTAGCAATATGTAATTTGGGCAATCAATGGTGAACCTTTTACTCGTGAACTAGCAACTTGGCGTCGATTTATTCAAAACAATAGTCTTTCACTTTTTCCTGCTAATAGTAAAGAAGATTATGGTATGATTGAATGTTATATTGGAACAGAAATCGCTGGACAAGCTACTATTCTCGTTGAAAAACAATTAGCAAGTTTACTTTCATCTTTGAAGCTTATGGTTGTAATGTACAATGTTTTTTTAGCATGCCATTGGTCAAGGACTTTATTATTACTTTGGTATTTCTGGTTGTGTGTTTGTTACTCAAATTATTGCGCTTACAGTCTATATTGTATATTTGAATATTTATTATCCAACTAATGAAGGAGAAGCCGACGAAAATGAAGTCCAAAAAGAACAAGAAGATGATTTTGATAGTGATCCTGAAGATGATGCCGATGAAAGTGAAGAAGTTGCTCCCACTACTGTGAAGCCAACCGAAGAAGGTGCTACCACTCTGAAACCAAATGAAGCTGCTGCTGCCGTTGTAAAACCAAATGAAGCGATCGTAACCGTGAAACCAACTGAAGCTGCTGCCGCCATGAAGCCTTAAAACCATTTGTCTATCATTACTTTATTAACGATTTGTTTTGTTTTAATCAGGTTTATATATGTCTAATAAATAACCCCTTTATAAGTTCAATATTGCTACTACATATGTAGAAAACCATAAACAAAGTAGTTTTCTTTTTTTCACAAAGAGATGTTCTTCGTTCGATCGGTTTTTATTGCTTGTCGCATTAAGTGCTGGCTGCTGCTGCGCATAAATACATTCTTTATTTTTTCTTTTTCTTTGTTTTGCCAAAAGTTGCATTTTCTACGAGGAAGAAGACAACAAAATGATATACGGGCAACGCGCAGACGCCATTCAAAAGAATTATTGCTTTTTAATACATTGAAAAATAAATCTATGTATTTCTAAGGCGGAGCAGGGTAGAATAGATAGTGACGGAAGAGCTGAGATAACTTTCTTTTACATTGTTTCATATTTATTTTTCTTTTCTTGATCGTATTTTTGGGTTTAAAAATTTTTTTAAATCGTTTATGCCAGGTTTTTATAAAAAATTATTTGAGTTTTTTATACATCAACCATTTTTTGAAGGTCGAGTTTTCCGTTTTTTGAAGGACAGTAATTTAAAGTCAGTCAGTTTTTTCTCCAAAAAAGGCATATGCTTTTTTTATTTACGTTGCCATAATTATGCAAATTATGCAACTGCTCGATTTTCGAACCTTTGTTTACTGTAGTCGTCATAAGCCATTCTTGGATTTTTTTCTTCACCCTTCGAATTTTTTTATTACTTGCGTTTCTCAAGGGTGTAATCCATTATGAAGTCGAGAAAAAAGAATAACCAAAACATGTTTCCAATATTTTTTTATTTACGTTTTTTGAAACCATGGTTTTGTTTGCGTCGTTCAGAGAATATTGTAAGGCTTTGTTGTTGTCGTTGATATTGACATTCTTTTAAAAACTGTTTTATTTTTTTACTTTTGGTAGTAAGAATGACAGCAAGGTCTGGTGTGTTAGGTGTTGTACTTTTACATATATTTTTTAAACTAAAGGTTTTCTTTAGTAATCTTTAGCATTTTAAAATTTATTTATGTTTATATTTTGTGATGATGACCGGGTCTCGTCGACTAAATTCTAGGAACAACTCTCTAACCTTTATGTGGAATGTGTTTCAATGAAACACGACATGGCTTCATTTCTTTGTTTTGTTTTTTGCAAAATGATAGTGGGTTTAGTTTTTAGTCTAACTTTTATTAAAGGATTAAAGACGTCATTTTTCTTTACGATTCTAATATTATTTTCAAGTAAACTAAGCCTTTAGAAAACAGCCTTCGTTGTTGGTTCATCTAAAATAAGGTTTCTAACTTTTCAGGGATAAAAAAATTTAACGGTGTCACCAGGAAATAAAAAAATATAGCTTTTGATTTACAATTGTAAGCTTTTTAAGAATAGCTTTTTTGGGTTGTAGGAAGCGAAGTACATTTCTAACCTTTTCCTAATCACTTTAAATGTTAATAAAGCTTTTGAATTTAACGAATCTTGAAGTCCGCCTGAAAAGCAGATTCCTACCATTAACCATAAAAGCTTTTTTATTTTCTGAAGCCACAGTGTTTCAAAACTTTCGCATCTAAACACTCCCATTTAAAGCAAAATATCAATAGCGACACGCTTTTTAATACTAAGCTTATTTCTTGGCTAATCTTAAATAGCAGCCAACTTGACTCCATCGTAAAATTAAGTTTTACTCTTCTTTTTTAATCTTCAAACTCATTCAATATAAAATTTTCATTGATCTTTTTCAAAAACGTTTTTTCAGTATCATATTTTTTTCTCATTTCTCGTTGCTTTACTTGAACAAAACCAAAAGATGGTGGGCGTGTCCCATTTAATGTGCAATTCATTGGCTCTCGATTTTGCTGGCGCCGAACAAGGAAGAGCGGCGGCAGCAGGAGGCATATTTTTTTTCCATCGCGTCACCGACTGAAACAGCAGCGAGCAAAGGCACAGCTTGAAAGAATGAAGAAAAACGCGTTTTTTCTCCATCGCAATAGACGCCACTCTTCTTTGCGATATCATATTTTTTACAGTATCCCAAAAAAGGAAACTGGAAAATAGAGAAAAGGGAAAGAAAATTCAAAAAATGAGCGTTGAAAGAAGTTTTTTTTGAAGTATAAAAACTGAATGTCAAAAAAAACTTTCCATGAAAGTGGAACATTTTTTTCTCTAATCATGATTTACTACGGTTATTAGAAAATTTTTTATAATTGATCCACAGAAAATGAATCACTTTTTCAAATAAAAGCAATTTTGTATGTGAAGCATAATTATTGCTATTTTCTGGCCTTTTAATGACGTAAAAGCTCTGTTATGATTATTATTTACGCTTTACATAATTATTATAAATTAAAAATCTTTTATGCGAATTATTTAAGCGTGCTTGCTTACATACATATATCTCTCTAGTTTGTTGCTAGAAAAATTGTGCAAACTAGAAATTATCATTCTTTTTAGAATTGTTTGCTAATCTTTAATCTCATGATGAAATTTTTTATAAATAAAAAACTAAAGCCTTAGTAATCGAGCAAACGAAAAAAAAATTTTTTAAAGGGATTTTACAATTTCTTTTGTTGTTGGCCACGTCGAAAATATTTTTTATGAAATTATCTATAGGTAACGCAATTTATTAAATCCTTGGTTTATTTTTTCCCATTTTTACAAATTCCATTGAATTTTACCTTTTCTCTCTCTTTTATTTTCAACCTCTTTTTCTCCATTTTTTTGGCCCACTGCTACCGTAAACCTTTCCTTCCTTCCTCCTTACTTTAAATTTTTATGACGCTTATGCATTTTTGATTTAACTGAATGCATTTCATTCTAAATTGTTATTGCATTCATAAAATAATGGTTTTGGTAAGAATAATAATTTTATAGCATTCTTTTCTTTTTTCCTTTTCTTTCTGTTTCATCGAATCCAAAAAACTGTTTTAGACTTTAGTATTAGTTTTTTTTCTGTCATTGACTCTTACTAAAAGTTGTCGAGAGAAAATGCAGTTAATCATTTCCAAAAATATACGAAAGCAGCAAGCAGCTAGCTTTTTGGGGCAATCAAAAAAACTCTCTATAGTCTCTACTTGGCTTTTTTTAGCTGACGATATTTTTTGATTGACAAACATGCTAAATTTCAATTGGTCATAATCATTGTCCGCCTATTTTTCCAAATTAGTGTTTAATTATTCACTAAAACAAAGCCTTCATGGAACAAGAATTTAAAACAATTTTCTTTATTGATTATAAAAAATGGAAAAAATATATTAAATTTTATTTCAGGAAACAGAATTAAGGATAAGAAACAAAGTGTTAAAATCAAAGAAGCAAATAATTAACAGCAACAAAGAATGAAGAAACAAAAAGCAAAGAAATACAGCTTTAAACGAGACACAATAATAATCGTAAATTAGTAAATTTGACTGAATTTAAGAGAAAATCAAGAAACTTATTTGAGAAATTAAAGAAAGAAAAAAATAAAGTGCCCGTATGAGCTCAGCAAAAAAAGTAACTAAAGATTTGCTGATTTTTTTTTTGAGACTTGAAACTTGAGAATCAAGTAAGTCTGTCTTTGTGCCTTTAATTTTTTTGTAAGCAGCCATGTAACCTGTCCGTAAACTTTTGAAAAAAGAATATTAGTTTTTATCGAAGAATCAAAGAACATTAAAAAAACAATTGTGGCGGCGATGATAATTAACCGGCAAAAACATAAACATAAAAATGCAAAATATAATTTTTTATTTTTTGAGTAATGGTAATTGCGACTTAGAAAAACAAACAAATGAAAAAACATACACAAAAATATTTTCCAAGGATAAGTTCGACGACGGCAGACGAGAAGGAAGACAACAACAAAATGAAATAATTTCCACTGTAAATCAAAAAAAAGAGATAAAGACACAATACAAAATTCAAAAGCTTAAAGTGAAAATCATTGGAGATGCTTATTATTTCAGAAAAGAATGAGTAAATAAAAAATAATACAAAAATAAAGTTTTTTTCTAGAAAAATTTGACAAGAAAAACAATTTTAATGCTTAAAAATAATTTAATTTTTCTATGCATGTTTATTAGTTAAAAGAAAGCTTGGATGGAATGATTGGTATGGAAATGTCATAGAATTGGTACTTTGTTGAAATTGCATGGCCGCAGCAGCCACAGCTTGATAATGTTGTGCCACACCAATGGCATTTGCATGGGCCGCAACCGCAGCCAAGGATTGATGGGCACTTTGTGGATTGGATGGTTGATCTTTATTTTCTTTTTTAAATTTCATTCTTCTATTTTGAAACCATATTTTTACTTGTCTTTCTGTTAACATCAAAGAATGGGCCACTTCAATTCGACGCTTTCGAGTTAAATATTTATTGTAATGAAATTCTTTTTCAAGTTCTAACACTTGATTTCTTGTGTATGCGGTTCGTTGGCGTTTTTCTCGACTTGAATCTAAAAATGCAAAAAATTGAGTTAAAAAATGTCTGTCATCATTCCTTTATTTTTCAAGCAGGAAATTTTTCTTTATTACCCATTTTTTAACTTTCATTTAGTTTTTGGTTGTTTCAGTCATTTTTTTTTCAAAGCAAGTTCCGATATTTTCTCTTTTTTATTTTTGATGTGCAAATGTCTATCATTTTTTTTTCTTTGAAGAAAGAAAAAACTGAAACTTTTGAAGAAAATAAAAAAATAACAACCGTAGCAGCAGCAAAAAACAGATTTTATGTGCCAAACACCGACTGTCAATTTTTAAGGAAGGTTTTTTAGTTTAGCAACATTTTTTTTAAAGAAACGACGATATTTTTGAAGCAAAATTAAAGGAAAGACAAAAGTGCGGAACAGTGCCTTCTCTTCCTTTCATTCCTGACATTCATATTACAATTTATGGGACTTTTTTTTAACGTGGTAAAAAAGAGAATTGAGAGAGAGCTTTTTGTCGGTCATAAATCGTTGCTTTGAATTTATGTGCTTCGGACGACGTGTGTTTTGCCTTGCTTTAGGAATCTCGAAGAAAAAAATGTGGATCAAAAACATATACATAAATTTGAAAAGCAAAGCATTTGTTTCTTCAAAAAATATAAAAATAATACGGTGGAAGAATTCTTTTAGCAAGCAACGAAAAAGTTTTTTATAGGATAAAACATTTTTATTTTTTGTTTGTTTCAGGTGTGAAAAAAATATTGACCTATGTAGGCTAATTTTTTTGCTGCTGTTTTGCTTTATTTTTTTTAAAAGGGTCATAAATAAAATAAAAACGAAAAGACAATAATAATAAACAACATCAACGACGACGGTCTATTGTGTCAATCTGGTTTTATTTTTTTCTTGTCAAAACAATATGATCGGATGAATGAGAGATTTCCCTCTAAGTAGCAGCCATAAATGTATCAACGCTCGCTGATGATATCCGCCAAGAACCTCTCTCATTTGAAAAGTCGTAAAATAAATGGAGAAAAAAAGAGAGTGCGGGTCGCTTGTAAATTATCGAAATAGTCAAAAGATTGGCTACTGATATCTCATTAATGGCAGAATTAACGCCTTTGCAAGAAAAAAATAAAAATAATATTTATACAAATAATAAAAAGAAAGGGAATTAAAGGGACAGTGTTTGTTTTTGGGGTTAAAAACAAAAGAAAGGGATTTTTTTAAATTAAAAATTTTGAGGTGTTTTTGTCATTGCAAAATTTATGGAGGGAATTTTTAGTTTGCGGATATCAATTTTTTTTAGCAATAAGTTACTTTAGCATATTTTAAATTTTCAAAATTTATGAATCGACAGACTGCATTTTTGACCCTCTTTTCTGCTTGCCTTTTTTGAATAAAAAATCAATAAAATAAACTAAAAAAATAAATAAATAGTCATCAAAAATGAGTAAACTAATGAAAGTACAATTCTCCCTCTTTGCTGATATTACGGTAAAAACGTACACATACATATACACAAAAGGGATTCCGCTTTTATTTTTGATCAAAACCTTGCGATAAGTAAACCTGATTATTGAGATGATTTAGTACTTTTTGACCACCAAAAAATAAAAATCAAATACATATTTTTCTTGCATTATTTTAAATATTATTTTTCTACGTTGAAAAAAATTTTTTTGAAGGAAATCAAGAAAGCAAATTTATAAAATAAAAATCTTACTTGTAGTTGAATGAACTCGAGTCATCCATGGATACATTGGACCAACTTTAGAATCTTCATCTTCTTTTTTACAATCAATTGATGATTGCCATTCAGAACCTGCTGTTGAAGATGATTGTCCACCATAAGAGCAAATACTTTTCTAAAAAAGTTATTAAAATTATTTAATTTTAGTTAATTTAATAAATCAAATTTATTATTAATATTTTTATTTGCTTCTTTAATCATTTTCGCTCGCTTCCTTTCTTTTTATCTTTTGTTGTTTTTTCTTTTCTTCTAAAACTCATTTATCAAATCAACGCGATTTTAACCCATCTATTTTTTATTTTCTTCCATTTTTCTTCCTTGAGCGACGAGGCTCTCTTAACGACAACTTTTACCTTGTGGCAAATTCATTCCCAACTCTTTTTTTCTCTCTTTCAGATGACCTAACTTTTAATTTATTTTTTTATCCTTGTTGCCTGTTAGCGAGTTCCTTCAAAAAGATGAGCTATCGCTTGCTTGCCTCTGCTTAAAGAAAGAAAAGGCATCTTTCCAAAATATGCTTGAAAAAAAGCGATGGTGAAATGACAAAAAAAAATATTTTTTTGTTCTATTCAATAGTCTCTATCTTCTCCCATCGTTGCGAGCGCTTTTTTTTCCTGACCGCGCTGCCGCTGCAGCAGCATCATTGCCCACGTCCATTAATCATTCTGTAGCCCAACCAACCCAACGTCGTAGTTGTTGTTGGGTTTTTTTTTGGGAGCGGGAAGGAAGAATATGAAGTTGGCTGCTCATCGAGGAAGAAGAGTAAAGAAAAAGAGAAAAAAAATAGCCAAAAATATTTTTTTGTGTGTCTCAAAAAATTTTTTTCTCACCAAATGCCCTTTGAGATATAGAGACACGGTTGTCATCTTCTAAAAAACACAAAATAGCAGCAAGCGGTGTTATTTTTTGTGCCGTTCAAGCTTTTTTTTGTTGCTGTTGATCGTGGTTTTTTTTTATTTTAAAGGAAGATAGACTTTGACTTAAGTAAAAAAAAAACAGACTTTAAAATGAAAAAAAGAAAGAAAAAATAATTGACAACTGAATACAAGTGTTTGTAAAAAAAATATTTTTGCGCATGTTAAAGATCGATGTTTCGATGTTTGACGTATCTATGGATAGATAGCAGCAGCCTTTTGATCGAACATTGACAACCATAGACGATTTTTAAAAAAAATTCTTATAAAAAAACACATACGTTTCAATATACTATTTTTATTTTTTTAAATTATTTTCACATCTTTTTTTGATTAATGCCTTTCAATAATTGAAAAATGTCTTTTCTTTAATTTTATGCCTTAATTAAAACCCTTCCAAATAAAAAAAATATATGCTCAAGCAACAAAAGCCTAGGACTCACATAATAATACTGTGGCGCAATTGACTGAAATGCAGCAGCAGCTTTAATATTTTTTTCCTCAACGAAATGAAAGAAAGAATAAAAAAAATATTGAGGAAAGAGGAGAGAGGACGCCGACGGCGACGCCATTAATCATAAATGGGAGCCGTTCAAAAATGAAAACAACGACAACGAAGACGACGATGGTGATTACGATTATTTTTTGTTTCTTTGGTCAAAAATGAATTATGCACCGTCTTTGAAAAAAAAAATATTTATGAAGAAAATATCTTTGAGAATGCAACAAATTTTTATAAAATGAAAAATGGCGGGGTTTTTCTACGCGATTATGGGGAAAATGAGCCATGTGAAAACCATTAAAAAAAGTGAAAAGCAGCAATAAAAAAATTAAGAAATGGTATTTATGTTTTAAAAAAATCAGACTGACCTCAGTAACACCACCGGTTGTAGAAATCTGCTGCCCACCACTGCCATATCTGCTATCATTATTATTATTATTATTATTACTCGTTGAAATATGATTATTTCCATTTGTTGTAGTTGATGAAGTTGTCGTGGTTGATACTCCTGCCACGGGTGTAACAGCTGTAGCTAAACCATTTGGATAATATGGAGATTGACTATCTGTTGAATCATAATAAAATTGCTGCTGTGCTTGTTGGGATCTTTGGGTTGAAGAAACGCCAACATGCTGATTAACAATAGGAATTTGTTGACGAATATTTTCTTCATTTGCATAAATATTATTTACTTCATTTCGTGTAGTTGTGGCCATTATTTTTGTAGGTGAAATAATTTGATTTAATTCCAAATTACTTCGAAGAATGTAATCGGCTCCCATACAAAAAAAGTTAATAGTAATTAATTATAAAAATAATAACAAAAGAAATCGAAAAAATAATCAATTTTTCAAAACACTATTATTTCTGCTGCTGCTGCCAGGCGATTAATAACGACGACGGCGATGGCGACGTTAAAAAAGTATTCGACTTTGATAAATTACACTAATCAAATAGGCGGCAAAAGAACAATAGCGTCGATTAATTTTCAGCTTAAAAATGAATGGAAAGTTTTAAGAAAAATGAGTTAAAAAGTGATAACAAAAAAATGATGTTGAATACCATAAATAATTTTAAATCGCGCATATTTATTTTTTAACATTCACGCCTATCGATAAAAAAAAAATGATAGTGTGTAAAAAAGAAAAAACATAACGTTTAAAAATTTTAAGAAAAAAAGACGTTTCTGGTATAGATAGACAGAAGCTGTTAGATAAATTCCTGCAACTTCAAAAAAAAAACTAGCCCCGCGGCAAAAAACAAAAAGGAATATAGAAAAGAGAAAAAGCAGCGACACCCAATTGAATGAAATGTCTTCAAGAAAAAAAATATGCATGAACATATATGCCAACGGCTACTACCACCAGCACCAAAAAAAAAAGAGTCTCCAAAAAATCGACGACGACGACGACGACCCTTATTTTTGAGTCACTTTTTTTTCTTAAAAAATAAATACACAGTCAAAAAGCATTTTCATATTTTTTTCTTCTTAGTTTGGCCCACCATCCATCCATCCGTGCCTGAGACTAGTGTGTCTAATATTTTTTTATTTATTTCTCCTACTTCTTTAAAAACGACGGAAGTCATTGTTCATTGGCTAATTGACTCAAGAAAAATCGCTAAGGCAAAAAAATGGGCGGCGCTTTCAAGCTGAAATTACAAAAAACAAAAAATGGGTGGAGTAAAGAATTTCTTTTTATTGGATAGAAAAATAACTAACTACACGGGCGCCGGAGGATCAACGGCGGCGAATATTCTAACGATGATAGAAAAAAAAGAAGAAAAAGGAAAGTTTTTCTGCGCAGTTTTTCACGCAAAAATAAAAAAAAATTGAAAGTGATCTAAAGATTTGATAGACGACGAATGATATGTTTTTTTTTTGCGACGTTAAACAAATATATACTTAATAAAAGAGTTGAGAATTTCTTCTTTTAAAAGAAAATAATTAATTAAATATAAATGGCGTGTGAAAATTTAAAACGAAAAAAAATTATATTGTCACATTAATTTTGTAATTAAGTGATTTTGTGATAAATGTTTGAGAAAGTTAGTTTTTTTTAAAGAATTGCACCACAGATATTTTTTGTAATAAAAAAACGATATGACCAAAAAAAAGATCACCGCGGGCGGAAAAAGAAAAAAAGGTGAAAGAAACTTCAAAGGAAAAAAAGTCATAAGAAAAACATTAATAAAAAAATTCTGACAAAAAAAAAAAGATTATTTAATGCAAAGAAAATTAAGAATAAAAAAATGGCTACCGTTTTCCCACTTTTTTAAATTATTACTCTTTTTTTCTATGAAGAAGAAAAACTATATTTCATTTTTGCCACGATCATCGTCGATCGTAAAATTGTCCTCTCTCGTTAATCACAAATCATTTGAAGTAGTAAAGTAAAAAGTTAATGGGAACCTTAAACAATTACAAATAGTCATATATTTATTTTTGACTTTAATGACTACGAAAAAAAGAAACAATTAATGATTCTTAAGGTTTCCCATTTAAAACTAACTTAAGCTGACAAAAGTCAAAAAAAGATAAAAATATATTAGTATGTATGCCAAAAACGAAAAAGCCATTAACAACAAGTTTAGAAGTGCCAGAAGATACCACTACCATCACCAAATCGGTGGCAGCTGTTGATATGATATTTTTATAGAGTTTTAGGAAGGAAAATAAAGATAAATCCTTTGAATCGAATTTTAAAAAAAGCAACTTATCTTTAAATAAGAAATATGGCACTTATTTTTATAGCGCTTTTAATTCACTTTCATTTGATTAAAAATATGGTGATTTGTGGCAAAAACAGTTGATCTAGAGTTTGAGACAGAACTAACATTAGAGGATAAACTGGGGGTTTTTTAGGAATAAAAAGGGGTTGATTAAAAATTCAGTTTAATTGAGAAAGCAGCTATGGCAAAATTATTTCTTTTAAAATTTTTAAAACTTTACTGTTAAGTTTAGATTATGGTACTTTCTTTGAAAATTGTGTCAAAATTACCCAATGAATTTATTTTTTTGGGATTACGATTTATTCATAACCCTTTTTAGCCCGAAACAATTTACCTAAAAAACTTCAATCGTTCTGTGCTAAAAAAAACGCTTTTCAACATGATTGAGACTTATTTTGGAGCTGCCTAGCTTGTAAAGATTATTCTTCAAAAGGCAACTAAAATTTTTTTGTAAAAAGACTATAACAAAATTAAGTTTTAATCTTTTGACAATAGCTAAAATTTTCGCTTTCAAAAATAAAAATCATTTTTGCCGATTTCATAAAGCTTTAGTTATTTTAGTTTTATTATATTTTTTAGCCCAAGAGCAAGGTCTTAATTTTTTCTATAACAAGTGTATCTTTTTTTGGTACCAAAGATTTTTAAATAAATGCCAAGCGCCAAATCTTTGAAAAGATTGGAAAATTAGTTTAAAATGTAGCATTTTTTAGTGAGGTTAAGGATGGTCTTAGTATCCGCTTTATGAACTAGCAAAAGTTAAACCTATGATAATAAAAATGAAAAAGACTTGTAATTTTTTAATTCCACCCAATTAACTCGCTTTTAGATAATTACAAGCTATATAAAGTAGATAACTTCTCATCGAATATTTCTAATATCATTTTAGAGATTTCGTATAATAGTATCAAAATCTAATTCTCATTCAAAGTTACCATCATGTTGGGATGGAAAAAATATAGTAGATCATGGCTTGACTCAAATTTATTTTCCAAACTAAAGCCGCCAAATTTTACAGTATCCATCGAGGAAGAACAAAAGGGCAAGTTTATGAAAGAAAATTTTATCCCAAGATAAATGCAAAAGTTCATTTTTCTTTTCTTTCGCTGGTTTCAAAAGAAATAACCGCTAACATTTAAAATAGAAAAGGCAAATGGCAGATTTTCAAAACGGATGAATCGCACTTTTTGAGAAAAGTTCAAAATCGCTTACGGTAATATACTAATTTAGGTAAGATTTTGTAACTCTGGTGAGGACAAAAAAATAATAAATATTTTTATTAGCAATTAAAATACACTTTAGTTTTAGAACCGCTGAGGTAAGCAACAATAAAAAAAGGAAAAAAGAAAATAGCAGCTGTGGTTTTCATGGCTTAATAATTTTTCAATTAACAAAAAAGCAAATGCTTGCTTTTTTATTTATGCCTTCCTACCTACCGTATTCCCGTGCATCCTCACAGTTAGCTTCTTTTTTATTTATTTTTTTGAAAAAAATGAAGGAACGAGAAAAGGAATACTGTATCCACAGCAGAGCAGTTAGTCAGCAGTTGCACCACTTGCGAACGCATATATTTTATATGGAAACGAAAAAAAAGCAGTTTATCAGCCTCAATGGCAACAATAAATTTTCCGAAGAATTGCAACTGCTACTGACTGCACAGAAGGCGTCCAAGCAACCCATGCAAAGATCGCAAGGCATCTTTCTTTTTTCCTTCTTCAACCATTCACATTGCAACATCAGAAAACAAAAAATGGACCACAATAAATTTTGTTCACCGTTCTTCACAGCTTTTTCAAGATGGAAAAAAAGATGGAGAAGAAGAATAAGAAGATACTTCTTCATCTTCAAGTAAGTACTATCTATTTACTACTGACTGCTCCACCCCTCTTTTATTTCTTCTGTTTTTGATTCATTTTAAAAAAATATATAAATTTTTTATAAAAAAAAGTCTCTTCATTTAGAAAAACAAAGAAGTCGGTAACTTTTCTTTTTATAAAAAAAAAATTCTATAACGTTAACATCAGTTTTTTAAAATTTGATCAAAAAGGATTGCATAGTTTTTGAAAATAAATCGAAAAGCGCGGCCGAAGCTTTTATTACAATGCTATTTTTCAAAAATTTTTGTGACAATTTCATTTTACTCAATTAACACCCTCGATTCCAAAAAAAGCCGCTTCTTGTTTTTATGGAAGAAAAGCAAAAATAAACTAAATCTTTTCTTTTGATTTGTTTGTTTGCAAATGCAATAATTCAAAATTTCTATGTTCAAGCAAGCTTTCTTTTTCCAAACCAAAAAAATCATATGAAAAAAGAAAATCGAAGCTGCTTCTTGTTTCATGCTTGCGCTGGGGCAGTTGCGGCAATCTTTTACTCAGGACAAGTTTTGTTTCAACTTCAAAACCCCATTCACCGCCGCCGATGAAAGAAAAAAGACAATACAAGAAGAAACAATGTCAATGCCGCAAGATGATGCTTTCTATGTATATGATTTTAGTTCGCACCAACCAGCCAGCTGGCGGCATGAAGCAAAAAGAAAAAAGAAATAATTTTCTTATCCTTCTTTTTATAAGGCGCGAATTTTTTGTGTTGTGAGTAACCAAATTTTTGAATACATTGTTTTTCAAAATTACAAACAAAAAAGGGTTTTTCGTTAGCTAATGATAGTAAAATGTTAAGTTTTTTCCATTTCTTTTATGAAAAAAATAAACAAAAGAATAGTAAAACTTCTCTTCTTTTTTTGAACAAATAAAAAAATGTCAGCTACCGTATTTTTTTGGATGACAGACTTTTCTTTTTTTACCGTAAAAGCAAGCGTTCTCCATTTTTCTTTTGTTCAAACTTAAAAAGCAGCCGAGAAAGGGAAAAATGGAAGAAAAGTTCAAAAACCCCAAAAAAAACGACAACACCTAATAAATTTAAATAAAAGTAACAACTACAACGATAAACTCATAATAATAAATTCAAAAATACATAAATGTTTTTGCCGAAAAAAAAAATCACCTCTTCCATTCTTTTTTTAATGGCCCTAAAAACGAGTGAACGAACACCACTCTGTAGTTTATTGTTTTTTCTTCTCTCTTTTATCGTGGTCTCGTTTTCTTCCTTTTTTTCTTAACTCTTCTTACTGCTACTGCTGCCTCTAGGAAAAGAAGAAAAAAAAGAGAGGCAGCGGGTGCTGTGGCGGCACGCGTCTTTTGTCGGCAAAGATCAAATGCATTGATGCTCCAAGTATCATCAATATTCACGTCAGTTCTTTTTTGTTTTTCTCGTCTTGAACACGGAAAAAAACCAACCGTGTTCTTCGAGTTTTTTTTTCTACTTCTTTCTCTCAGTGTCTTGGACTCAATTCATGACAAATTTAAGCTTCTTTTCTATCAAGAATTGTCAAAATAAAACTAAGAAAATAAGTAAAAAATATTTTTCTGAGCAAAAAAATAGTGGCAAACTCCAAACGCAAAATTTAAAAAAGAAGAATTTTATTGGGTGATAGACTAACAGGCTTTTGTCATTTATAAAAAATATCGCCGTTCTAAGATCTTTCGTGCCTCCTTGGCTCTTAACTCATTTATCAACTTTGGCAGTAGCCTAACCTCGTAGCTAAAGATAAAGAAAAAAAAGCACAGTTAACCACGAAAAAAGGATGTTATTATTTTTCAATGGACTAAATAAAAGTTATGGTGGGTTTCTTATTTGGGAAAGAAGAAACTAAACGAAATAATAGAAAACGCACAAATTTTCATTTGCTTGCTTATTTACGTTTTTTGGATATTTTTTGATAGACAGTTTTATGAACTTTCGAAGAAGAAAAAAAGTGAAGTGTTGCTTTTTCAAGCATATTTTAGTTTTCTGTCATCGGCATAGCGGCAAATAAACAAAAGCATTCACATTCATCCATCCATTGCAGCAAAAAAAATCAGTTAATTATCGTATCCTTTAATCAACTTTTTTTAAGTTTTTTTGAAATTTAGTTTTTCACAAAACTTTTATTGAGCCGCAAAGAATTATTTAATTGCTAGTAATTTGTCTTCATAAAAGTGTGTAAATGACTTTCGACGAGAGCAACAACGAATAAGTGTTGCGAAAAAAATATGTATGTGTTTTTTCTTCTTCTTTTAATTCTTGTCAAAATTATGCAACTTCGTCATCTCGTCAGGCAGCAAGTAACTTATTTATTTGCTCGCGCACATTTGTTTTTTTTTTTGGTTTGCAAAAAGATATTATCCTTCTTCAGCTGCCAAAAAAAAAGATAAAAGGAAGAATAAAAAAGAAAAAAGATTAGCAACAAAGAAACAACAATAATATTGTACAGAGGAGACGAGACCTTAATTGATGAGGCAAGAACGGATTACTTTTTTTTATTTGTTTGAAAGAAAGTGGAGAAGGTCAACAAAGGTCGGCAAGCAAGAAAAAAAAGAAGATGGCGAGAAAGCTGTAAATCATTTTCAAAACTCTTTCTACAAAAACATAAATAATTGTGCCGCCATCTTTTTATTCTTAAACTCATTTGTATTCAATCATTCATTTTTAATATTATTGCCAATAGCTAAATATTGTGGCAAAGCTACCGAGCGAGCGAACAACTGCAAACTAAGTTTTGGCAACATTAAAAAGTTTCTTTTTTCTTTCTTTCCTTTTTTTGATCATCCTCATTTTCGAGACTGATGCGATTTATTATTTATATTTTTTAATGAAAAAAGGATTACCGCCTCTGGAAATAAAGCGGCCCGCGCGTAGTAGTCAAAGCAAATCAAATAGAAAAAAAACAAAAATAAAGCGATTGCTTTCAATCAAAATATTTTTGTGACAAGAAGAAGGCTAACTAATTGAGGGCACAATAAAAAATTGACTTTTGGATCGTTGAAGCTGATTTAAATAAATGATTTTTCTTTTCTCAGGTCTTGAATAAAACTTTTTTGAGGGATCAAAAGCTTTTTTTTAAACTTTTACTGGCTTGGCAAGAATTAATAATGCTAACACGAATTTAAAAAGAAATGAGAAAAAATGATTGAAAATAAAAGTTTTTTGTTGTTGATCGAATTACAATTCACCAGCCTGGTTTTCGGCACATATTTGACCTAAAAGTTTGAATAGCCTTAAGAAAGTAAAACTAATCTACTCCAAAAATATAAACAAAATTCTTTCTATCGGCTCAGTTCATAAATGTTTGTGATTCATTTTGTTTATGAACCACATGATTTGATTTGCCGCAGCGAAGATTGTAAAAATGACATGATTCTATTTTTTACTGCTCTGATTAACAAGAAATCAAATGAAATAGACTTTGGGGTTTTATGAGATTTAACAGAAATAAAGAGAGTAAACCAAAGCTAAAAAGAAAATTTGATTAGTGTCTAAATTTTTATTAGAACGTTTTAATTTTGGTGTTGCTGATAATTTTCTGCTAAACGATGAAAAAGTCAAGAAAATAAAAAAGTTATAAAATGTTTTTATCATAGAAATACAATTTTAAATTTTTAAAAGATAAAAATATTAAAATATTTAAGTTTAATTATTAGCTTCAAGGAAATTGCTTGGTTCTCCATTTTGTTCGACATTGTCATTGTTGATTACGGGAGCTGCGCTATCAGAGCGTTTTCGGTCTTTTCCAAGATCATAAGAGCCTTTGCGACCTCCTAAAAAAATGGAAGGCATTAGTACATTTTAAATTATAAAAATGCATTAAAATATTTAACCTTTAATGCCAAAAAATTTGGTAATAGCACTTTTGGCGCGTTTTAATGGTCCATTACTGCGTTTTGAAGAAGATGAGTTGAGGCTTGAAGTATCAGAAGGTTCTGCGAAGAGGTTGTTAGGTACTGGAAGATCAAGAACAGCTAAACCATCGACGTTCGTGATATCAGGTTTAGGTGCTTCGAGAACTGTTTTGGCATCTTCTTCATCAGCAGACATATCTACAAAATCAAAACTGCCATTTGCTTTGGCGTCCTTGGCTGAATAATTAGTTCCAGGAGTTTCAGAGATTGGAGATAATGGATGAGGAATTGAAGAATTTTCAAAAATATCAGGGGTATCAGAAATATCAAGAGGTTCGGGAATGGAGGAGGCTTTTTGAGTTTGATGATTAGGTTCGGGTGTAAATGGAGAATGCGGGACTTCAAGATTTTTATTTAAATCTCCTGAAATAAAAAAAAAATCGAGTAAAAAAGAGCGAATGGTTAGTGAAACTTACGATATTCAAAAGGATTATTCCCATCATTTTCCATGATTCATCCAATTATTTTTAGAAAGTGAATAAACTTGCTCTAAATAAAACCGATTTAAAAACAAGTCAGAGTTTATTTCTTTTAAATCAAAAGAGAATGTATTTTGACAACAACAAATATTATTTTTAACTAAAGCAAAAAATGGTTGTGACTCAATTAAAAATGTATGATCTCGAGAAAAAAAATAAAAATCTCATTTTATTTTCAAAAGAATAATAATCATTCAATTAACATAAAAATGGAAATAAAGAGCTAATTTTTAAACATATGATTTTTTTATGTTGGTGCAGGGCCAAGAAAAATAGAAAAATAATAAAAATCAAAAGATTTTTTTTACTCAAAAAGCTATAAAAATAAAACGTTTAACGGATTTTTAAAAATCAAATGTTTTATTGAAAATTTTATTTATTAAAAGTTAATTATACGAACGAAGAAAAGCCATAGAATTAGAAACATTTATTGGTTAGTTTAAAAAGATTTTTTAATATTAGAATAAAATGAGTTCAACTTGATTTTTCTGAAAAATGCATTAGCGAAAAATAAAGCGAAGAGTGAAATGAAGGTTATTTTCATGAAGAATAAAAATAATGAAACTGAGTGAGTAAAGCATCATTTAAAAGAAAATAAATTTGAAAATGCAATGCCAATACTTGGTAAATGGGTTTTTTAAAGCGATAGAAATGTGATTCATAAATAAATACCTTTCTGTAACTCTTCATAATTGATTCTTAAACATCATATCGAAAGTGCAAAGCTTGGTTGGTGAGCAGAAAAATAAAAAAATAAAAAACGATGTGATTCATGATAGAAAAAATGTGAATTTTGATAAAAGCTTTTTACAAAACAAAAAAAGTTGATTATAGTTATTGGTAATTTTAAGCAAAATAATAAGTAATACTTAAGAGAGGGTCTACCAGATTTTTTAAAAGATTTTCGATTTGGGCGGTCCATGTTTTTTCAAACCCACTATTGTATAGTAACCGGTCGATTATTTAGGCCATAAAAATATGCTAATTTTAAATCTTTTGTAACAAACTATGCTAATTTCAGAATTATGAGGTATGAATTAACTTCAAAAATTCGGCTAAATTCACCCATGAATCATAATAATTTTATTTTTATCCAATATTAGATAATCGATCCAGGGCTTTCTAATGGCATATACCATATATTTAGATATCATATGAAAATGAGGAGAAATTTGCATATTAAAACTTCAAATTGATGCCATTTATTTTTCGAAACGGCCACGAACCCAAAGAAAAATATCAAATATTCCCCAGAATCTCTCTATCGATTCATAAAAAAATATTTTAATTACAAGGTCCATCTATGAAAATCCATAGCAAAACCAATCGATAATGTCACCGTTTTTTTTAAATTTAATTTTTTTAATTGATAGCAAAGAGTCTTGGGAATATATGGTATTTTTCTTAGGTCCCGCACGGGCCATGGATCAAAAGTTACTTCATTTTCAATTTTTAAATATGCAAATTTATCCTCATTTATATAGAACATTAAAATATATGGTATACACCATTAGAAAGCCCTAGATCGAATACCTATTATGGGATAAATACCTAATTTTTACGCTTCATGGATGAATTTAGTCGAATTTTTGTATTTAATGCACGCCTCAAACTTCGAGAGCTCATAATTCTGAAATGAGGATAGTTTGTTAACAAAAGATTGAAAATTAGCATACTTTTTCATCGTAAATAACCGTTTGGTGACTCTATAATAGTGGGTTTAAAAAAAATTTGGACCGCCCCTCTTAAAAAATCAGGTAGAGGTTCTCTTAGGTCAATTGTTTAAAGTTGCTACTCTGCATTAAAACGGAAAAAAATCGTGTATAATAATAAATTTTTTTTTGGTAATTACGCTATGCGTAATTCAATTTTCATAATTACGTATTAGTAAGCGAAATTTTTTGCTCTTCCGCGAAACCCTGTTTTCGTCTTTATTTGGAGTTTCAAATGAAGTAGAAGAAATTGAAACAAAATTTTCAATTTACCGAAACAGAAGCGACATATGACTTCATTTTGTTTTTCTTTAACCTTTCTAACGTAACCGTTTGTCATCAAAAACACACAGGATATAAATAGTAAAACATTATTTATTATTATTATTATTACAAACTAATACTCTAAAGAAGAAAACATTGACATGAATCAACACCAAGAGTGATTTTACCAAAGTTGACCACCAAAGAACAAAACGAAGCATCCAATGAGAGCCATTCCAGCAAGTTTCCATGTACCGTACTTTGATTCATCGGTTCCACTTGTAGTTGTTGTAATTGCATCTTTATTTGTTGGTTTAGGAGTAGGTGTAGTTGTTGGTGGTTTAAGAAGACGAGGATCACAATATCCAGCACGAAGTTTTTCTATTTCTTCCTAAATAATGAATTTTAAAGATTTAGTAAATTATTCAAAGAGTTACTTGTGTAATACTATAACTGACGCCATCTTTACAAACCATATCTTCACCTTCACTTTCACATCCAGTTCCAGTATAATATACTTTATCAATTACACAGCCCTAAGTAACACATGTACAATTTTTCTCACCTTCATTAACTAAAATATAAAGATTTTTTTAGGTTTAAAAAATAAAAAGAAACTTACTTCTAGATGGAGCATCATCACTAGTTAAACATCTTCTTCCAGTTGGACATTTTCCATCCTTTTCTTTCCATCTTTTAAAAGATGCAGGACAGATGAGAGAAGCAAAAACAGCAGCAGCGAGAAGAGTGACGACGAGTTTCATGATATTTGATGAGCGAACAACGATGACGACCAAAATTGAAACGCGAAAAAATGAAGTAAAAAAAATTTTATGAATGATTTTGCTTCTTATATACGAAAATCGAGCATCATTCTTTTTTCATGCAAATTTTCTCTTTCTATTTCAGCATTAACTGTGTTTTAGTTATAATTCAAAAATTAAAACTTTTTTCATTCAAGCTTCTTCAATTTCCTAATTTCATAATTTCTCAACTTTCCAATATTTTGCTTTCAAGGACCTCAGAAAATCCTTACTCTTTGATTTATGTCAATAAATTTTTAGTGATTTTGATGATTTTTTGAGGGAGTAATATTGCAGTCTTCCTCAAAACTTAAAACAATTTTGAAGAGCACTCTTGACGACATTTTCAAAGTAATCGTCGACAAAAGCAAAAAAAAAAGTTTCGATATGAAGTGGATACTTCACAAGTCGAAGCAGCAAGCCTTACTTTTTTCTAAGCATTTCCGACTTTTTGATATTTTTTCTTCTTCTTGGACCTATAACTTTTTTGTGTGATTTTAAACAGTTTCGACGTATCTTTTTTTTAGTCTCCTTTGAAATTTCTTGTCTCATAAAAAATGGAGTCAGCCATTATTCATATTTTCTATGAATAGTTATGGCTTCAAATGAGTCCCAATGGTGTTCTCATCTTCGAAGTTTAAACACTACTAAACTATTCTATTTTTTTTTTTCAAGGAAAAATGCTTTTCCAAAACAAAAACTTTCAAAAGTCCCAAAACTCACTCAATATTTTTTTTTGTTTCTGTTTTTTGATTTGAACGCGTTTATCGGAAGTCATCGCTCGAAACAAGTTCGTCCATTTTTTTTGGAATGCCTAAAAGTTAAAAGGCAGCGAGCAGCAGCACCCTGGGAATGCACATATGCATGCCATCAAACGTGGCCTGGCGCTTATCTATCCGTTTGCAAGCTTCTCCTTCTTTCTTTTTTTAAGGCACCTCCTTCACACAAAAAAGCTCTGTTCCTTATTTATTTTTTTCTATTTTTTGCAAAAATAAAAAAAACAAACTCCATCTTTTTATATTGTGAAAAGAAAAACGAATGTGTACATTAAAAAAAGATTTCGCTTAAAGTTTATTTTAAAGCTACCACAACGTTCTATTCTTGAAATTCACTTATTTTTTTTGATAACTAAACTGAAAAAAACTTCTAGCACTTTAGAACTTTAAAGTAGGTTTGTCTCGTTAGACAAATAATTTTTATTTCACTTTTTTTTGTTTTAAAAACAAAAGAAAATGCTTTTAATCAATCAAGCCTACTGCACTTAATGCTATATTTAAAAAAAATTTAAACTTATTATAGCATTTCTTCACAAAAAAAGAAGAACATTCCAGGACATCGAAAGCTTTGTTTTGTTTTTTTTAATAAAAGTTTCTTACAATTTTTTTGATGGCTTGTAAAAGTGTTTTAACGAAACACAGACCTTTCTTTTAGCCATTTTTTAAAAACCAAAATTCTTCTATTCCATATTCCTTTTTGTCATTATTATTGCACTTTTTAGACTCATTTAGAATTTTCCTGTTTATCGTTTTTTGTAGTTTTAAAGAAGAAAAAACCATTTATTATTTAAAACAATGGTCAAAGAAAAAATGCTTTAAACGATTTTTCTTGACGCTTTATTTGCCCAAACAACAAAAGCTAGCCATGGTTAAGGACCTCTTTCTTAAAAGATTGAAAATTGGCAACAAAAAAAAATGGGGCATTGGTTTGCAAAAGTGGTTCATTTTTAACCTCAAAAAGAGAAACGCTTTTTGACTTTCGAAAAATGGAAGCAGAAATTTTATGGGAAGAGATACTTTTTACCTGCCATATTTTTTATACTTCCAGTATTTTTTTCTTTAGGAGACTTGTTAAACCAATAACCAAAAACCATAACCTCCAAGTCTAGATACTTGAAACAAAAAAGATGCAATTTTAATGTTTTCAAGTGTAAAGCAATAAAGCGCAAAAAGAGTAAAAAGTAAGAGTTTATTATCACACTAGTCGACGACACATTGAAATCTTCACTTCTTTTTTTTTCGATTTCAAGTGAAAACGATATATGACGATATAAGTTTGTATCTAAATTGCTTCCTCAAAAAAAAAGAAAGCAAATATTGTTTGCTGGGTGGCGAGCGATTTGTAATAAAAATGCTAAAAAATGGGAAAAATTTTTTGTTAAGTGGTTAATTATGTCATCAGATTCCTCAGCTATTTGTTTGTTGTTTCTGCAAAGTGTAAATTCGCAAAGATAAAAAATTGTGGCATTTTTTATATTTCTTTATTGAGTTTTTTTCAATGAAGGAAGCTTTTCAAAAACAAAAATTAGGTAGACAAAATGACATTATTAAGAACTTGCTATTTGAGTTTAATAAACACGTAAAAATTTAGCCGGCTTTTTTTTCAATTCTTAAAAAAGAAAGAAAAAAACTTTTGATGCAGCAGCAAAAAATAGCCATAAATGGAGAAAAAAAATTCAACAACCTCTAATCATGTTATATACATTCATTCGATAAGAAAAAAAGCTTTACTTCTTTTGACAACTTACTTTTTTATTTTTTGAGTTTCATAGAAAAAAGAATTTTAAAATTTTTTCTTTAAATCTTTTTTAGAAACCATTAAAAAAGAGCGCCTTTTTGTCTGTATTTTATTTCTCTTTTTTTCATCGTGTACATAATTTGTTTTTGATTAATTGATTCGAAAAATACTTTGACTTTCATTGCTTTGTCTCATTGACTTACTGACTTTAATGCATTTTTATTGTTATAGCTGCTGCTGGCCGCAGGCATTTAGAATTGCCAAAGAGACATGTGTTTTCTTTCATTCTTTTAAATATATTTCTCGTTTAGTTCTTTTAGACAATGTAAAAACAAAAAAACAAGAAAAAAATATATATCCATTTTTACGGGGTTCTTTGTTTTTTTGCCATTTTGTTACTCCATTTCTTTTATATATATTCCCACGAGAGCGTTTATACACGCTGCTCTCACTTTCGATTCGATTCAATGTATGCCTTTTTATCCCTTCCTTGTCTAATACCAAAACAAACTAAAAAATGACTCTATTGCGTGATAGTGACGATTGTTTAAAAAAATTTATCTCCTCTATCCATTCTTTATTCCATATTTTTTTGCGATGATAACAATTTTTTATTTTCCATTTTTTTTCTCATCGTTGGTTTTTGGCAAAAAAGAAGCTTGCTTTATAGCTTTTTTTTATCTTTCAATTGATTTTAAAAAGTCGAGCCGCCGAAAAGAATATGCTGGCTATTGTTGAGGTTTTGACTTATCCTCATTTTTATCGTTTGCTTTTAACTTTTTTATGAGATTTGGATTTATTTTTAACTTTTTTTTTGTTATTTTTAAACTTTTTCTTTTACATGAACAAGTTGTTTTACACACCTGAAAACACATTGTCCACATATATTTTTTTTTGTCAAAAAAAAAAAAAAACAGCAGTCAAATTTTTTTCAGGAAGTATTTTTTTAAAAGCGAAGCAGTAGTTATTTTAAAGCTTGCTGATTTTTTTCTTTGCTTAAAATTTGAAACAATCGTTAAAATTTTTCGAATTCTTTAACCTTTTCTTCGTTAATTAAAGTTATTGGGTTTTGGACTTTATCCACTTCCATTTTTTTCTTTTTTAAATTTTTTTTCTATCAAATGTTTTTAATATATATTTTTCTTTGTTTTTTTTTTCATAGTCACCAACCAAGCATCAGACAAAGTAAGTAAGTCTCTTTCTTCTTTTTCTTTTCTGAAATTTGAGCACGTTTATGCCCACCGTCGTTATTGAAGAAGAAAAAGTGAGCGGACTTTTTTTCTTTTAAGAGATAAAAAAAAGGCAATGGACTTGCGCCGCCGCCATTCTTGCCTTCCTTGTTCTTTATTTCCTTGGCTTTCATTGCTGGCATCTTTGTGTGCCACCGGCGCGGCAAATGTCCAAAAGTTATGTGCTTTCGGATGATGATGAAGGCAAAAAAAAAAAACATCTTTGCTTTATGCGTTTTTTTTCTTTACCAATTCAACAACTTTTTTTTCGTGTTTATTTTTTTACTTCCTTAAATTTTTTTTTGGCTTCTTTTGATGCAATAAAATAAATAAAAATGAAGCGTTCCACTACGCTTCGTTTTTTCTTTTTTTATTTTAAAAATTCCACTGAAGATTTACTCATCATTTCCAAGCTACTTAACGCTGATATTAGCTGCTCTGATACTTATGAGCTTTTTTTTGAAGAAAAAAAAAATACTAATTACTTTTTTTCGAAAGTGTCCAAAGCTAACTCTCATTATTTGAATATGTATTTGTTTGCTCACATAAAAGTACTTTTTTATATTTTATTTTTGGGAGAAACTATATTATTATTTGCTTCCAAAAAAACTGAGGACATAAATTGAAAAAAATGCTTTGACGACGACGACTTTTTGCCTCATTGAACAAAATTACTGCCATCGTTTTTGTTTTCTTCCTTTTTTTCCAAATGTGTAAAATAAAATTTATTTTTGAAGCACCTTCCTTTTTTTATATATTATAATTAAAATACATTGTTTACATTTCATCGTCAGCTTTTTTCTTTTTTTATTAATTGATTATTATTATTTTTGTGACGACACAAAACAAAAATGATGATTGACTGACACCTTTTTTTTACTTCTCTCATTCATGGAGGATAAAATAAAAAGTGTAGTACTTCTTCCTAAAAAAGGATGTCAAATATTTTTAATATTTTTTGTTTACCCTTTATTTATTTTTTTCTCACTCTTATGTTGCTTAATGTTTTTCTAGGATAATATTTTTTTAATAATAATAAGAAAATCATCTCTCCTCTTTTTTTCTTCACTTTTGCCTATATTCTTTTTTTGCCTGTCAACACCGCCTTCGAAGGTTATATTTTAAAAAAATGCTCTTAGAAGAGTCAAGAAGTCAAGCATTTTTTTTATTTTTGATGAAAAGTTACGACACAAACAAAAAAATAAATAAGAGAAAGTAATAATGACATTTTTGGTGACATTCATGTCTAAAAAGATAAAATTATGGCTTGCTTTAAAAAAATAAGCAAAGGCGCATATATAAAAAAAAAGAAAAACTGCTGTTTTGAGATTTTGTAAGAAAAAAGAGTCAAGGAAAAAGAAACATAAAAATAACGACAACGTTTCTTTTTTTTTTGCCGAAACTCCTTTCATATTCTTCCTTTTTTTCTTCTTTTTTCTTAAAAACTTGATCGCCCTTTTTTATATTTTTTTTTATTCTATAAAAAGGCATATTAAAAACATTCACAAACTTACTTTTTACGTTAACTTTTTGTTAAAGGAGTAGGCGAATTCTTTTCTATTTTTTTTGAGGATTTTGCATTTTTGAAAGAAACACAACTTCGTCGATGTGTCTTTGAGTCTCAATTATGCCGTCAAAAAAGCATCAGCAGCCAGCGGATTCAATTTGCACGAGCATTAAATTTTTTTTATGCTCGTTTTTACTTACTTTTTTTGCATGGTCAAGCTATTTTGTTTCTTTTAAACTTCATAGAAGCGGAAGAAGATATGTAACTCCTGCTTTCAATGCCGCCATCGATGTCTCTCAAGTTAGAAAATAAAAGAGAAAAAGCCTAGACACTTACTTAACTGCGGCAAACTCATAATTTTTTTTTGTTTTTGCGCATCTCAGTGCTTGTTCGATTGAGTTGTTTGCTGCCGCTTTCATTGCTGCTTTTAAGTTTAAAAAAAGGAAGAAACTTTAAAATAGGAAAAGAAATAAAAAAAAGTGATGTGAGAGATATATGTTTAAAAATAGATGTAAGAAAAAAATGAATCAATGCTTTCTTTTTTCTTTAAAGCCATTTTTTGCTTGACAACTTTGTTATTATTTTTTCCTTCTTTTTTCTCTTTGTAATTACCGCCTTATTTTTTTAAAATTAGTCTAGCCTTAATTAGCAAATAAATCTATGAGCGTTAATGAAATAAGAAGAAAAAAATGCGGAATTTTTTCAACGAAACATAAAAAACATTAAGACTCTTGTTTTTGGTTGTTCGTAAGTTTGTAATCCGATCTGTCACCATCGTCTGCTTACTAGCTTACTCCTTTGCTTGCTTGTCCTCTCCCCCTCCGCGTCCGTGATTTCCTTCCTGTTCAAGTTTAAAAACAACAAACAACCACAAAAATAACATTAAGGAGAGATACTTTTTTCTTTCTTTCTTTAAAGATGTTAAAAAAGTTGGCAAAAATTTATCATCTAAAAAACATGGGATAAATGTATTAATTAAATATTTTTATAAAACTTTAAAAAAATTGTTGTAACTGATTAATAAACTAGTCTTTTGTTTTTTTATCTAAAGTTAATTTCAAAACAAAAAACTGATTTTTGTTTGAACTTTTTCGTTAGTCATTACTTATTTTTTTAATGCGCGTGTTTATACTTAAATTTTATAGTTTCTTTTATTTTACTTTTTATAATTTTGTTTATTTTTTTATTAATTTTTTAGACTTAATTTAATTTAATTATTATTAGTTTCTTGACGGTTAATAAGCCATCAAGACGATTGCCGAATGGACCAAGGCGCCACCGCTGATTTATTATCATTGATTGGTGCCAAATATTATTATTTTAACATATGATTCAGCGTTTTCATAAACGCGTCAAAACGCGTTCAATTATTTGTTATTACAGCATTTGATTTTATTAATTTTTGAATTATAATCAAGAAGCTTATTTAAATAAAATTAAAAAAATGCTGCAAGAACCGGTTGCAAAAGAGCTTCGCTCTTTTCAATCATTATCCAAATTTGATGATAAAAGAAGGTAATAATAATAACTTTCAATATTGTTTTTTATGCAAATATTTTTTTCTTTTGCAGGTCCATGGTTAGACGACAATCGCTTGCGAATCGACGACAATCAATTAGTAGAAAACGTGTCAATACTGGTAATTCAAGTAATGATGGAAATAGTGTAAGCTTTTTTTTTCAACGTCCTTCTTTGGCTTGATGACACATTTGTTGTTGCTATTTGATAAATTCTTTAACAACAATATTCCTCATACATACAAGGAGGTCTTTTTTCATTCATTTCTAAACAAGGCTTCCATGTCCAGCTCAAAAAAGGAAAAACAACAAAAACATAAAATGGACATTTTCATTTCCATTCATTTTTTCTACTCATTTTCCTCCAGTTTTTGTTTTTCATTGTCGAAAAGCTCATCAAAAAAATGTAGTATACTCACTCATTCCATTTTTTTATTTGTATCACTTTTTCTTAAAATTATTTGCGCTAAACCTAATGGCCATTTGAAGAAGAAAATGTGTTTGCAAGAAGCATCGATGTTTTTTAAAAACTTAACTAAAAGGGAGTATAAATTTTTTTTGCAAACTTTTTCTTTCTCCACTTTTCATCAAAATAGTCAGTGTTTTATTTTGTATTTGAGACTTTTAAAAAAATGTGGAGAAAAAGAACAACTTTCAATTATTTTTTATTTCTACTCGCGCTCGTCTATTCTCCTGAGATTTGAATAAAGCATATGCAAGTATTCTCAATGGAGTATTTTTCTATTTTTTTTTTATTTCTCTATCATTCCACACACTAGGTTTTAGATATTATTACTAATGTCGTCGTTGCATAACTGGAAAAAATAAAGAAAAAAGAACTTTCTTTCTGACAAAAATATTTATTTTGTTAATATTTTTTTACATTTATTTGCAGCTTTGTTTCTTTTTCGATTTTTAATAACTTTGACATAGACGACGACAGCAAACAAAAAAGGGCATTTTTGAGTTTTATTTTGTCTTTCGTCTCGACAACTCAATTTTTTTTTACTTTTAGCTTTTAATAATTATGCTGTGTTTTTTTTATTTGTCACTCAAAGTTAGCTTTTTTTTCATTTCTTTTTTGTTTTGGAGGTGGTGGTTTCATTTTCCTTCTAAGAAGAAGGAGAAGTAATAGCACTTTGGAGATGCAAGGGTTTTTTTTCTTCCAAAAAAGAGATAAGTGGCGCAAACTAAATTTTTTCCTTATTGGGTTTTATTGCAATTTTTTTGTATGCTTTTTTACTTGACAATTTTTTTTTCTGCAGTAATGAAAAAAATGCTCCCGACTCGAAAAAAAGATGTTTTATTTTTCTAGGATTATAAACACTTTTGATTTTTCACTTTTTTATATTTCTTAAAAGTAACTTTACTTTGCTTCATCGAATATATTTTATTTTTTGCCTTTCAATATTGCCTCAAGCAATATGGTGCTTGCGTTTTTATTTTTGTTGGCACCTTGTGTTTTAAATTCTTTTTTGCAGTATTTTTTTCTTTCTTTAAAACAAAAAATATAAAGTATAAGAAAAAAGAGGATTTTTCTTCTGGTCGTTGAGTCTATTAAAGCTTCTTGCTTAAAATCTTCCTCCCCACTACTTTCACACAACCACCACCACACATGTTTTAAAGAAAAAAGTAGGAGTAGTAATCAAACATTTATTATTTGCTTCTTTATTTTCTTCAAATTATTTTTTAAAAACACATATTTATTAAACGATTTTTCTAGCTGTTTTTTGTTGTCAATATTAAAAAAAAGAAGTTAACTAAAAATCTGTTTTTTAATAGTACTTTTCCCTCTCTTTTCTTCTTTTTCTTGTATTTATGTTTATTTTTTTATTCATTTAAAAGTCTACTACTCCTAACAAATTGGTTACTGGCAAGCCATAAATGGATGAATGCAACAACAACAACTCCTATCATTTTGTTTTTTACTCTTCATGATGACTGACTGACTGACTGGCAACACAAAGAAGACTGAAATGGGTTTTTTTGTTTGTTTCATCAAAGACAAAATCTTATTCTCGCGCCCGCCAAATATTTTATACTTTTGTTCAACCATTTCCTGACTTTTAGAAAAAAGTTTTCCATTCAATTAAGGCTCCATCAAAAAAATATTTGCAGCTAACTTTTTCATGGATCAAAAATGGATGAAAAAGTTCAAAACTCTCTTTTTTTCTTTTTGGCAAAACCCCAACCAAAAGCTTATGATATTTTTTTCACTGAACAAAAATAAATTTTAAAAACAAAAGCAAAAAGTTGCTTTTTTGCAATAAAAGCTTTAAATTATTAAAGAAAAGCGTTTTGTTCATTTTTTAGTGGTGTTTTATTTTTTTGCTGTTGTCAGTAAAAAATAGGTTAAAATTAGTATTTTTTGGAAGTTTTTCAAAGAAAAAAATTTTTATTCCGCCTTTGAAATTTTATTAGATTTGTTTTTTAATTTATTTCTAACCTTTTTTTTAATATTTTCCTTTTTCTTGATGAAATTATTAATGTGTTTTAGTTTCCTTAAGTTAGATGCTCTGAGACATGTTTTTATTATTACAAAAATATCTAAACTTAATGTTATTTTTTTTTTCTGACGTTCATAACTTTTCCCTATTGACATGTTCTATTTTTTTCTTACCTTCCTTATTTAGTTGCCATCATGCTTTCTCTTCTCTTCACTTTTCTTTTTATGCTTTTATTTGAAAAAACAAAACAAAATTCAAATGGCGTAAATTAATTGCACTCATGCGTGCGCCCCTCTTTTTTTGTTGCTTTCATAAAAAAATAAAAATAAAAAGGCTTCATCTAACCATAACCAACCTGTGTTCGAAATAAGTCACTTCTGCTGCCGCTGCTCCCATTTTTTTATTCCATCTTTTCAAGCATTTTTTTAAACAGCTTTTTGCATTATAAATTTCTCATTTTTTACTATTTTGTTTTTATCATTTGTCAATTTTTTTAAAAATTAATTGATTATTATTTTTTATAGATCAACGATTTCGCGGCAGCAGCAAGCAGCAGCAACGCCGGTATCGGCAGCAGCAGCAGCGGCGGTGTTGTTGCATTTCATCCGATGCCATCTAACAACGAAATAAAATTACAAGAAAAGCGATCAAAACGCTATTCAGTTACTGAAGATCCACTTCATCCTTGGGCAGATATAGCTAAAAATGAAGAAAATAAAGCTGAAAAAGAGCAACGTAAAAATCCACCAAAAACTTCCCAAGTTGAATGGAATGATGAAGATGATTTTTTTAATGATGAAGAAGATGATCTTCCATATCCAGGGTAAGCAAAAACAAAAAAACCATAAAATCTCAAATACAGATTTTTATCAACCAAAGGCGATGGCGACGGCGTGGGAATACGAGCTTCCCTATACTGCCTAAAAACTCAGAGCCTAGCTTCTTCTTTTCTTATTATTACTTATTCTCAAGTGAATAAATTTAAGCTGACATAAAAAAAATAGTGAAAAAATTTTTTTTTAACAATCTTAGCTTAGTCAATATTTCATCATACATACACATGCATAAATAAAAGGACCAATAATCGCTGTTTTTTATATTTTAGATATGTTGAAAAGGTTTTTGGCTTTATGCCTCAAGATAAATGGCCTCGAACATGGGCATTACAAATGGTCACAAATCAATGGTTTGATCGAATAACCATGGGTGTAATATTGCTTAATTGTATTACCCTTGGAATGTATAGACCATGTGAAGATGGTGCTGATTGTCATACATATCGATGTAATATTCTTTCATTAATAGATCATTTAATTTTTGGTTATTTTGCTGCTGAAATGGTAAAAAATAATTTTACTAAGAAAAAAGCAGACGATAAAAAATAAAAGAAAATTTTAGGTAATAAAAATTGCTGCACTTGGGTTTTACGGGGATACTACATATTTATCAGATACATGGAATAGATTAGATTTTTTTATTGTTATGGCAGGGTAAAAATATTTTAATTAAAAATTAAATAAATCTGAATATATTTTTTTTAGTATTGCCGAATATCTATTACAAGAATACTTGGGTAATATAAATTTAACAGCAATTCGTACAATTCGGGTATTACGACCATTGAGAGCAGTAAATAGAATTCCATCGATGAGAATATTAGTGAATTTATTATTAGATACTTTGCCAATGTTAGGAAACGTGTTATTATTATGCTTTTTTGTATTTTTTATTTTTGGTATTGTTGGTGTTCAATTATGGGCAGGATTATTAAGGTTTCATTTTTATAACTAATTTATGAATGCAATGATTTAAAGACTTTTTTCTTTTAGGAATCGATGCGTAATAAATCTTCCAAAAACTAATTTTACTGCAAATATAACTGAAATTGCTTTTGCAGATATTTCACTTACAAGGTTTGTTTGTTTTATTTAGATGGCTTTTGATTAATTAGTCACATTTTTAATTTTTAGATATTACATTCCCGAAGATACACAATTAGATTATATATGTTCACAGCCAGACGCGTCTGGCATTCATACATGTCATGATTTACCACCGTATACTCAAAATGGTGTTAAGTAAGTATTTCACACAATTTTTTTGATTAACTCAAAATTATTTTGTTTTAGATGCAATTTAACTTTAGAAGAGTATGATAAAATAGGGAATAATGGTAGTTGTATAAATTGGAATATATATTATAATGAATGTCGAGTGATGCATAAAAATCCTTTTCAAGGTTCAGTATCGTTTGATAATATTGGTTTTGCATGGGTTGCAATTTTCTTAGTTATTTCACTTGAAGGATGGACAGATATTATGCATTATACTCAAGATGCTCATTCATTTTGGAATTGGATATATTTTGTTTTATTAATTGTTATTGGAGCATTTTTTATGATTAATCTTTGCCTTGTTGTTATTGCAACACAATTTGCTGAAACTAAGCGGCGTGAAACTGAAAGGATTAGGCAGGAAAGGAAGCGAATGCAATCGTGTGCTTCTTTGACGAGTAGCGAACAAGGTGCAGCAACTTCGTCAAAAAATGGTGGAAATGATAGTGTTTATGCTGCATTGGTTAAAATGATAGGGCATTTATTTCGAAGAGGAAAAAGATATTTGATAAAACGATGGAATAGATTCAGAAAAAGAGAATTACTCGAATCTGCGAAAGCAATTGAAACAGGAAAGAGGAATTCAAAATCAATAAATCGAAGAAATAGTCGAGCCTCTCACCTTAAAAGAGTTAATGGCAGTGTTAAAAGAGAATTAGAGCCTATGGAAATTGAGAGAGAAGAAAATGACAATGATAGCGATGATGAAAGAAGTGCGGATGATGAAGATAATGGTGGACGATGGTCGGCTGATGGATCATGGGATAAAGCTCACAAACATCCAAAGCAACCCACTCCCATAAAAACTCCCGTTCAACAATGTTTTTCTCCGTGGACATGGTTACGAGATAAAATCAAAAAATTTGTTGTTTGCGATCATTTTACTCGAGGCATATTGGTTGCAATATTGGTTAATACTTTGAGTATGGGTATCGAATATCATCAACAACCTGATTGGTTGACGACAATTTTGGAATATAGTAATTATTTTTTTACTGCTTTATTTACCTTTGAAATGGCATTGAAAGTTTTGGCTGATGGAATATTTGGTTATTTATCTGACGGATTTAATTTATTCGATGGCGGCATCGTAGTTTTAAGTGTGCTGGAATTATTTCAAGAAGGTCGAGGTGGACTCTCTGTACTTCGAACTTTTCGTTTATTACGTATTTTAAAACTTGTTAGATTTATGCCAGCTTTACGAAAACAACTCGTCGTGATGCTTAAAACTATGGATAATGTCACTGTATTCTTTGGACTTTTAGTACTTTTTATTTTTATCTTTAGGTAAGTAAAAAACTTTATCAGCACAATTTAATTAACTTAGACTTACTTAATTTTTCTTTACACCTTTTCCACTAATTTCCCCCCAAAATCTAATAGATTTTTCAAACTTCTCTTTTCTCTTTTTTTCAGCATCCTTGGAATGAATTTATTTGGATGTAAATTTTGTAAAGTTGAAGAAAATCCATTTGGACGAGAAATAAAGCGATGTGAAAGAAAAAATTTCGACACTCTTTTATGGGCTTTAATTACCGTATTTCAGGTAAGTATTACTCGCGTTTGCTGTGAGGTTGCTACCTGATTTTTTAATATCTGTCTTTTTTGTTTCTTAGTTGCACGTTAATTTTTTTTGTGTTGGTTTTTGTAATTTTTATTTTATTTTATTTTTTTGTTCAGCATCCTTGGAATGGATTTATTTGGTGGAACATTTTGTAGTCACGTCATTACGGGTATACCTTGTACTTGCGTCGAACGTGCAACTCCAGGACTATGTGTATGCGATAGAACCAATTTCGATAGTCTCAAAAATTCCGTGGGAACTGTTTTTCAGGTGTTGTCTTGTTTCATTGTTTTTATTATTATTTTTATATATACAAAGAGAAATTTATTATATTTTTAATATTTAGATTCTTACCCAAGAAGATTGGAATATGGTTTTATTTAATGGAATGGCCCAAACCACACCTTGGGCTGCCTTATATTTTGTAGCATTAATGACATTTGGAAATTATGTTTTATTCAATCTTTTGGTTGCTATCTTGGTTGAAGGATTTCAAGAAAGCAAAGATGAAGAACGTCGATTGCTTGAAGATGAAGCAAGAAAGAGAGTGGAACAAGAAGAAAAAGAAAGGAGAAAAGAGCTTGAAATGTTGATTGCAAAAACAACGTCTCCAACTTATTTAATGCATAATAATGTAAATTCTGTTAAATGCACTTGTGGAGCAAATAATATTTCAACAGCTCGAATGCAAATTGAAAGACGAATTTCTAATGCTTCCAGAAGTCATGAAGAGAATATAGCTTCGGGATCACAATCACCCAATGTTAGCACTTCTCGAAGTATTGGCCCATCACATTTGCGTGAAGAACATCTTCGACCTCGAGCATCCTTATGTGAAATTAACCTTCTACCTGGCTCAACTAATCGTCCATTGAGATTTAATAGATCTTTACCATATGGAAATAATGAAAATTCTGATTCTGATTCAGATGATGAGAAAGAAAAAAAGAAATATGTATCTCGTCTCAATCGACATACATCTCTAGTTTTGCCAAGTGCTCATCGACTCATGGATGATATCAATGAACATAAAGTGACTAGACAAAGAATGAATAGCTGGGGCGGGTTGCATAGTCTCTTCAATCCACATTGTCCTATTCATGGAAGACGAGCATTGATCGAAGCTTACACCCGAGATAAATTAATTAAAGCCAGTCAAGAATTGCAACAAGCTTTGGTGGAAGAAGAAAAGCGAGCGGAAGAAAGAAAAAATACTCGCTTCCGTCGAATTCTTCGCCAAACTTGTTTTTATTCCCGGCAAGATTGCTCCCTTTTTATTTTCAGCCCAAAAAATCGCCTTCGAATTCAATGTTTACGTTTTACTCAAAAGAAATGGTTTGATTACACTATTCTTGTTTTCATTGGAATTAATTGCGTCACATTAGCTATGGAACGACCATCAATTCCACCAGGAAGTTATGAAAGATTATTTTTAACTATTAGTGGCTATATTTTCACTTTAATATTTTTCATCGAAATGACTTTAAAAGTTATTGCAAATGGATGCTTATTCGGAAGAGGCGCATATTTTAAAGATGGTTGGAATATTTTGGATGGACTTTTAGTTATTATAAGTTTAATCAACGTTGCCTTTGAATTATTAGTTAGCGGTGATTCACCTAAAATATTTGGAGTTATTCGAGTTTTACGATTGCTTCGAGCTCTACGACCTCTTCGAGTTATTAATCGAGCACCGGGTGTGAAACTTGTTGTAATGACTTTAATTAGCAGTTTAAAACCCATCGGAAATATTGTTCTAATTTGCTGCACATTTTTCATTATTTTTGGTATTCTTGGTGTTCAACTTTTTAAAGGATTGATGCATCATTGTGTTGGACCAGATATTTCTAATGTTACAAGCAAAATTGATTGTTTAGCAAATAAAAAAAATCGATGGATAAATCATCGATATAATTTTGATAATCTTGGCCAAGCTTTAATGTCTCTTTTTGTTTTATCAAGTAAAGATGGGTGGGTTTCAATCATGTATCAAGGCATCGACTCGGTTGGAATTGATATGCAACCAATTGAAAATTATAATGAATGGAGAATGATTTATTTTATTTCATTTTTACTTTTGGTTGGATTCTTCGTTTTAAACATGTTCGTCGGAGTTGTGGTCGAAAATTTTCATAAATGTAAAGAAACACTCGAAGCTGAAATGAAAGAAAAAGCTCGATTAAAGAGGCTAGAACGAAAATTAAAAAGAGCAGATGCAGATTATGAAAAAGAATATATTGCAGAAAAAAAGAAAAAAGAAAAACGTAATGAACCTTATTGGGAAAAATATGGACCATTCAGATTGAAAATGCATGGAATAGTAACATCCAAATATTTTGATCTTGCCATTGCAGCGGTTATTGGAATAAACGTTATTTCAATGGCTATGGAATTTTATATGATGCCCCAGGGTTTAAAATATGTTTTGAAAGCATTGAATTATTTTTTCACTGCAGTTTTTACACTTGAAGCTTCACTTAAACTTTTTGCTCTTGGGTTTGGAAGGTTCTTCGAAGAACGATGGAATCAGTTGGATATGTTTATTGTAATTCTTTCCATTGCTGGTATAATTTTTGAAGAATTTGAAGCTCTTGAATTACCCATTAATCCTACAATTATAAGAGTTATGAGAGTTTTGAGAATTGCTCGAGGTAAATTTTTAAAACTCATTTTTCGCGAACAAAAAAATTATAATTTTTTTTAGTTTTAAAATTATTAAAAATGGCCAAAGGTATTCGATCTTTACTTGATACCGTTGCTGAAGCTTTACCTCAAGTTGGAAATCTTGGTTCATTATTTTTCTTGTTATTCTTTATTTTTGCTGCTTTGGGAGTAGAATTATTTGGAAAGCTTGAATGTTCCGAAGATCATCCTTGCGATGGGTTGGGTGAACATGCACATTTTAAAAATTTTGGCATGGCTTTTTTAACTCTTTTCCGAATTGCCACTGGTGATAACTGGAATGGCATTATGAAGGTAAATAATAATCAAAGCTAAAAATTTATTTGACGAGGAAAATTATTATTTTAGGATGCACTTCGTGACGATTGCGATGTATCAGATCATTGCCAAACCAATTGTTGCGTCGATCCCATTCTTGCTCCATGTTTCTTCGTTATTTTTGTTTTAATATCTCAATTCGTTTTGGTGAATGTTGTCGTTGCAGTTTTGATGAAACATTTGGAAGAAAGTAATAAACGAGATGAAATAGCTGAAGCTAATGCGGGTATAACCGATACAGAAGAACTTAAAGCAGACACAGATATTGAAGAAACTGATGCTGAGCAACGAGGAGAATTGGTTAGTTCAAAAAAATATTATCTTTAAATAAATTATTTTAATTTATTTTAGACTCTTGCACATTTGGAAAAAGATTTGATTGAAGTTGAAGAGCAACTTGCAGAAGAAACTTTAGAACAGCATAATTCTGCTGAACATTCACCAAATGTTGATCAACGGTTTGCATCCGCGGCTGGAAGTTTTAGCCGCCGACGTCTTGGGTCTTCGAGTGTGAGAGAAAAAGATCACAAAATTGCTGGACCATCGCTTTCACTTCGATCCAAGCGAGATTCATTCAAAGAAGCTCTCACTGGTCATCGATCTGTTTCACCAGCTGGAAGAGAAATAGTTCCCCTTGCAACTTTATCATCCAAAGATGAAGATTCAACTGCATATGATTTAGATGAAAGTAGTGAAGGAGAATTAACTGATACGTATGTTCATTAAAAAATAATTTATTTACTATTAAAAACCTTGTTTTTTTTAGAAAAACCGAATTATAAAAATTACATTATTCCATAACACAAAAATCAAAAGACTCCCGCAGCTTACTCCTCTCTCAAAATTTCTTCACTTGAATTAAATAATAACAGTTTCTAAAATATTTATAAAAGTGCCAATACTTTCTTTTTTTGATGTCTTTAATTTGTAATTTTAAAGGTGGCTATTGATTTCTTTTTCTTCTTTTAACTGATCCACTTAATAATCAGTTTGGTGGAGTAATCCTGTAATTTTGTGCAAATACTGGTAAAAAGAAAATATTTTTGTAATACAATAACAAAAAAACAAATAAACAAAAAATTGTTTTTCTTTTACATTTTATTTTTTTAATAAAAATGCTCAATTTTTAAAAACAACAAAAAAAAAATTTACAATATTTTTTGTCTTAATTAAACCTTTGATGAAAAAACAGCACCTTTGATTAAAAAAAGACCGAGTGGAGGTGTCCTTGCTTCTGGCCAGAAAATAAAATAAAAAATTACAATCTTGTTGCGGTCGTCGTCGGTATTAAAATCTTTGATCATCCACATTCATTTGTGACAATCCTTTGTCAAGAGAAACGCGCGAACAACTCGCGCCTGCTGCCGCTGCCAATGAATTGAACCTGGTATTATTTTTGATTTTAATGATGCTTTTATTTTGGAATGGACGAGTTTAATACGTCGTACTCGATGCCGCTGATGATGCTCCTCTTTTAGATGATGACGACGATGATGGAGGTTGGGGAACATCAAAAGTTTTGATTAAAAAATCTTGTTCCTTTTTTCGCTTTTTTTCTTTCATTCTACGATTTTGAAACCAAATTTTTACTTGAGTTTCATTAAGATCCAATTGTTGAGCAATTTCGGTTCTGCGATTTCGAGGCAAATATTTGCATGTGTGATATTCTTTTTCCAATTCGGTTAATTGATGATTCGTGAAATTTGTTCGATTCGTCCCATTACTATCTGGAGTAGGTTGAATTGCTTTTCGACGAGGTACTAAAAAAATATGAAAATGTCATTATCAAGATTTATGTTTAAAAAAATTTTAAATGTTACTTTTTTTTGCCTAAGATTTTTTTTTGACTTTTTAGGAAATTAATAAATTCTTTAATAAAATATAAAAAAAACTTCCAAACTTGTTTTTGTAAGTTACTTTTTTTTATGCATCAAATAGTTTTGTTGAAATATTTGTGACTGGTTAGTTAAATAGTTAGTTAAGGTTCCTCTATTGCCTGCCGCTATCACCAACAAAAAAATTTTTTTTGGGTAGGCGCGCATAATTTGCTTTCTTTTCTTCTTTTTTTTAATTGACCGTATACACAGATACATCTGACGAATACGACGACGACAAATCGAAAAAAGTAAAGGAAAAGAAAAATAGATAATGGGCAGGCAGGGAAAGCAAGAGGGCAACCTTTTAAGTGAAGGATTTACGATTACTTAAATAAACCCAAATCTCGAATAATAATATAATTAAGTGATTAACCATTAAGCCATAGTAAAAAAAGAGAGGAGCATAAGGTGAAAAAGTTTGTTGAAGAATGCTATTCGAGGTCATCACCTTTTTTGAATGATTTACGATACCCCCGATTAAAAAATATTTCTTTATTAGAAGTCAATGGAAAAACAAAATAAAAAAAACCGAAAATTGCAGGTTATCCTTTAAAAAAATATATCTTTCCCATATTTTTTTTTTCGCAAGATTTTCTTCCAAAAAAATTTTACTTAAAAAAACAGGTGTCACTATTCTCATGAAAATTGATTGATGCTTCCAATCCACGAGATAAAAATAATTTAAAAAAAATAACTTTAATAAATTAAAAAAACGACAAACCTGGAGTTGGTTTTACAATAGCTCGCTTAACTTCCATCCATTTATATGTGTGAGCAGGTTGGCCATCTGAATTCCCATTATTTGCGTTTGCACGGCATCTACGAGTTTTTGGTGGTGCTCGCTGCTGTTGTTGAGGTTGTTGTGGTGGAGGAGGATTAGAAGATTGTTGAATATTATTATAAATAGATTCCGATGAAGTCCATGCATTGGAAGTCGAAGTACTGGGATACAATTGAGAAATATCTGGTTGCTGTTGTTGAATGGAAGATGTAAGTTGCATGAGATGATTATGGGATGGTAGCGGCGGCGGTTGTAAATCTCCACCACCACATTGTTGCGGCTGCATACTGTTTGTTTGAGCAACAGAGCAAAATGAAGAAGGAGTTGAAGCGGAAGAATAAACATTTGAAACTATCGAAGATGCCGAAATACCATAATGCGGTGGCGACCAAGGATCTGGAGAAGTAAAGCCTCCATTTGGAATATAGCCACCACCAGAATGATTATTATGAATAGGAGCCATTAAAATTGGTAAATGTGATGAAGGTGAATGCATTTCATGATAATACAAAGATGGTGGATGATTATTCGCCGATGGCGGAAATGAATCTGCGCAATTCATAACTTAACTAAAAAATGATTGGGAGTTATCCAAAAAAAGTAAAGGCAATGAATCAAATTTTTAAAAAAATGAATTAATCAAAATTCGCAACAATAATACCACGGCATTTATGAAAAGACCCCGAACAGATAATTACTTTTAAGAGATTGATTGTTATTTTTTTATTTTAAAGTTAATAAAAAAAAGCTCGTAAATTTTATTTGTTAATGATACCTGTCTCAATAAAGATGGCGCTGCACCATCATCATTAACAACAACATTGGCGGTTGTCCAAAATGAAAAGAAAAAAAGTTGGCAAAAGCCAATTTATAATAATAAATGGGGCAAAAAATACATTAGATGGGAAAGCAAATGAGACCACCAATAAAAAAACAGGAGGCGAAGAAAGCTAAATGCAGTTAAAAATGAACTAAAAAGGCGTGTTTTCGATTTTAACTACTGAACTGAACTTTCAAGTATGAGAGTGAGTCTCTTAATGCAAAGGCGTGGCCAATGAATTTGATTGGCAAAAACATCAAAGTTTTTCTTCTTCTTTCCGACGACAAACACAAACAACAGATACATATTTTCTTTTCAAGCGTTTGAAAAGACGATTAAGTGACTGACTGCCGATAGCGATATGTATGCGAATGTATATACTCCCAAATGTCGTATTTTCTTGCCAGCAGCGTTAAAAAAAATTTGTTTCGCCATTTGTTTTTGGAAGCAACAATCGCAACTGGTGAATGGAATGAACAAACGAGGCTACCACTTTTTTTCTTCAACGCGATAAAGAAATGTTCGACCGACGGCTGTTGCCAGTTAGTTCACTTTCTTTCAAAGTTTTTTGTTTCTTAGTTTAGTTGAAAAGAAAAAGATATTTTTAAAAGCTTAATTTCAAAATAAAAATGTTAAAAAAGTGAAGAGCAACAATAAGTATAACAAGAAGAAAATGTCAGCCTGCCTTCCAAAACAACGAACGACACACGTTCAACAAACTTTTTTTTTTGCTTACGATTGAAAGAACGACAGGCGCAAAATATCTTGTGCTCGTCCGTTGCTCGCCATCGTCGTCAAAATGACTGTCACTTTTTATTTTTATTTTTTTGACGCAGCAGCGTGCATATATATTCATTGCAACTACCGTATTCATCTTCTTCAAGGCTGACTGAAACACTTTTTTCTTCTCGTTTGCCACTAGGCAAAAAAAGAGAAAACAAAATTCTCATTGCGCAAAAAAGAAAGAAAAGGTTTAAACTATTATTATATTTTTATTTTTAAAAACAGAAGGCAAAAGAAAAAATGGAACGGGGATTTATAAAGCCATTCATTTTTATGATGGTACTTAAAAGCAAAAAATTGCACGTGCCAGAAAAAATAGCAAGAAAGACTTTCTCGATTCCAAGTAAATGGACGACGATGAAGTAGGAAAAAAAGCGGCAAAATTGCCTTTTTTAAAAAGAACGACAGCAACAAAATTTATGGCCTTAAAATTGTTGCGATCTTTTCTTCCCTTTTCTCCTTCTGTTTATCGTCGTCGACATCGTCGTTGTCGTTTAGCAATGGTGGAGTTAGTATTCTTCAAATGGCCTAGAATTCAAAGCTAAAAGAAAGGTTGAGGATAAATATTTTTTTCCCTTGTTTTCTTTAATCTTAAAAAGTGATTATTGCTTTTAAAGGTAGTTTAGTTTTGATCAATTATGATAGAGAAGTGTTGTTTGTAATAATAATAAAACTAACTACATATTCAACCTTGGGTGTTTTGAGTAGCATCAGCAGCAATAGTAGGAGCCACTATCAAAAACGCCGGTGACTTACGAGTACGACGACATCCATGATTGATTAATTGTTTATCTTTATTTGATATCGACTTTTATCGGTTCCAATATATATTAAAAAAATATGTATGTATAATATCAATAATATATATGCTATTCTCCTTTTCATCATAGGCGGTTTATAAAAACAGAGGGGGTAAACGCTCGATCATTATTTTTTGATATTCGCTTCAGCTTGATTTTTTTACACGAAAACCTTTTTTTACCTATCGATAGCTTTTTTATATTTTCTATTGCTTTTTTTGTAGTTATTTCCTCCACCCATGCAATTTTTTTTGTTCTGCTGCTCGATTTAAAAAAACTGATGCTGAAAAATGGTGGAGCATTTTTGAGTTAGCGAAAAAAAATAGAATGAAAAATTGCTTTTGTTTTGTGAAGAAAAAAAAAATGCTTTTGGCCTCTATTTTTTCTTTTTGGCAGAAGAAGAGCAAAAAAGAGGAGAAAAAATATTTTATGGTGAAATTTTTCAATCGACGTTAGTTACCCAAGTTTTTATATTTCTGGTGAAAAAAGAGAAAAGGAAAAATCACTTTTGTTTCGGTGATTTATATATATATATCCATTGTTAATCGGTATTTTTTAAAGCCTAAAATCTTATTTCTATTTTCCTTTGATTTTTTTATATCCTATCTTACATATATATTCTCATCGTGTTAGTCTTCTCTCAAGTATCATGTCTCAATCTCATCATCAAAAAGCTCATCATCTTCTTTACCCCGGTGAGGCAAAATATAAATAAAAAAATCCTCGAAAAGGACCGCTAAGAAAAAAAAATAGAGAGGAGATAATCGTGCGTGTTTATCCTAAAAGAAAACTCCAAAAACAGTATAGCTTTTATCTATCTAAAAACCGTGCCGAGTTTCGCTTTTTTGTTTCTTTTGTGTTTTCTCCGCTATCTTTTTTCTCTTTTGTGCTTGGTTGCTTTATTTGGCTCCATTGTGGCGGCATTTTATTTTTATTTTTTCAATTGGTTCTCTTTAAATGTCAAGGAGGATTGCCCCTTTGGCAAAAACCAAAAGATTAAAATCTCAGTAGCTTTAGTCAAATGAATGAAAATGGAACGAAACTAAAACTAAAAAAACTAAAAGTAAATAATACATTCTCATTTTAATGGGACATATAATTTTCGGTGATGGAGAAAGAAAAAAGTCATAAAATATTTCATTTTTTCGAACAACAAAGGTTGTTTCGTTTCATAAACCAAAATCTCATAATCGCTAAAAATTAGAGTCATAAAAAGTAAAAGGCAGTTCTTGTTGCACAAAAAAAATTCTAAAAAAGAAATATCCATATCGAAGAAAAATAAATTGTTGCCATTAGTCCCATGAGAATTATGATTCATGATGTTTTCTTTTATTTTGGTACATGACCCATTAAAAGCTTTGCTACACCCTTGTTTTTGTGTTTAGTAGATAAATTTCAAAGAAAAAGAAAAAAGCATTGCGCATTTTTTATAATTTTTTATTATGCTTGCCGCCGTTCATTCTTGCGGAACCTTTCCTATTATTCACTTTGAAAATCGTGGATGTAAGTAAAGCCGTCGTTGCTGCAGCTTTTTATTTTCCAAGAAAATATCCCGCTAATTTTTTTTATAGATTCATGGATCACTTTTTTGTGGACAGCTTCTGAAGTGATTGATCATTTTTTCTTTTCTGAGTTTTGCGGCATTTTTTTAGAAATAAAAATAAAATAAATAAAAGAAAGGGATGCCGCGCGGAACGAGCGAATGCTTGCTGGGAAGAATGTTATTATTTTGGCAAAAATAAAAGAAAGAATGAGAAGCGAAAAATGTTTCAATACAATATGTATATCATCGGTTGGTCGTTAATCCAATTATATAATTATAATATTGCTAAAAGAAAAGCCCGCGCAGAGATTAAAAAATCATAAAAAAATGGAAACATTAAAGTGCTGAAGAAAAAATAAACAAAGCATGAAAATATTGTTTTGGCAAAGTTTTTTTTTGGACACAACTATCATTAAACGCTTAATTAAAATTTTATAATCATTTAAACACAAATTTTAACCCGATTTTGCGCAGAAATAAAACACATCGAGAATTTTTTTAACGAGCCCGGAAGCGATAATTTTTTAATTAGAGGAGATAGAAACAAAATAACCAATTGCGGAAAAAAAACTCTCGAGGAACTATTATCGTTTCCTGCCTTCAAAAATGGGGGTGTCAATGATTTGACTTCTTTTTTTTATTTTAAGTTTAAAAGTCAGTGGCAAATTGTTACAGTATTTCAGTAAAGAAAAAATGAAATGTCAAAAACATCAACAAATTGCATAATTTTTTTCTTCTTCATCGTTTTCTTTAGAACAAATGCTTTGCTTTTTGATTTGAGTCGAGTTTTCGATTGTCAAAGACAAGTTTTGCATTTTTTTTCTTTTAAACTTTTTTTACTATCATTGAGTGAGAGTGAGCTCATTACCGTACTCAAAAATATTATTCCTCATAATTTCATAAAGGCGGATTGATGAGAGACGACAAGTCAAGTCAAATGAGTCTTGTCCACCTGGTTTTTGAAAAAGAACGAAAAATGGGAGCTTTTGGAAATAAATTTTTATTTGGCCAATAATGCTGTTGTCTGTTGTCGTCGTTGTTGCTAATGCCACTGCAGCTCAATTAAATAAAAAGAAAAAGCTTTTAAGATATTGCAAAAAAGAAAAGAACAGCCCTGTTTGTTGCCAATAATCTCTTTCTTTATTTTATTTTACTTTTTTCATCCTTCTTTTCGGTCGGAGTTTATTTTTTTTGGTGATGGGTGATTGTCGCAATATTTACGACTACGACGACAACGACGATAAAGAAAACGATATCCACCAATATTGCAAAAATAAAAATAAAAATAAAAAAAAGCAACAGTTGTTTCTGCTGATCTCCTTTTTTCTGCTGTATTCGATTTTTTCACCATCGAAAAAATTGAATGTATTTTTGCAACATCGTATTTTTATATCGTTGTTACCAGAAAAAGAAAGAATAAAGAAGGGTAAAAAAGAAGATTTAAAGTTGCTTTTTTTATTTTTATTTTGGGTGATCACCATCATTTGAAAAATGATAGAAAAAATAAAGCACCTATAAAAATATATGTACGCGCGATGACAACAACTCTAAATTTTTAACTGCACTGAAAAAAAGTTATATTGGAGGTTAAAAATACGACATCGAGAAAAACGAAGCGAAACTAAACTAAAAAAAACATTAATCAACATTTTTATTGAAGAAAATAAATATTGCAAAAGGCCTCTCTCTATCGATATATAGCTTTTTTTCTTTCTTTTTCATCAATGAAGAAGACAAAGAACAACAGATGACAATCAGTGGTGTAGATAGAAAAGAAATGAGAATAAACGACGATGGCGATGTCCTCTAAAAACTTTTATTCCATTCATTTTGCTAGTTTCTTAATTTTTCTTGCTATCAAAAATCGGGTAACTTTTAAGTTTAAATTTAGCAAAATTTTTGAAACGAGCTTCTTCTAAATATTTTTTTCTTTAAATTTAAATTTCAACTTTTTAGTTTTTTGTTTCTTCTGTTTTTCTTCTTCTCTTTCCTCTCCAGGGGTCACAAAACCCAACCAACCATTTTTCATGAACGATAGATATATATAATAAAATAAAGAAAAACGACGTGATTAATGGGCCTCAAAAAAAAGAAGGAAATACAAAATGTTTAAGTTTTTTTCTTTCTTTTTTTCTAGTCAAGGAAATACATACAAATATGAACAGCAGCCAACGCGCAGGCAGCAGCAAAAAAAATGAACGAACGCTTGCTTTTTTACAATTTTGCATATCAAAGTATTTTTTTGGTTTGAGGAGTTTAAAAAACATTGCTATCCTTTTTTGTCCTTGATTGATTGAATGGAAATGTTAATGTCTTACTAACTGATTTGCATAACAAATTGAGGAGAAGAAAAAAAACATAAAGAAACTCATCTCATTTTTTTTTCTTTTTTATTCTGCAAAAGAAGCAACCCTTTTTTTAAATTCACCTCAAAATTAAATAAAACTACCCATATTTTTTGATGGGCCACTTTTCTTCCATATTTAGTTTTTTTAATCTGTTTCTAAATTTGTTGCTTCTCATGTTTTCAAACAATGATGGCAAAAGGCAGTGCAAAATAGGTATTATTTTGCCAACAATATACCTATTTTAATAAAGGCAGATCAACTTTTGGAGAATAAACAATAAAATAAAGAATGGGTAAAAAAAGACATAAAGAAGAAGGTCGATGATGCCGGAGCGGTCATAAATCTGCCTCTGCCTTAGCAGAATCGTTTGAGTTTGCGCACATGTTCGCCGTTCAAAACCATCACCGACGAGGAAAAAGAGGCGGTTGTGTTTATTTGCCAAAGGCTCGAACATTCACGGATGTCGTAGATCTTTGTTGAGGAAAAAGAAAGTTTGAAGAATGGAAATTTTGATTTCACTGTTTGAAAATATTTTTTTACCCAGCATTTATCGATTTTATTGAGTATATTTTAATTACAAACAACAACATTATTTTTTCTTCTCCATGATTTTTTAAAACTCCGTTGAATCATAAAACCTTTTTTCCATCCATCTTTTTAACGCGTTTTTCTCCCTTTTTTTACCTTCCTCTCTCTTCTTATCAAAGGAAAAATCCAATATTTTTATGTTTTCTTTTACTTCTTTTTTTGACTGGTTTCGCTAAACTCTATTTTTTTCTTTTCTTTTTTTCTATCTGCATTTTGCACATTACCACTTCTGACTGATTCAAAAAGCTTATCACACAATTAGCGAGAAAAGTAGTAATAGTACTGGCATTCTTTTTTTTTTGACTCAATTTTTTTTTTGCTGCAGCATTTGCTGCTAATTCAATTGAATTAAAATTGCAACATACATACTTTATGTTTCTCGATTTGTTTGTGTTTTTTATTGCCGCGATTTTTTTCTAATTCTCGCTTTTGATCCTTTTTTTGAAAGGTATTTGTGTGTTTTTTTTTAAAACTAAAAACAGACTCTTTTTTTGCCAAGGATAAATTTATTTTTTCAATATTGTGCCCAAATTGACGACAACTAAAAATTATTATGTGAGTAGGCAAAAAAAAGAAGAGAGAACAAAGAAGAAACGACAATGAAATAAAAAATGGGATTGGAGATTTTGAGTTTTAACAAATGTTGTATGGCGATGCCAGATGTCTCACATTGCGCATCGCTTTCATTTTTTTCCTTTCCTTTTCTTTGCTAACAACAAAAACACAATTGACGACAACAATATTTTCTTTTTCCATTTTCCGCGTTCTCTTTTTTTACACTTTAACTTCATTGAATTTATTTTATTTATTGACGAATTACTTATTGGCTCCTGATCTCCGAATTTACTTTAACTAAACATCTAACCCTGTAGCCGTGCGCTTGTATTAATTATTAAGGGATATAAGCTCGCTTCTACAGGCCTAGATTTCGGTTATTATTATTGATTATTTACAAAAACTACTATGTTTATTTTCAAATTATTCGAATGAACGGCTAATTATTCTATTATTTTTCCCTCAGGTCTGTTTTAATTACAATGCCTTTAAAGTTTAAACTATATCAAATAGCACACATTTAGCTTTAAAATTACTGTTTTTGTTGAAAAATAATAGGCCATTTAGAAATTAATTCTTCTGGATCTTCAACAAAGATATAAATAATTCTTTAAAAATTTGAAGCGTTTTTGGAAAAATAAAAATAATGAATGGTTGCATGTCACTGCTGTAAATTGAATAGGGCCATCATCATATTCGCTTTTTATAATTTCATCAAAAGTTTTAATAATTTCAGCTTCAACTTCTCCATTGTCTAGCTTACTAAAATATTTTAAATTTTTTGGATAAGAAATAGAATCCAAATTAAATTATTAAAAGAGCAAAAATAATAGGATGCTTGAATTAATAGAAACTTTTTTTATTGCTAATTGGTAGTTTTCTTTAAAAATAATCTTCAGGCAATGTTTTGTTTTTATTACCCTTAATTATTACAAATAAAAGTAATTTTCAAATATCATAAAATATCAATCATGTTACGGCAATAGAAATGGATTAAATAAGTAACAAACGACAAAAAAAGGCAAGAAATCAAGATTCCTTTTTTTTTGCTTCTTTTATTTTTTGCCCATCATTTTTTACTCATCATGTTTTGAATGTGTGAACACATTACCTCTCTTTTTTAAAGCCACAATCGAAACTTTTATTCTCTCTCCTATTTGTGTTGAAAGGAAAAAAAGAAGATTAGTCACAGGAAAGAGTGACATCGATTGAGTTTTTTATTTTTCCTTTTATTATTATTATTGTTGATTTATTTTTTGATTACCATTTACGTCGTTTTTTGAATATTTTATTTATGATTGCTTTGAGCTTTATTTTTTGTTTTGCTTTGATCTCTTCATTTTTCTCGAACATTGATAACTAAAAAAAACCAGACCAATCATGTTGGGCAAAATCTTTGTAGGCAAAAAAGTAACAACACCAGCAGCACCCACAAAGCAAGAATATATTTGCAAATTACCAACAAGTCGGAGACCTTAATCGTCAAAATGGTGCTTTACTCGATAGAATTGCTGATTTGGAAAGCAGACTAGAAGCTTCCCAAAATAATTTGGCTAGTTACGAAGAAAGAATTGAAGCAATGGAACGGGAGAATAGCCTCGATAGGCTTGAATGGAACTTTCAGTCATCGGACTCAGAAGAGCTATTTACTGTATCTATGATTTTGCTTAAACGGAAGAAAGGTATGATAAAATCTTTATTCTTTTTGTACACATTCATCTTGATTAAGTAGATGAATGCATTATTAAAATTTATTATTTTTTAACCATAAAACAAGTTTTTTGCAACAACAAAAAAAGCGTTCTCCGATAAAACAATTTAAAACCAAATTTCAAAGGAAGAAAAATTATGGGATGCTTGAATTAAGAGAAAGAAAGTCTTCTTTAGTTTGATATTCACGTTGGAGTTGGTGAAGCATTCGAAGAACAATCGCACATCCAAACGCACAAATGACTTCAATGGAGGTGAGGAAAAGGACAAATGCGGCTACTTGAAGAGCTAAAAAAAAGTATGTAATTTTCTTATTTAAAAAATGCTATGAAATTAAAAAAAAATTTTACATGTTCGGTTATTTTGAAGACGTTTTACAATCTCTGGGAAGATTTGCCAAGCAATGAAGGATGCTTCCAAAACAAAAACAATCTGAAATACGAAAAAACATAATTTTGGAAAATATAATTAATAAACATACGACGCCAAGAAGTAATAATTTATACAATCGTACACGTGCAATAGCATGATGATAAATAATACATGCAAAACATGGACCGAGAATCATTTTGATAATTACAAATGCTGTAGCAACATAATCAGTGGAATTTCGTTTAAAATCACGCATATAAAGAGCAAAAAAAGCTCCTCCACCAAAAGTGTTCCATAAACATACGAATGCTAAGGCAATGAGACATTTTGAGGACATCTTCATTTCTAAAAAAAAACAAAGGAAAACAAAGATATAAAAAATTTGTTGAAACTCGAGGAAAAAGTATCCACGATTTCTCAATATAAAGGAACAAATAGAAATTGAATTAAACAAATTTTAATAAACTTCGAGCAAACTACATCAACAAGAAAAAACAAAGAAAAATCAATAAAGCATTTTACATTTCTTTTTTTAATGACAAACAGCTTTTTTAATATTGAACGGAATGAAGGTATGATAAAATCTTTATTCCTTTTGTACGTATTTATCTTGGACGAAGCTGGGTGTAACACTATTTAAAACTTGTGATATTGAAAAGAATTTTTAAACGGATACAATGTTTTTGGATGTTTTAAAAAACAAAAGAGTCTTTCACGGGTTGGATTATTTGAAAAATAAAGCAATCAAAATATTGGTACCCGAAAATTCAAATGAAAAAAAATTGTAGTCATTGGTTATGCAAAGGAAATAAATACAATTATGCGTAGTATTAGTTTCAAAAAAAAATAAAAAATTTATCATATTCTGGATCTAATATAATACCCGAAGCTTCCAAATTTTTTAAGCTTGACTTAAGTACGTCTACTTTTTCAAATTTGGGTCAATCATTCATTATCTTCACCCTTTTAGAACTCAAGTTAGATTAAAGCGAACCTTAGAGGCAAGCTTTTAATAGCTCCAAAGATTCATTTACTCTGAAGGGAAATTTTGACGCATGCTAAATCTTTTGATGATTTTTTATATCAAATCATTTTATTTCTTCTAATTTATCATCGTTTTTTATTTTTATTTCAAAAACTTGAATTTCTTATAATTTGCTTCAACTTCATTACCTTTTCGTTAATTTTCAATGATTCCTCCTGCATTTTTACTAAATATTCCTAAATTTTATTTTCCATCTGCACTCTCTTTTCCATCTTCACGGCAATGCCCAAAGGCTCCAAAAGTGAATAATAAAACAGCTAAACCTTTAATTGATTGGTTTAATTCTCATATTTCCTTTCCATATCCAAATTGTTACGAAATAGAAACGTTGAAAAAGCTGACTGGATTCACGAATACACAAGTAAGATTTTTTATTTTAATGTTTAAACCTTATATTCGTTTCATTAAACGAAAAATTTTCTTAATAACTGTTTCATTTTTTAGCTTGGTGATTGGTTTAGAAATCATCGGCGAAATTATAAAAAGAAGATAAATGGTAAAATTCCTTGGGAAAGACCATCGTTAAGTGAAAGTATGACCAAAATTTTTACCGATAGTGATATTTCTCAGACAAATTCTGAGTCAAGATCTTCATCGATTTCCCCTAGAAAAGATCCAAGCTCTCCCTGTAAAGAAACAATTTCTCCATGCCCATCTCCAATTGTTCCAACATCACCTTCAAAATATAATAAAAAAAATTTCACTGCCGTCGTCAATCCATCCACATCAGTTGGCAAAACTTATCCTTCATTTCCTATGGCATATAACAATGCTATTTCCCACCAACTTCAAATTCAATCTAAAATTATTCATCTTTTGGAAAATTGGTTTGCAGCTCATCTATCTTTTCCATTTCCCAATGAACAAGAAATACAAAAATTGAAGCAATTATCGGGACTTAATCAAGCTCAGGTAAATTACTTTTCATTACAAAAAAATTTTGAAAGAAAAAAAAATTGTGCCTAAATTTTGACATTGTTAATTTGGCTTTTTTTTAGCTCGATCAATGGTTCAGTCATCGTCGGTTTTATTTTATGGAGCAGAATAAAGGTAAAGCACCGTGGTTAATGCCATCAAGAAATATTTTCAAACGAAAAAGAAATGCATTTGAAAATGATAGTAGTGATAATTCTTCGGCAGATTCTTCATCTTCTTTAAGTCCATCTTCCGACATTTTAAGCTCCGTTGAAAATTTTGATTCGAGTGAAAAACAACGCTCTTTCGTTTCAGCAGCTAAGAAAGAAAGTAAAGGTAAAACATCCAACAAAAATTCAGTTTCTCCCCCATCTCAAAAGCGTAAAAAGTTTGATGTGATAGTGATAGAATGAGCCATTAAATATGTATGTAATTAGTTGAATTTATTCTTCGTTTTATTATTGGTCTATTTTGTAATCTTTTTTGTATATATATATTTTCCAATTTGTAAATTTATTAAAAAAGCATTTTATTTTTTAACTTTTTTTATATCAGGATCATTGACATCTTGAAAATGAGTGAATTCTTTAGGTAAAGAAATTGCATACATTCGTTTTCGAAATATTACCCATAAACACACAGTTATGCTTATTACTATGATGACAAAGTTCCATGCCCATCGTGGACCATAAAGAATATACATTTCACTGAAACATTCCAAATCAAAGATTTTTAAAAAAATTGTGAAAGGATGGTTACCTAATAATTATTGGACCAATCATACGTGCAAGACCACCCGAAGTTTGAAGGAGGCCTTGTTGGGTTGCTTGTGGTCGAGGACCTATGATTTTTGAAAACAAAGTATTGAGCGAAATATTAATATTTGAAAAACATGAAGCGCAGAATACAACTTGAGCTATGTAATAAAGATACACATTTACAGGTTTTATTGTTTCACACCAAGTAAATTTAGTGGCATTACAACCAACTAATTCTGTTCCATTATCTAATAACACATCTAAAAAAGCAGATAAAAATTGCATTTTGAAAAGCTAAACAAACCATTTTCATAAATCACGAGATGTCCAGGAAGAAAAGGCCATGAATAAGTTATAAAAAATAATATTAATAATCCAATCAAAGAAGTAATAATCACTTTTCGACTGTTTAAAATTCGGCCTAAGTTGAATTTGATATAAGAAGTGTAAGTTACAAACGCTAAAATGCTTGCACAGAATTGTGCTATGGCACCATATTGAATTACTTGAGTCGCAGTCCAAGCAAACATGGTCATTGCCAAAGGTGTTCCAATCCTTAAAAACATATTGGGCTACTGTAAATTTTGTAGTAAAAGCTTACGATTCAAAATTAGTGATAACAAAAATTTGACAAAATCGAGTTATATAACAAACAAGAACTGCCACTTTATCGTAAGGTGGCACAATTGGGTCATTATCATTCTTAAAATGGCGCCTTTATTATGGAACCAAATTATACACTTACCTTTTTGCCTTTTGAAGGTGTAATACCAATCATATTTTCAACAAAAAAGAAATGAATCAAAAGTCCTCCAACAATATCAATGAGACATGCAGCTGCAGCTGGAGCAGTATAAATATTAAAAATTAAATTTTTAAATAATGGAAACCCTTCAGTTCCTAATGGAACAAATATTAATTGTAAAGCTGGACCAGTAATCGTTCCAAGTGCCATTCCACCAGTAACATATGCAATGGCTTTAGAGCGATCAGGACCCGTGGAAGCTGTAGCTGCGTATGCGCGAAGCAAACTAATATTTGCTTTAAAAAAAACTAGGTATAAGGATTTTATCATACTTAAAATTATCTTTACCTGATCCAGCTCCCGTAATTAACCTTGCTAACAGAACATAAAATTTCCGTTAAAATGGAAAAAGTCCAGTAAAAAAATAAATTAAATTTCCAATAAACATTAAAGTAAGTCCAAAATATAATGATGGTGAAGTTTTTCGAACTTTGTTAGACCAATATCCAACGATGGGACTTGCAATCATTTGACCAATACTATAGCCTGAGATAACAAATCCCAAAAATGCTTCATCCGTTGTTGTATCGATCAAAAATGTGATTCGAAAGTTTATCAATATTGAGGTAAGCAAAAAGCCTACAGTCTTTAAATAAGGCCATATTGAAGTGAGATAAAGTGAAAATTGTACTGCGCCCACATAAGTTATGGTTGCTGCAACATAAATCGAAATCCAATCCGTTTTTAATTTAGCATCTGCATCAGTTTCTGAAATGCCAGTTACCTCCTTTGAATCTAATTTTCCTTCAAGAGGGTTATCCGTCGATCTACAATATGGCGTCATTTTATCAATCATTCATTTACTCCCACTTTGAAATATAAAACAACGAAAAGTGAAAGTTAAGATCTGCACAAAAAAATGAAAAAACTACTCCAAAAACTTTTTAGGATTTGCATATTAATTTATGAATAATGAATGCTTTTTAAAAAAAACTCACATTGGAAGGCTTGCATATTCGACCTTTTTGAATTCTGACATAATAGAAATCAACAATTGTTTTTTAAAGAAAATGACGAAATTTTGCAATAAATAAAAATGTGCAAATTAAAACTTTTTAATTCTTTAAATAACATACATCCATCCTAATAAATAATCAGCAATTAAAAGCGGCGCATTGTTTAACAACAAAATAAAAAAGAAGCTTCAATTAAAACATAAAAAAAATTTGATGAAATAATTTTTAGATAGACGACGCACCATTGCTAACTAACTTTTACTTTCATTTTTTAGCTGCTTTGTTGATTTCTCATGCAAAAGCAGTGCAGTTTCAACAACACCCGAGAGAGAAGCTTATTATTTTTGTTGTGGCTTTTTATTTTTTTATTTATTTTTTCAATGAGCAAAGAACGCGGGAAATGCCTTTTTTTCTTTGAAGTTAGTCTTTTTAGGCTTTTGCTCCTTGTCTTTTATTCAATAATATTTTTGTAGTAAACATTAAAAAACGAGATCCACAATTTTTAAAGTTTGAAATTCAATGCTTTTTCATGTTTCTTCTTGTCTTGTTACTTTTACTCAAAAAACATATTCGACCAATAATTTTGTTTAACTTTAATCATATTACACATAAAAGTAATTCTCAAAAATAATTAAAATGTTCATAATGCATCAAATCAAATAAGCAACAAACAATAACAAAAAAATGCAAGCAACCAAAAGCAATCAAATTCCTTTACTATGCTTGCTTCTTTGATTTTTTCCCATCATTTTTACTCATCCTGCACCGAATTAAATGCGCGCACACATTTTCACTTCTTTTTTTGCAGCCACAATCGTCGAACCTTTTTTTTGCTCCTTTCCTTTTTGTGTTGAAGGAAAAAAAGAAGAAGATTAGTCATAGGAAAAGAGTGAGATCGATCGCGGTTTTTATTTCCCTTTTATTATTGTCGCTGTATTTTTTGATTTATTTTGTTTAGCATAACAAATACCTCAATCTTGTTTTTTTAATAGGGTAATAACATATTCTTGGCTGATATGTTCATTTTACAACAATACAACATTGGTGTGTATGAATTTTTACAACGTCAATTTTCAAATGCTAAAAATGGGTATTTATTTCTATTTTACATTCCTTTAATGTCTAATTCTTATATTTTTTAGAGGTAAACCTGAAAACGTAGAAAGTACTATTCCTGATTTTGATGGAGCTCAATATTATCTCGTCAACAAAGGTGATAACAAGAACATTATTTTGGTATGTCTTTAACTCCATCTTTCTTCTCTTACCTATATTCTCTTTTCTTGCAGGTTAGCTTGAGTATTCGTTATTATGAAGAACTTAAAAGTCATGGATGTGATGCTTTTCTTCGATCTGAATATGCTGGATATATAGAACCTCAACCTTTTGATAAGAAATACAACGTTACTTTGTCGTTTGATCTCACAAAGCTCCCAGATGATATCGATGCTTTAGCTTTGAAGGCTGCTCATTTGAAACGTAATTGCTTTGCTTCAGTTTTTATCAAATATTTCGATCTTCAATCAAAGTTGGAAAAGGGTGAACAAGCTGATCATACTCGTGCTGTTATTCATTATCGTCCTGATGAAACTTTGTTAGTTATATCTTTCGCTTTCTTCTCTTTTAATAGAAATATTTCAGGTATATCGATGCTAAAAATGATCGTGTCACTGTTATCTTCAGCACATTGTTTAAAGAAACTGATGCCGTTACTGGAAGATTATTCTTACAAGAATTTGCTGGGAAAGGATCAAGTCAAACAGCTCCTCAAGTGATTGTACGGTTACGTGAACCTCCTACAGAACTTGGAAATTGTAAAGATGCTTTGGTTGGAGACAATGTTGGATATATTACTTTTGGTATGCTTTTGGTTCTGCATTGGATTCGTTAATACTCATATGTTTTAGTTCTCTTTCCTCGTCATACAAACCAGAAAAACCGAGATAATACTATTGATCTCCTTCATATTTTCCGTGATTATTTGCATTATCATATCAAATGTTCGAAGGTAAGCTTACATCTTTGTGAAAGGTTATATATGTGTATTGTTTTTAGGCATATTTGCATGAGCGATTCCGTCACAAAACTGCTGATTTCTTGAAAGTATTGAATCGGGCTAAACCATTAAGCCAAGAAAAACATGTTACCATCGATGGACGTACTTTTGTTATGGATCGAAAGAATGAATCTTAAATCTGCTAATGCTCAATTTTGCTCTGTGTGTGTGCTTTTTAAATTATTTATATCCACCATGTAATTGTTATATTTATTTCTATGGTCTCTTTTAATACAAAATTTTGTACTCATTATCGTCCCTTTACTTTTTGCTTTTACTGCAGTTGTCTAACAACAAAGATCTAGTTTATCAATGTTTGTGAAAGCATTATTAATTTTTTTCCGCTACCTATTTAACTTCTTCATTACAGTGAAGCTACTAAATGCTTTAACTTAGCATATTAAAAATATTTTCGTGAGCAAATATGATAGAATCTTAAACTTATGCCGTATCATAAAAACAAAACCATCTTTAACAAAAAAAGTTTAAAAAGAAGCCATCGTTCAAACCTCAAACACAATTGTCGCGCAACTACAATAGCTGTAATCGCTTTACTATCCACAACACTTATGTCATATAAACCCAGTTTACCAGTAAAATATTACATGAGTGTCAGAAAAGAAGGTTAATTCCTCGGTGTTTTATCGTCATTGCCTAATGTTAAAAAAAGAAGTGTTTTTTTTTTTTGAACTAGCATCATGCAAAGTGAGTATTTTTATTCTTTCAATTCTTCATCAAGTATGTGAATAAACTCTAAACAATGTTATGGTACTGTTATATAGTAACAGCCCTTGCCTTGTCACGAAATGAAAGAAAAGCCGCCAACTTAGCTAACCAAACAACATCCCTTCCACAGATGAATAAAATTTCTTTAGCAAATTAATACTAACAAAACAATTAACAGTAAAAACAATGCATTTATTGAAAGTAAAAATAAAATCATGGCACAATTTAAACAATACATATCAAGTAAACAAAAAAATATCGCAAAGAAAAAGATCATAACAAAAATTTTGAAATACATCATCATGGATCATTATTTCTTTGTTGCTTCAAGAGCTTTGATAGTCTTTGTAGATTCTGCAGCGTTAGCAGCCATCTTAAAAACATTTCTTACGGTACCCTAAAACAAAGAGTATGCTTTATATGTATATAGAAAGAAAACAACGAAAGCTTACATCATTTTTAACGACAGAAGTACATTCGATGTATCCATAACATCCCATTTCTTTAGCCATTTTACGACGTTCATCTGAGCTATGAGCTTGTTCGCTTTGTTGACCACGCAATAAATCACTTTTGCATCCAACAATGATGATTGGAACCTTCTTATTCATTTGACGAATCTAAAATTTGAAAAAAAGGATAAGTAAATAAGAGAAACAAAAAAGTTAACTAACTTCATCAATCCATGTTTCTTTGAGATAGTTGAATGATTCAGGGAAATACAAAGAAAAACAAATGAGGAAAACATCAGCTTTGAAAGATTTGATTGCGGTTGTATGTGTATCATCACTTCAAGTATCAAAGATGTTAAGAAGTATCTAAAAAATGTATCATGTTAGTAAAGTACAATTATACAATTAACATAACATACTTTTTTACTATCTTCATTATCAATAGTTTCGTCGGCGAATCCTGCACAACAGTTACCAATTTCTGTAGATTTTGCGAATTCAGAAGCATCACCATGGTCACGGAAAGTAACAGCTAACATTGATTTACCAGTTTTTGAATCTCCAAGGATCACAGTATTGTTCTTGTTTGAGTGCATTTTTCTTTTCTATAAACGTAAAAAATAAAAAGAGTACAAAAACACGAAATAATAAACAATGATGGCTCAAAAAGGTAACAAAGTTGGTGAAGACGGAAAGAAAAGAGTGATTAAGACGATAAAAGGGAAAACCACTTGGGTTGTTACAAAAATATGGCGGTAAATATTAAATATATTAGTTATAACAATCAAAAATAAAAACCACTATCAAAAAAAAAAACAAACGGAAGGATGAAATCGACAATCAAAAAAAGTAAAGTGCAAGTTTTGAATCAACAAAGAAAAAAAATGGTCTAGCTTTTTTTCGTCGTGAGATTTTTTTGGGATTTTTTTATTTAAAATTTTTTTTTAATTTCGGCTGTTAGAACACATTTCATTTGATTTATTCATAACTCTTTTTAATTTTATATTGATATTCAGAATCTGCATAAAAAATTGAATCGCTTAGCGTCGAACTTAGTAGACATAGAGGACATTAAAAAATTAAAAATAAAGTGATTAGAAATTTTGTTATTTTCATGCGCTTTCAAATGTTCTTGATAATATTACATCTAGCTTCGTCACAAGAAGAATGTGTACATAAAAAAATAAAGATTTTATCATATCCTCCTTCCGTGGAATACAAAAAATCTGTTAGTCATTGACAAAAAAAAGAAGAAGTGTAAAATGCAATTTTATTTATTTCTTTCTTGTTGAATTAGTTTGCCCAAAGTTGTTTAAATTTTATTTAATTCACGTTCTTTCTTTTCTTTTACAGTTGGAATTCATGGATACATTAAACTCGAGTTTAAACAAAATTTTATACCTTGGATTTCTTTTGGTTTTTTTGCAATGAAGATGTCCTCAAAATGTCTCATTGCCTTAGCATTCGTATGTTTATGGAACACTTTTGGTGGAGGAGCTTTTTTTGCTCTTTACATGCGTGATTTTAAACGAAATTCCACTGATTATGTTGCTACAGCATTTGTAATTATCAAAATGATTCTCGGTCCATGTTTTGCACGTATTATTTATAACAATGCTATGGCCCGAATTCGATTGTACAAATTATTACTTTAAATTTTGTATGTTTCAATCAATTATATTTTCATAATTTTCATTTTTTGGATTTCAGGTTGTCTTTATGCTTGAAGCGTCGATCATTGCTAGGCAAATTCTCACTGAGCTTTTGGAACGTGATCAAGATAACCGAACTCGTAAGGTTTTTATTTATTTCATAGTATTTTTTCAAATAAGGAAATCATATGCTTTTTTTTATCTATTTGGGAGGTAGCATTTGTTTTTTTTTCTTACTTCCACTGAAGTCATTTGTGCCTTTGGATCTGCAATGGTTCTTCGAACGCTTAATAAACTTCAACGGGAATATCAAACCAAAGAAGACTTTCTTTCTCATAACTCTTGCATTCCATAATTTTTGTTCCCTCAAAATTTACTTTAAATTTTATTATATGAGACGTTTTTCGAGCAGTTTCTGTTTCATCTCTAATTTGTTTCGTAAAATATTCATTTTTTATGAGCATTCCCTAAATTTTATGTAGTTTGAAAATATTTTCTTGCTTTATGGGAGCTGCTGTTGTTTTTTTTTTTGCGAAATAAAAAGTTTACACAATAGGTTTGGTGAACTTGCTTGGAGTAGTAGTTACCAAATGTTTAAGAAAAAGGAAGATATTAGAACAAAAAACAAAAAAAAATAGGCAAAAGGAATTTGATTGTTTGCGTTTTTTGTTTTTGGGTTTATTTGATTTATTTCTTTTGTAGCTTTATATGCTTGATATTTTATAGTTTTTGTTAGTGTACGTATAACAATAATTAAGGTTAATAAAAACAAAACATTGGCTGAAAATGATTTTTGAAGAATTTAAAAAATAACTATTTTTGCTCTTTTAAAAACTTGTAAATCAAATGGAAGCTGGAGTAGCGGTAGCTGAAAAATGAAAGCGGCGATGAAGATTTTTAGTTAATTTGAAAGTAATTTTACTTAACCCAGTTCCCGTAATTAACTCCAAATTTACAATTGATATTTGTGCCATTAGGAATTGAAGTTTCTCATCTATTCAAAAATTTAAATTTTAATATTTATAATTCAATAATTGTAAGAATCGAGCAAGTTGCGGCCAAAAAATTTTTTTTTTTCATTTTAAGGTATCACAATTTGAACCCAAAAGTTTATCACTTAACGAAACTCGAAATAGCAACATTTTTGACATTTGGTTTACTCATTCTGATTATACCGTAAACAAATTAGGATAATTATGAATTTTTTTAACAAATTTTCATTGACCATTTTAAATACATATACAAAATCAATAAAATAGTCCTTTTGGATTGAATTTTTACTTTTAAAGCTTTATTCCTTCATATTTTTTAATGTTATTTTTTTTAAATGAAACAAAAATATTGGTTTTTTCCCGCATTTTCTTGGTTCTGGTATACTTTCTGTGCCATGGCAATTTTTTCAAACTTTTTATGTCTTTCCCATTAAAACCAAAGCACTTTAAAAAAGGACAAAGTCGACCAACAGACAGACTAACTAACTATTGATTGTTTTGATGCAAGAAAATGTGCTAAACCTTATTAATAGGCACAACAACATATTTGCTTTTGTTTGTTAAAAATTCTCAAAATATTTCTTTTAATTTTTAGATTATAAAAGATATCAATACTTTTATAAATTGCTTATTTTATTAGTAAAATATATTAAAAATGTCATTTTCTCCTTCTCTAAATTTAGAATATTCTTTCCAATCGCCTCGTCGTCAAAGCTTTTCACTGCCATCAGATGTTATCACAATGATATTAAACAATTGTGATTCTCCACAAAGTTTTCAAAAACTTCTAAAAACTTGCAAATATTTTTTTCTTAAAAAGAAAGTCATAGTTCTTGATACTACTACTAAATGGTATGTGGGTGCTATGGAATATATTGTCAAAAAGAATGAAGATAATACGGAAGTGACACAAAATTTCCTCAAAGACTTTCAATATTGGTTAAATGGAAGATTTTTCATGGTGAAACTTTCCCATTACTTAAATTTTGTTTATCGAAGTAATATAAAATGTTTTTTTTGCTACGGGTGGTTACAATTACACATTTGATGAAATTTCTTTTTTAATGGATAGCGGAGATATTGAAGAAATTTGGTTTCATGGTGTCAAAATAAAGTATGCAGATGGAAAACCAGTAACCATCGATGCTATCTTATCAAAAACTCCAAAAATTCGAAGATTTCTCTATTACCATTACAATGAAACATTTTCTTCAGAAACTTTTGAAAAATTGTGTTGCCTTCAATTTATTAATAAATTTGAAACGGTTTCATTATACATTACTCAATATCCATTACAAAATCCAAATCTAAATGAAATCGATCCCAAAGTTTTTTGCAAATTTTTAGAAAAGAATCTCGCACATTCAGCTAAATTTTTATATATTGAATTCGATTGTCATGTTTCTAACTTTGAACATTTTCAAACTTTTGTAAATAACCGTTTTCAAAATAATGTAAAAATTATAATGAGAAATTTTCGTGATTATAAATAATGCTTTTTTTTTATTTTTTTTAATTTTTTTTTTTTCATGAGTAAAAGAGTATAAAAATTCGAATTTAAGAGTTTTCATCTTAAGAAATCTTTTAAAACATTTTTTTCTTCAATTTTAAATGATTTTTTATAAAGTTGAAAGATGATAACGAATTTAAATGATGATTTGTTATTTTGCGAAAATAAATTGATTCTTTTTTTTATATATTATAATTAAAGAAAAAGCAACAATAAAATTTTGTGAAGTAGAAAACAAATTAATAAAGGCGGATTTTTTGAGATAAATGGTTGATATGATATCAATTGTAAGGACACATAATTAATGGCACACGCTTTATAGCTTTTTAAATCATCCATTAATATGAAAACTTTTATCAAAGGTCCGGAAGAATTTTGAAATAAACCAATCCAAATAGTTTGACATTTTGGGAAAAACTTTAGTCGCTATTTTCAAATTGGTTCCAAAAAGCCTTTGTTAAATTATTACGTTTGGATTTCTTTCAATTCCATCATTATTTTTACAAATATTAAACTAGGAGAATAGGTAAGTTAGGTGATATAATCATGCTTTGTAATTATTATCGTCTCTTTACTTTTGGCACTTTTTGCTTTTACTGCTATTGTGGAATAAAAAAGATCTAGTTAATCGATCTTTATGCAAGCATTTTTATATTTTTATTTTACTTATTTTACTTTAACTTTATCGTGAAATGACTCAGCGCTTGAACGTTAATTGGTGAAAAAAATTAAAATGATTTTTTATTTTGCTAAAATAAATTGGTTCGTTTTTTTTTATAAATATAAAATAACAACAAAATTTAGTGAGGTAGAAAACACATTATTAACGGCGAATTGTCTTGAAATAAGAAGGTACATAGCAAAATGATATGATAGCAGTTGTGAGGTGTCTTAGGCTAATTCCATTAACAGTAATTAGTGGTAGTTACCAGGAGAATATTAAGGAAACATTAAAACATATAACGATATAAAATAATTCCAGCAATACCAAGCATTCCGGCAATTATTAATGAATGATTGCTTTTTAATCTTGGTCCATCATCCTCTGTGTTTTCCAACATTTCAGCAGTTTCTGTTATAAAATTTACGAATCCATTCCAACTATTTTGATTATTGCCATTATTATTCCATTGTTCAGCGGATTTAGCATCCAAGATTTTGCTCATATACAATACAGCTTGATTTATTTGATTGCGGTATCGAGCAGAATTTTGATAAAAATGTGGTAATTGCCCTTGCTCTTCCATTTCTGACAACTTTCGAACATATACGCCACACATAATTATTGGACCTAGAGCTCGATTATAATCCATTTCGAATTCTTTGAAACCAAAAACTGTATCAAGAGCTTCCACAAACTTAAATTTAAACTATTTTAGCCTTTGAATAAGAAAAGTTGTATCTTACCTCAACAAATGAAAGTTCTCGATCGCAAAGAAAATTCACAAGATTATCAAATTTTTTAGCAAATCCTTGTTTTAATTTATCACAAACAATTGCCAATGGTTTATCCAAGGTAGACAGCGAATGTGGAAGCATTTCAACGCCACCATTATGTTTATGAACAATATAATTATGAATTAATCCATAAAATCCATCACTTTCTTCCATTGGTTCTGTCATCATTTCTGAAAAAGCTTTCTTTACAATAAAAAGTGAAGCAGTGTTTTTGAGTTATATCCAGTAAATCGTTAAGGATGCGCGGGAAATTTAAAAGAATAATTAATTTTAATGTTAAACAAGAGAGACAAAGGTATTTCTCAGAGACTAAGGTAAATTACTTTTCTAAACCAAAAATATAAAAAAGTATGTGGCAATAGTATATGCAAATATTTTTCAACCAATAACAAATAGACGCAATGCCTTTTAATGGTCGCGGCAGGAAATACATACATACTAACTATAGCAGCGATGCCACCATCTGCGCAAATGATTGATGCCATCCATGGTTGTTTGAATGTCGTTCGTCTTTTCCATTGACATCGATCACTGTTATTATTCTTCTCACATTGATTTCAAAACGTAGATTTTATTTATTTTGTTGCTATTATTTTATTATAAAATAATCAAGAATTTAAAAAGAATGCAAAAACAGAATAGGGATTTATAATTTAAAAAATGATAAATATCTTCCATTTTTAATTTCCACAAATCCATCGATGGTTTTTAAATTTTCAATGATTTATCTAAACTATGGTTTTATATCTTTTCAAACATTTTGAGCTCTTGAAAAATCACATCCATTCAAAATTAATTATTGCTTTGTCGATATTTACTTTTTGCTATTATTGGTATTTGTTTAACTTAAAAATAAGTTTTAAAAAGGCTATTACTGAATAATTATTAATTTTTTTAATCATTAATTAAAAAAAATCAAAGAAAAGTTCTTTTATAAAAGAGATAGAGAAAGCAAAGAAAATACACACAAAACATAAAGAGACTCTTAAAATTTTTGAAAAGAAATGATTTCAACGAATTGCCTGCATTTTAAATTATTGCTCGTACTGTAACTATGCACCAAATAAATGCTTGGCGTTTTGCCATTTGAGCTCTCGGATATAAATATTTATTTTTCACGAAGAAATTGAATAAAGTTCATTCATTCACTGATAATTAATTATTAGATTGATTTTGTTTGAAAAAAGTGATTTTTCCCATAAATTATTTTCTACCAACAAAAAACTTTTATTTCTCCATATTTTTGGAGTTTGATTTATTTCTGCATTTGTTGATTCATATATATTATGCTAATAAACAAACACCATGGCTGAACCTTTAATAACTGAAACTGAAATTTCTGAATCCTTTAATGATCCACAACAACATCATGAAGAAGGTGAAGACCCGACAACCACCGATAATAATGAAGAAGTTTATTCCCAAGAACAACAAGAAGTAGGAGACGATGATGATGACCACGATCACCATCATATTGAAACCGTCGATGAGCTTCTTGCTCATACAGCTGAAGATATTGGAAATTGGTGTGATTTATTAGAAAATGATTTACCATCTGTTTGTTTTTGCTTTTAAAAAAAATATATAAACAAATGCTTCCTTTTTAGCTTGAAAATGGTACAGAAGATAATTCCGATGCTACCAACGATCAAACTCCACTACCCATAGTTCCTGAAGTATATCAGCATAAAGTTTCCCTTGTACTTGGAAATGATTTAACCATCTGTCAATTACCTGATAGGCCACCATTTAATTTGTTAGCTTATGGCTTACCTGATGCTGTAACCGAAGAAGAATTATATATGCTTTTTGGTGGTAGACGAGCGGTAAAAAAATTTCTTTATTAGAAAATATAAACAAACAATAAAAATTTTCATTTTTTTAGATTGAAAGTTACACGTATCGAAGAGATTTAAGAGAAATTATATTCAGCTTTAGAAAGATTGGGCATTTAATTGATGCGCTTTTAAAACAAGATATGGCATTTAAAGAAAAACCATTGAGATTGGCTTTGGTGTTTTTTGAATGGCAAATCGATAATTTCCATCAACATAACGATATCCATGGAGATTTTGATTTAGCAACTTTACCTTTCAAAGGTGCATTTGATAAATGTCATGGTTTGTTTTTTTTAATTTTTTTGTGAACTAGATATTAAAAAATGACTTTTCAGAAAGATTAGAAGATGGAAGTCTATCCGAACTTTTTGATGATATGGCAGATACAGTGAGTAAAATCCAAGAAATAAACTTTAAAAATGATTGTTTTTTATAGGAAAGCGTTTCTTCAAACTCCCAAATTCCACCATATAGAAAAGTCAGCAATAGTAATGATGTTCGAATGCAAAATCAACAACAATATTCGCATCAAAATTCAATGTTAGTTTAATCTATTTCTTAAGCTTGTTAAATATATTCTTTTTATAGCCCCGGAACTAGACAACGAAATGAAAGCGTCACAAGTATCACGAGTGGAAAAAGCTATTCTGAGCAACCTCAAAGCCAAAATGTTAGCAGACAATCTTCGTATCAACCTCCAGAAAAAGAACAACAACAACGTTCTCAAGGTTTTCAAACTCAACAAATCATCGAGCGTCAACCACCTCCACCTTCGCCTGCGTCTTCAACCGCAAGTCAAAAACGTCCTCCACCATTTCCAAAACAACCTCGAAGTAATCCATTTGGAGATGCAAAGCCTGTAAACACGGAGGAAAAATTTAAAAAATATATGACACAAAAAAGTATGGAACAGCAACAAAAGAATGCTGCTACTGCTGCTTCGTCTGCTTCTACTGCTGCTGCATCCATGCCACAAGATTTTAAACATCCCCCACCACAAATTAATAATTATAATAATGATATGGTGCAAGGAACATTTAAGATTCAGAAAAGACCTGAAGGAGTTTTGCCCGCGCCAGAAGTAAGCTATTTTTCGGATATAAACATTTTTAATAAAAAGAAATTTAAGATTGGCAAATTGCAATGGACGAATTCAATGTATCAACAACAACAACAAGGCCCACAATCATCTACTATAAGACATACTGGGCCATCATCATCATCTCAGCAACAACAACAACAGCAGCAGCAACCCTCTCAAAGTCAAAATCCAAAGCATGGAAATGTAAGGCAATCCAAAAAGTTAAATAAATTTATTGACTCTCATATTTTAGGTGATGGAAGTAATGGGAGATAAAATAGATGTATCAAAACCTCCACCACCAATAAAATCAACATCAACAACAAACGAAAAGAGACAACACCATCAACAGCAAAATCAAAGATATAAAAAAAGTTATCAAAATCAAAATCAGAATCAACAACATTCAAATGGTTTTATTTCAAATAATATTCAACATAGTGCCTCCTCGAGTGGTGGCAACACTAATTCATACACAAGTAGCAGCCATCGAAGTTTACCACCTGCTCCAATTAGAGATGGTGGAGTTAGGAGGAAATCATCAACCGATCAACATGCAATAATTACATCAACGGAAATAATTGAAACAGAAAAATCTCAATCTGCTCCAGTGAGCCATGAAACGGTGGCAATGTTGCCACAAAGTAGTCCAAGATCTTCGCCATCATACAATTCCTTAAAAAGGCCAAATAGTGCTAATTCTTCAATGAGTTTTGTAACTGCTCATTCAGGTTCAGAAATGTCTTCCGCAATGTCCACGGATTTACCATGCATTCCAAGTTCAATTGATAGTATTACAGAAAGATTGAGGTATGTTTTTTGTTTTAATTAATTTTTATGCAAATTTGTAAAAAAGATATTTTTCGCAGTGATATCACTGATGACCATCGTCGGCATTCATGGGAAGGCGGTCGAAATTCCCCTGGGAATCGAAAGGAAAAACCAATAAAAAAGAATAGCTTTGGTTCAAGACGAGGTCCTGACGGCGGTGGAAATGGAAATAAAAAATCCATAGGAAGCAAGAACAGTGGTGGAAATGATTTTAAAAAATCTGCTGATGGTAGTTTTAGTCGACAATCATCTACTTCAACTCCACAATATCAAAGTGCATCAAATGTTTTTCTGGATGTTAGTGAAAGTTCAGAGGCCACGGAAAAGGCGTCTTCTCATACCAACGAGCAACAACAACCTGAACCCGAACATAAAATTCTCAACAAAACAAAAAATGGCCTTGAAAAGCGTGCGCCATCCCTTCCATTAAGCAGGCCTCACACTTCGTCGAATGAAAAAACCACAAATACGCCTAAATTGGAATCTAATAAGCCCGATTCAGTTTCTGCCCCTCCAACTCCAAGTGGTTCAAACAACAAAAAGAAAACAAAAGACACGAAAAAGGACAAGGTAAAACTCATTAACTTTTTTTCCAAATAACAAAAGAAAATAATTCCATTATTTTTTCTTTTCAGAATAAAAAACCCAATGTTTTGCAAAATAATAAATTTTCTGCATTGGAAAATGCTGGATTTGACTAAAAAATAATGAAGAAAAAAATTCATCATCGAATATGCACTTTTGAAATTATATTATTCCTTCTGTTGTTCCTTCTTTTTGGCTGCCGGTATCGCAATATATTATATATAGAAAAATTTATTTTATTATAATTTTTTTTACCAAAGCATCTCTCATTTTTTTTATTACACAATTTTATTTCGGGTTTTGTTGAACTGTTTTTGTTTTTAGCTCTTAAAGTTTTATTGCTTTTTATAATTTCTGAAAGAACCTCAAACAAACAAACAAAAAAAATATATCGCCTTAAATCATTTTTTTACATGTTTTTATCTTCTTTTTTTTAAATAGAATTTTTTATAATTTTTTTCTTCCAAATTTCTTAAACGGTTTTTATATTTTAAAATGTGTTTTTTTTTATTGTTGCCTTTTCCCTGTTTCCATAGCTGCTCTTTTTACAAACAAAATGCACTTTACTTTATTATTCTTTATTTTTCTTATTTATTGTAATAGAATAGAGAAAAAAAATATACAGCATAAATTACTTTATTATATCGGTTAAATTAACAACAATTAAATCATCTTTGGTTGCAAGGATATCAAATTGATGTCGAAGTTGTTCAATTTCTGAATTGAGTTTATTTATTTCTCTTTCACGAATTTTAACACATGCAAGTTCGCGGATTTCTTCCTAAAAAAAGTTTTTTTTATAAATCCGCATTTGGAGGAATTTTATCAGAAAAAAAAGATTTTTAGGAGGCTTTTATCCTTTCTCGTGAAGCACAAACTTTTAATTGTCTGAATATTTTTACATTATTTTTAAAATATTATTTACTCAAATCAATGTTTTTTAACAAAGCTACGGTAAAGCAAGCTTATTAAAAAAAATTTACAGGCATTATTTCATTTTAATCAAATCAGAAGAAGCTATACTTTATTTTTATTTTTTTAACTTATCTATTTTTTTAATATTACTTTTGCACGTTATTTATGTCTGTAATTTTATTTACTCTTTTAGTTCAATAAATCCTCGGCCTTGTTTTATGCAAAGTAAGTTTTCATGAAGAAATTGCTTAAATTTATTTATTTCCAAAAAGTTTTTTTAATATTTCAATAACAGCATCTCTGTAAGGTTTAATGTAACAAATAGTGATTAAAGTGTCATACAATCCAAAACAAGACATAGCGGCAAATGCGTAACTAACGATGGAACAAGGATTTGTGATGAACAGACACACATAAATCACGACCGTCATAGGGCATAAAAGTAAGCAAACGAGTCCAAAAACTTGCAAAATTATCATTGAAAGAAGCATCCTATTTTGTTTTTGAAGCTGCACAGACATTTGTGAATTTAGCTGTCGAGATACATTAACTGTAAAGGCAAGAATGGCAATAGAGGTGAATTTTCGAAAAGCAAGCAAAAAGCAAATTATTAACATCATGGATGGCAAAACATTTGGTGGAGCATAACGAGGAATTGTGATAGATTCAGGCACAATTGAATTATCGATACTTCCAAAAATGGATTTAATGATCTTTGCATTATCTTCAGGAAACATCAAAAAATACTTTCGAATAGGTTTAAAAAATGTTATTATGATTACAGAAAGCATAAAGCAACAATTAAATCCTGCTAAGCCACAATAAATTCTAAATGGCAATTTTGATTGTTTTATCGTGAGTTTTCTCATCGCACAATATCGCTCCAATACCATTCCTATAATACAATCATAGAGTCCCATGGCATTATAAAATCCAAAACCAAATAACGGCAATGAAATATTTGGTGAAAAATGTTTTGCTATTCCCAAAGGATAAAAGTATACGTATGGATGCAACGTTGATGGGGCGTAAATGGCGCATGCAATCTCCAAACCCAAATTATGGCATGCGTATGGAAGCAAATAAGTTTTGTATGTTAGCATAAACGATGGTGTCTTAGTTATTATTAAAATGATTAATACTATATTAAATACTCCTGCAACGGTAGCAGAAATACCAGAAACTGAATATGGAATTGCCTCGAATTCCATTTTTCAAAATTGCAAATTTTTTAAATAAACATTTATATCTTTGCTCGTTCATTTATATGAGCTTTTTTGTAGCTATATTTAATTTAATTTTACTTTTATTGAAAATTTTAGAAATTGCAAAACAAAAAGCCCCCAAAACTTATTACATAAAATGTATTACTTGAAATGAATTAGAAGTTTTTTGATGTTTTTAATGTTAAAAAAACAAAAACATAAAAAAATTTAAATGTTTTTCTCAAAATCTAAATTACTCAAAGACATCTAAGCTGATTCATGCTTATAAACATATATCAAAGAACAAAAAAATGCCAAATTTAATAATTTTTAAAAATCAGAAATCGTCAAAAACATTCAAACTTCTCTGTTTTTCATTGTTTTGATGGTTGATGTTTAAAAAACCCAAATATTATTTTTGCAAGCCGTGCCTTGATTTAGTAACGACCTGGAAAACACAAATAGAAAAGCTATAAAAAAACAGAGTAAATCAAAGTATATAGATAAATAGCACGCAAAAGTAATATTAAAAAAATATAGATATAAGTAAAAAATAAAATAAAATATATCTTCTGATTTGATTAAAATCAAATGATGTCTGTAAATTAATATTTTTTATATGCTAGCTTCACAGTAGTTTGTTAAAAAACATTAACTTGAGTAAAAAAAATGTAATAAAAAAAATGTAATATTCATAACAGGAAAAGTTGACGAACTTGGATATTTCAATGTGGGCTTTTATCCTTTATCGCAACGAAATTTTTTGATTTGTCACTCACGTGACAAAAATATATAGTAAAATATTAAACCTCGAAAAGTACCCAAACCACTTTTTTAATAAAACAAAAAACCCTTTATCGTGTATTTAAGAAAACTTATTTACTAACTTCTTCCAATTCATCTTTTAATGTTTTAAGCTTTCTTTTAAGCTCATCAATTTCCAAACCATTTATTAATGACGCCTTTCGCTCAATATTTACAATCTCATCATCGATTTTACATTTCGAATCAATATCTTCTTCCTTTAAATTAAATCCAGATAAATCAAGCTCAGAAACATATGTTTGAAAGCGTTTAAGTAAATAGGCTTTAAAATTTTTAAGATTTTCTTCGATAGAATAATCAAACTTTGTTTCCCATCGATGAAGCATAGATTTAAGGTCAAATTCAACCTAAAAATAAATAACAAATAAATTCTTTTTTTCTGTAAATAAAAAAAGAGAGACGGCGGAAATGGAATGGAAAAGTTTGCAGAGGTGCAAATGGGTGAATAATAATTAAGTAAATAAAATAATAAAATATTTACTTTTTCCAAATATTTTAAAATTATTTGAACGTTGCCTTTGTTATTTTCAAGCAAAATATTGCAACGCTTTTTGCATTCTTTTTCGATTGTAAATTGTCGTAAATTGGAACATTTTTCTTTCAATCTTAAAAATAAAAAAAAGTTTACAATCTTTTTTAAGACCAAAATTTATTTTCCACAAACAACGACAAACCTTTCCCTTTCATTTAATTCTCTACGAATAATTTCTCGATATTTTGTAAGTAAAATAAATTCATTTTGTTGCATCATTCGCGCTCTTCTTTGAATGGTTTCTTGGATGGCAGATTTATTTTTTTGTCGAAATCGTCGCCGACGTAATAATAACCTTTTTCGATTATTATTTTTCCAACGCATCCTTCAATTCTTTTCGTTTTTTTTCCAGGGAAAAAATAAAGAAAATAAAGAATTTGGGAGAGAATATGGGCAAAACTTTCACACAGCCTTAAAAAGTAATAATTGCCAAATAAAAAAATATAAATATTATTGCTTTTGGTTGTTGTTTATTTTTTTTTTGGGTATGCGCATGCATAATTTTCCAAGCAGTCATGCATATTTGCAATTTTTTGGGAGAAAGCAACTATAATTTGAACGCTTGACTTCTTCGATTTTTATTTTTTTCAAAAAACGTAAGTAAACCTTTCACTTTCGAAAACTGATCATGAAAAAAAATAAAAGGTTATAACGCGAATATAAATTTTTGATGGAGGAACATGTCAATTTTTTTTGACTCATAAAAAGCTTTTATTTCGATATTGAATTTTTTTTTTTGAAATTTATTAATCCATTTTTTTCTTTCTTTCCCGCTTTGATCTGAACAGAAACAATCCGGAATTTTTTTCTTTTGATACATTTTTTTTCAAAGCAAAGTCAGTCCCGATTTTGTTGCTAGTGTTTGTGATGATTTCACTTTTCGGAAGGAACCGCTTTGACTCATTCATAGCAACCAAGAAGCAAGCCAAAAGGAAAAAGGAACAACATACCGACGACGACAAGGACGAAGACCCTCTCTTAGTTGACGCTGATTTAATGACTTTTTATTTATTTTATTTTTGCGAAGAAAAAAAGAGATTGAAAATAAAAAATTTCATTGTTTTTTCTAACCCAATCATTTTTTTCTTCATCATCGACTTATCGACTGCTTTTTTTGTTGTCTTTTTTTTAAAGAAAAGAAAGGTTGTCTTTATTTGGAATGGCTTAACTTACACATTCTTTCTTGAACCTATCTTCTATCTTTTTTTTCTTTCGCGCAACCTAATGCTAGATTCACTTTTTGTTATTTTTACGTCTGACACGCAGGACGGTCAACTCATTCTTATTCAGCTGTAAAGAAACTTAAATCTTTTGGGGTGGCCAATTCGATAAGTAAATAAATATATGTATATCTGTTTTGAATCACCAACGCTGCATATTTTTAAAGAGAAAAAGGAAAAAAAGGCGAGAAAACTTCTTATTCACAATTTCAACAATTGAATTGACACAAACACTCACTCACTTTTTTTGATCTTCTCACCTACCTTTTTTCTTTCTTTCCTTTTTAACTTATTTGAAGTTTTTACTTTACCTTTTTAAATTTTTCTTTCTTTTTTTCCGTCGTTTGCTTCAAGCATATTTTATTTTCATGCATCCTCAATCGATGGATTCATCTCCCCCGGAAACTATCACATATCATTATTTCATCCATGCATGATCGAATCATTTGATTTTTTACTTACATCTTCCCTTCCTCCTCACATTTACGTATATTTTTTTTCAACTTTAATTTAAAGTTGAGTTAATGAAACATTTGGCTTTTAAACATTTTCACCTTTCAATAAAAAGTTGAGTAAGCAGGCGGCATAAAAAATTATTGCACCATCCATCCTCCACGAGGCATCGCATTGCATTACTTCTTACTTCACGGCGATGATGACAAAAGTTGTCCCATTTGCCATTCCATTCATTGATCAACTAAAGCTAACTAAATGACTAACTTTTGTTTCTTCTTTTATTTATTATTTGCCTATCGTTGACTATGGCCTGAAAATGAGCCCAGAGCAACAACGACTAAATTCCGCACATGTAAAAGAAAACGAAATGAAAGAAAAAATATCCGGCTTGAAAATAACACACATTTGCCGCAGTCACTAACCTTTTTTTTGTTTGCTGCCAAAAAGCAACGTTTTTAAATATTTTTCGTTGCTTTCTTCGATCAACATCAAGAAAGCAACAAAAAAAGAAAAACATCGCTTCATTTTTTCCTCATTCATTCATTTCCCTCAAAAAAGTGAACCTTTAGCCTCTGGCACCTTTCCATCATCATCGGTTTATAATTTTTTAAGCAATCATCCTTTATCCAAACCGAATTACTTTTTTTATATTTATTTCAAATTAATTATGATGTATGCTCACTTTTTTTACTTTTTTTATTCTTCCAAAAATAAAATTTTTTTCTTTTTCTGATTTACTTAATTTTTTCTTTCATTTTTGCTTGACCACTTTTTTGCAATTTTTCTAATTCCTTTAAAGCATTATCTCTCTTTCTTTTTTTTAAACAAGAAAAAATAATTTTTTTTTTTCGTTTGTGGTGGTTGCGCGGCGATCGACGAAAGCAACATCATTGATAGATATTTTCAATGTCGCTTCCTTCTTTTATCACTTTTTTGTTTTGTTTGTTTGGTTTCTACTGCTGCTTTTATTTGTATAATATTATTATTATTTTTTTAGGCGAATATTTATTTACTTATGTTGTCGTCGTTTTGTGCCATATATTTTCAGTATTAAAATCGAACGAGTAAGAAAGAAAAAAAAGTACATTTGCATATTATTTTTTTGAGGAGAAAAGGTATTAAAAAAATTTAGTAGTGATATTTATCTTTCAAAAATGAAGAAATATCTTGACGAAGATGAAAACTCTCTAATATCCGATCCATTATTTCAAAGACTATTTCGATTATTTTTATTATTTGCCGAACCAGCTTATTCAAGTATTAAACCAACACCATCAACAACAATTAGCAGCCCTGGTAGCCCAAATAAAAATCGATCACTTCAATATATTTCTGCGCCTCAAGCCCATTTTATTATAAATGAATTATTTCGGCTTATAAGGCCTCGATGTTCAGCCCTTCAAATTCCTCAGCAATCTGATCGGGTCACTTTTCGTGAACTCATAGAACTTTGTGATCTTGTATTTCCTGATCGAAAACAATTAGAACCTGTGGTGGATCGAGTGTTCGATCGATATGTTTCACAAATTGTTAATAAGGTTTGTTCTGTTAATTTTTAATATTTAAAAATGAATTTTTTGAAGGGTTTTGTTATGTGTCGAAAAATACCTAATCGAATAATAAATTGTGGAGGAACAAAAAAATCTAAAAAACCATGGAAAAGTTTTTGGTGTACTTTAGTTCCAGGTACCCTATTTTTATGGCCATTACATAAAAAAACAAACGTTGCAAATCGGAGGGCTATCGAATTGGATACGAACTCTATGGTTCATGTTAGTTTTATCTTTTAGAATTAAAAATTTTAAATTTAATTAAAAACTAAATTTTAGATGGGTACATTTGAAGAGGATAGATTTACATGGCAATTATATACCTCAAAACATAAATATCAATTTGGACATTTTGATGAAATTCAAAGGCAACATTGGATTTCTGGTAGGGCTTTACGGAAACAAATATCTTTTAAAAATTAATATTTAGATATGAATTTGGTGATTGAATACAGAAATAAATCAGATCTTTATGAATTTGACAAAGAATTTTCGCGAAGGCCAGAAAATTTGGGAAAAGAAAAAGATTCTTCTTGGAAGTTAGCATTGGAAAGTGATAATCAGCGATTGACACATTTATTAAATGAAGAGAGGCGAGCTTTGTATGATGAAGAAATTGTTAGAGAATTAGCCACGAGGTTTGAATATTAAAGCAAAATAAAAATTTTATTATTTAAATTTAAGGATGCTTGACGAAGAGCGAGAAAGAAGTGAACAGCTTGAAAAACAAGTCCTTGAATTACAAGCCCAACTCCAAAATGAAAAAGCTAACAATGCAGAATTAAAACAAAAATTAGCACCCATTGGCATAGAAAAACCCCAAAATATCGAATACTCCATTCAAAAAAAGTTAACATTAAACCATAAAACTCCCTCAGAAGATACATACACGGATGATTATGAAATTTCTGCAATGGATGAAGAAGAAAATATTACACCTCAAATAAGTATGGATCAATTAGATTATTTAGTAATTTCAACACAATCCATTTAATTAAAAAATAATTCCTTTAAAAATAAATATATTTGCTTGCCTCTTTTTCACCGGTTTTATTCGGTTTGGATTTATATGTGCATTTTATATTTTCCGTTTTTTGTATATTTTTTATTTTTATGTTTGTTTTCGCGCAAAAAAAGAAAAAAAGAAAGAATTTGTTCTTTTGAATCATGGTAACAGGTTTTACGTGTGAAAAATAAAAAAAATCGAATAAGGAAAATTTATGATAAAAAAAAATTAACCACAATAAATTTTATTTTATGATTTTTAAGACAGAGAAAATATAGATAAAAAAAGACAGACTTATACATAACGACAAAAAAAACTAGCGTTCATAATTTTTCTTGTCAACACTCACAGAAAAAACGTCCCGAAAATGTCTTTTTTTGGACGGCCGCCAAGAAGATTGACCAAATTTTTGGACGAAATTTTTTTTTTGCCCGCTCAAACGTCCAAAATTTGGACAATCTTCTTGGCGGCTGTCCAAAAAAAGACATTTTCGGGACGTTTTTTCTGTGAATGAACACATGCTTTGCTTGACTTTTGTTTCTTTTCATTTTGCATCTGGACATTTTTTCTTTCATTCTTTCCTTATTTTTTTATAGCTGTGGCAGCAAAAATTCACATTGACTGCCTGCATTTTTCTTTCATTCCAAAAAAAATAGTTCACTAAAAAATATGAGACGTTCAGCACACAGCCATCAACCATGACTGGCTGGCTAGTGTGCAATTTTTCAAGCAGCAGCCGAATCGAGCTCGTGCAAAAAAAAAAATGCGCAGCCGCACTAATATCTCTGCTGTTGTTGCTGATGCTCTTCATAGTGTTGTTGTTTTTCCATGCTTCCTTTTTATATTCTTCTTTTTCCTTGCATTTTGGCAAAGAAAGAAACACACTTTTCATATACAAAAAAGCATTGAGAAAAAATTGTTTTTTATGTATTTTCGATCACACGATTCGTGTCATCACGAACAAAATGATTCAAACAAAAAAAAGTTTATCTGTTTCATTTTTTGTTTTTGTTTTAATAAACTTTTTTGTATGTGCGTAAAATAACATATATATGTAAATATATTAACCAAGCAAAAAAAATAAAATTGCTTCTGGCAAAACGCCATCATCACAAACAAATACATATTTGTTTATTTGCATTTATTTAGTACATTTTTTTTCTCTTCGCCTGATCGTATTTTTTAGCCCCCATAAAAACAAAGTTGTAGTGAGAATTATGTGACAAATTGATCCTCTAAGAGGGTGTCAATATCATTGCATGCGCTTTTTTCTGATCTCTTTGAGATCTTTTTTCTTTTTGCATTCAAAGACAACAAAAATCTGGCAATCAAATAACAACTTTCGTTTCTTCTTTTTGCCATTCCGCGAAATATTCATTATTATTTTTTTAAGAAAATATTTTTATTACCCAAGATGAATAAACAAAATTGATAATTTTTATTCCTGTTTTAGTTATTACTTTGATTTCTTTAATTGGATTTATATTTTTATTTTCTTATTCTTCTTCGTTTGCTCCTTTTGGTTTTATATAAACTTTTTTCCCCATTTATTTGCGCTTTTTATTTTAAATATACACTCTCTCATCTCTCGGAAGCGTGTATGTATTTAACTAACGAACTTGTTGTTGTTAACATTTTTTTGTTGTGCTATCTCTCAACTTATTTTTTTTTGTTTCAACCTTTCCGTCAAAGAAGAAAGTAAAAAAGCTTACCTTTAATTTTTCTTTCTTTATTATTTTTTTTTGTTGCGGTGCAGCCAGCAACAGCAGCAGTCGTGTCTATTCTTCTTCTTTTCAAGCCTTGAGCATCGTTGTCCCATCTTCATCAGCAACAACAAGCGGGAGAAAAAAAATTGAAAGAACATCACAATCTTTTCGAATATGTGTTTTTAGTCGGTTTGCGAGTTGCGGGTTGATTGTGTTGCTACTTTTCATATAATTTTGTCACATCTTATTTTTATTCGATTTATAATTATTATATTTATTTATAGAAAGGAGAGAAATTATGGCAGATGAAGCAAATAATGACCATCCAGGAAAGAAGAGGCCAGATCAGGCTATATATAGACCAGGAATGTTTAAAAAAGGCATAGATTTGACCCAAACTCAACCAAGACCAGGTTTGTTTAGACAACTTTTTAATGAAAAATTTAATATGATTTATTTTATTTTATAGAAAATCATCCACCACCTTCTGAACGTCGCTTACAACAACAATTGCGAAGGCAGCAAGAACGTGAAAGAGATGAAAGTGGATATCATCCCCAGCAGCAGCACCAACAACAACAGACTGGTCGAGGAGGACAGTATCAGCATCAACTGCCACAACAGCAGCAGAATCCATTTTATCAAAATAATCAAAGGGTATATTTATTTTATTTTTATTTGTTATTTTTGCTTATATATTTTTAATTTTATAGAATAATTCCCAATATCGTTCATTACCTCCAACTTCAAGAGATCGACCTTATCGAGGTGGTGGCGGAGGTGGAGGAGATAATGTAAGCCAAAGCAATGGATATCAAGGTGGTCGAACCTTTAATCGAGGTGGAACTCGTGGCGGTGGAAATGCTGTCGGTGGTGGAGGTGGTGGTTATCGTCCTAGAGATAATAATTTTGATACTCGTTCTGTTCGATCTGGAAGAAAACAACAACAACAAAATAATTTTCGACCAAATAATAAGAATAAATTTCCATCTGATACTCAAAGTGAAATGGGTGGTGGAAACAAAAATGATGATGATGATACTCATAGCATTGCATCAACAACTTTCTCAACTGATACCACAGCTTGTAATAATGGATTTGCATCAGAATTGAATAGTCGAAATCCATCCATTCAATCTTTATTAAGTCAAGATATTCAAAGTTTTGATTGGGCTGATTTAATGGCGGATGAAGAAGATCGTGCAATAAGTCAATTAGCTAAATTACCTGAAACTGATTCAAATGGCAATCAAGGTAAACAAACATGCTAAAAGATTCATTAATCCCCGGTGTTTTTTTAATCCTATTATTTTTATTTACTAATAAATGCATTCTTTTTTATTTATTTTTTTATTTTTCTTATAGAAGACGATATTTCTTCCGAACGTACAGGACCCAGTACACCTCGAAAGCTTTCTTCAGCGGTGGTAGCGGTCGATCAACAACAACACCAAACTACCATCGATCGAAGTAGTCGCCCGTTATTAAGTAGTATAACAACTACTAATTCTAATGCAGAAGGTAAGTAAACAACAATTAAGCGGCGGAATTAAAAAGAGATCAAAAGAAACAATAATAAAAAATACTAACTTTTTTGTTTTGTTTTTAGAAAAAATATCTCTCGATGTTGGAGAAAATGAAATTAACGATCTCACCAAGAAGATTGAACAATTGGAAACGAAAGAAAATGAAGGCGAAAATGAAGAAAATCAAATTAATAAGCCTTCAACTTCAACCGAAACAACAACAACAGAAGATCCAACTACGCCAACAGCGATGGAAAAGCAACCCTTTGCAGAACTCAACAACCAAGAACAACAAGAAAATGACACTAAATTTTCAAATAATGAAAATACTTTTATTATTAAACCAACCCCAATAGATGATATCGACTCGACTTCCTTAAAACAATCAATACAAAAAGCATGCTCTTCTTTAACTGAATTAGAAAAAAAGTTGCAATCTTTATTTCGAAAAAGTTCTTTACCAGAAATTAATGAAGCTGATATGATTAGTTTTATAAAAGAATCATCGGATAATTTCAATAATTCCATCAATAAAATTATTCAATTTAAATTTAATTCTTCCTGCAGTAGCGAAGATTTTAAAAAGTGTGCACTTGATGCAATGAAAGTACGTATATTTGTAGAAAGAGCTATTCCATTATTGGCAGTGAGAAAGCATAAATATGTTTTAACTATAGTCACAGATATCACGTAAGTTTTTTTACAACAAAAAAAGTATATTGTAAATATTAGTATTTGTTTTTCTTTTTAGCCTTCAAGCCCTTTACGTTGTCTCGGCGTTGATGGTTTATGATTTGGAGCAAGCTAGAAAATATCAATTGATTGAATCGTTTGAAGCTATTTGGCAAAAATTAATTTCAAGAGTGAAAATTCAAATTACAATTTTGGGAAAAAATATTGTTATTCCACTTATTACTATGGTAAGTAATAAATTTGGCTTCAAGTTGAAAGGTTATTTTTTAGATAAGGAGCAACATCGCTACGATAATGGAGCATTTAGAAATTGAAAAACAAATAGGAGAATTTTCCAAAGCAGTTATAAATACGGATTTTAATGATTTTACCCAGGCCATTTTGGTTTCATCACAAACTAGCATTTCTGAAGCTTCCCCGGTTTGTCATTCATTTATGTTTTTAAAATTTATTTGAGTGTTTTGAGTTTTAGGCCCTTCTTACATTTGCTGGCAATGCTTATAGATGGCATGGAGATCTTGCAAGATATCAATCCATGATTCTTGGCTCTTCAGATTATAATCCAAGTCTTAAATTTTATTTCTTATCTGTCATTCTTGATCCTCACAATGGCACAGCCTTAAATCAAATGGGCGCTGTTGCTTCATATAAGGTAAGTTTTTTTTCATTTCTTCTTCTTTTTGATTTTTTTGCAATAACATGTCCGAAAGTCGCTTGATATAATTTTTTTTCTTTACTTTTATCCATTTTTTGCCCCTTTCATTAAAATTGTTTTACAAATTTTGCATTGCCTAATAATATTTTTGTATTGCTTCTTCAAAAAACCGCTTTATTATAACTGCTAAAAAAATTTAAACTAAACTTTTAAACTTTAACAAAAAAATTAATTTGAAATGTTTGCTTCGCTAAAAAGAGTTAACAAAAAATTTTGTCCTTTTTTTATGTGTTTTTAATATATTTTTAAGTTTTAATACACAAAAAAATAAAATATTAAAAATTATGCATTTTTGCAGAGCTCGCGTAGGAGACATTTGGCTCGAAGGCGTTTTGGTAGGCGGTTATCAGCCATTGATGAAAGACAGGTCCGCCAATACAACATTCACATAGATTTTAGACTTTAGATTCTAGATTCCCCTTTTTTATTTGGTCATTTTTAATTTAAATATTTTCTAGGAACCATCTGAATTACTTAATGCTGTATTTCTTTTTTGTCATGCTTTAACCACAGCCAAACCTTTCAATGGATGTGAATCCAAACTTTTATCACTTTTAAATTCACCTTTTGAAAATGGACACGATGCTGATCCTAATATTGTAAGCCTCAAATTTTCTAATTATAAAAATTCAATTAAAAGTTTATATCATTTTTTAGGAGCGTTTAACATTTGTCCAGCATTTTCTTGCCCTTTCAAAAAAAGCATTTACTGGTGAAGAAGATGATTTACAACTTTATGTTGATAAAGTTATGGGAATATTGATTGAAACTTTTGAAGTCAAAAATGAATCCAATGTATTTACGGGAGCAGATTTTGTTTATCAAACGGGTATATTATGGAGTTTAATTCGAATGGATCGAGTTAAAGCTGAACAAAAGGATTACCTCAAACAGATGCTAGTTAAATATATTGAATTATTAGGTGGATCATTATTGAATATTCAAATGGAAAATGAAACTGATGAAAAAGCTTTACATTCAAAGGTTCGTTTGATAATTAAATTTACTATCGAAATCAACGAACTAAAATTTTTTGTTGTGAGAGACCCAGTAAAAATTTGCATATAAATTTGGTGATAGAATTAATGAACTTATTTTTTTCAGATTGCATTTATTACTACTCCATTAGCTTTATTAACTCAATTTTGGTCCCATATTGGCGGAGGCAAATTACCAGGAATTTCAGCCTTGCCAGATTTTGACAAAATCTATCCTCCAAAAGAAACACAATCTCATGTTATCCTCCCTGAATTCCTTCTATTCCTTCATGGTGATCCAGAATTCAATGAATTTAATTTCCTTACACCATCTTCAACTTCCACGGATTCCAATAATGCTGCGACCGTAATAAGGTTAAATATTATAAAAGAATTCTTTCAAAAGTATTCGTCGTAGTTAAATAACAAAAAAAAGCTAGTTAATTAAATTTATATTTACATTTTGTTCACCTCAAACTTACTTATTATTATTGTCTCTCAAAAAAGTGTACTTATTAAATTTTTTATTTTTTGAAATGACGGGCCAGCGGATGATCTCACATTCTCGCGCCTTATATTCTTCGTTGTATGTGTATATTAATTTGGATTAGATATATTCTTTCATTGTTTGTTTTTTACTTTAAAAAATAAATATTTTATAAACTTAAATTTTATTTTTTAAAACTTCAGAGTTATGTATTGCAAACAAAGAAAAAAATTTAAATAAGAAAAACAACCCGAAATGCTGCAAACGAGCGAGCACGTCGACAACGAAACGAAATACATAGAAAAAAATTATTAAGGAAAAAAGTTACAAATACAAAAGTTAAAAGGCAAAAATAAGCTTTGTAAAAAAAGTGATTGGCAAAGTACAAAAATATTAATAAGAAAAATATGTATTTTCTGTCATCTCTTGTTTTTTTTTTGAATTACCAGTATATAACTCTTTTTTTAGTATGCAAAAAAGTTAAAGAATGCTATTGAGCAAACTTTTCTTTTACCTCAAAATTATTGCAAATATTTAAAAAAAAGAGTTTTACATTGGTAATTAATGGCACACAAAAATATGAATGAATCAAATTCAAAAACACAAACGCAATTAAAATTAAAAGTTTTGTCGATGAAACAACAGCAGCGTAAAATTAAATTAATAATCAACTTTAAATTTGGAATGTAAAAATGGGATAATTTTTAAAATAAATGGAGTTACATTGCAAAAATAATAAAATAATACTTAATTGAATATATAGTTATTTTCTAATATCGAGCACCATAGGAATAACGCTGAAAAAAAATGAAAAAATTGCATATTTCATAAATTTAAAATCTTTGAGTATTTTTTTTAAACAAAGGGTTTTTAATTTTAGAAAAAGCTATTAACGAATTCCCACCTGAGTTGATATAGGTAAATTAAAATTGTTAGGATGAGCATGAGAAATTAGTCCGTTATTATTAATAGCGGCAGCAACATGATGACTGCCACTGCTTGCAGCTGATGTAGCAGAAGTTACTGGAGAGCTATGATCGCTACTAGTAGCAGTTAAAATTTCATTATTAGTTGTTATTGCTGGTGGTAATGTTCCACTGTTTGCTAAATTCCAATACGAACCATAAAGCGAAATTCGACCATGCTAAAGAAACAAAAAAAGTTAATAAAAGCACCTGAACAATCACAAAAAAGGACAAAGAAAAAAAGAGAGGAAATTAAGCTTTTAGAGATTTATTTTTTTTAGCAAAGTTTGTAAAGTAACTTACAGGATTATATGAATTCATTTCAGAACTTAATCGAGCTGCCTTTTCCATGTGATCTTCATATGACACATCAAAACCTTTGGAACCTTTACGCATGGCATAACCAGTTGCAATAGGTCGAATGCCATAATTTTGCCCAAAAGCTGTGTTATAATTATTTCTTTCACGTCTTCGTTTACAACAAACTCCAAGCGCGATGACTATCAAAAGTACCAACCACACAACGATGATAGCAGTAATAATAAGAATTGGGGTTTCTAAAAATCCCAATAATTAGACATTTTAAGAAATTTTTTAAGCTTACTTGTGGCAGGGTTACTTGCTTCGAGAACTTGATTAGTATCATATGGAACAAATTCAATATTAGAATTATCGGTTGTGGTTGAAATGGGAGTAGTGCCAATAACAATTTTAGGTCTTTTTGTTGTTGGTTTTGTTGTACTTGGAAATACTCTGAGTGGTGAGGAGTTATCTGCCGTTAAGAAAGTTGTGGAAGGAGTTGTCGTTCTGGTAGTTGGAACTTCTTTTATAGAAGAAATTACGGGTAGAATAACTTCAGGATCAGGCAACTAAAAAAATATTAAAATTAAAAACCTTAAATTATTTTTAATTTGCTAAATAATTACTTTTTGTGTTGGTTGAATGCTTGCAACAGTAAATGGAATAATTGTTTGTACAGTGTCAGTAAATTCGATAATTTGATTATCTCCAGTATTAGAAAAGTCAACTTTTGGATGTTCAGGTTTAAATGGTTTTTGATCTTCGGATGTTGCTGTTTGGGGAATTTGTGGAACACTTTGTCGAGAACCATCTTCACGAGATTCTTCAGGTAATGAAAATCTTGGTGGAATAATTGGTGGACGTGGTTGAGTTGGTGGCAACGAAGATGGCACAGGTCTTTGCACAACTTCAGCTGAAGAAGCTGATGATGGACGATCTGGGAAGATTTCTGGAACCTTTGTAACAAAAGGAAGTCCTCCTTCAGTTGTTTCAAAAGCATCATCTGGGAAATTGGTAAACTCATCAGGATGGATTGAAACCACAGGGCGATGTTGAGTGCTTTGTTTTGTAGTTGATGGTCGAGTTCTTTGAGATGAAGGTAATTCGCCGGATGTGAAAGGATTGGGTCGAGTATTTGTGGGAGCAACAGTTTCTTTTGCAAATGGTTCATTTTGTTGTTCATTAACGCTACTAACCTTAACAACTTCTGATGAAGCGTGTTTGGGAGTGGATGGCAAAAGACGATTGTTATTCACCAAAGTTGGAGATTGAGCATCGCAATATGGTGGTTGAAGATCCAACTGCATGCAAGGGAATACAACATCTTTGTCAATTCGATAAAGCCAAATTCCAGGAGATTTAATATTGCTTAATTGGCTCAATTGTTCAATACCTTCTCGACCTGATCCAGGTAAATGAATGGAATTAGATTTTTCTGCAGTCATTATTCCAGCTTCAGCTCCTTCACTCCAAACCAAATTTTTATAAAGCATCATAACATAAGTTTGTTCATCGCCTCGCTTGCTTCGACCTCCAACAATAACAGCTTGAAAAACATTCGGTGATCGTGAATTTGGAGTGCTAACATTCATGTAAGTTATTGTGACCAAATTGGTTGCAGTAAAACTAGGCTGTTCTAAGTTTTCATTAATTTGTTGGGATGCTTTTGCGAGAACTTCAGAATTTGCTGTTTCTCCGATCGTTACTTCGCCACCTCTTGAAAGATCGATTGGGCCAAAGAATGGAGCAACACCCAAAATATTCATACTTTCTAAAGTATCATCTTGGCGAATTTTGCTCATTTCTTGTACAATAATCAAACCACTGGCGGTTACCTAAAAAAGCAAACAACTTAAAGTTTTTTACATCTCTTAAAAATTAAACATACAGTAATACGATCTCGAGATTGACCAAAAATAAGAAGTGGATTTTTAAGTCTCCAAATAGCTTTAGTATTTCTTCCTTTTGTAAGTGGTTCATGTCCTTCATGAGGATACAAGAATGATGCAACGCATTCTGTCACTCCATCACCAGTAAACCCTTCAGAGCATTCACAGAAAAAGTGTCCAGGAGTATTGGTACATATTGCATTTTCATGACAAGTGCCAGGTTGTTGACACTCATCAATATCTAAAGGAAAAAAGTAAATAAAAATTTAAGTAAATTTTATACGTAAGAAATGGAAGAAGCACTTACCAATACATTCAACTCGTCCATCCCCGGTGTATCCTTGAAGGCAGTTACATTCAGCAACCTGTTCGCCACATTTATTAGTAGCAAAATAGCCAATGGCATTTCGGGCACATGAGTTTTTGTCTTTGTCATTGCATTCTGGCGTTTCTAAAAATCACAAATATGCTTAAAATTAATGATGGGTAAAGTGAACTAATTACTTGATCGACAAGTAGGTCCAAAATAGCATTCAGTGCATGTATCATTGGGGCACTGACCAGTGATAGCATTGCAAGTTTCTTTACCAGAGCAGTGACAACATTGAGCACAATCTTCGCCGTATTCGCCATGAGCACAGACTAAAAAACAAAACACATTTTTCATGACCTTTATGTATTTTTTTTTTCAATCTCACCTTCATCACAAGTATCTCCCTTAAATCCAGCTTTACATCGAACTACTCGTTGAGATTGAAGTTCAAACATCCATTCTCCTGGGATTCCAGTGTTTCCGTATTCTTCCAAATACATAATATTTGCGGTTCCCGAAGTAGGAAGGGAAAAATCATTTCCAGTTGGTCCAGAACTAAATCCTGCTTCAGCTCCTTGAGTCCAGCCAATATTACTGTAAATAAAATTAGCATATGTGTGATTTGCGGTCATAAAGAATGCAGCTTGGAAACTATTGGTATTTTCATCTGGAAGGATTTGACTTCCAAGTGGTTGCATTTTTTCCCATGTCACTAGGAGACAAGATAAAACTTTAACGGTTTTATCATATTGATATCGAATTTCACTTTGGCCTCTTTCAATTATTCGTCCACCTTTAACTTCTCGATACCAAACATGTCCACCATTTCGAAGATCATTTCGATTCCAAAAAGGTGCAATTAAAGGAATGGAATTAGCATCTTTGGAAAATACATTGGATCGATAACTTCGAGAATTATCGTCAAATCCAATTCCACCATTGCTTAAAACAAAAACAGAGGAATGTTCATCGCCATTAAATCTTAAAGGATTTTGAAGTTGGACTTGGAGACCTGCATCCAATCCAGCCGGAAGTTCTCTATCCCCAGCTTCAACACCATAATCAAATAATCGGCTGGAAAATAATGGAGCTGTCACCTGAAAATTAAATTTTTTTTAAACCGGCTTGAATTCAATCATTTATTCTTTTTTTGTTTCAAACATATTTTTATGATTTGATTTTACAAAATTCCAATTTTCTAAATTTTTTTAATCCTGTCTGTCTTATTTAGGAGAGAGAAAGGCTTAATTGATAATTTCTCTTATTTTTTCTAAAACATGTTGCAAATATTTTTCTTCACTTCTTTTTTTAAAATCAAAAATAAATTTTTTGCATTAATCAAATATTTTTCTCTCATTCCTCTTTTTTTCGAGATAAATAAGGTCGCAGATTATTTGAAATATCTTAAAAGATAAGCATCTCACTCACTCAAAAAAAAATTTTAGTACTAAATAATCGGAGCAAGGAAGAGAAGAAACAATGAGAGTAAGGATTCCTCAAAAAAAGAGAGTAGAATCTCGGTCATTCAATTGCTATCTTTGAAATTTATCTTTTTTTACCTCATTTTTTTAGTTTTTTTTTGAGTCTAGAAAAAAAATACTGCACGAAAAAATAAAGCCTTAGAAAATTAAGTGATCAAAGACGCTATTTCAAAATCGAATAAAAAAAACTGTGAAAATTTTCATTCAAATTTGGAGCCCTAATTTTGCAAAATGCTATTTCACCAAGCTTCCCAAATTCTGTCAATAAGCAAAAGAGTTTGTCATTTTTCTATTTACTCTAAAAAGCAAACAAACTATTTTTGAACGAACGAACCTGAATGGTAACTTCCTTTGGTTGTTGCCGACGATGACGACGCATGTGTTCTAAACGCAGCTGACGATAATGTTCAGCATCATTTAATACTTCTTCATTAAATCTTTGTAAAGTTGAAAGTCCAGACGAAATATAAATGAAACAACCAAAAATGAGCAATGTTTGAAACAACATTCTGGAATTTATTGATGATGATGATCGCCGTCGGGGCAATAATACCGACACCGACGGCCTCCAAGAATGTGTCATATAATCGGAGGTATCCCTACAAAAATTATTGAAGGAGCTAAACTTAATATAAAACTAAATTTTAACTTTAGGTGATTGACTCGTTACAAACGCGTGTTACCTCATTTTCCCAATTACGGTTATTTATAAAAAATATAAACCGAATAAATGCGATCGGTTAAAAAAAAATAAAAACCAGTTAGTATTATTAATTTTTATAAGAAAAAAATAACACTTTTCATAATATTGTAAAATAAAAATCATTGCAAACAAAATAATTAAATTTGCCTCAAGACGCGAAGGTTAGTTATCCTTATCCATCCTTTATCCTCCTAATCGCTCTCTCCCCAAAAGGCTCGAGTCATCATAACGGGAATAAAAAAAATCAAGGAGAAGAAAAATCTTTTAACAATAACGTCAGCGCGATTAACTTTTTTGTTATAAATATATTTTCCGTAAGAAAAGATAAATATATATTTTTTTTTTACAAAAAAGGAGGATTCTTTTTATTTTTCTTCTGCTTTCTGGCGACGACGACGACAAAATGAAAAAGGAAAGAAAAATAATAATGTCGATTTTTTTTGTTAAAGAAATTAATCTATCAGGCGCCGCCGCTTCAACGAAATCGAAAACGTTGAAAACGATGAGGCAAAAATAAAAAGAAGGCAGATAGGCTTTCTTCCAGCAAAAAAGAAAATTATAGTGAATTTACAAAAACGAATCAGCTATTTTGATATTTTTTAAAGGAAAAAATGAGATTTTTCCAAACGCGCCAAAAAAATTGAAAAAATTGAAAGGAAAATGAAAAGAAAAAAGTCGGCAGGGTTTCAATTTTTTTTCTTTACCAAAATATCTATCTTAATGGGTTCAGAAACCAGAGGAGGCTCAAAATCGAAACAATCATTATCCGATTGTACTTTCGATATATCGCGCCTTGAGGAACATGTAATTAATCCAGTTGGTTGCTTTTTTTAAAGGAATGGAAAAAAAATTTAAATTATATTGAAACTTTTGGTTTTAAAACATAAAAATGAGAAATAGAAAAATGGAAAACGTTCCCTAAAAAGAAATAAATGAAAAGAATCGAATCTCTCATCAATTGACCTCACTTTTGAAAAAATGCGGCAAATAAAAAATGGGCAAAGGCGTGAAACATCTCCAATAACTCTCAAGTAAATAAACAAACACAAAAAAAATCATCGGTAAAAAAATAAATAAATAGATGAGTTGAAGGAAAGAAAAAGGATAGATAGGTTTGCTTTTTCATTGGCATCAAAAAAAAACAAGAGAAGAGTAGGAAAGAGACTGGAGCTCAGCTTTCCAATTTTGTACCACAAAACTAACTACCTTTCACTTTTCTTTCTATGTTTTTTGAAAAACGATCGTGTGGTAAAAAAAGGAAAGGTAGAGACTAAAAATGGATGAATATGGATGGATCGTTGAACACAGCAAAACCGACGAAGAACAACAACAGCAATGCCGAAGGTCGTTGTTGTCCATCGCTCAATTGCTATTGGCGCCACACCGCTTGTCTCAAGTTTCTCGTTTTCCACAAAAAAAAAGTAAAGAACAAAAAAACTTCTGCCAATGACAAGTTATAGTTATTTTTTGCTTGATTTAAATTGCTTTTAGAAAACCAATAAATTTAAAAAAGATGAAGTGACAAAAATGATGTTCTAAGAAATAGAAAAAAAAAACAAATAAAAGTGTTCGAAAAAGGAACGAAAAAAAACATATTAAAGAAAACAATAGATTCAGAGCATCAAAAAAACCAAAAAAAGCTTGTTATAACGATTAAAAAATTGCTTCATTTAAAAAATTATTTAACTAAAAAAACAAGTCAAGGAAAAAGAAGAACACGAACATCACCACCCAAAAGCAGACGACTTCTTAATAAAAAAAAGTTGTTGCTGGTTGCAACTGCTAGAATTTTAGAATGTGCGCAATATTTCGATGGATGGATTCTGATTGAAGAAAAGAGAGAGGAAATTTTTCCTTTTCATTTTCCTCGTTTTTCTCATTTTCTTTTCTCCTTTCTTCAATCACTTTTTTTTATGAACATACATGTTCTTCCTTAACCAACTATGTGGCGGCGGTGGTGAAAATTTCAATATAATAACTAAAGCCTCAGGCATGCATGCATGAATATATGTGATTTATTGCGCAGTTCTTATTGTTACAAAGCCAACACAAAAAAAGAACTTTCTATGATGATGATGACAGATGTATGAATATGAATGTTATTAGATGCACAACAGCAACAACGACGTTGTCATTATTGTTATTCACAATACACAAGAAAATTAGAGGGTGCCTCCCTTCCCTTTCCACATGAATGCCTAACATATTTATATGTTCTAATACCATTTATACGTGTTGGAAATCATTATTTCCTGGCTTTCAACCTATTCATTAGTTAATAGTGCAATTTTAACGGTTTTTTGACTAAAACTTTTTCCTAATAACATTGTTTATCTATGAAAATAAGATCTTGAGACCTTTGATATATAACAAATTTGATTTTCCTTATGAAATTTATATAAAAGCTTCTGGGAATTTCTATACAATCCGGCAAAACTTTTTTGGAGCGTAAAAAATGTGTTCAAAACTTTCATTCAAAATTTTTTTTGCAACCTGCACTTTTCCCTTCCTTTGCATGATGACGCAATGATAAAAGGCGTTGGATTTGCGAAAGGAAAAAAGTTCGATTCCTTGGAAGTGATTAAAAATTTTTTGTTGAATATGTTTAACTATAAAATTATTGGAAACATTATTTAAATAATTTATGCAAATTTTTAGGTATTAAAATAATCCATATTTATCGAAAATTTTGCAAAAAATGTGGAATTTGTTTTTTTGAGTGCATTCAATTATGATTCTTATTTGAATCATTTTTAGAATGTTTTAAATATTTTTTAGGCCATTATTGATATGCTGTTTTTGAAACCACGAAAGTTTCTTTTTTTCTTATAAAAAAATTAAATCTCTGCTTAGTTTCTTTTACTTTTAGGCGACAGCAACCGCCGCCGAAGGCGGCGGTTGCTTTCGCTAACGATATATTTTTTTCACCTTTTTTTTCTCTTTCTAAAATATTGCATCAATTTTTTAAACTACTTTGTGTTTGTGTTTTTTTGTTGTTATTGTTGTTGTTTATTAAATTTTTCATTATTGTTTTTACCTTTATGTTTTATATAGTTCATAAAAAATTTTTATATTTCCTACCCATTGTTGGCATGTTTAATATCATAATGATCGTAATGGGCTCTATATGCTTATCTATCTCACGTAACTTACCCGTGTATCCACCTGGTTCTCTTTACACAAAAAAGTAAGAGCCTATTTTCCTTCCTGCTTTTTCCAACTTCATATAACCTAATTTTTTTCACAGATTCTGAATCCGTAGAGTATGGGGATCATTATATAGTCAACAATTATCAAAAATTAGCATAAAAAAATTTTCGACCAAAAAAGAGGTTTTTTGACTTAATCTTTTTTTCCAACTATTGGAATATAGCTGAAACTAGGACATTACCTGTATCAATATATAGCGAATTTGATTTTCCTTTTAGAATTTCAATAAAAGCTTTTGTGGAAAAAAAAAAGTCTATGAATGTTGATATTTGGAGGTACAATTTTTTTTTTCAAAACTTTCGGCAAAATTTTTTTGCAACCTGCGCTTTTCCCTTTGTCTCTTTGGCGCAATGGTGAAGGCCAGGGACTGCCAAAAGCAAGAAAGTAAGAAAGTTCGAATCCGAAGAAGTGATTAAAAACAATTTGAATATGTTTAACTATGAAATGAAAGGGAATATTATTAAAATAATTTATGCAAATTTTTGAGCATTTAAAATATGCATAAATATGGAAAATTATCATATTTTCTACTTTTTTACACCATTTATCTATAAAACATTAAGGAATCATTTGTAAATGTTTTTTAACAATTTTTAAAATGTTTTGGTGAGGTATCAATGAAAAAATTTGCATAAATTTGATATTTTCTGAGACTATTACTATTTTCCGTGGATCTTTAAACTGTTTTGGGTGAATTTTCATGGATCTTTTAACTATTTTAGTTCGATTTTAATGGATCCTTGGGTGGATAGATCTTTGTTGATTTCGGGTGGATGGATCTTTGGGGATCTACAGTTGGATTTTGATGTATCTTTTAAATGTTATGGGTTCGGGTGGATGGATCTTTGGGTGGATTTCGATAGAGCACCATATTATCACGATATACCACAAATCCCAACAAAATGAACGAAGGCTGAGGTCCGGCACGAAGTGCCGGGCCGATAGCATTCTCTTATTCTATTAGGATATGTGGATCCACTGGTTGTTCGAACTTCCAAAAAATAAATCGCAGCATCAAAGATTCATAGCCACAGAAAGGAAAGAAGCACACGATCGTAACTTATTTATTTTTTTAAGGTAAAAAGTAAGTAACAAATGACACTTGTATTTCGCTGTTGTTAAAGACGACGCGTGCTTCCTATTATTTTGTTTAAAGACCCAAAAAATAGGAAGGAAGTGTGCCATGACGGATGATGTCCATGAAAAAAAAGAGAAGACGATCATGATTGCCCCGATCAGTTGCAATATTTTTAAGTGCAATAGCGACGACCTCAATGTCGATTAACCTCAATATGTGTTGTTATGTATGTTTTGAATTTAAAAAGCGCAAAAACTTAGAAATAAATATGTAGAAAAAGGCTAAATGGGCCAAATACCAAAATTTAAAATAAATAAATTATTTTTAAAGCAATTTTAGGCCAAAATTGTATCTCTCAAACAATGGCTTTTTTTTAAATAACTTTTAGCATGCGCGGAAACTTAACTGTGACCCATAAAAATTTACATTAAAACAATTAAATATAAAAAAACAGAAAATTTCCCAGGCAAGAATCAAAAAAATCTAAAGACGTTTGTTATATGGACAAAAGTAAATAATACATATAATATTTAGCACATTCAAGGACATAACAATTTGATGTTTTTGAATGGATCGTTTGACAAAAATTGAAAAACTATCTATAATGGATAAAAAAAATTCTTTTTAATAAAAAAAAAGTTTAATTACGATTGTTTGTAACGTGTTTAAAAGAAAAAAAGACGGGAGAAGAAAAAGAAGGAACCAAACCACACACCGATGTTTTTGGATTAGATAAAAAAATTTTGGAGGACGAGCAAAAATTCAAAAATGACCATTACTACTATCGAGAGAAATAGAAAGAGCCATGAATATATTCTTTCTCGCTTGATTTTTTTTTGACCTGTGCAATTTATTCATATTCGAATAATACAACACGCGCAATTGATGTTCAGAATGTCGTCGATGTCGTCGGCTGCGGCCATTCGATGGCTGACGACTGTTGGCATGTCCACTACCTATCTACCTACCTTTTTTCTTTTGATTTTGAACGCGAAACAGTAGGTGAGCGAGAGAAATAAAAAAGAAGAGACAAATAAAGGTGAATGAATAAACGTTCGGGTCAATCGCGGGTAAAAAATAGAAAAGAAAAGGATGAGATCCAACACAATGGCTCTTTTGGTCGCTCGTTCGATCGTAAAGAAAAAGAAAATTTATAATGGCCTTTATTATAATTCGAGAACCATGTGTTCGGGAAGGCGGTGGCCAAAAAAAATTTATACATCCTTTCTTTTTCTTCTTACTTGAATACCTTTGGATTGTAAGACGAAGAATAAAAGGAAGGAAGATGAATAATTATAAATTCGTCTTTTGATTTAAGAAGAGTGTAAAAGCATGGGGATAAACAAAATTAAGGAGGAAAGTTCAAGAGGTTAATAAAAAAATCAAAAAAAAAATTAGAGGAAGGTGAAAAGAAAAAATATCAAAACAGAATCCAAAGAAAAAAGATTTAAAAATAAGAAAAATTTAGTTTTAAATAAAAACACTATAATAACAAATAGAAGAAAAAAAAATGAAAGAAAACTATTAGTTAGTTAAGAGAGTTTCGGGGGCGCAAATTCCAAAGATTTGAGGTATTCACTCTTTTTTTCTTTTTCAGATCTGTAACACCGATAACCAGAATTAAGAAGGAAAAAAGCAGTGTTGGTTGAGGAAGAGGCACATCTGCGACGACGACGACACTTCGCTTTAGGTCATATTCTCGCGATTTACTCACTCATTGCTGCTACCCTTAGATATAAAAAATCAAGTCGAAATGAATAAAATATTATCCGACGACGACGACGACACTCTCATTTCTTCCTCCTTATAAAGAAAACAGAACAAAAATTTAATCAAAAATAAAAAAAGCACACGACAGAAAATAACAATAAAGAAGAATATCATTCAAGAATATTAAGAAGAAAAATTGGCTGTAAAAACAGGATGCAAGAAGATCGCAAAAACTAAAACTAGAAAAAGAAAGAATGGAATTTTGGTTTGATTAATTTGCATATAAAAACGAAACTCAAAAAAATTTGAAATATGTATAAAAAAATTATGTATTGATAAATTTTATTAAAAGTTTTCTGAAAAATATCATTCAAAAATCTATGATGAAGTCCGAGAAAAAAAAAGATGGGGTGTAAATAAAAAATTTGTGTGTAATTTAGGTCAAGAAGTGACCGTGACAACAACAAATGTCGGCAGCGAGCGGCGTGAGCGATAGTAATGATGAACATGATGATCAGATGGATGGGTGTCAAAAATCTCGCCGAAATTTTTTCATTTTTCAATTATATTTGCAAACTATCTATCCTTAAAAAAGAATGTTGAATAATAATAATAAAAAGAATAAGTTATTAAATAATATTCAAAAAAATGCAAGAAAATTTTTATAATTTTTGAAGTTTATTTTTCGAATAAAAAATGTTTGGAACATAGCTTTTAGAAAATTGTTTTTTATTAATTCAAAATAAAATCAAAATTTATTAAAGCTTTATTCTTTCCTTAAAAATTTGATCAAAAAAAACATTGCGAGTTAACAAATAAAAAATTAGCTTGGATTTCGTTTGATTGAATCTTGTTGTAATTTGCAAACTGTGATGGATCGAGATAATGCAAGCTTTGCTTTCTGAAATTTTATAAATTAATAATTTTCTTTCATAAAATATAAAGTTTACCTTTGAAGAATTTCTAGCAATAAGTGTTGGAGTATTTAGAGGCGGCTTACAATCGTCTTCAATAATTTTCTGCCAAAATAATGTTGGTAATCGCAAAAGATTAATAAAAATATGTTTATATTCTTGAGGTCCACATTCTTTGAAGCCACGCATAATAATTGGAATTAATGCAGTGGCAAGAATTTCAGGAGTTAAACCATTAACTTTGCTAAATTTGTTTAAAAGTTGCCAATGCATGAAAAGATAAGCTAGGGTATTTTTGTGAACCGTGGGCAAATCATTAATTGCATTTTTAAGTTTTTCATTATCGTTTGTCAGCGATGCTTCATAAAATTCATCATTTGAAGACATAGGAATTAGCGGTTCCTAAAATATATACATTATTGTGAACATCAAAAATTAGGTTTTAAAACTTACACGAATGCATTCTAAAAATTTGATAATACATTGAGAAGTACCTCGAGAACCATAAGCATTAAATAATGGTGGAGTCTTTTTGTCAATCAAATGTCGGAGAAGCGCTGATGCTTCATTGTCATAGCTAAAAGTTGGGTTTTTAGAATAATTTTTCGATGAATCTGACTTACATATTTTTGGTATATAAACCTGTGACCATAGTATCACTATTTAAAAATCTAACACAATGTCGAATTACACTTGGAAGTTTTGGTCTTACATCGGCACTGTATTCACCCAAACGCAATCGACCATCTTTAGGCTTGTGAGTTTCGATCCAAGCAATACATGGAATGGGTGCTTTGCTGCAGCAATTATCGTGACAAATAAGTTTGCAATCTTAAAAAAATATTTTAGAAATGAATAAAATTAGATTAGTTTATTTTTTTACCTTGGCACTTTTTAGCATTCAACCCAAAATGAGATGCATCATGGCAAATTCCACAAGTAAATTTGACGTAAACGCTTTTATTAATAAAAGTATGAGGGCGACGAAGAACTTTTTCTTCATATAAATTTTTAGAAACAGGAGATGATGAAGAACTCGATGCTTTCTCATTCAAACATTGGACTGAAACGGATTTTATTCTATCTAAGAATCCATCACAATCAGCAAAAAATTCTGGTGTGCTTGGTTCGCAACTTTTATTTGCCAATGGCGCAGAAAATGAACGGCGAACTTTGCATTTACGTGGTTTAGGAGTATTTAAATTAAAATCAGGCGTAACACTTTGATTGAATTTGTCTGTTTCATCATGAGATTTATTTTCACATTCATCTTCATCAAGCGTTGCTAATGGAGCTGGAGTTGTTGTTGCTACAGAAGTCTAAAAAAATAACAAAATTTTGGAATATATAAAATGAATAAAATAAACGTACGCTAAAAGCATTAGACGATTCATCTTTTGATAATGATGGGCGTTTTGGAGTCACTATAAATCCATTTTTCCAATCTGCTAAAGAATCGATTTCATCTTTATCAATCGCATCAACGCTCCTTCTTTTACGATTGGTACTTCTTAGAGGAGTTCGATCCATATTTTTGAATAAGATTCTAATATGTTGACTATTAATTCTAACCGATCCCTGGGATTAATATATAACTAACAAAGGAAATGAATACTAATATAATAGATAATTTTTTAGTGATATTGGCACATAAAAAAAGTAAATAAATAACTGAAACATTTTTTTAACCGCTAACTTTCCCGCTAATCTGTTTTTGCGCGTTAAGATTCATTCATTATTATTAATAGTTTCTTTACTTGGCATCGCATTGTTTTTGCATTACGAATTTTATATATACCCTTAAACTTGGATTGATAGCTTGTTGTTTTGCTTATGATTCAGATGCTTCTAATCTTCCAATAGCCATCAACTAAAAATCTTTTTTGGAAGATGTAACTTTTTTGCAATAAGTTCCACAAAGTTTAACAAAATCATGATAAGCAACGCCTTCTTCGATATCTTTTTATAATTTACCGATCATTTATTAATTATCAAATAAAAAAAGGGAGATATAGTGTCTTTAATCTTCAGCATCAACTATCGTTAAAGTGTTGGAAAAAATAAATTGCCGTCTATTTGAAAAATTCTTGAGGCGAAATTTGTTTTCAACAATGCAAAGAAAAAAATTATGCATTTCTACGTTTTCGTTGCTCATGTTTTCTTCATTTTTAGAATCCTTCAATTCAATCTGTAATGTTTTACTAATTTCTCTCTTTTTCAGCCATTTCAACTGGGTATATAACTGGTGCATATTATTACGATGAAGTGGTATTATTTGGAACAACCAACTGTAAGTTTTTCTATTTTATTTTTGCATCTTTTCAATGTTCTTTTATTTCAGCGACGTCTTTTGCTTCGTGGATATTATTTGGTTACATTCTTTTCTTATCCTGCATTCGTAGTATTCAATCTTAAACATTATAAACCACAAAAATTGGATGAAGCTCATGCAGTATCGGTGGCTCAACAAGTTCTTAATCCTCGTGGACCAGTGAAATATTGATCTTAAGAATATGAAAAAATAGGTTTTATTATATCATTTACTAGTTTGTTTCTTGTTCCAGATGTTTATTAAATTATGCTTAAAGAATAAAAAGTGAAAAAATGGTTTATTTTTGGATATCTGTATTTCGATGGTATATTTGACTTTTGCTAATGAAGCTCGCATTTTGATTGACGGTGTAGTTACTTCCAAAGATGCTTTCCACTTGTTTTCTGCCTTGGGCCTAAACATATATACTCTCTCTCAATGTACATCTTTTTGTGTATGTAAAACTTACTTGATCTTGGGCAAAAGCTCTAAGATAATCATTCCATTGTTTCTTTTCCCATGCTCGATTATGATAAGCTATAGCTGTGTGCCTTAAATTATTAATCCATTGTCGATCATATTGATTAACGGTGTAAGCATCATTATTGATAAAAAGGGTTATCAAAATCCATGCAATAGCCAAACAAACAAAATATGGACCACAACGCTGGTGCATCATCTTTAAAATTGAATGATTGTTTTATTGCTTCGAGAAAAAGTTGCGCATTTAATGAATGATTGTCGAATGCGAGAAAAACGTGTTCATTTCAAGTTTATTTATGTCGTCTTATGATTAATTTATGATAGAATTTTACTTTAATTTTAAAAAAAACTTAAATCACCGGAGAAAGATAAATAACAACAGAAAATTTAAGGTTAACGACATGATTGGGAAACAATAAGAGTTTTTCAATGGCAGGAGTTAATTCTTTTAAAAAAGATATCACAGTATTATTCCATTATGATTGAAAAAAAAGAGATCGAATAAAAAGAACATGGGTATTAAAATGACAAAAATAGTTCTAATACCACACATCAGGAAAGAGAAACATTAGTAAATTAATAGCAATGAGAGAAATGTAAAAGCTCAAGGAAATATTTTCGAGCCTTTTAATTACGCGTTCCCAATAAACGGGTAAAGTATGAAAGGATCGAATTTCACGTTTAACTTGTAAAAATTCACGCATTAAAGATATCAGCAAATCCAGTTTTTGATTATCTGCTGGAGGCGCAGGTGGTGGACCACTCAAAACTGTTTCAGCGATCATTTGTTCTTGAGATTGTTGTTGATACTCGGTAAAATTAAGCTAAACAATATTTTTAGTTGAGTAAAGCCTGAAGCTTTTGATGGAACAAATTACCTGAGTGGGAATGAGTGTTTTGAAAGCTGCACTATCCATACTGGAATGATTAGATCGCATTTGAATATTTTTACTTCTTCTTGTTTCATCTCCTTTATTGAAGCTTAAACCTCGAGGAACATAGCAACAAAAAAGCTTTTTAGCTGCAAGAAAACGTAAAATCCATGGAATTGCCTAAAACATTTTTTACTTAAATAACACCTCCAAACTTTGCAAACTTTAATTACCGTAAAATGTTGATTTCTTAAAGCATATTTTTCAAGATGGACAAATATACTAGAAGTACATGTTGCAACACTAATTAAAAATATTAATGACATATAATATATTCCTAAAATTAACTCTTTTTTTAGTCTCATTATGTTTAACAAAAAGTGTGTTACCTATAACGGGTACTTCACTAAATGATCCTCGTTGACCTGGAATGGATTCAAATGCAAATTTCATTTCATCCACTAACATTAACAACATAACCGATAGCGACAATAAAGTCATAATGCCCAAACGAAATTTGCTTTCTCGTCTCCCCGTTGCATTTATAGGTGCATGAAATCCAATAACTGCCACCAAACCAACCTAAAAAAAGTATTTTGTTTTCTGTTACCATTTATTTTTTTTAATTTACCAAAGTTGTAGGAAAAACTAAATTAAAAACATAATAAAATGATTGGCGGCGAATAATAATATTAACATGAACCATAGAAAATGTTTCATTTTCAAGATATCTTAATGTTCCATTAGCAACTGTAGCATCAACCAATAACCATTCTTGATTATCATAAAAGTCTCCTAAGAATACATCTCTTTCATCTGCTATTATACTAACATAATCAGCTTGATATGACCATGATCCAACCTAAAAAAATATTCAAACATTTTGAATCTGTTTTGGTAGGGATAAGTTGGAGTCGTTATTTTTAGCTGCAATCAAACTAGAAAAAAAATAAGGGATCATTGCTCTTTTCAAATTTTATTATTTTGCATTTATGGAAGTAATATTTCTTGAAGAAAAAAATGTTACCGGAAATGGCAATCTTTTTCAAACCCAGAAAGCAGCATGGGCTCTATTTTAACCTCCGCTTTTTCTGATGCTTCAGCATCTTAAACTGCTTTTTTTCCCAACAACTTCATCCATCAATTGTTCTTCTATCCCATTTTATATTTATATTTATATTTTCTTATGTCTTGCAAGAAAGAAATAAAAAAATGAACGAACAATTTTCTTTTCGCCATTTTTATTTTATCCCATTTAAAAACTTTGTTTTATATGACTCGAAAGCAGCTAACATGAAGGAAAAAAATGGAACGATTATATATAAAGAAATTTTCCAAAAAATGTCCAAAAACTGCTCTTGCCGGTGGTTGTTGTTGTACCACCACCATCAAACAAAACACCCGGATTTTTGGTTGACTGAATTTATTTTTGCGGTGAAGAAGAAAAATAATAATTGTACGTTTTTGCCGAAGCTTAAGGCATCTGAGAAAAAAATTTCTACGACGACTAAAAAATGAAATTGAAGGCTACCTTTGTGAATTATGTCCAATGGATAATATTGTTTTCAATTTTTATAATTAAAAATTCCTTTGCTCAACAACAATATCTTCATCCTCCTATTGAAGTTGATAAAATAGAAACGGTGGATGTTACTCCGTCACAAATTATTATAACCACCACCAAAGTTGGCCCAGTTGAAAATTTGCATGTTTATATCGATGTTATTGATGTGGAAAATGGTCAACATCAATCTCCTATGAATTTGACTGGATTGCTTTTGCTGATAACTAGAGGTACTTTTACTTATCCCAAATTTTACGAAAACTTTGAGTATTTGAATTTTAGGCAGATATACCGTGAATTTTTTGCGGCCATCAACCTGGTATGGCGTCTCATTTTATAGCGAACAAAAGCCACCAGGAGATAAAGGCGGAACATTTAGAAATTTTGAAGAAAAATTAGTTCGAACTTTGCCTTCTCCCGAAGTTGGAGGAGATTCTGAAGAAGAAGCCCTCAAAGTTCCACCAATGGAAGTAACAACTCGAAGAATGAATGAAAAAGGAAAAAGTGTTGAAAATTTATTAGTTTCATTAAAATGGATTCTTCCAAGAAAATATAGGTAACTTTTTTTTTGTAATTTGAAAGGGTTTTAAATTTGGTATTGTTTTTAGAACAAATTTACAAGCTGTTGCAAATATAAGTTTGCATTGCAAAGATCACGTTCGATATAAGCTTTTAAAATTAGCTGATGAAGAATCAGAAAAATCGGTGGAAGTTAAATTAGATAATACTTTTGAAATTACTGAAAATCACAATACCAGTCGAGAAATTGTTGCAAATATTTTACCAAAAAATTGTCATCAGTAAGTTTCTTAATTTTAGTTTAAAAAATCTCAATAAAATCTTTTAGAATTTGTTGGGAAACTAGCTTAGTTGCGGCATTTGAGCAGCATACTTTTGGTCATGGAATCAATAATGATTGTCGAAATATTGAACCCGTTACAGCAAAAACAAATATTCGTGAATATCTTAGTTATGATGTAAATCGAGGAGATTTAATTATTCGCACAAATGCCTCCGAAACTAATGAACTCGAAGATGCAATAATCGAAGTTAAAGCCATTGAATTACCAGAGGGCGCCAAAAATGACACAGAATCATTGCAAATTCACAAAACTTTTGCGTGAGTTTTAACTTTTTAGTTTTGAAAAAAATTAAAAATTCTTATGTTGTTTAAGCCCTAATAGCTCTGAGCCAACTTTCATTTTGCACGATTTAAACCCTCAAAAATGGTATGCTGTTGAATACATTTATCTCAAAAGATCGCCATTTAATTATGTTGAATCTCGAAGGTTTATTGTTGAATCAAAAGCTTCTAATTCCAAGCCGCCATTTCGAGTTAGATTTTTAACTCGAGAGCCCAAAAATAATTCAAGTTCATCAAATTCATCAACTGAAACTATTATTCGACCAAGAATTTTAATGGCCATGGATCCTGCTTATAAAGATGCTAAAATTGGAATAGATGTTGATCCATTTTGTGATGCCAAAGGTCCAAATGCTTCTCAACATTTTTGGCTTGATTCTCATACGCCTCAACACGAATTGAAAGGCCTCAATATTCTTCGAGCCGTTTGTGGAGAAAAACCCGATCATTCCCTTTGCGGCGGCAAAAAGGATGAATCAAGCCACGATGTTCCAGGAATTACAAATACCACAGCTTGCAGTTCCCCAAATATTTGCTATACAGGAAATATTAAAATTCATGATAAAATTTATGCAATGAAGCGCCGATGTGTAAATGTTGCAAATTATTTTCCTATTTTTGAAGCTGAAGCAGAAAAAGCTAAACAATCTTCTTCAATTGCTAATACCCTTATTCCCACAATACTTATGCTAATTTTTTGCGCGTTTTTTCTTTAAATTGTAAATATAAATATAATAATACATGGTCACTGTACAAAATTAGAATAATAAACTTACATAAAATGAGCAATTTTGTGTATCAAATGGAGCGTATTTAAGATTAAGCGGGCATAAAGCTCTAGAAGTGATGGGTAAAAATGTTCGAACTCGACCATCTGAATGAATTTCGGCACTCATATCAGGTGGAATATCAGGTACCCGACCTTGCGTACTAAAAAAAGAAGGATTTTGGGTAAAGAAAATTTTCCTTCGAGACAAAATGTTACTTACGAATGATAAAGATAAAATTCAGGTCTCCATAACCATCGAATTGGAACAAATTGTTTAGAAATACCAGAAAAATCGGATGAATTCCATGCTATAAATGGATCATTCCACCATACATCAAAATATGCAGTTAATGTAGCCAAATTATTTCTTTGATCCAAATCAACAATTTGATATAAACTTGCACGCATATGCACTTCAACACAATCATCTACATGCAACACAGGTCTTCGGTAAGCTCTAGCTCGTCTCCTGGAAATTTTTATTTTGTATTTGCATTTTTTTGGTGGATAAATTAATTCTTACTTTACATAATTAAGTAATCTGCTATTAGGATCATTAAACATTTCAAGACCTTCTTCATCTATACCCATACTTTGTACCCCTGCATCTTCTAATGAATATGAATTATGTAATAATTCCACAGGCTTTAGCCTTGCTTTATGCTTCATATGAAATACACCTAAAAACAATAAAAATAATTTATATCAAAAATTCGAAAGTGCCAATTTCCTTTTTTTTATTTTAACATGAAATGCTTTTTAGTTAAATTTTTCGGATATTTTTTTTGGAGAGCGGATTTCCGCTAAAAAAGTGCAATTTGTTTATATTTTTTTGACAACTTGATTGCCTTTTTAATTTTTTTTATATACAAACCAAACTAAATACTAAAAACCTATGCAATTTGATTTTTTTGAAATGATAACAAACAACAAAAAATATCTAAAAAAAGAGAAGAGACTTCCATAAATATTCTATTTATTTACAAATTTCGGTTAAAGTCAAAGAAAGTTTTTCCCAAGGGAGTTTATTTTTTCATGATAGTTTGGTTGGTGCCTTTTGTGACGGAGGACTAAAAAAAGTCAATGTGGTGGTAGTGTTTTTTTCTGTAAAAGGAGCTTTCACAAAATTTTAGCTTTTTCTATAAAAAAAAGTAAACCATGAAACAAAAAAGTTTTTATAGCTGCTACATTTATTTTTTGTTCTGATCTCTTATTGATGATAAATCTGATTATAAAACTCTTTTTTTGGTTTTAAATGACAGCAAAAATAAAAATGCTTATTCCCCAATTTGGCTGCCTTTCTTTCAATTTTTTTTATGGTTTGACATTTATATATTTTTGAAAAAACTCTCTGAAGGGCAAAAAATAAAAACGCTCCAATAATTCAAGTTTTATTGCTATATTTTATCAATGAAAAAAAAAATAGTTTGTAAAAGAAGCTTAAAAATTCTTCATTCAAAAAACATAAAATCGTCAAAAGTATTTTTTTTAACTTTAAAATAACATGACGATTGATTGATTAGTCCTTAAAAAAAATCAAGTCCATGACGCAAAAAATAATAATGATTTCAACTAACATAAGTTAGTAGTATGACTTTTGGAAGCTATTGTTTGTTATTTTTTAAATGCATTATTAACTCACTTTTTTTTGAAATAACAAAGATGAAAAAAAAGTTAGGTTATGAGCTTCTTGTAAAAAATAATAAAAACAACAAGTTTTTCTTTTATGTTTTTTAATTATTATTTTAAGGTTAGAGAACAGCTTTTGGGAATACTCCTACATACATTTTTTAGGAAAATGACTCTAAGCCTCTTTTATTATTAACAAAGTTTTCAATAAGTAAGCTAATGAGGAAGAAAACACAAAAATAGAAACATGAAATGAGCTTTTCCAAAAAAGTTGAACCCAAAAAAGGAAGGAATAAGGAAGTAAAAAAAGAGAAATAAACTAACCTTCAATGAAATTATTGGAATAAACCAAAATAAGAAATATTACAGCGCTAAATGATTTCATTGGTGTCAGATTAACCATGATTTGACGACGGCGTTAACGCAATAATAATATTCGAAGGCAACAAATGACCACCACCGATATGGCGGTCAACGTTGCCTTCGTTTTGATATATAAATGGCCTAAATAAATTTTTTTCTGAATTGGAGAATAATTTTTTTATTTTAAATAATAATTTTGAAAGATCTTGAGCAAAATAGGAAATCTTTACAAACAGCGAAAAAAAAGCCAAAATCCAAAGTAAAAGGATTTTCACTTCCCTTTTTTGAGCTTTATTTTAACCTGTAAAAAGTAAAATTGTACAAAAAAATTAACGTAAATTTTTAATTTTTTGTTATTGTCACACGCCAAGAATAAAATAACACCGGTGAATGATATAAAAAAGCTCCGCCTCTAAAGTTTGCCTTTTGCCACTTCCACCACTACCGGTGGCTCACAAATGCAATTTTTTACGTTTTAATACATAAAAGCTCAAAGCAAAATAAAAAAGCAAAAAGGAAAAAAAAGGTGTCATAAAATATTGTAAATACATAAATCTGGGAAAGGCTTAAATAAGTTATATTAATACATATATATATATTGCAAAGGCTCATGTAAAAGTAAATTAAAAAAGAGAAAAAGCGCTTTAAAAAACGAGCTAAGATGCAGCAAAAATATAAAAGGGTGAATGATCTTTCCCTTTAACTTGACACATATGTTTTGATGCGACTGAAGTGAATTAAAAGTAGGAAAAAAATGGAGATGGGATAATCTTATCTTATGGCTAGAAAAAGTAAGTGTAATCTCATTCACCAGGATACCACCATAAATAAGTAATATTTATCTATGTATTATTTTTTGCTTTTAAGATTTTTTTTATAAAAAAAGATAAAAGAAAATAATAAAAATGTTATTTTATAGTAGTGGTGTGGTATTAGAATAGGGCAATGAAAAGTTTTTAGCACTCACATTATAAGAAAGGCATTAAACCGGACATGAGAATGTGCAAAAAAAAATAAGAAATAAATGCTTTAATCCAAGAAGAAGAAGCAATTACGACTATTAAGTATTTTTTTTAAATGAAGAAAAGAAAAATTAGGAAAAATGAAAAAGAAAATTGCAGAAACTTATGAGAAATAAATATTTAAAAAAAAGTAATATTTTGTGAAAAATGAAAAAACCAATGACAACGGATGCTCTTTAAAATTGCATAAACAATTCATAGAAAAAGTTTGAGACGTCACAAAAATAGAGTAATTATGAGGAGATAGATATACGGTAGGTATCTTGGTAACCATAAGAATTAAGAAAAATAAATGCGTATACATAGGTATTGTACGAAAACAAAGACATCGTTGAAGAAAGGGGTGCATTTTCTTTCTATTTTTTTTTTGTCTTCCAACTTTTTTTTTGTTTTGACTTTTAACAATTGGAAAATAAAAATTCCCTTAGGCTGCATTGTTTTACGCCTCTTAAGGGCTGCTTTGGTGTTGGTATATCTTCTTCTTTTTTAGGCTCTCAGGAGTTTTCCTTTTCTTGCATGTACGGCAGCGACGTCGTCTTCACTTTCGTCTTCATCGTCGATATCTTTAACGTCTTCCTCTTATTTTATTTTTTTTTTGGCACTCTACTACCAAAAACAAAAAAAGCTTCTTGTGTTTCAGAAGAAAAAAAGAAAAGAAAAAAGATGCGCATTTTGTTTATTTTTCGTTTGCGACAACATCCATCCAACTACCACCGTTTCAAGAAGTCGAAGAAAAAAAAGGGAAATGCTTCTTCCATATTTTCTTGTATATATTTTTTTTCTCACAGAAATAACATGCTTCTTCTTTTGTCTGACGACAGAGGAGAGAATATGGGATGATGGGTTAGACGCCCATCCAGTCATCCACGCGTCATAGATCGGCTACTAAGGATGCTCGAATGAAGAAGCGACTGACTATATCGAGTTGAAGGGAGTTTTTTTTCTTGCTAGGTTTTTTTAAAAACGTTCTTCTTCACGTCTCTATCAATTTTTTTTTTCTTCCTCAAATATACTATGCATTTTTTGAGGTTGAAAGAAAAAAAAATAGCCGCCTAAAAAGATGTTTGAAGAAAAAGAAAAAGATCAATGTCGGCATCGGCGTCAACTAACTAACGTTTAGTAAATTTGACACATTGTCGATATATATACATACTTGCATGGTTTTGAAGTTGTTTTTTTTTATCGTTGTTGTTGTTGTCAACATGCTTTTTATTTGGTGGTAAAAATTTTATAGGAAAAAAATGGTTGCTTCACAAATTTTATTAACTTTGACATTACTCTTTTTTTGTTACTTACATATATCGTTTGCTTTAATTTGCCAAATGAAATTATTTTAAACCAATAAACAAAGAATTTTTAAAATTTAATTTTAAATGGGAAAAAAAGTTATTCAACAAAAAATAAAAAATGAAGGGAACAAAGCAAAAATAAAGATATAAAGTAAAAGTTGCAGAAGATGAAGAAGAAAAGCTAAAAGAGGAAAAGGACTACGCAAAAATAACAACAACTGATTTTTTGATGAATGATGTGTTTTTTTAAAGAATGATTCATCGCTTCTTTTTTTATTTTGCGATTAAGCTTTTATATTTTTTATTTTTTTTTTCATTGCTCGTGGCACCTACCTGGCTTGCTTCTTTTTTCTTTATTCATGGTGGTGGTTAGAAAAAAAAGTACTATAGAAAGAGAGAGAAAGAGACATATTGAACTAATGAAAACACATACATATTTGCAATTGGGGCGGATTATTTTAGTCGAAAAACATCGTTTGTGCATAACCGCTTTGATTTTGAAAAAAAAAGAAGAGGAGTCAGTAGTTAGTTTGTCGATCCACCTTTTGCGTCATCATAAATAAATTTTCACTCCTTTTTTCTTTTTCTCTAAACTTTTATTTGAACAGTTTTTAAACCAACCAAAAAATTTTTATTCACAAAAATGGTTATTAGGTTGATTTTAATGATTTTATTTTTATTTGCGATTACGATAGTATGTTTGAATATTCCTGAATCCCCTGCTATTTTAATTGATAATGAAAACCCATTGGTTACTAATTGGACTGGAGAAGATGAGATAAGAACTCGGCAGGAGGAATATGCGAAAAATAAATTTTCTAAACATTATCATTTCTTTCAAAATTTTACTAATAATGAAACTAAAAAAATTCCAAAACGACAAGAAATTATTGTTCGAAAAAAGCGTCAAGCTATTATGGGTTCCATCGCTACCGCTGTTGTTACAGGCATGATTGGTAAGTCTTTTATCACTAAATTAAAAGTTATAAAATAATAATTATTTTTTTTAGGTATGACAGCAAGAGCTGTATCTGATTTGACTACTTTCCACCCTAAATCTTCGGGTGGTGGATGCCAATGGTTTGGAACTGCTCCACTTTGTAATTTTCCATGTCCTTCTGAATATGACTATATTCGCCCTCATAATGGACGATGCTCTAGTTTCTGGCTATCATTACTTTGCAAACCCGATCCAAGCTTCGGTGAACCTTGTAGCACCATTTTAGGATCTTATTTCACTAAAAGGTTTTGTTGCAAGTAAGCATTAATAATTTAAAATACCTTTATTTTCAATTAAATGACTTTTCAGATCCGATCCAAGTGATTGCACATGGTCTGGCAGGTGGATGGGAGCAAATACAGCTTATAACACTTATTGTCGTTATGATAATAGTGTTGGACTTTGTGGAGAATTAACATGTTCAATCAATCATTTCGAAATGAAAGCAACCGATTCAGCGATTATTGGTGGACAACGTTGTGATGAAATAAAAATGTTTAATGCAACGGGGCAAGCAACGTGTGGTTACATTGCTTGGTATGATCAAAATGAACAACTTATAAACAGTTGGTACAAAACTTCATAAGTTTAGTTATTTGTTTTATATTTTCCAAATATTTTTTGCTCAAACTTTAACTAATTAACGGGTGATGCTATGCTTTTAACAAAGGTCAATAGTAATAATAAACAAACTCAAAAAGTTTTATTAAAGCAAATCAAAAATTTATTACATAAACAAAAATACAAAAGAAATAAATAAAGTTATAACAACAACATAAAAACCCATACAAATTTAATTACTTGGAAGGCATCAATCAACTTGAGTAAACAAATAAAAAAGCCCTTTAAGATAACCAACAATTTCTTGAGCACCAAGCTTTGATTCACCATAAAGTCGATCAACGAAAGTGATAGGAACTTCTCCAACTTTATAACCAAGCTTTTTAGCTCTGAACATCATCTCCATCTAAAAATAGTTTAAGTAAAAGAGTGAAAAAAAGGATGATAAAAACTTACTTGAAACACATATCCTTTTGATACAGATATTTCAATAAGCTTGGTTAAAGCTTCTTTTTTGTAAAGTCGGAATGAACCAGTTAAATCAGAAACTCCAGGACTTAACAATGTTTGAGCAAGATAGTTGGCACCACAACTCATAGTTTTACGCCAATAATCCCATCCAGATACACCACCACCAGGAGCATAACGAGTTCCTGTTACAATATCATACTAAAAAAAAGCTAAAGAAATTAATGAAAGAGCATATATAAAACAAACATTCTTTTCAGCTTGAACTTTAATCATTTGTGGAATAAACTTTGGATGATGCGAGAGATCAGCATCCATAAGAATAACGAATTCACCACGAACAAATTGTAATCCAGCTTTATAAGCAGTTCCAAGACCAAGTTTACCTGGACGACAATGCAATCGAAGAGTTCCATATTCTTTTTTCAATTGACGACAAATATTTGATGTTCCATCAGGACTGTTATCATCGATCACAATAATCTATAAATAAGAGCATTTTTACACGAAAAAAAGTCCATTATTACATACTTCATAGTTCTTGTTAGCTTGAGTAAAATATTTATGAATCAGGAACACACATATTGGTAGATTCTCACTTTCATTATAAGTCGGTAATACTATTGAATACTGTACTTGAGATTGCTTCAAAGGCTCTTCGTCTTTTGGTTCAGACATATCTAAAAAACTGTTTGAACACAACGAAAAAAACTAACAAATGTATCAACAACGATAAAATCGTAAATGAAACAATCCATCAAAAGGCAAAGTGTATTAAAACTATTTATCCTAAATAACATATGCATCTATAATAACTACAAACAAAAAACACAAATACACAATATATATAATTATTTCGATTTTTTCTTGTTAAACATTGAAGTATATGTGTTGAGATCAAAATTATCATCAATGACTTCTTGTTGAATTTTCTTAGCTTTTGGTTTTCTTGCTGCTAAACGTTGTCGACGTTCATCATCGGTTAATGTAGTTATATTAACAGGAAATTGAACAAAATGTCGAGGTTCTAAAGTACGAGCATAAATAGTTGAGCCATCAGGTCGCATAATAATTGTTTGATACATTTTAATAAATTTTTCACGTCCAACTTTTCCAAGAGAAGAACGATAAGCATTACAGGTTACTAAAATAAACAAGTATTGTTAATGTTAAAATTGAAGATCATAAACCCTTACCTGCAGATGTCGAAAAACATGCTTGAAAATATGGTTGACCAAGATTTAGACGTTGAAAAAGTGAATTCATTGCTTCTAATGATGATAATTTTGAAAGCCAAAGATAAAGTTGAAGCAACAAAAAACAGAGAAAACGCACAAACAAACGTGGCTATGGCCAAAGAAATTTTCGCTTTGAGAATATTATTGGACTTTGAGCAGCTGCTGCAGCTGGCTGGAAATAAAGAAATTGAGAAATTCGATTTTTATTATTTCAAAGTTCAGCTTCTGAACTTTTTTGTTAAAACAAATATTTGTATTTTTTTGATTTTATATATAAATTTAAACGATTTTCTTTTTACTTGTTTAGTTTCAATTTTACTTGTCTAAAGGATCACAATTATGGCTAACAAGAATAGTATTTTACCAATTTACTTCGATGCAAAAAATTAACCTTAATTTTTGCAGTTATTTTGAATATCGAATATCTTTATCTATCTATTTCCTTTAATCAATAATATATATCAATATTTGACATGATTTTGATTTTCTTTTTGCTTACGTCATTTTTTTGATTATTGACCGACTCTTTCGTTCAATACCACTATTTTTTTTTTTTTGAAATTTCAAAGTTGTCTCTTCTCTTCTTTCTAAAGTCTCGAGTATTTAATGACTTTGACTGCATTGCATCTGAGTTTTTTTATTTTGTTGAAGAAAAATTTTAGGTTTAAAAGTTTTATCTATAGTCTTCGCAAATATTTTTCTTAATTAATATTCTTTTGATCTTTAATTAGAAATAAGACACGATCAAAAATATTTTGTCTCCGCGAATAACCACGTGGTATCCATAATTTTTCATTTTAGTCACGTATATTACTTTTTAATGGGATGGGCTGGCTTTTATCGCGTCATCCCAACTCCATGGTGCCTAGACAAACAGGTGTTTCTTGAACTTTCCAATCATCTGTCACGTTATTCAGCGTGTGGGTTATGCAGATAGGCCGCCGCGACAAAGTGCCTATTCAAAAGTTTCTTTTTGAAAAAATAAAATTCGATCGCCGTGTCTTTTCTTCTTCATTTTCTTCCTTTAAATTAAAAATTTATTTTGTCGTTAAAAAGGTTGTTCGAATAATTTTTTTTGCGAGACTATTTGTAGTTTACACATTTTTACGTTTCAAATTATCTAAGCTAATGTTAGATATTTCTAAACTTTTAAACCAGAAAAAGAACTTTGTACGGAAAGCTGGCTGGCCATCCCACTCATTTTATTTTCTCTCACGCCAGCACTGCCTGTCTCTTACTTTTTTTTTCTCATTTTATTTCCAAACTAACTGCCCTAACAAACACAAAAAAGTACACGTGAAAATCAAAAGTCTTTTGAACAATAGCAGTTTTGTCCATAATTTTATTTTTGCGTCATTCAATTTTAAGTTTAAATTCCAAAAAATGATTATAATTCAATGAGAAAATTACGTTTGTGGAAAGAAAATATTTGTTTTTATAGTAAAAGTGAACTTTTCGATGTAAAAAATTTTACTAAAATTTTTAGTTCAAAGTGCAAACTTTTTTTTTGAAACCATTATTTTCGTAGATTTTTTTGAGTTTTTTGATTACTAAATTACAAAAAAGATAATTGTTGAGAAAATTTTTATGAACGATTTTTTGTTTTGTCTGAGAAAAGAAAACAAAATTTGTTTATGGCTATTTTTTTTGAAACATCTTTCTTCCTGTTTGTTAGTGTCGCGTCGATTATTTCATAATCTATGAACCTTTGCTTTTTTTGTGCTGCCATTTTTATCTTTATTATTTTTTCAGACTTTCACTGTCTCAAATATTTATTTCAATGGTTAGACAAATCAATCCACGATGTGTGCAGCATTTAATTAATAGGAGATCTCAAACCGTAGATCGCATTCGAACTATTTACCCTGGAATTATTTCCTCAGCTTCTTTTACCCAAGAAAGGCAGAATGAACCTAAAATACAAGCACCAAGTACAAGTTTAGTGTCTTTGGAAATGCTCCACCCAAATATGATAAAAATGGCTAACAACCAAAATGAAAATGTTCTATCTCTGAAGCCTCGAAAACATCGAAGTACTGAAGCAACGCCTTATTTGACATTGAGAAAAGGAGGAGAACCAAATTCAAGAGAGATCATTATTGGAAATTCAATAACAACAAATTTAATTGCCCTTTCAAATCCTTCTGAAATTTTTAAATGGGCTCGTTCATATCGACATTATTGCCCTTCTGGAAATTCAACTTCATTTATTTGTTAGTTTTTTTACACCTTTTTTCGCGCAAATTTTTTTCCCTAAATTTTTTTTATCTCTGTTTCTTTTTTTAGCGGTAAGATCGCTTCATACAGCTACAGCCCCGGTTGAAGCTGTGGAAGCTGTTGAACATGTTAAAGACCCACTCGAAGAGGATCCTGCATTGATCCGACAGGGTAAATTAAATGCCATGAGAAACGAAATTTATTGTCATGGAACTTTGCTAGCTGCAGTTCAAACTTCTCGGCTTTTTGTTGATTGTAAACATTTCGTTGATATGCCATTAAAAACTGATGCAGGTGAGTACCAAGAAAATTAGGATTTGACAAAGATGAAGAAGAAGAAAAGATTGAAAAAAACTTTTCATTTCGGTGCAAGCAGTTTAGAAGCTTGCTTATCAGATTTTTTCGAGTCCATTCAAAGAACAAGTTACGTCAGCAATTTTATTCGGTTGCACTCATTTTGTCCTATCTCTTTCTTTCCCATCACAGATTTATTCCTTTTTTTATTTATCTTTACTCTACTTTGTTTCTTTTTAAAGCCTATGAAATTTATAAAGCAGCTTTTTTCTAAAACGCAAAAATACATTTTCCTAATAAATTTTGTGAAGTAAAAGTATTAATAACAATAAGAAAATATCAAAAAGATACATTTATTTTTAGAAACAACATTAAAAGATTGGAATGTTTGTATACATGAATCAAAAAATGGACAAGTTGACCCAGTGGCATTAAATTTATTCATTCAAGAGCATTTTGAACAACCTGGTGGAGAACTAGAAGATTTTCAACCTTTAGATTATAAACTTGAAGTTGGTTGATCTAGCATTAATAAGCACACATTAAAATGTTTTTACAGGTTAAATCATTTTCAACCATTGAAGATGAAACTTATAGACTTTGGGCTCAAGATTTACATAAAAAATGGCCAACTTTATGTCGAAGAGTTTCAGAAAAAGTTCAATCTAATCCACAACAATATTCTCTCTTACCTGTGCCGAATCCATTTATCGTTCCAGGTGGTCGCTTTAGAGAAATGTATTATTGGGATTCATTCTTTACCATCAAAGGATTACTTGCATCTGAAATGTTTTCAACTGTTCGAGGAATGATTGAAAACATGGGATATTTAATAGAAAATTATGGTTATGTACCAAATGGAAATCGAATATATTATTTAAATCGTTCCCAACCTCCATTATTAACATGGTGCGTGGATGCATATTATAAACAAACGGGAGATTTGGAATTTGTTCGACGTTCCATGACATGGTTGGAAAAGGAAATGGAATTCTTCACCAATAATCGTAGAATCCATAAAGATGATTGGAAAGCTCACCTTTTTCGTTACCATGTAGTTGCTGGTGGTCCCCGACCTGAAAGTTATCGAGAAGATGTTGAATGTGCTGAATATATCCATGATGCACCTGAAAAGCTTCGATTATGGGGTGATATTATGGCTGCAGCAGAAAGTGGAAGAGATTTTAGTGCTCGCTGGTTCACTAATGATGGGCCACAAGCAGGTAAAATGGGTTCAACTCGAACAAGCTCAATATTGCCCATCGACCTTAATTCAATTATTTGCGGCAATTTACGAACTTTTGCAAAGTTTTATAATCTCCTTGGAATGTCTGAAGCTGCAACAAAAAGTCATGAACAATTTACACTTATGAGAAAAGCCATCCACCAAATATTTTGGAATGAAGAATTGGGTTGTTGGTTTGATTATGATTTAGCATCGGATAAACATGTTAGCACTTATTTCGATACCAACTTCTTCCCACTTTTTGCTGAATGTGTTCATGAAGATTTTGATCCACAAAGAATAGGCACATATCTTGAAAAAGCTGGAGTTTTAACATTTCCAGGAGGTATTCCAACTTCATTAGTTGCTTCCGGCCAACAATGGGATTTCCCAAATGCATGGGCTCCAACAACTTGGGTAATCATTCAAGGTTTACGAAAAGTAGGATTAAATGATATTGCAAAAATAATCGCAGAAAAATGGATAAGAAAAAATTATTTCATGTGGCTTTATAGTGGTGGAAGAATGTTTGAAAAATATAATGTTGCCACACAATGCAATAAAAGTTCTGGAGGTGGTGGCGAATATGAACTTCAAGAAGGTTTTGGATGGACAAATGGTGTTATTTTGGATTTACTTATGATTTATGGTAAAGAACTTCGTTGGGAAGAACCTCATCCTGCAGCAACACCAGATTGTGAATGTTGTCCTCCATCGGCAGAAGAACTTCCACCAAATATACATATACCACAAGATGGCTTCGATTATTTTCCTCCACCAATTCCAACGAAAGCATAAAATGAAGTTGTGACATAATTTAGTTTTCCATATTTGAGCTTTTATCATAGAAATACGTGCAAAACAACGGGTGTATTGCCGACTTCTTTTGACATACTGATTCCTTAATTTATTGTATGTATCAGTCGGCAGTTTTGTACGTGATAAATCGCAAGATTTAGTCATTCTTTCGTGCAAATAAAACATTTAAAACTATCTCTTTGCAGCAAGTAAAATGTGTATACAAGACATAGCATCAGAAAAGTGTGTTGAAACAAGAAACTTTTATAACTAAATCATTTATTACCTAAAAATTAACAATCAACAATAATCAAAAGAACTTGTGAGTTGTTTGCAACGAAAATTCATAAGCGAAAAAGAACACATATCCACCAATTCCCATCCAAAGCGTTCTTGGAACAATTCCACTGAAGAAAGTTGCGATGCCTTCATTTTTATAGATGCTTGCAAATGTTCCTAGAATTGATGGCGATTTAGCTCCTTCAAACAGCATAACACGAGTTTTAACAACATCAAATGGAGTCGTAACTGCAGCAGAAAATGATCCAGCAATACTTCCACAGACAGCAGATTCAAAAGGTGTCGGTTTATCTCTTCCCTGAAAGCATGCAAAAAATTATGATAAAATATAGGTATAAACTTGCATTTGAAGCAGCAATTCTTTTCTTCAAATATTCCCATAAGGGCAATTCAATGAACGAGAATGGAATTTCTCTTGTGATAGTTGTGCCATAACCACGATAAAAACCAGAAAGACCATTGACTTTGTAAATATTTTTAGCTATGTTTGAAAGTGAATGTGTTGAACCAGCTTGAGCTCTTTGTTTGATAACTTCAGTAGGAACACGAACTAAACATGCCACCATTTCAGCAAAACTTGCACGAACAGCATCGCCCCATGGAGCTAAAATTATATCATAATAAATATATATAAAACAAAGTTTAAAGCAACTCACAATCTGTCGTAATAACATTTTTACCAGCATAATAAGTTGTAAAGAATAAAGCAGCACCAGGAGCTGAACCAATAGCTACGGATCCCATACCATGATAAACATTTTTGAAACCACCAGCTTTGATGAAACCTTGAGAACTTTGAAGCCGAGTTTTGATAGTATCAATTGGATATAAGCTGAGATCCACAGAAAGTCCTGCCACTGCCCCACAAGTAAGCCATCTGCCTATGTTCACATAGCTGCTATCCATTCATGCATTAATAATATTCTTGAATATTTGAATTGAAATCAAAGGCAATATTTTTGAAGAAGTTTAGCTTTCAACGTAAGCTAAAAAATGAAGAAAGTGATGAAAGTTTGCCTTTGCAATCGTTGATTTCAATGTAAAAACTTTCGCTGCAAAACTTTTTTTGCTGCTGTTTTTATGGAAATGAAGAAAGCTTTATTCGAAACATAAAAAAGGTTTACAGTTATTTTTGAAGCAATAATTTATAGCAGTTAAAATAGTATGTATCTGCAAAAAATTTGAGTTAATTAATAAATAAGCAAAAAAAGGAAAAAGAAAATATTTGGATCGAAAAATGGCTGACTTCTTTGGAATCAAAGAGTTATAATTTGTGTGCTTTTGCAACAAAATAGAGAAGAAATTTTTTTGTTGTTTATTTTTTAAATGCCATCGGCAAAAAAAGGATGAACAACCTTTAAAAAATGAAAAATGAATCATAAACACCGAATACTTTGGGTAACATAAACATGAAAGTGCGGAAGGATCTTTTTTATATACGCATTTTTTCCTAATTTTTTATTCTTTGTTTACTTTGCTTGATTATCATTTAATAAATATTTTAGTAAAAATTAAAATTATAAAATGCAAGCAAACGCTTTTTTGGAAGTAACCATAGCAACTAAACATTAGAGTAAAATTTTCAGTAACAACATTCTTCTAATTTTTTGTTTCAAGTTACTTTTTTCACCATGGATCAAGCTATGCTTAAAGGATCTTTTAAGCCTGTATTCAATTTTGGATTTAGTCAACATATTCTTCCTAATTGTGCTTCATTTGGAATTTTTGATGAATCTCGTCGGGTTCAACTTGTCGTGGCAACAAACACCAATAAAGTTATGCTTCAAAATAGCGGTTAGTTATAAAAAAAAGTCTGAAGCTTTACAAATACAAATAATTGCAGAAGCAATATTTCATATAAATGAAACAATTACTTGTCTTCGAACTTGTAAATTTGCTAGCACGGATGATTATGATGTCGTAGTTATTGGAACTGCTTCGAGCCTTATTTGTTACGATGTATATAAAAATAAAACAGTTTTTCATCGACAAATGCCTGAGGGAATTCGATATATTGAGGTAAAGCAAACATGTTTTTGTGATTTAATAATCTTATTTTTAGTTTGGGATTGTCGATGATCAAACTAATCCTTTAATAATTTGCGCATGTGGTTCCACTATTTGGGGAATCGATGCATTTGGAGCTGATGTTTTTTGGACGGCTTTGGCTGATGATATAAATTCATTAACTTTATGTGATTTTGATTGTGATGGAAGGAATGAACTTGTAATTGGAACAAATGGAATTGAAATAAAAGTTCTAAAACATTTAGCACTTTTATCAGAGTTTACGGAAGGTGATCCAGTTTCTGCAGTGAAAACATTGTCAAACACTGGATTTTTATTTGCGCTTAAAAGTGGAACATTGGGATATTATGAAAATAAAGCCCTTCATTGGAGAGTCAAATCTAAAAGCCATGTCGTTTGCTTTTTAGAATATCCAACCGAAAATACTTTTGTTTGTGTATGGAAAAGTGGAAAAGTAATTACTTTCTCGTTATCCTTGAAAATATTAGAAACAAAAATTTAGGTTGATGCAAGATTGCGAGCCACTGGAGAAATAGTTGCTAAAGCTTTGTACGATGGAGAAGTGGCGGATGCATTTCTTGCAAATATTAATGAAACAGAAACTATTCAATTTGTTTTAGCATTTACTAATGGCAAAGGTAAATATTTTCCATTTTTTATTTCTTCAATAAAGAAATTTCAGTAATTGGAACTCAATTTGTTCAAGAAGTTTCTCCCGATCAAGTTCAACAACTTATTCGAGATTATGGTCAAAAGAAGCATCATTTAATGGAAGAATTAAAAAATTATGAAAAACCCGAAACTATCAATATTGATCATGCAGCCATTCCATCAGGAACTAGCCTGCAATCAGCCATTCATTGCACCATTGAAGAAGGACTTTGTTTGACTCTTTCTTTGAGTAATAATGTTCCAATTCGAGCTGCAGTTATATTTGCTGAAGGTGTATTTGATTCAGAAAGTTTAGTCATGTGAGTAATTATTACACTCAGCTATGCCTTAATGAAGCAACTTTTAGTCACCCAAGCACCGAAGAAAGTGGCTTAACCACCCAATTATTTCCTCAAAAACAAATGGCCACCGATTTGCATATTAAATTATTTGCTGGCTCATCTACAGCGTAAGCAAAATACCAAAATAACAAAACCACATAATAAATTTTGCAGAAAACAAATGCATGTTTTTGAAGTAAATGGAGAAATTCTTAAATTTGCAACTCTTTTAATGGTTGATAAACTTTATACTGAACCTGAAGGATATGTTAAATTTAATCTTGGTTATCGACCTGATAATGTATGACCAAGAAAGCTTTTTTAGAAAAGTTTAATAAAACCTCTAATTAATTTTAGATAATGAAATGGTTATTGTACAATTTTTATTTAGGCGAAAAGGAACAAGAAATAGAAACACTTTGTGAAAATCCCAAAATGGAATTTTGCTTTATGTGTGTCACCAAAAAGCAGGGGCTTCGATTGATTATTGATGAAAGTGGTGGTTGTGAAATCAAGCATGATGATATCGAAGTTTGCGGAAATATTGTTCAATCAATGTTGCAATTTTTAAAAATTGAAGAACTTTCAAGTCAAGCTCATTTTCCACAATCTTCAGATGCAGTTAATAATGTTATCGATACAGTAAGCTAACTAAGTTATCGATGTTAGAAAAAGATAAAAAAAAATTTAGATGGACGAGAAATATAATCTCAATGAAAAGTTGCAAGCAGATTGGGCAGATCGAATGAATATTGCAAGGGAATGTGTAATTATCGCAGAAGATTTATTAAACATTAGAAATACGTAAGCCCCTAAAATTAAGAAATAAATAGAAACCTAACACAAAAAATTCCAGTCCGCGAGCTCGAAAACATTATGTTCGATTAGCTATTCTCAATCGAGACATGGTTGCTCAACATCAACTTCGATCTCAAGCCCGTCAACACTTGTTGGATAACATGAAAATATTAACCATAGCTATTGAACAACATTCTCGACTCAGAGGTAATAGATACAATAAATTTAAAATAAATAAATTAATTAAACTATATTTTTTAGCTGGAACTGCTGCATCCAAATTAGTTAAAGAATGTAAAAATGCAATCACAACAGAAAATTTAGGAGTTATTCCTCGCTTTTTACAAAATGGTGCTTAACTATTAAATTGTTTTTGTTAAAATAATAATATTAGCATGTTCTATTATCAATAAAATCTTTTTTAAATATTAACCCAAATTTATCTAACTACCGTAACTTTAACCCAAAGAGTAATCATGAAAAGCATGTAGAGTATGCTAAATGTATCCACAACATTTTTAGTTTTAACGTTTACAAATTTATTTATAATTCAAAAAAATAACTAACAGATAAAAAAAAAAGGATTGATAAAAATAACCCAAAACAACCTTTAATTTGGTGCTTCAACATAACTATTTTCAAACACATTCGAGCCCAAGGTTTTTCTTTACACGAAAAAATATTAGCTTGCAAAACTTTTTTCCTTCAAAACTTTGAAATTTCTCTTCTTTCTTTTTATCTTCTGCTTTCAAGATTGATGATATTCTTCAAACATGTCTGCAAATAATTTTACTAAATTGAATCTCAAGGATGTCAAAAAACTAATGGTGAAAAATAAATTCAACTTTTATGCAAAGGAATACGATTTTGTCTTGTACATACATCCGCATGAATTCAGAAGAGGATCACTTAAATGCATCGAACATATGGATAATCTTCTTGGAAAACGAATTCCTGAGTTTGTTTATATTTTTACATTCTTGTTAATCAATTTCATTCATTTCAGGCTCAAAGGATATGTTATATATTATGGTATTATCAAAGTTCAACGTATGGCTGTTGTCAAAGATTTACAAGGTGGTGTTCATATTCGTGCTAAAGTTCCTGTAGTTCTTTTCAAGTAAGCTTATCGTTTTGGTTAGTACTTCTTATTGTATGAGTATTTTTTTAGAGCATCAAGTGTTCATCCATTTATTACAATAATCAATAGCTTCGATGAACGTTATGTTTATGGTGAAACTTGTGGTATTGGAACTCGTATAAAGATTGATAAGAATACTGAATTTGTTAATATTGGAGATGAACTAAAAGTTGTTTCACTTGGTCACAAAGAACAAGAAGGAATTTGGGTTTTGGAATGTACTGTGAAGCCATAATATCAACACGATCTTCTTTTGTTATTGTTGTTCGTTTATTGTTTTTTGAACTTTTAATCAACGTCTCAGTGAAAGGAGTGTATGAAGCTATCTTTGAGATGCAATACATACTTAAAACAAGCTTTATCCTTTCAACAATGAGTCGTTTGGTTGAATAGTTTGAAACTGAATATTATGTATCACTTTTTGTTATATTTTTGTTAAGTTTTGTTCAATAAAGTTGTTTTATCCATTAATGCTTCCAAGGTTTTTATATTTATAAGTTGTCGTAATCGTGATTACCGTAATGGATCACGTGATATAAATGGAAGCAGTGAGTGTTAGCGTTAAGATTTTTTTGGTTGTATTTAACAATACACATTACTGATTTGTATCTTTATTTGAACTGTCACAACCGAGCTAACTTGCTTACTGCATAACACCATAGAAAGTTACAAATTCCTCGTTTGAAACTTCACTGTTTATTGGCTCTTCAACAACGCTTTAAATACAATTAATAGACAAAAGGAAATAAAAATAAAAAGGTTGGAGTAAGCACACACTTGCAACATTCTCACGAAGACCACGTAAGCAATTCCATGGGAAGTTGTTGTAATCATTCCTAAGACAAAACAACATAAAGATATTTCTATGATAACACAGCAAAGTGGATAATATGTGAAGGCGAGATAACTTTACAAAACCTAACATTACTTTGTAGGGATCATGATCGACGTGATGACCAAATACGGCGCGATTAAGTTTTCAAACCTTCAATTAAAACTTTGCAACCCTTTCTTCTTCTTTTTGTTGTAATTATTCCATTGTTAGCTGATTGACTTTTATGTATTAAATAAGCGTTAAAAACACATAAACATTGTTTACTTTTAAAGATGAAAAATTACCACAAAAATTGCATTCCAAAGGATTCACCGACCGATAGGTGATGAGTATTCACAAACCATTCATTTCTGTAACTTTAGTGTTTACGATTAACGTCAGAGTGGTATCATAACAATAAAGCATCTCATCCATAAACCATTCATCTTAACTTGCATAATGACGAGTCAAGAACATGCGTGCAATCCTTAAAGCTCGTAAAGCTCACACTCCTTTCATCTATTAAAGATGTATCAAATATCAAAACACAAAAATGCAGAACAACAAAGTCTTTACTTAATAAAAAAGAAAACAAACATTAAATAATCTAATTTTAAAAAGTAAAAAACATTAATAAATTATAATATATAATTTTAAAAAGGGAAAACAAATAAAATTACAATACAATACAATCCACAATTTTAAAAAAAGTATGATGTACCATTGGGATATTGGTACATAGCAGGAGAAAAGGGAACGCCAGGTGAATAAGGTCCCAAAGTAGGCGAAAATGGATAGTAGACAAGATTTTGAGGAAGAGGAGAAGCTATAAAAGAACATGATCAATAATTAGAATACAAAGAAAGATGAAAACATACCGCGAGGAGTATAACGACGAATTGCAGGAGCAATATTCCAAGCACGACCTTTGTACATATAAGTACCAGGTTCCTTCTTTAGGATTTCTTGAGCATGTTCGATGTTATCATATGTAACAAATCCATAGCCTTTGCTTTGACCATTTGATTCACGAAGAACTTTGACATCACGGAGAACATAGCTTGGATCCTTCTTTTCAAAGACTCTCTTGACGATTTCTTCATCAACCTAAAAAACAATAATCATTAAATGTGTGATACATGTAAAGACGTTTTACAACTATGCTAAGATGGTGGTAAATGGTTTATCGTGCACGTGGATAAAACATAAGAGAAGCCTCTAACAAAAAATACGTACCTCAATTTGCAAACTGCCAACGAAGACTCGATGGCTAATGACGGAGGAGCTTGTTCCATCTGGTGATTCACAGGAAGCCGAAGGAGACAATGATTCTTGTTGCTGTTGTTGATGAAGAGCGTGTTGAGATGCCATATCATATGGATAAGCCATAGGAAGATGAAGATTTGGTGGATGTTGTTGATGACCTTGTTGACCAGCCATATCATATGAGAATCCCATTTGGAGTTGATGATTTGATGGCTGTTCTTGAAGATGAGCTTGATGAGAAGCCATATCATATGAAGAGCTCATTTGAAGATTTGATGGCTGTTGAGGGTAATGAACAGCTTGTTGAGAAGCCATATCATACGAGTAACCCATGGGAGGTTGAAAGTTTGATGGCTGTTGTTGCAGCGGAACAAACATTTCACTTGGAGCGAATGATGACATTGATCTAAAAAAGACAAGCATATAGTAAAGAATAGTAAGAAAAGATGCAACATTTAGATTTTAATCGTTAGTTTATGCATAAGCAGTAAATATAAAAACAACTGGATAACCTCATAAACTTGTAATACAACAAGTGTGGCATAAAAAAGGTTCAAACTAGCACGGAAATATTGAAATGTGGAACACAAAGGTTGCACAAGCTAATAGTATCAGTAAAAAAATAACATACCTTTACCGTTAATTTCAAACAACGATGAACAACACAACCAAAAAGAGAAAGAAACCAAACGAAGAAGTTGAAAACACTAAAAAGTGATGCTTGACTAAAAAAACTTTTTTTTCAAAAACTTCGATAAAGCTGAAACGAGAGAGAGCAGCAGAATTGGGTACTGTAAATCGTTTCAAAACCGACGTTAATTTAAAAAAAACTTTGCGTGCTTCTTTTCTTTCATCCATTTTTTGATGAATGAAGCGTGAAGGTTCATGTTGTTTCAGCTTCTCTCAATAATTAAAATCCTGTTTTTACTTTTTAAAAGAAAAACTAGTAATAAATATTAGCAATAGCATCTAATCATAATATTAAATCTTTTACATGACATTTATCTATCTCGACGACGTTGACTTTCACTTTTTTCCCTTTATTCTCTGCTAAAAAAATTCACGCGAGCAGCAAGAGGATGATGGTTGGAGGTCATGTTTTATTTAAAATTCTTCGGTTAAATAGCTTTTATAGAAGCGTGAAAGAATCATTTAGCCTTCAATTAAGCTTTTATTTGATTGCTTTAGCATGTTTGACTCCAATATTGCCTGAATTTACTATACCTTTAATAGATTTTGGTCAACAATATTTTGAAGCAGGTTTATTTTTGTTTATCAAATTTCTCATTGGTAAAGTTTTGATTGATTGATCCTTCTTTCATAATACAACAAAAGGCATTTTCAGTGAGACTGGTGTTATTCATTATTGTTAAAAGCCTTACTTTGGGATGCATTAGTTTATGGTTACTTCCCAATTTGCTAACCTGCCGCTTAGGTAAAAAACCTCATTTGCCTATAATACATATTATGTTCATGACTCGAGGATGCAAACATGACCTTGTAACTTGGCCACGACCGAATGCACCAATATTCCATACTTATTCTCAAACTAACTATGAAATAGGATATCAATGATACACAAATAAAATGACCATAATTAAAGTTTATACAATTATATATATGATTAATCAAAATTACATATTACATAATATTTTCATGAGATCAGTTTCTTCCATATCATTTTCCATGTTTAGCAAGGAGTTGTTTGACTTCTTCAAGAGCTTCAGTATCGGAATCATCTTGACCTTCAATCACAGCAGCTTGTTTGAGATATTTGACAGCATTTGTTTTATCACTTTTGGCAATATAACATCGAGCAATGTAGAGAAGATTTTCGATCCATTGATTAGGACGAACCTTTTCAACTTCAAGAAAATCCTTCAATGCATCATCATATGTCGCTGTTGGAGGAGTTGCAAAGAAAGCAGAAGCAGCTTTACGTTCAAACCATGAAAGACTTGCGACGCTGTAGAAGAATCGACCACGCATCTGAAAGAGTGAATGGGTAAAAGAAGCAAGAAGAGAAAAAGGTTTACATGAAGAAGTGAATATTCTGTTTTCATTGCAAGTGCTTTATCAAGATACTCTTTGAATTGATAACCTTGTTGAATCTTTTCTTTAGTTCCCAAGTATTCGGCCAAGGTTCCAGTAAGTACAGCACACCATTTGAGAACATTGAAATTATTAGGATCAATTTTGTGAGCAGCAAGGGCGTACTTTTGACCTAAAATTAATGATAAGTTAATAAGAAAGTTCCAAAACAAAAGCAAACTAACCTTCAGCGAGAAATTCTTTCTTCTTTGGATTCTTTTGAGGAAGTGTACTAGCTTGAAGATGACAAGCACGAGCAAGACGCCAAAGTATTTCAACATTTTCTTTTGATTTAGGATCAGAATCATAGGCAGCTTTCAATGCTGTGTAGCATTTTTCTCCTTCATTGTCTTCGTGTTGTTTGTCAATCTTGTCGAACTGAAAAATAACCCATTAGTAAAACATGGCAACAAAAAAAAGAAAGTAAAAATTACCTCAACCATGATTAGTTTTAAACAAAATTCTTCCACACAAAAAGATGATCAACGTTCTTTAGCGGCGCAAAAGCTGTAAATGAAAAAGTTTTTTGGTTTTTGAAGGTTTATATAGAAAAAAGTTTCATTCATCACGACACAAAAAATTACTGACAAAATTTGCATATTCTCATGTGAAAATGAAAGTAATTCGCGAACAAAAAATGTGAAACAAACAAAATAAAGTTGATCGAACAACATTGTCTCATTGGAGAACAGCGTAAATCAAGCTCGGTTCATTAAAATGAAAGTGTAAAAAATAGTTTTAGGTGAAAATGTTGCATTGTTTTGGCTGGTTATTATTAATGGAAAGAAATGTTGCCTTCTCACACAATTAATAAAAAATAATGAAAAAAAAAGTAGACGAAGTTCAAAATCATGATTCATGAAGCAAGTTGTTTGAAGTTGAAGTAACACAGCGCAATCATTTTCAATCAAAGGCGGAGTACAAATGGCCAAACGCAACGTGCAATTTTTGGATTTTTTAATTATTTTTTAATAGTTAATGCCTAATTAAAAATCTTGGAATGGGTTTAAAAAAATTCTGTTCCAGACGTTTTTTAAGTTAGATATTTATCTATCGTTTCGTGCAAACAAATTTTAATTTCGTCGAACTAACAAAATTTTAGACCTTCAAGACTTTTTGCGTCCACCTCTACTCCGCCATGATTACGCTGTGGTAAAGTAATTTACGACTAAAAAACGAAAGAAATACGATGGATGAATGCAATATTATACTGTGTTTTTCACCACGAGATACAAAAAAATGCAAAATTCAAAAAATTTCTGCCATTTTGTTGGGTTAATTTTTTAGCAAGATTGAACAATTTAATGGTAAATAAATAAATGGGCCACTCTAGTTTGGACTTGAAATTATAAAAGAAGTGTTGAGTAATATCTATGAAAAGCCACTTAAAATTTATTACGATAGTTATGCCAATATTTATGCTTTCATGAAAAATCACCAAATCGATAATATTGCAAATTCCATTGGAACTAAAATAATTTTGCTTTCCATTTATACAGGATTTCCCGGTTATTTGGAACAAGTTTATCAAGATGCAATGGCAAATGTTAGACAACTTTGAAAGTTTTATTTGTTTGTTATGACATTGTTATGACATGCAACCCAAATTGGCTTGAAACTGGTAAAAAACTAAACTTTCGCTCAATTAAACAATATGTTTGTAAGTTTTTATTATTTATTGTATCTTATATGCTTACACTAAATTTCTAAAATAAAACATTTAAAAAACATGTTACCGACGAGAGGAAGGCCCTCGTAGCGCCAACTATGTTTTGGAATAAAATTCATATTGAAAGATAAATGGTGGCGAAAACCCTAGATTCCTGAAAAATATTGATGACGAACAAAGAAGGCATTGTTCTTCCATTTTTTTATCCTTTGAATTTACCATGAAAAATTGATGATGTTTGTATTCTTACTTATTCCGTTCATTTTCTTCTTTTCTCTTTTCGAAATTATCGCGTGTGTGTAAATTTGCGTCACATCAAACAAAGAAACTCATAGCCAAAAAACCAACCACAATTGTTGGTGGATTTTAAGATTTCTTAAAAACGAAATTCAGGTCAATCAAATGACCAGACGACGCATTTTTCAATTCGTTCAAACATATATATTTTTAGGGGTGGACATTGCGTTTTCTTTCTTTCTGCTCAATCAATCACTTACATGCATTTCTCTTTTTATTTTGCATTTAAGTAAATGCGAAGAATGAAGTATGAGAAGACGTGAGTGAGCGTTGACGAAGAAGGAGTAGTAATAGAAAGTCCGAAACTGTCGAATGAAGTTTATTAGAAAAAAGTGAATTACTTAATTTAATGATTTTTGTATAAAATGGCCTTTAAATTTGGAAAAAAATCTTTTCTTTGAATTTTTATATCTCTTTTTTTCATGATTGATTTTTTTCTTTCACTTTTTTGTATGTAACATACAACCGAGTTTCTGATACAATATTCTATCTATGTATGTTATGAGACACATTTTTTTTGTTGTGGAGAGAAGAGATTTGTTTCGGTTGATGGCAGAAAGGGGTAAATCCGGAACACATAACTTTCTCTGTTCACAGATCATCGATCATGCGAATAGGCAATTTCATTTTTTTCTTCTCTCAATCATTATTTGTCGTTGTTCGGACAGCTGACCGGAAAACGTGTTCAGAATGTCAATGTTTTATTCCACTAAAATAGATATTGAATTAAAATTTCTTCGTTTTTTTTTCAGGCGTTTTTAAAAAAAATTTATGGTTAATTTTATTTATGGATTTTGTTATTTCGATCCTTGGAAAATCAGAAAATCGATTTTAACCGAAAATTTTTTTTCAAGTACTTTTCGGATAATCTTTTTTTATGAATATATATATTCATTCTTTCTGGAAAAGGTCGATACGCGGATTTTCTTTTCTGCATTTTTTTCACTTTGGTTTCTACTTTATTTTTATTTTAAACGAAATACATAACACCGCCATCACAAATTCAGGGCATTAATGTGAAAAAGAAAAAGAATTTTTCTAGTTTTTTTCTTTCATTTTTTTCATTTTTGCTTCCGGGGTTTAGCAACACCATTTAGAAGAAGAAACTAAAGAAATGTTTCTCGTTATTTTTCGATCAAACATCTAAAATCTATAAGTTTATTTCTTTCGTAAACAATTGAAATTGAATTGAGGAAATCAAAAAGAGTACAATAAAATAAAAAATTTAAAAAATGAATCAACGAAGAAGAAATTATGGGTCGCCGAATGAGTTCAATTGTAGTTGTACCTTCTTGAATTCCTCTTTCCTTTCTTTTATTATTTCATAAATTTTTTGTGGGTTGTGTTGTTCTTGAGCAAATTCACCTATTTATTTTTTATTTTATTATTTACGCTTTTTAACGAACGCGATAAATAGTTTCCATTTTTGTGGCCTAAAAAACACTTTTTTTGTTGCTTACGTAATTCAAACATTTTTGTAAAAGAAAGAGATTTTTTTCAAATGTTTGATAATGTCATAGTTTTTTTATTTGACATAGGTTTTTACCATTTTTCAAGGCCACAAACTGTACAAGGTGATGAAGCGCGATTGTGATGGTGGTAGTTGTTTTATTCTCATTGCACTATGTCACTGTCGCTATATACTTTGATGACCACCACTTCATATTTTTTTTTATTTATTAGGGATAATCTTCGAGGTTATTAAACTAAAACTTGGATTAACCTCATCAGATTATTCTATTTTTTGTTTTGTTTTAGAAAATAACGGTGGTGTAAAAAATAATTAATCGGAAAAGCCTCTTTTTTAGTCCAGTAATAATTCCCATCGTCACGTTCTAATTAAATCCATATTTAATCGCGATTACGCCAATTCTAAAATAATAATTTTTCCATGATTTTTTCTTTACATCTGATGATTGACACTGATTTTTGTCTTTATTACTTCTATCAACTTTTCGCGGTTTTTAACACTTTGTTTTCTTTGTTTTATAAAAAAGTACACACATTGCTGATTACAGGTTTTGCCAAGTAATTTTATACCCGGTTTTTTACGTCGTTGCCGCCGCTGGTTTTTCTTGTGGTTGTTGCTGATACTTCTACTTACTGGGATTCAGTTTTGTGGTCTTCTTCTTCTGTTGTGTTGGTGGAGGGCGGAGTTGTGCATATAATAATATTTCTTCTTTTTATTTGCGCTCCACTTGCCGCCGCTTATAACCTAACAACCAACATCACCACAGAATAAATATTCTGAGAAAAGAATAAACCCTACGGCTCACAAACTCGCCAACAACAAACGTTTGAAACAAAAATAAACCCCGCAGCAGCAGAAGTAATAGCACGTATACGATCGACGTATATTCTGAATTCAGTGTCTTTTTTCCCAATCCGCTGTCGTCGTCGTCGCTGCTGCATATATCGTCGTTGTCGATTGTGAACGAGCGCCAATTTATTGGAGCTGAAAGAAAATAAAAAAAAGAAGAAGAGAAGAAAGAAAAAAGACAAATTTGTCGTCGTCACCGCAAAATTAGACTCCCATATTTTTTTTTTTGGCGTGAAAATTATTCTTTTTTTCTTTCTCTTCTAATCACTTTTATTGACGTCTTGTTATCATAATGGGTACTTCATCCCGATTGTCTTCTTCACCCACCACAATTGCAACATCCGCTCAAGCTCAACCCGTTCAATCTCCATTTCCATTCAATCAAATTCCTGGAACTACTATAGCCCAAATAAATTCTCAAGATGGTTAGCCTCTTTTTTAAATCTCCATTAATTGATTTATTTATTTTTTAGGTAAAATCGCAGCTCTTGCAGCTATAGTTAGATTTGCTCAAAATCAAGGATATTTTATTTTTCAACATGTTGAACAAGCTCTCGCTAAAAAAGCTATCACAGTGGATAACACCGATGCCGTTAATGGAAAATTTAAAATTGATTCAATTGAAGATAAACTTCCAGATTTGCGTATGGAACGAATTTACGTTCAAGTGCATCATAATGCTCCACAGCGTTTAATTGTTGAACATCTCGTAGATCATCTTGCTGAAACTACTTTAGGTCGAACGAATTTAGAGTTAAAGAAAAATGTAACCATCGACATTTTTGATTCGGATGCAGATTGGGGCCTTCGAGATAATGCTGGTTTTATTGTAGCTGATCGACTTCAACTTCATCAAATTTCAGTTGATTCTGAGGAATTGCTTAAAGTTTTAAGGCCATCCAAAGGTAAAAAACATTTTTACAAACTTTTAACTTTTTTAATTGCATTCAAATATTTTTTTATTTTACCCGATTTTTTTGGGCTATTTTTTTCTTCTTTCATTTTCTATCTAAAAGTACCTTTTTTCTTTTTCCGGTCAGTGAAAATGAAAGTAAATTGTTTGTGCAAATTAGCCAACAAAAAAATTCTTTTACAACACCACACTGTCCAGAGAAGGAAGGGATGAAGAGAGAGAAAGTTTAATTTCTTTCTTTTGTCTTTTTGTAACTTTTTTTTTATATTATTGTTGATGACGTTGCAAAACCTTTTGCTACCTAAAATTATTGGTGGCAATGAAAAGTGTCGTCCGATTGAGACAAATGCAATCAGCATTGATAGCAACAAAAAAATGCAGTTTCCAAACCCTACGAAAACGATGAGACGACCCATAGGATTCTTCTCCGTCAAAGTGGACGAAAGTTCATATTTCATTTTTATTATTTATTTTAATGAGCTTCTTTTTTTTCGGAACCGGTTAAAAAATTATTTTATTTTTTGGCGATTAAAACGTCTCTGGTCATCATCATTTTTATTTTTTTAAATACAAAATTAGTACTTTTAAATTTGCATTCAAAGAAAAAATAACAATAGAAAGAAAGGAGGAAGAAGAAGATAATACAGCAGCGGAAAGAAAAAAAATTGGGGCTCCTTTCGATTTAAAGTTTAAACTAAACTTTTTTTTAATCTTCTCCATATTTTTTTTTTTGCAGAAGTAACAATTTCTCCGTTAAAATTGAATAATGAAAAAGATATCGAAGAAATTCTGGAATATGATAAAACTTTAAGCAATCATAATCGTGCAACATTCCTTAAATATCTTTATTCTCAAACAACCGTATACATTGCTCGACAACCCAATGAAGAGGGAGTTGTAATTATTTCGGGATATGTAGTTGCTTCGAAAACCGATCATCGAGTGCTCGCCCTTTATGCTGGCAGTCAACGCATTGCTGATGCTTTACTTGAACATCAAATGATTCAATCCAGAGCTAAAAAGGTGAGAAATAAATCAAACACAAAATTTATTGAACAATTTTTTTGTGCAAAATTTAAGTGTAATTTGTTTATTTGATTCTTGTTTTTTATTTTATTTGAAGAGTTTTCCATTAAACTCATTTCGTCAAATTTTTATTGTTATTTAATGATTTATTTTTTACACCTCCGCATTTTTAGGCCATTTTCTGCGCTTCTCGTTCTCAATGGCGCCGATTAAGTACATGTTTTTCACTTAAAAGTCGAGCCATATATCGACGTCACACCCGTGCAGTTCCACCAAATATTAAATGGGATCGAATTTATGCTTTCAATGCTGGACTCAATCTTTTCTAAATAATTTTTACAAGAACAACAACTATAATATCAAATCAAATTAGTCTATATTTTAATACCATTCTAAAAAAACACCAATCATTATTTTAATTGAAAAAATTTATATATTAACTTTAAAAACAAAAAATAATACATAATTTTAAATTCAATCACCTCTTTTTTCTTTTTTGACTTTAAACTTTTTTCTTTATTGTTTTCTTTTCTTATTTTTTGGCTGATGTTTCAAATCATAATTGACGCATTCTTTTTATTACGTTTTTTACAACAAAAAAAATTTCTTTCAAAAGAAACAAACACTATTGTGAGTAAATTTTTGAACCTTTATAATTGGAAATAAGGTTCAATGATGACAATAATGGGTTGTTGCAAAAGCTTTTTTTAAATAAGTTTTTTTTTGTATTTTTCAAGTGATATTATTATTTGTACATTCGAATTTCGAAAAGAGAGACAACCCGACCGATTAATGATCAACTTTTCCATTATAAAATAGTAGAAAAATGTTTATTTCCTTTTTTCTATGTTTTTATGTCTTTTTTTAACAGGTTGTTTTTTCTTTATGTCCAATTTAAACCAAATTTAATGAAATAATTTTTATAAAAAATCTCCTTTCTTGATACATACATATTCTTTGCATCTGTGTTAACATAAAAGAGATCGAAAAAAATATAGTTAAAGCAACTAAAACTAATTAGATTTTTCCTCCTCCTCAGATGATGAAGACTCGTCATCCCCGATAACAGTCGCTTCAGTCACTTTTAATCGATGATTTAGTTGTGAAAACAGTGAAGCAGTTGGAGGTAGACTAACACCTTTGCCATGATAAACGAAAGGCTTTTCCAACCAATCATCTGAAGTTGGCTTTTTAATTGAGGTTGTTTGATTCATATCATCTCTGATATCTTCCATTTTAACATCTTCTATCGGAACTTTCCGAAATTTTGCAATTGCTTCTCTTTCTTTTTGCATCGCCATTTCCTGTCTTGGTTGCAACACGGTTCGTAATTCATCAAAAAGAACAACACCTTTGTTTGAAGTTGATGAGACGCCAAAACCCTAAATAATAATAAAAATAAATATTTATAAACCAGTTTGAAATGGAATGGTTTGGTTTGTTAGTTAGTTGGTGTGACCTAATGGTTTGTTGTCCACTTTTTTAAACAAAAAAAGATACAAAGAAAAAAAAAGAAAAAAGTTTACTTCGTAATCATCATCATTTTCGTTGCCGTTAGCGTCAGCATTTTGATGATAACCACATTTATTTGATGCTCTTTGTTCGGTTGTGGTGTCTTGCGTTCCTGGAATTGCTTCAAAAACCTGAAATTTTTTCATTTTTTTTCATATTTATTTGAACGATTAAATTAATAGCGTTCTTTATTGGGTTTTGCAATAAAAAATAAAATCAATTCAAAAAAGCTTTGCTATCACGAGGGTTTAAAGAAACATTATTACATCGTCTCGAATAATGATAACTAAACTAACTAAAATAGGATATTAAAAAAAACCAGAACCAGACCTGATAGCAATTAATGTTGTTATCATCAACATTAGCCGAAGAATCAACAGCTTTTTTAATTGTTTCAGGTTCATTACTCAAATGGATATCATTTATTAAATCAAGTTTAGTTTGTTTTTCATCATCAGAATTTTGGTGTTGTTGATTTTCTTTTTGATGAGTAAGTAAAATTTTTGTGACAGCATCCAATTCATTTATTAGAGAGACACAGTCTTTTGAGAGGGTTTCGCTTAGCTTTAATCTAAAAGAAAATTATTCTAATTCAGTTAAATAAAACAATTTTTACTCTTCAAGGATAGATTCAAGTTGAACGATACACGCCATTCGACGCTGATTTGCAATTGGTTGCATTCTTAAAATATTACTTTCTGGAAGTTTATGTGTTTCTGGCAGATATTCTAGGGCTTCTAAATAGTCATGGTTTTCTGTCTTTTTAACAACTTCGTACAATTTATTAATAATTTCTGTATCACGACTAGCAGAATTTCGATACATTAAATCTATGATAATCATGTGAAGCATTTCACTTCGACAATAAATTGCAAATTGTATTAAATTTTTTATGGGATCACTTTTGAGAATGTCATCAGAAATTTGTTTATCAATACCAACTAAATTTGCAAGAGATTCATTTTCGTCAATCATATTTCGGCACATATTTATTGAATAATCCCTAAAAAAAGGAAGACTGATTTTCTAAAACTCAAAAAAATAAACAAACATTTGACTTTTAATAAAATCAGAAATAATCATACATTCTTCTGCATATTTTCGAAAATAATTTATACATAAAACTCGAGCATGATGTGAACATAATGATGCTTTAGATGATTTACCCATACTGAAAATCGAAGGAAAAAATAACAGAAAAGAGTGTTAAAAAAATAAGCATTTTTACTATCTTTTTCTTTCTTAAAAACAACTTACGTAAAAAATGCAATTTCCCTTTCTCGTAATTTATTAATAAATTGTTTGAATTTTTGGTTGTGAATAAGAAAAGAGTCAAGACATTGATTGAATTTTTTTAAGTTGTAGTTTGAAAAACTTTGATATGTGTAAGCAGAAATTAAGAAGCTTGCTCCTCCAACAACTGTGGATATTTTAGGTGGAAATTTATATGAAAATGCAAAAGTAAGTAAAGCAGGTGAACTAAAATACATTAGCCATTTAAACCAAGGCCATTTTTTATTTGCATTGGATTCAAGCATCCATCCAGCATGAGAATAAAGAAGGGTTTCATCAGCTTCTGTTAATAAGCCGGATATATCGAGAGCTTTCCAATATTCTATGCAATTTGACATGGCTTATAAAAGTGAGACGGGATTCTATAATTTGCATTTTACAAATTTCTTTTTTTGCAAACTTTTAAATAAATTTTTTTTCAAAATACATAAATGATATAAAATTCACATTTTAAATATGCTTTTTTTATTAAACAAAATCCAAATAATTTTAAATAATCTTTATTTCTCTGCTATTTTTTTAAAAGTAATTTTAAAACGCCGTACAATTTTCTAAGAAAAAGTAATTTTAGTATTACATAAGAAAAACAAAAGTTTTGTTGTTGTTGTTGTTAGAAATTTTCTTCAGTAATAATCAGATCAGATCACACACTAAATAAAAACACACTGCACGTCGTTGTCGATATTCTACTACATATCATAATATTTTGAGTTACTATTAGCTGAAAAAAATATTAATCGTTGGTTAAAAATTAATTCGCAAAAAAAAAAAACACTATCAAATTCACTCCTAATTTATGTTAATATTTTTGTGTGTGAGTATTATTATTACTTACAAGCTAGTTTTAGGCACATTAAATACATGAGCTAAAAGTTGTTTTTGTTCATTAATGTGGGTATATTTATTTCCGGTTGCTGGTGATGCACTAGGTTTACGACCCGCATATTTGACACCACGATTTTCACTGAAATATAACCCATTTTTAACAAAATAAAACTTTTAAGAAACAAAAACATACTTTAAAACTAAAGAATTTAATCGAGGTTGAATGAAACCCCATGCTCCCATATTTTTATGTTCTTCTTGAGCCCAAATTAATTCTGCATTTGGATAACGGCTAGTTTCTTGTTTTATTAAATCATATGGGAATGGAGCAATTTGTTCCAATCGAACTAAAGCAAATTTATCTTCGAATCCTAAATTTTTTCTTGCTGCAAGTAAATCATAATAAACTTTTCCTGAAAAAAATATTCATGTTACTTTTTAAATTGGTCACTTAATTAATTAACCATACCAGTACAAAAGACAAGACGTTCAACATTTTTTCCATTATCTCTAGCTGGACCTTCTTCAAAAATGACTCGTTTGAAATTTGTATCGGTTATAAATTCTTCAACTGGTGATCGAGCTGCTGGATGACGTAATAGGGATTTGGGAGTCATAACAATGCATGGTTTACGGAAAGGTAATAAAACTTGTCGACGAAGAAGATGGAATAAGTTTGCGGGAGTTGTGCAATTTGCAACAATCCAATTGGTATCATTTAATTGTTGAGCAGCAAATGTTTCATCTAATGTTACTTGCTAAAAAATAGCCGTATTGCTATAGTCAAAAAATAAATATATAATAAACATACATTAACATCGATGGTATCATCTTCATTACACATTTGTAAGAAACGTTCTGGCCGAGCACTACTATGTTCAGGTCCCATACCTTCATACCCATGAGGCAAAAGCATAACCAAACCACTTTGTCGAATCCATTTAGATTGACCAGATGAAATAAATTGATCGATAATACATTGAGCAGTATTCGAAAAATCACCAAATTGTGCTTCCCAAATAACTAATGAATTTGGATTAACCATCGAAAAGCCTAACTCAAAACCAAGAACTGCATATTCACTGAGAGATGAATTGCATACAGTGTATTCAGCTTGATTTTCGGATAAATCATTTAATTGATTATATACTTTTTGATCGATTTTTTGATCATGAAGAACATGATGACGATGAGAGAAGGTTCCACGCTCCACATCTTGTCCAGATAATCTAACGTGAATGCCTTCTTTAAGGAGAGATCCAAATGCAAGGGCTTCTCCACAAGCCCAATCAAGACTATTATCACTGAACATTTGTTTTCGACCTTTTAATGTACGATCAAGCCCTTTATGAAGATTAAAGCCTTCAGGAACGGAAGAGAATTTCTCAATAATAGTTTCTACTTCTTTTCTTTCAATTCCAGTTGGAACAAAAGCATGGGGATTGCGATTTTTAAAGAAATCATCCCAAGGACTATCAAGCCAATCTCGATTACGAACATGTGTAATCTTTTGAGCGGCTTCATATGCATCTTCTAAAATTTGTCCATATTTTGCAAGTTCATCCTAAAATTTAGTCATTTTTAAATTTTAAAAAGCAAATGCAAGACAAACTTTAATATATTTTTCATCAGCAACACCTTCGCCAATAATTTTAGTTTGATATTTTTCTAAAAGGGATTTAGTCTTTTTAATTCTTTGATACATCAAAGGTTGTGTAAACATAGGTTCATCGAGTTCATTGTGGCCTTGACGACGATAACATACTAAATCGATAATGACATCCTTTTTGAAAGTTTTACGCCAATCAGCTGCTACAGTACAAACATGCATAACAGCTTCAGGATCATCAACATTTACATGGAAAATGGGACAACCAACTACTCGACCCACATCAGTACAATATGGAGAAGAACGAGAGAAACGAGGATCAGTGGTAAATCCAATTTGATTGTTTACAACAATATGAATAGCACCATGTATAGAATATGAAGGTAAATCATCAAGATTGAAAGTTTCCATAACTACTCCTTGTCCTGCGAATGCTGCATCGCCATGTAACATGACCGCAAGATTTCGATCACATTTAGTATCTCCGCCATAAAAAGCTTCAGCTCTAACTTTTCCTTGTACAACAGGATCAACTGCTTCGAGATGGCTTGGGTTAGCTACGACGGCAATTTTAATATTGCGTTGAGATTCCCGATTAAATCGCTCAATGCAAACACCCAAATGATATTTGACATCGCCTGAACCTTCATCAGCGGCTTCAAGAGTACTGAATTGTGATAGGATAGTTTCCAAAGGTTGTCGACAAACATTAGCGAGAACATTAAGTCGACCACGATGGGGCATGCCAATAACAACTGAATCCACTCCCAAAGTGGAAGATCGATCAATAACTTGTTTCATTGCGGGAATTAATACTTCACAACCTTCCAAACCAAAACGTTTTTCACTTGGCCATTTTTTAGCTAAGAATTCTTCGAATTTGGTTGACCGAATCAAACGTTTGAATAAAACTTTCTTTTGTAGTTGAGTTAATTCGGTAACGCTGGGTTGTTCAAAGTTTTTACGAATCCATTCTTGTTGTTCAAAATTTGTAAGATGCATATATTCAACACCGGTGTGTGAACAGTAAATATTTTTTAAGCGATTAATAATTTCACGAAGGGTCAAATTTGTTCGATCTCCACCGATGAAAGTAGTTGGAGGAAGAACAAATTCTCGATCGAGGTCTTTTTCAGTGAATCCGTAGAATTCAAGTTCTAATTCTCGAGGAATAGTATCATCAAGATCAGCACTATTAATACCAAGGGGATCGAGATCAGCGATATTGTGACCACGAGTCTGAATATAAATTTATATATATACAAAATAAATAGGAATAAAGCTTACTTGATAACTACGAATAAGTAATTGAATTTTTAAATGATCTTGAATGGCGCGTGAAATATCGGCCTTAGATGAAACAGAGCTACTTTTTTGTTGAGCAGGAACGAGCCCAGTTTGACTTCGAGAAGAAGATAAAGTTGGAGGTGCTTGAAAGGCTTCACCAGGGGCTGCACCGGCTTCAACATTACGAAAATATGCATCCCAACTTTTATGAACCGTATTAGGATCACTCCGCCAACTTTCATACATCTGTTCGATATATATACTGGATGAACCATTCATAAATCCTTCAGCCATAAGACTTCGTGAAATAGCCGAAACTGGAGTACGTCGAATTGGAGCTAATGAAAATGCCCGACGACGAGTTACATGACAAACATGTGCCCGGATAATGCCTGAAGCCCGCATCATTTTGCTAGCGGCTAAAGACAAACTGGGAGATACCTAGAAATTATGCAAAATGTTAAACTTAGATAAATAGAATCAAAGTATGGACATTCAAAAAAAGAAACATAAAAGATAACAGAACATGAAAAAAAGCGTAAAAAATATTTGTTAGCTAAAGAAACTAAAAAATTAACCATAAAAATAGACCCAAATAAAAAAAATCCTAATAGGAATTATTAAAATTTTTGCGCAAAAAATTTGGCACCAGACGAACGCTAGTTTTTTTTCTTTACCAAAAGTTTTTTGAAACAAAAATATACGCATGTTTTTTGGTCTTCCCCCGTTGCTTGGGCTTATGCTAGGGACATAGTCGTCAAAAAGATGAAGATGAAAAAAAAGTGCGATTGTTTTGTTCAGTTATATGTATATTGCGTGTGCGTCCGGGGGAAAGATAGAGGATTTGAGTCAAAAAAATATTTCGTCTGGATGAAAAAAATGACAAAGAGATTTTCCTTGAGGATGGATGGTTGACGCTTGAAGATCGGCAAAAGGTTATACGTCCGAGATGTAAGGGTTAACATCTATTGAAAAAAAAAATTTATATGACGTAGCTAAAGCTTTAAAAAAAGAAAGAATGAATGATGCTGTTTCGAAAAAAATTACAAAAAAAGGAAAAATTGTAAAGATTTGCAGCAACAAAAAAGAGTATCACGTGTACCTCACCTCGTGCGCTGAAAAATCGAAAAATTAAAGACCAAAAACTTTTTTATTGGACAAAGAAAAATGAGAAAAGATTGAGTGACAATTTCAGCAAAAACATGAAAAATTTTTTCCATTTAACTTTAAATTTAAAAAAGGCAAAAACCAAAGACATAAAAGTTTAAAAACTATTAGAAATAAAAATTTAATGAAGCACCAAAGCTTGTTATCACAACCAAATCGAAATTGTCTTTGATATGAACTCATTTCACTTTACTGAACTAAGTGCAGGCCATTGAAAAACTTTTTTTTGAGGTTAACTATTGAGGTAGATCAAAAATCTTTTTTTTTTCTGAATGGAATAAATCTTGAAACGAATACTTGTGCATGCACATTTATTTTGATCCAAAAAAACTTCTGACTTCCTTGAATAAAAAGATAAAAGTCTTTCGTTTTTTTGTAATACATTTTTTTCTTTCTTCACTAAAATTTTTGTTGTATATATTCATACATATTTTGTTGCGGGTTAATTTAAATGTATGTATAAATGTCGTCTACCGAATTTGGAGCCCCCGTCGATGTTATTATAAGCTCTGAATCTCAAACAAATGGCGAAACAATTATAAATATTCCACTTGGAGCCGTATTTAAGTTTTTACGTGATACATCTGAATGGTCGAAAGAAGATTATGTTGGACCCGTATTAGTTGTAAAACCAAAGAATTCCAATGATCATTTGGATATTCAACTCTTTAATCGCAGAAGTGTAAATAATATTAAATTGCAATTTTATAAAAATTCTGGTTATCATAGAAATGAAAATATTATTATGATGAGAGCTCGAGATGGTTAGCTTTTTAATATTTTTCTGTTGATAAATATATATAAAAGTTTTATTTTCAGGGACTGTTTATGGTTTGGCATCGAATAATGATTATAGCGAACAATTAAATCAATTAGAAAAAAAGCTAAAAGAATTTACCACAACCCCAACAAATGTTGTTTGTGAAAGCCCACCTTTAAGATCTTATAGTCCTTTATCACAAAATAATATTACTGATAATGATTCACCAATTGGAGATTGCATTTCATCATCGTTAGCCACTTCATTTTCTACACCACCTGCAGCCAAAAATAACGGTCACTTTACTCCTCAATCTATCGTGAAACCAAATATTGTATCACAAAGTCCATTTTCGAATGCACCAATTTACTCTAATTTTTATAAACCAGAAGAATCGTCAACACCCAACAAATGGAATACCAAACCTCAAATGATTCCTGCAAGCGTTTTACGTCGAGCTGCAGCTCCCAAAAATGGATGTATGTTTTTAACCCCAAATAATTTATCTTTAATTAATTCCTTTGTTTTATTCATTTTTAGTTTCACGTCCTGCATCAGTAACTCCATTTTCTGCTGCTAAAGAAGATAAAATTACTGCAATAATTAATTCTGTTAGGCAACAAAACCTCAATGATTTACCTCCAATCGTCGTCAAGCAAAATAATGCTCCCCAGCTTGATAGATATTCTTTCAATCCCAAAAATAATCATACTCATTCTGCGGCTGCTGCTCAAAGTTTATTATTATCTAAAGCTACAGCTCCAGAAGTTGCACCTAAAGATCGAATGGAAGCTGTTATGGAACTTATCAGTTTTGCATATAAAGATGGACTTAAAAAAGGAGCTGAAGATCCAAAACATGGATTATTGGCAATGCCGAATGATCAATTGCTTAATGTTTTGGAAGATGTTCTTAACGTAAGCTAAATTCGCGTTTATCAATTTCACATTCTTTAGCCTTTGATTTTAGAAGAAACCAGAAGTAAAGAAAAGATTATTAGAAAAACTCAATCAATAAATAGAAGAAAAATAAATTGGTCTCCTCCTCATTTTCTCAAACCAACACTGCTTTTTTTTGCATTTTTTAAAGTTTTTCATTCTCAAAATTGTTTAAATTTTTGTAATATTTCGAATTTTTGTATTTTTGTTGATCGGGTTTTTCGAGCCTACATTCTTCATTTTTAGTTTTATTTTCTCTATTTTTTTGTTACTTTATTTTTACATTTTTGATGCTTAATAAATATACTAATAATTTTATTTCTAATCAAATTTAAACCAAACATTTTTTTCTTTTAATGCAAAAAAGAAATAAGTAAAAAATAATTATTAGAAGCAAAAATCAATTTAACTTGATTTTTAAGTTTTACACAAAAATAAAATAACCAAAAAAATTACATATTACATATTTTTATAATTATTATTATAAAATACGATTAGGATTTTCAAATTGTTCGTATGTGCCCATCCAATTTTGTTCTCGCCAACCATTAAGTACTTGACCATCCACATCTTTTTCAAGATGTTTTTCAGTGACTTTGCGTTCAAGAACTCCTGTAAAAATAAAAAATCTCATTGAAGTTTATTTTTGTTACTCAATTCAATTTATTTTAGGTTTTATTTTCCTATCTCTAAAAATTGATTGAATCCTTCGTCTATTATTGCCTTCTTTCGTCTGTCGTTTTTCTCTCTCCTTTTAGCATTTCAATTGAAGTTTTTGTCGTCAACTTTTTTTTGTCTCATTATCATTCCTCAGATTTTTTTATGTTTTTGTCGTCGTTTAATACTACTACCTCCTATTCGTGAATAAGCTTACTACTTCTATTTTTTTTATATATAAAAAAGAGGGGCATGCTCATTTTATTTTTGAAAGCTGAAAGAAATAACAAGAATAAGGAAAAGGAATAAAGTTGAAAGCAAAGTTATTTTTTTTTCTTGTGGTTGACTTTTTTTAAACTCAAAAATTACTTTTTACCTTTTTTTAAGCAGAAAAAAGGAAACTTAAAATAATAATAAAATAAAAACTTTTATTAGCCTTACCATTTTGCCTTTGCTGCCACTATTTTTTTGACTTTTTATCTCTTATTTTAATATCATAGATATGTATATTTAGAAAATTAGGCCTATTATTCTTTGGTTTTCGTGTTTCAAAAAAAAATAAGAAAGAAAGAAAATTTATCATCGAAAGGAATTTATTTTCTTTGTACGTGATGTTTTTGTTTTTTTGTTAAAAAGTAGTTGTTTTTCTTTACATTTTTTTGTAATAAATAGAAATTTAAAAAATATTTGTGGAGAATTTTGTAACTTACATATTTGGTTTTAAAATAATAAACTTTTTAAATATACATACATGCCGCCGAGTTATAAGTTGTTAACGCGACTATAGCAACTTATTTACTTCCCAGTTGCCATCGTCTTTTCTTCTTTTTTTTCACGTTTTTTACGCTGCATTTTTTTTTGTTGTTGCCTTTTTCTGAGTTTACCCATTTTATTATAGTGCGACGGCGGCGGCTGAAAAGCATGAAATAATGCCCGTGCAACTTCTTTTACTAATGCTAAAAGCCAAACCACTGAGATATCATCGCTCGCTTTTCTTTTCAATTCAAAAGATATGCTTCTCTTGTCTCTGTTTCTTTTTTTTGCCTTTTTAGCAACTTGCTTCATTTAGTTAGTCAAAGCCTCCTCTATGCTACTACCCCTTCAAAGAAAAAAAAGAAAGAAACTGTGTTAACTGTTAATATTTTTTAGGAATAAGGATAGAAACTTTTTTTTCTGTTAAAAACTATGTATGTAAAAATATTAATTTTTATTAAAACGAAAAAAAAAATAAAGAGATAAACATTGATCATATGTATTTTTGTAAAAAAAGCACATGAGCAAAAAAAGATTTTTGTTTACGTTTTCTCTTATCCGCTGATGCTTCTTAAAAAAAAGATGCAACAACTATTTAAAAAAAACTAAAAAGCCTACGCATTTTTTTTGTTTGGAAGATGTAAGAAAAAATCTGCCCCAGGCATATTTGGTATTTGGAAAAACTCTTCTTCCTTCCCTCCTGTCAAATACATCCATCCTTGTTTATGCTTATATCAGCTCAACTCTAAAGCTAACATACAATTTTATTTTTTTATTATTATTCTTATTTCATTCTTTTGGGGTCTAATAATTTTTATACTTTATCATAAATACTTTTTTTAATTTTCTTTCCCACACACACCTAAAGCTTTTCAGTTTATTTTTTTATAGTTTTCACTTAAAGTTTCACCCCTGTTTCTTACATAAACACATGCGTATTTTTTATATTAAAAAAATTAACAATATTTTTCTCCTTTTTTTGGCAACTTTTAACGTTAAAACAATATTTTGAAATGCATTGCTTTTTATTTCTATTAAATTAGAATTTAATCTGTACACTTTCTTTCTAAAAATATTTAATATTTTGCTTACTTCTTGTTCCACCAATTGGAAGTCGACTAAAAACATCATCATCTTTGCCATTGTTTCGAATAGTCCATTTTTGATTTGGTGTTTGACCATAAGAAGTTGTTGAATAATCATTATTTGAAGCTCCCGATGCATAATGCATTGGATATCGATGTCGAAGGGCACTCGATTCATATCCACTATCTCTGAAAAAATTGACTCTTATTTTTTATCGTCTGTTTTTTTCTTCTGATAAACCTGTAAGGGGTATAATTATCATTATCTCGATTTCTTCCACTTTCATGATAGCTTTGACTCATAACTGATGGAGATCTTGAATATCCTCCACCACCAACAACTGAAGCAGCTCTGGATTCAGTTTTTCGATTAAAATTATCTCTAATTTTTTCCACTTCTGTTACAGGTTTAAAAACGCTTTGACCCAATAAAAACGATGGAGTTGGGGAAGTTGAAAACATTCGTTTTTGTTGTTGATAATGAGAATTATCAGGATGAAAATAATCTTTTTGATTATCAATAGTTTCAATATTTCGAGCTGTTTGACTTCGTGGTCGAAATAAAAATGCTTCGCTTGTTGGTGTTTGAGCATTCATTCTTGTTACAACTCCACTTCCTCCTTGATTGTTGTTTGTTGTTGTAGTTCGATTAGTCGTTTTTGATGTTGTTTTTATTGTTGCTGAGGTTGGGGTTGTAGTTGATGTTCCAAGTACGCTTGGACTTCGATAAGGTGCCCAAATTCCACCAATGCTATTATTATTCGAATTGATGGCATTTTTCTTTTCTGGTGAAAGTGTTCGTCCACGTTTTCGTCGTTCCATCGATTCTTGTGCGGCATCCATTAACCCTGGAACCATAACAGAAACGCCACCTTTAATTGTTGAACCTTCAACAGCAGCTTTTTCATTTGTTGTACTTTGTTCCTTGGAATTCGTGTTTTCTGTGTTCGTGGTTGGAATTCGAATGGCGCTTTTAGGCGGTGGAGGTGCAGGTGGTGGAGGAGAAGTATACCTTGTCGCCGTCGTCGTTGTTCCATTTTCACCCGCACCTGATTTAGTTGAAGATGCAACTGATACTCTTCTGGCATAAAATGATATTGGAGATTCATGGTTGTTTGTTGTTGTTGCATCACGACTTTCCTGTTGTTCTTTAAAACGCTCCCCATGTGAAAAAGCAACAACTTGAGGTGCTGGAGAAATAATTGCATGCTCAGGCTCGGGTTTTTGAATGAGAGTTATTTCATCGTTGTCGTCGGTTGCGTCATTCTCAAAGCTTTCTTCTTCCACTTTTGCTTCTTCATCTTCTAAGTTTTCATTTTGATCGGAAGTAAAGTTATCATAATTTAAATAATCACGCGGAGATTCAATTTTTTTATAAACATATTGTTTGGGAATTGTTGTTTCATCAGATTTACTTGCTTCTTTACCACGGAAAATTTTCATAAAAGCTTCAAGAATCCAAACTAAAATTCCAAGCAATCCATGTAAAATCCATTTAAAGCCTCGCCAAAGTTGAATTGGAATAAATTTAAGCCATTTAACAATCGTTGCTTCCCCTCGTGTGTTTGGATAACTAAAAGTTGATTTAACTTTTTGCCATCCATTATAACAAATATCTTTAGTCCATTGCCACCATGATTTTTTTGTAGGATCTACATATGGTCGAGGAGTTGAAGAATAAAAGTTGTTAGTTGTGGTTGTATTATTCTCTTTTAAACTAAGTTGTTGGTGGCGATGATTATTTTCGTTTTCATTATTTAAAACTGGTGTACAGCATGCTTTTGTTGGCTTTTTTATTTCAACGTCATTGTTGTCACATTTCCATTCCTCTTTTCCTCTAAAAATAAACAAAATGAAAAAAAATAAATTTGTCTTTTATTTTATTTTTATTTTTCGAAAATATCCATCTTTTTTCATTTATTTTTTTGGTGGTTAAAACAACGACCATTTTATTTATGGATGTTGGATGGTGGTAATCATTAAGGTTTACTATACAATTGCCACAGGGCAATTTGAGCTTCTGCTGTTGTTGTTGCTTTGGACGAAGCGTTTAATTACAAAACTTAGAGAACTTAAAAAGAGCAATAACAAAATGCTCTAACCCATGCATCATGGTCCTCAAAAAAGTCGCTCTTTTTTCTAACTTTTCTTCTTCTTCCATCAACCCCCAACTTTTCCTTTTTACTTATTTTTCATTTTTTAGCTCCTATGTTTTTTTTATCGTACGCTTGTGCTTTCTGTCATTTTTTTAATATATTAAAAAAACAGCAAAAATCTTTGACTTGACGGCCCCTCCTTATTTATGCAAATATTATTTATATTTTTTTATTACCTAAGATGACGATGACAGAATGACTACAACAACAAAAAAAAACTCCAACAACATTATTTGCATCTTCTTCGTTTTTTTGCTTGCTTCAGCTTTTTGTTGTTGCTTTTTTGTGAAACATTAAAACATGATGTCGTCGAGACGACGACAGCATTTTTCTCGCCTTGGGCAAAAACAAAAAGCGGCATGCGCGTGATAAAAAAGAGTTCACAATTTTTTACTTATACTTACTTACTTTTTTGCTCGTACTTGCACTTATTGACGCCGCCGTGTTGAATTGAATGAATGCCTGTGCTTGCTTTTTATATTTTTTTGCAACCGCTTTTTATTTCATGAAAAAGTACCTACTTTTTTTTCTATCAACACTTTTCATGTTTTTCATTTTTTTTTTGCCATCATCAAAAAAAACTTTTATTGTTTTTGAAAGAAAAGGGAGGATGTGAATAATGAGGCACATATTCAAATTTTAAACTTTTCATTCTTGCTTCTTAAAATAACAAAAGCAACCGACGTTGAAAAAAAAAGGAAATTTTTTAGAATATGTTTTTTGCTTAAATACTTTTTCGTATACTTTTTTTAGAAATATGCAAACATATAAATAATATTTTTTTTATGATTAATTATTGAAATGAATGCCTCGCCAAATTAGTTTTTATTTTTTTCATTTCCCCTTACTTTTTTTATTTTTCTACTTCACTCGCGTGAATTCTAAAATTCAGACGACGACCACCGCCGCTGTATTCAACAACAACATTCATCCAAAATTCTGGTGGGGTACTTTTCATATCCTTTTTTGCAATTTTGTTTTGTTTTGTTTTGCAAGTCTCATCCTTAAAATTCATCAACATTAAAAAATGCTTCAAAACCTTTGCGCGGCTCTTGCTTTTTTTTTTATATTTCTAAAGTTTGATGCCCAAAGGCAAAAAAAGCTTACTATTTCCTAAGCATTGGCATTCTCGACTCTTTTTTTTTTTATTTTCACGCCTTTGCAAAAAAATACATTTATTGAACACAACTAAAACCACTTTTTTCAAATTTAGCGTTAAAGAAATGCGCTGCTATTTTTCCTTCTATGGCATAAACAGATAATTAATATTTTCAGGTGCCTAAAAAAAGTGAGAGCTTGCCTAAAAAAATTTTTCAGTTTTTTTGTAGTCAGGCAAAACTCTAATATTGTCAATTTCACATGTTTGAAATCCATTTTTTGCATTTTCCCATTATTTTTAAATACAATTTTTAAAAAGAAAAAAAATTGGGAAAAAATTTTACTTACTTAAAAAGATTATAAAAAAAGTAATATATAAATAAAAATATTCGTTTAATCGATTCAAACATAACCCGTAAATAATAAAACGTAGAATAGACTATTTTATTTTTTATAATACTTTTTCGATCGAATCAAACAATTGCCATCCAACGATAAAACTAAAATTAACTAAAGCCTTTTTTCGTAAAAATATAAGGTGGCAAAACACAACCAACTCGTATAGTTTTTTTACCTCCTTCTCGAGTTTTCCTTCAATCGTTCGATTTTTTTTACGTTTTGATTTTTGCCTTGGCTTTTCTCTACCGCCCATCTTCGTTTGTTGATTATCCTCCCTCTTTTTGAAGTTTGAAGACAGCCGTTGTCTTTCATCAATGTTCACCGTTATTTTTTTTATCTCTCTCTCACACTCACTCACTTGCAAATGTTCAAAGCCGTTAATGATCTCTTGTTTAAAAAATATATATGTGCAAGACAAACCTCAAAAATTTTTAAAATTAATCACCAGCTGTCAGTCAGTTAGTTAGCAAAAAAATAAAGATTTTTTACATAAGAAAATAGCAGTGGCAAAAATAACAAATTATTATTTCAAATACCCAATTATAAAATAGTGCCAAAAAAGGAGAGGCAGAGAGGGAAGTAAAAAAATAAGGTGAAAAGTTAAAGGCTATGTTAGTTGTCGTTGCACATGTACTTACGTTTTTTACTTACCTTTTTATCGAGTAATTTTTTTTACCAACAACTTTCAAGAAAAGAAAAGCAAGAAAAAGGCATAATTTTAATGTTACCAATTTTTTTTAGTTTTTGCCTTCGTTTTCTGAAATGAATAAACTTCAACATCAGTATTTATTTATGCTTAGATAGTCTAGTTTCAACAATAATCATTTATTCAGTTTATTCGAACCTCATGTATAAAAAAGGTGAAGAGAAATCAGCTGCTGCTGCCGCAGCCGCCGCAGCTTTACCTTCAATCAAAAAGGTTTCGTCTAAAGTGAAATCGAAACCAAATGTAAATAATTCTCGAACGCTTTTTGTTGTTTTTCCAACTCTTGAAGGTACGTACTTATTTTAAGAATTTTTTGTTATTTGTTAGTCGGGCATGAGATATTAATAGATCGAAGGGACTTTTTTGAAGGAAAAAAAAATGTTTTTTATTATTTTTTATTTAAAAAAACAAATTGATAAAAATAAAAATTAGGATTTATGCAACTTTTGTACCCAAACTTTTTTTTGCAGAATTTGCACCTGAACGTGAAGTATTAAGTTCATCCGTTTTACCTGAACTTCAACAATATTGTTGTGATCGGGATATCGACCTAGAATGTTCAACTTTTTTTGAAACAAATTTTGATTATGGTGAATTAAGTTTTTTATTATCCAGCATTGAACAAGGAACTGCAAATATTTTGGTATGTTTTTTTTATTTTTATAAAAAAACTTTTTGTAAGCAAAAAAAAGACCAAAAGACAATTATTTTTTTATTTCATTTCTTTCAATTTGCAGGTGTTTGTCGGTGATAAGTATGGTGAAGCGGTGTTGCCATTAGAAATAAGGCAAGATGAATTTAATGCTATTCAATCGGCAGCACTTGAATTTTCTAAAGGTTTTTTTCTATGACTTTTTTGAAGGAAAAAAAAGACGGCTGGTTTTTTAGATGTAAAACTTTTGGAACAATGCTATGTTTTAAATAAAACTAAAGAACCAAATGAATATCGACTTCGAGAAGTTCCATGGGGGCAAGAAACCATAGAAAAACTTAGAGCTATTTTGCAACAAGGAGCTAAACGAGCAAAAGATGATGGCGTAATTCATCAAGTCAACGAAGAAAGGCAACAAAGATTTCACCAAAGTTTTATTGAAGTTATTGTAAATGCAATGATGCAAAATGTTGGAAATCATTTCTTTGTGGTAAGAAAATTTCAAGGATACACCAGCACTGATAGCCATGATAAATGGGTTGAACCATCGGGAACAAAGCAAACGGCGATATCAAATTTAAAAAATCAAATTTCCACCAAAGCAGCAGAATCAAATTATTTTCCATTTATTTGTAATACGACTAATACCACGGATCCAACTAAATGGTTTAAAACTAAAGATGCAGAAAAATACAAAATTGATCTAGGAATTAAACTCAGCGAAGGATTAAAAACTTTATTAAATTTACCAACCACCGTAAGCATGAGTCCTTCATCTTATGCTATTGGTCAAGTAGAAGTCGCAACTAGAGAACACTTTTCTCATGATAAATATTATAAAGATATGGTACCAAAAATATGGTTGGAAAGAGATATAGTGGATAAAAAATTGCAAGCTATCATCGAACAAGGCCTCACAAAATCAATGTTTGTTCAATTTTATGGAAACGCCGGTTGTGGCAAAACTGCAACACTTTGTCGATTAATGGAATTATTGGAAAAGCAAAACTGTTATGTTTTTTCAAGATTCACTCATATAACTGATAGCTCAGTTTTTATTAATGAACTCCTCAAAAATTTGCTGTTAAAAATATGCGAAGATGCTCAAATTTCTTCTGTTTCTTTGCAACCATTATTTCATTTATCAGAAATTTTGGCACATTTTAAATTCATCACAGAAAAATTAAATAAACCTTTATTCATTTTAATCGACGATGTGCATTTGCTTAAATTTGGCAAAACCTTGGGAACTATGGAAAAACCTCTTCGAAAATTATTTCCTAAAATGTCTCTTATTTTTACTTCGCTTCTGCCAACTCAATTGCTGCCATGTTTTACACCACCAGAAATATTTGAAATTGTTCCACTTACAAAAGATCAAGTAATTAATATATTAAAAAATCATGGCTCTAATGCTGTTGATCAAACTGTAAAGGTTGATCAACTTGGGGTTATTCGACAAAAAGTAAGTAACACACCCCAAAAAATTTAATCTTGATTCTAATTTTTGATTATTTTTTTAGATTAAAAAAGCCAGTGGCGGAATAATTATGTGTGAAATTCAATATGATGAGTTAGTGGAAGGCTATACTGACCCAAGTGAAGATTTAGAAGCAAGACTTGTTCGAATTGAAGGAAGAGTTGGAGCAGAATCAGTTCGAATTGTTTGCCAATTACTTTGCACTCTACCATATGGTTTAACAACCTTGGAACTTATGGATGGTTATCGTTTATGTAAACGTAATTCAGGAATGGTTTTTGATGCTCCAGATGTTTTAACTCCAACTCCACAAATTGTTTTGAAACATTTGGGTAAACCTCACAAATTGCTTAAAACGCATAAATTTCCAAATTATAGGTCGAATGCTGGTTAATATTCACACAGATAAACGTCGAGTTTGGGTATTTCGACATTCTTTTGTCGCTCAAGCTATTATACAAAGATATTTGCCTTCCACGGGGGAAGTAAAAATAGCTAATGAAGTCATGGCTGAATTGCTTGCAAGTGTTCCAAGCACTGAAGATGAACATGATCCTGTCACCTCCAATCTTGTATTTCCACAACCCATCAATCGAGAAAACAGTTCAGTAAATTTGAGACGCGTTCGATTTCAATGGTATTATTTGCTTCACGCAGGTTGACTTCTGTTACAGAAACATAGCTTTAAAAAATTTTCTTTTTTAGGCAAATTGGACCAACTCAAAGATCAAACCCTTTGCAATTTTAATTATTTGGAAGCTTGCTTTCGTGGTTGTGGAATTGCACATTTACTTTCTGTTTTTGAAGAATGTTCCCAACAAATTCTTGATCATGATATTCTTGTACTTTTTGAACAAGTTTTATTACCAGCAATTCCAACTTTAATTCGAGACAAGGAACAGCTTGTTTGCGAAGTATTAAATAGGCTTAGATTTACAAGCAATAAAAATAGTGAACGATTAAATACTGTTATTGAACAATTGATGACTTTTGCTGATACTTATAATCGGGCTCCATTGTTGCTGCCTTTGAGTTGTTGGATAAATCCGCCCAAAATGAAACAAGTACAAAATAAACTTTCGATAAATTAGCATAATTTTGAGTTTTTTAAGGTTATTTCATTTGCTGTACCAAAATGGAAATCCAATCGAACAGTAGTTCATCCAACTCATAACCATCAACATCTTTTGATTAGTGGAAATGATGATGCAATTGGACAAATATTCATGTATCACATTGCGAGCAGTTTACTCGTTAAAACTTTTACTGGACACACCGATAAAATAACTTCAATTCGAACAAGTCAAGATGGAACCTTTTTCACTAGCGCAAGTCATGATGGATGTGTTAGAATTTGGAATTTTGCTACATCCAAAGGTGAAAGCGTCAAAACTTTACAAGTTTGTAAAGCCAAAGTTATTTGTTCCCTTCTAAGCAGCGATGATAAATTCATTGTTGTTGGTTCATCTGATTCCACAGCACGAGTAATAAACATCGATAGCGGCACTGTACAAAAATCATTTCGAGATCATACTGGCCCTGTAGTTGGATTGCAACTTTCTTCAGATAATAGTCTCCTTGTTACGGGTGTGTTTAATTCTAAAATGTATCTTTAAAAAATGCAAAATTATTTTAGGTTCTGGAGATTTTGTTGTCATGGTTTGGGATATACAATATGGTGACATAGTTATAAAAATGGGAGGTTTAATGGCACCGGTCACTTGTTTAGCCATAACCAGCAATGATGCATTTTTGACTGTTGCATGTGAAGATGAAACCGTTCGAGTTTTTAGTATGGTTTCTTCTCAAGAACTTCATGAACTTATGGTAACAATTTTTCTTGTAAAAAATATTCCCATAAAAATGCTAAATTTACAGGGCCATGAAGCTAGAGTCAATGCTTTAGCTGCTTCAGCAGATGATTGCCAACTCTTTGCAGCAACAAAGGGAAAAGTTTTGTGTTATGACATTCACAACAGTCAATTGCTGGAAACCCTCGATTGTGGATTAAATTTGCCTGTAACATCCCTAAAAATCACTGATGATAATTCATTTGTATTAGCAGCATGTGGAGATAGAATTCATATGTGGAATATGAATTCCATTGAACGAAGCACTCCACACAATGAAAAAAGTAAACTTTCTTGCATCAAATTGGCTCCAGATGAACGAAGCGCGGCTTGTGGAACGATTGATGGAATTGTGGCATTTTGGGATTTGGATCTTTGTCGATGCTTATGGTCAACAAATCAAGGAAAATCTGGAGCTATTACAGCGTTAGATTTTACTTATGATTCTTCGGTAGTCGTAAGTGGAACTAAGCATGGAGTTATTTCAATGTGGGAAGCTTCAAATGGATCCATGATGCGTAGTTTTAATATTCACAATTCAGAAGTAAAATCAATTTGTACTTTTGCTGATGGAACTAGAGCTCTCTCATGTGATGAATCAGGTGTTATGCATATTTGGAATTTATATTATGGTGATGATCCAAATATAGCTGATCTTATTACCACCATGACAAATATAAAAGGTCCACTTTATTTGGGAGTAAATGATTCAGTTTTGATTGGGTATAATTCAAAAAATTTAAAAGAGTAAGTTTGATTGTGGAAATAAGCATTTATAAAGCCCAAAATTTGTAGGATGAATATTTGGTCGCTGATTGAAAATAAACTAACTGTAAAAACAAAAGTTTATCACAACGAAGAAATTTTATGTTATTGCGCAAATAAATCTGGCAGTGTGTTGGTTACAGGTTCAATGGATCAATCATTAAAAATTTGGCAGATTGATACGGGATTTCTCACTCAAATCTTAGTTGGACACGATGAAGTTGTCACATGTTGTTGTGTTTCGGAAGATGGTAAAGTGGTTGTTAGTGGTGGTCAAGATAAACATATCTTTATTTGGGATGTACAAACTGGGGCAGTTAAACGTTCAATCACGGGAAAATCTGTAATTACTGCAGTTCAAATTACTTTTGATAATAGCCTTATTTTATCAGGTTAGTTGGAAAATTTCGTAAATGCGTTAATAAACATTCTCTCTTTTTTAGCTGACCAAGATGGATGGATCGAAACATGGAGCACAGAAACAAGCAAAATGTTTAGCTCATTTAATACCCATCGCCAAATATCCAATCTCATAGTTTCAAATGATGCAAGTCGAATACTTGCATTGCTTACAGAAACCGCTCAATTACCTATTCTCTGTCTTCATAATACTCCAGCAAATATGACCATTCGTCAAGAACGTCGAACTAAACGCATTCAAAGTGCATCAAGTTACGCAAGTAGGTAGCTAGCGTTCGACAATCAAAATATGCAAAAACGAACTAACACGCAACACAACTTTAAAAGTTAGTGAACAAAAAGCGGCGGAAAGCGACTTAAAACAAATTTTAAAAATGATTGGTGCCGTTTTGTGTCGCTTCTTGTTCACCATAAAATAAATTCCTAAGAAAATTTCATTTTTAGGTAATGGCAGTGAATTGCATGAAGCAAATGCAAATCATGATGGTGTATCAGCTAAACCTACGGTAACCGAAAAGCATAGTGAACCAACAAAAAGTTCATCTCCACGTAATTCCAATGCTACTGCTTCGGCTTCTGAACAGCCTCAAGCAAATGGCGGAAATAAACCAACACCACCACAACTTCCTCCAGCTCCAAGTGGTCCAATTTCCACGACAAGCATAAATAGCAATAATGCCAAAAATACGCCTCAAAATAAAAAATCATCATTGTGTTCAATTTTTTAATTAAAAATAAAAATACATTCCTTCTTTCTTTGTTATAAAGTTTTTTTTATTAATAAAAGATTATTTATTTGAAATTGTGAGTAAAAACTTTCGTAAAATGTCAAAAAACAAGATAATGAAAAGTATGATACTCTTTGAATATTTTTTTCTTCTTACATTTATCAAATGATAGAAAACTGTATCTGTAAATTTATTTCAAAAACAAACATTCCAATTTCATTAAAACTTTTTGGGATCTTTTTTTGAAATATCCATTTTGTTTATTTTTTGTGTTAAGAAGGAAAGTAAAGACAAAGTTATTGTGGATATCAAAGTCACTGATTGATGAGACAAAATTATCTTTTTTTATTACCCCCTTTTTATGGTGTATCAAAGTTAGTTAGTTAATCCATAAAAATAATCAATAATTCCTCAAAAATGATGGTCCTTCCCTTCCAAAATGTCAGGTTAGCAAAGTTGATTGATGGCATTGGTTCGGCATTAACCTTCCTTTTATATTTTATTTGTTGCCTTATTTGGTTTTTTATATTTTTCAAGTATTTTCAATGAACAACTTTTCGTTGAGCTTTGAAATGGAAAAACAAAACCAATCATTTATTTGTTAGTAAGCAATTACTCATAATTAAAAAAAACTGATTTAATTTAGAATTTATTTTTATTAAGCTTTCCTATTTTTTTTATTAAAGCAAATTTTAAATGATTTTTTTTAAAAGCTTAGAAAACAGTTTTTATTTTTAAACCTGAAAGCATGCAGATCATGCATTCCCTTCAGGATTTCCATTTATTGTTTTGACGCTTTTTTTCCAAATGTTTTTCTCATCGACTCTTTCGTGTGTGGTTCGTCATCATCACAGCTTACTTTATTTTGCATTTATATCGGTAATTGTTTATATTTATTTTTTAGTTTCTAAAACTTACTTAATGAATGTTGGAAACATTCAGCTCTCAGTCCAGCGACAATTAAAAGAAGATTGGGATAATCGAGAATATATTCAACTTATTTCAGATAATATTAAAAGTATTGCTGAATTTTTAACGCAATTTGGTATGTTTACAACATACCTACTTCATTTATTAAAGATGAGTAATAAAAATAAATATTGATTGTTTGATTTTTTTAGAAGTCTCTTGCAAAGGACGACTCTCACAGATTGACGACGCTATTTCAAAAGTTGAGAGGCAATTAGACTTTCTTGAAGCTTTGGTAAAATCATTTTTTTTATATAAATCCGATAATATTTATAAAGTTGCATTGTTTTTATAGAATTCCAATTCTGAAACTCTTCAATAAGGTTAATCATGGCCAGCTCACGAGTAACCAAAGCTGGTACTGAAGCAGTCACCCGTTTTGTTGCCCCCGTTTATTCCACATCTCAAGAGGAAGCTCGTTTTCGTGTTTTAGCTGTTTATAAAGAATTGTGAGTTTTTGCATATATATTTTTTACTTGGGGATTATTTGTTGTTAAAGCCTGAAACTAATGTATCATGCAAGACAGAGTCAAAACATTTACTTGGCATCATGAAGGCTAGCTACTCACTACCTTTTTTTCCATCTCATTAGTAGCAAAAGCTTCATGTTGCTCTCTGTGTGTCATGAAATCCCTAATGCGTTTGCACAAAAAAAAAAAGAAAAAATGAAAGCAAAAAAATTTTTGAGTTGGTTATGGGTGCTTGCTTCCACACTGCATAGATGGAAGCAAGCAGAAAAAGAAAAGTTGTCGACGACTGCCGAGAGAGAGACCATTAAAAGAGATGACTGCGTTAGAGAAAAAAATTTGTGTGCTGCGATGCAACTTTATATTTTTGTGCCAAAAGCATCGAATCCAACAACAGCATGGTGGCTTGAGGGTTAGTAGCATGTTGGTTTCTGTGCATTTTTTTTTGTCTTCGTTAGCAAGTTTGACGACAACACGCATATATGTATGCGCATTGTTCTCCCTCTTTTTTAAAAAAGGAAATTAAAAAAAAAAAGAGCAACGTTGGAAAAAATAAATCGTTTGATGCCTGTGTTTAGTTAGTTAGTGGATTTATCCTGGCTTTTTTTGTTCATACGCGTGTCTTTTGTAAAAATTTTGCGTCGTTTCTATTTACACGTCGTCATCGTCAGTCCGGTTCAGCAACAACAACAGAGTTATATGACCATTTCGCAGTTCATTTTTTGTTGTTGCTTGCGCACCACTCTTTTTTTTTACTTACTTGTTTATTGATTGTTCCGGATTTGGTTGGCCCGAATGTTCGCGTGTGTCTTTTTTTGTATGATGAATGAGAATGAATATTTACCACGTCTATGTTTTTTTTTGGTTGGGTTATTAAACAGAAAACGTGTCTTCATTATTCCATGATTTACTGTAAATAAAATTATTTAGCCAACGTCTCACTCCTAAATTCTGGCATGAATATGAGATGAAAGATATGCCATTACCCGTATTTCGGGCTGTTATTAAAAAACAATTTATGAAAAAGGCACATATATCCGATATTCGAATTATTGATCGAGAAGTTGGAGAATGTTATCAAGTTAGTTTGTTTATCCATAATTTACGTAAAGCTAGTTATAAACATTTTTCTTTTCTTTTTTCAGCACATAAAAAGTATCAATTTTGCCTTTTACAACAAAGGCCATGTTCGCAATTACTTGTTCGGAGAAAATGTCGATGCCAAACCAAAGGACTTTTTATCTCGCTTCCTCACTCAAAAAGAATAGGGATTTTTTTATGTATTGTATAGGATGTTTAAGGCATGACAAAAAACTTGAGTCAATTTTTATGGTTTTAACTTGTCGGCATTGATCGATGTATTCATTTCTGTTAAAAAACCTTAATTTTTTTTTCACTAAAGTTCAAAACTATTTTTAACAAAGCTTCATCGAAATTTTTTTTCTTGAAAATTCCAAAACACTTCACCATTTTTGGGCAATGTGTCGTCTCTCTGCCATTACTGTTCAAGCCATAAAATTTTTTTTCATTGTTCGATGTCATCCATTTTTTTGTATTTTTACTTTCTTCTTTTTGCGTGCCTTTTTTAGTATAAAAAAATATTAAAATAATCTTTCGCTTTGTTATTATCCTTTTTATCGTTAAAATCGATGATTGTTGTTATCTCTCTGCTCATTTCGGTTTCCTTTACGTGTATTAAACCTTGATTTCATTATTTTTTAGGTTATGTTCTTGGTTTATATTTGAAAACCTTTTATTCTTCATCATTAATATGTTATTACGTTCTCGTTGCTATGCAACGACTGGTCAACTATTGAAATGTCGCAATGTAACTACGATAGCTACTACGTCCTCTCGAACTGTTGATCCTGTTGAAATTGCCACTTTTGAAAGACTTTCACATGAATGGATGGATGAAGAAGGACATTTCAAAGCATTACACGCATATAATCGATTACGAGTTCCTTGGATTGTAAATGGCTTGGGTAAGGTTGGTTTTTGTTGATTTCGTTTTAACGCTATTCTTTGTTTTTAGGAAACAGCACCTCGTGCTCTTGAAGGTCTCAGAATTGCTGATATTGGATGCGGTGGTGGACTTTTATCAATTCCATTAGCTCGTCTTGGTGCTCTAGTGGATGGTGTAGATTTAAGTCATCAAGCTCTTCGCGTTGCTGAATACTCATGCAAGAAAACTTTGAAAAATGTAAACTTGAATTTTCATAATGCAACGGTGGAAGACTTTTCTGCAACTAATCATGAAAGCAAGTTTATTACTCTTCTTTACACTCATTATAATTCACCCTTTTTTAGAATACGATGCTGTTGTTGCTTCTGAAATTATTGAACATGTTTCTGATTTAAGCACTTTCTTGGATGGTTGTGTTCGATTATGCAAACATGGTGCACCGCTGTTCTTCACCACAATCAATAAAACTATTGCTAGCAGAATCTTTGCAATTGAATTGGCTGAAAATGTTTTTGGAATAGTTCCACCTGGTGTTCATGATTACGAAAAGCTTGTTGAACCTGAGAAATTGCAGAGAGGCCTTGAAGAAAGAAATTGTCGGGTTTCAAAACCATTAGGTGTACTTTATAATCCCGTGACTAATAGATGGTCATGGTCTAGTTTTGATCAAGTTAATTACGCGGTTATTGCTCAACGTGCTTAAATTTGTATGTATGTATAGTTGATAGAAATAATTAAATGATATGCTTTTATTTTGTCTTATTTGTTTCTTTTTTTATCTGTTGTTACCATACACAGATAGCAGCGTTTAGCTGTTGTATCTTTAAAAACTTTTCATTTTATTGTTAATTACCTTTCACGCTTTTAGTTACAGTTCATTTTAACTTCTATCTTTGAATCTTGAACAATGGATCAAGAATACGATGCAATCGTTCTTGGAACTGGTCTTAAAGTTTGTTTTCGCATTATTCCATCATTAATATAATCGTATGCTTTTAGGAATGTATTCTCTCTGGAATGCTTAGTGTCTCTGGTAAGAAAGTCTTGCATATCGATCGAAACAACTACTATGGCGGTGAAAGTGCTTCATTGACTCCTCTTGAACAACTTTATGAACAGTTCTTTGGTGCTAACAAAAAACCATCTGCTGAAATGGGCCGTGGTCGTGATTGGAATATTGATCTAATTCCCAAATTTTTGATGGCTAATGGTAGTTTGGTCAAGCTCCTTATTCATACTGGTGTCACTCGTTATCTTGAATTCAAGTCCATCGAAGGATCATATGTTTACAAGGGCGGCAAAGTTTACAAAGTTCCTGCTGATGAAATGGAAGCCTTATCCACTAGTCTTATGGGAATGTTTGAAAAACGTCGATTCAAGAAATTCTTAGTTTGGACTCAATCTTTCGACATGAACAATCAACAAACTTGGGAGGGAATGGATCCTCGAACTACAACGATGCAACAAGTTTATGAGAAATTCGGGCTTGATGAAAATACTGCTGATTTTACTGGTCATGCTCTTGCTCTTTATCGTGATGATAATTATAAACAACAACCTTATCCTGCTACTGTTGAACGAGTTCGTTTATACAGTGACTCACTTGCTCGTTATGGTAAATCACCTTACTTATATCCTCTTTATGGTCTTGGTGAACTTCCTCAAGGATTTGCTCGTCTTAGTGCTATTTATGGTGGTACTTACATGCTCGATAAGAAAGTGGATGAAATTGTTTATGAAAATGGCAAAGCTGTTGGTGTTCGAAGTGGTGATGAAGTTGCCAAATGCAAACAAGTTTATTGTGATCCATCATATGCAACTGATAAATCAAAGAAAGTTGGTCAAGTTATTCGTGCTATTTGCATTCTCAATCATCCAATTCCAAGTACCAATGATGCTGCAAGTTGTCAAATTATCATTCCACAAAAACAAGTTGGACGTCATTTCGATATTTACATTTCATGCGTTTCAAATGCTAACCAGGTTGCTCCTAAGGGCTGGTATGTTGCTTTGGTTTCTACAACAGTTGAAACAAGCAATCCTGAAGCTGAAATCTTGCCTGGTCTTCAACTTCTTGGTCCAATCTCTGAAAAGTAAGCCTTTTCAATTGCTTAAAATAAATCATCCTTATCCTTTTTTTAGATTCGTTAAAGTCTATGATGTTTATGAACCTGTTGATCTTGGTGCAGAATCTCAAGTCTTTATTACAAAATCTTATGATCCAACAACTCATTTCGAAACTACAACTTCCGATGTCTTGGATGTTTTCAAACGTGGAACCACTGAACAATTTGATTTTACCAAAATAACTCACTTGAGCCTTGAAGATAATGAATGATGATCAACCTGATTCAGTTTCCTTCCTTTTGTTTTATTATTTTCTTAATTCCTTATTTTGATGTTATGTTGTGCTTCATATTTTTGCTTTTAATTTATTCTGAGAATCACTGAATTTCATCAAAAAATATAAAAACATTGTATTCCCGTTGATTCTTTAGTTTATTTATTTCTATGTATTCTTTTTGTCAGTTGATTTCAGTTTTCATGTGCTTTTCTTTTTTTAAACTGTTAGCTTCTGAAATTATGTATGGTTTTTATATTGTATCTTGGGCTTTGTAATTTTTATCATAAATGTTAGAGCAAAAAAATGTTATTGTGTTTATTGAATGCGAGCAAAAAACGTTAATTTTCGGATTAAACAAAAGTTAAAAGCATCAGGAAGATTGGAACAAAAATGACCAAAGTTGCAGCACTGTTAGTGGTAGTTGGCGGATAAGGGTAATATGGAGTTGTTGTAGGTGTTGGATAATACGAAGTAGGATAATATTGTTGGATATTTGTGCAATCGTGATTACAGTAATCTTGATTATTGCAAATTAGTAAATGATAGTCAATATTGTTAATGACACTAAAAATGGTTTTGCTTGATAGAGAACGAACTAATAATTCTCATTCTTACACAGATACACAACTATTTACTAAAGTAAATGGACCTCCACTACCGTCACCATAATAAAGTGAACTAACATCACTGCAGCTTCGTTTTGTTGTGGATGCATTATATTGTGCACCTGGTTGTATGGTTATTTCACGCACTAAAAAAGGTTGTCATTGTACATAATCATCAACACACAGCAGTAAAAACTATTCATACTTACAATATGTGCAATAATTGCCTGTGCATGGATTTGCTTGTTCTGGGCATCCAGCAATACCAACACAACCATTATTGCAAGCTACACACAATGCAACTAAAAATTTCACGGTTAAAGCAAAAAGCGGAGTTTGAAGATTAAATTAATATTAATAAATTAATTAAGACTAAAAACAGTTGGAATTCAACAAATTTACTTAAATTTACTATCAAAGCGACTAACATTAGAACTTATTTCGTTTTAAAATTTATAAAATTTGTCCTCTGTGAAGCAGTTGGTTAAAAAAGCGGTGATGATTCTAATACCTGAAGGTTCGAATCCACGACACCAAATAACTTCACAAAGGACACCCTCCGGGTTTGCCGGACCACGTGGGTTGAAATGACCAAACGCGGCCGGAATCCCAAGCTCGGGGGATTATTTTTTTGATTTTTTACATACATGTTTTAAATAATGGGTAGAGAAAGATAAGCTAACAGTATTTCTTATAAATTTAAGCTAAACTTTCCAAAAAAAAACTAACCAGGAATCAAAAAAGAGAAAATAATAGCAGAATTCAACATATTTTCTTCCGAGTTTACGTGAGAAAAAAATAAAAATGACAAAATTCTTTAAGTTTAGCAAGAAATAAATAGTCAGTCAAATGCTCAAGTTCAAGCAACAAGCAACAAGCCTTAACTTAAAAAAATTCTTATACAAACTTTTTATAAACGCCATTTTTGGAGGTTTGCTATGTTTGTTCCTAAGATTAAGTTTAACAGTGTGTGACTAAATGGAATTTTTTTTTTGAAACTATCATCGATGCATCATTTTTCAAACAAATAAATAAAAATATAAATAAATAATCATTTCGTAATGACTAAGAAAAGTTTCAATCACATTTTTTTTACGAAAAGAAAAATTAAAAAGCATAAGATCCAAGAAGATTTCAAAATCATTAAAGGGCCAAACTTTTTTGTTTTGTTTTTACATCAAAAAAATAAATAAAAAACAACAAATCATTTGTTTCGTTTTTCTTTCTTCGACTATTTATTTTTTTCAAAATTTATTTATATTTTCTGTTTTTGGTTGCTCGACTTTTCTTTTTCTTTTTTTTCTCAGGTGTTAAGAATTTTGAAGTGTTTTTTGATCCATTTATGGTAGTTAGTTATTTATGGGCAACAAAAAATAATCAAACCACAACAACCACCAAAAAATTTTTTTTTCTTCTTCTTTTTCTTATCATTTCTTCATTTATCTTAAAGAAAATGAAAGTGCGTCCACCATTTCTTTCTTGTTTTCTTTTGTTGCCTAAATTTCTCCGCCCATTATTTTAACATATGTATTTTATTTTTAAGCCACCAATTTCCTTGTTTTAAAATATGCTTGTTTCCATCTTCTTTTTTCTCTTTCTCGATAAAAAATTTCCTCTGCTGCCGCTCATTATTCATGTGTCATGTGCGAACGAACTCTCCCCATATGAATTTCCCATGGTCGTCGGCTTCGTCGTTGGCGGGTGCATATCATTTTTCTTTATCTCTATCTTTCTTAAACGTGTTTTTATTGTTGCGATCTTTTAATTTTTTTTTTCTCTCGCCTGTATAAATATAAATATTTCTTATGTATATCATTTTTATTTTAAACCATACAAAAAAAATTATTTGCTATCTATTAACTATCTTGTGCTATTTTTTTAGGGTAATAAAAATATTTATACAAAGAATTCGAAAGAATGCTTTCATCGCTGCTTTGTATTTATTCTTCAACTATTGCATCCATCGTTGCAATAACAATTGCATTTATAATTTTTGGTAAATCATGGGGCGATTTACCGAAGCTTTATGCTGCATTAATAATATATTTACAAGAAAACTTTGGTATTAAACTTAATAATGATGAAGAAAAGCCTCTTGCCCGAAGACGAAAAATTATTGAACGTCGTCATCAAGGCCGTTTTATGGATCCTTTGGTTGAAAAATATTGTCCAAAGGATAAGGAAATCATTAATCATGAAGAAACAAAAACAACAACAAATAATAATAACAATGTTATTGATTCCAACGAACAAAGTGAATTTGAATTATTTGATATTCAAGCTGAAATTCTTCAAGCTGGCATTGAAGCTATTATTCAGGTTAGTAATCTTAAAAGTTCAAAGTCGAATTTATTTCTTAAAAAAACAACAAGGGGAGATTAGCGGAAATGAAACGACGATGGTGCCACTCAGAGAGCTTTGTTGTCAAAAAAATGTTCGATGAGGCAAGCACGTGTGGAGAGGGAGTGATAAGAAATTGACTTAACTGACTAAAACATAAAATTAACCATAAAAACCCAGGACATTCTTTTTTCTTTCGTTTTTTAAGTCAAAAAAATAAAAGTTGAGTTTTATTGTTGGGTTTTTAAGCTGCTTTTAAGGTACAAAGTTAAATGATTAAATGATCATAAAAATGTAATTAAAACTTAATCGCTTTATTTTACTTTCTTTTTCGTTGTCTGAACATAAAAAAATGTATGATAAGACAACTACACTCGTGGAGAAAAAAAAGAGTGTCAAAGTACTCGTGAACCTATAAAAAAAAGATTGCTCGTGGCAGAGATAGAAAAAAACGAAACAAGGGAACAACTTTTTTATTTTATTTCGGGAACAAAAAGAAAAAAGAAAATAAAGAGGGAGAAAGTTTAAACTTTGATTGATTGTTTGATAGTTTTTTTTGATTGAATTAAAGAAAAAATGTAAAGTAAAAATGTAAAGGAAATAAATTTATTTTTTACAGGATGATTTATTATTCACGTGTGAATTTTCACCAATAAATTATTGGAATTTTTTGTCTTTTCCTGCCTTCTCGTCTATTGCCACCCGTCAAAGATATGAAGCTGCACCACAATGGGGAATTTATTGCGCCAGTTGGACTTTAAGGTAAAAAAAAAACTCTTTTATTTCAAAAACCAAAAACTTAAAATTTCAATATTTTAGATTTTTATTTTTACTTCCTATCAGATGTTGTTTGTTAATTGCATCAATTATATTTTTAACCTCCGCAGCAATTAATTCATCCGTCCATCAATATTCTCATGATCAAGTTGTGTATATTGGTCGAGCATTTTCTCGTTTATTTTGCGCTGCCATCGGTGTAATCGCAAATTATAATGATGAAGAAAAAAATCGTCCCAAAGCACCCGGCATTGCTGTATCCAATCATTTAAGTGCGAATGACATTCAATTACTTTTTGCTGATGCTCAAAAATGGGGTTTTACTGTAACTGGGCAAAAACATTCAGGCATTATTGGATGGGTGGAAAAAACTGCTGGACAAATTGGTTCAACTTTATGGTTGGAAAGAACGAATGCAAATGAAAGAAGAGATTTTCAGGTTTGAAAATAAAAAGTTTTGGAAAAAGTTTATTCTTACTTTTGACTTTTTTTAGAATAAAATTACAACATTTGCATCCGATGAAACCAAAGACCCCATTTTACTTTTTCCAGAAGGTTTTTGCAATAATGGAACCGCTGTATCACAATTTCGACGAGCCTGCTTTGTGGAAAATGTGGACTTTTATCCCATTGCAATTACTCAAGATCCTCGATTGGGCGATGCATTTTGGAAAGAAGACACCTTTTTACCGTATATTTTCCGTTTAATGACTTCATTTGGAATTCTTTACAATGTTAAATATTTACCTCCAATGAGACGAGAAAATCATGAAACTTCAGAAAAGTTTGCACAAAGGATTCAACAAAAAATTGCTGATTCAAGCAATATTGACGCCATACCTTTCGATTTGAATGTGCTTAAACGAGCATCGGAACAAAAACGCATACACGCTTATTCACAAAATCAATGCGCCCACATTGTGTCAAGATTGAATGAAACTAAATTTGGTCCAATGATTATGCATCGGGGATAAACTAAAAATATATGGTTTTGAGATTATCAAAGGAATCTTTTTTATTGATGTACAAATTATAATAAATAATAATAATAAAAAAACTATAACTTTTTTAACAATAAAAAAATAACTAAAAAATCATCAAATACTTACAAAAAAATATTCAAGTACCTTATCGCAACAGAAATGGAAAATAACAAAAGTGAAAACTCGTAATTTTTTTTACAGCTACTTTCAGACCAGTAAACATTTTCATTAGTAGCATAATTTATAAAATTATAAAAACCGGAAACCCGAGTGAAATGAAGATAAGTTGGCTGTTGAAGTGTTCCTTTCTCTCCTCCAGAAATAATACCAATTACATGCCATCTTTCATTAATTTTTACCAGCAATGGTCCACCGCTATCTCCTTCTTGAGGTGATACTTCATAACCTTCAAGGCAAAGCGACGTAGTTGGATTAGTTTTCATATTTAGTCTAAAAACGCAGGCAATATTACCTAAGAAATATATTATTTTAAAGCTTACTCCGCATCGCAATTATCTGAATTTAACATTTTAAGTTTAATTGATTTCGATGTCATTGGGATTTGATTATTGCTTCCAACAGCAATAAGGTCATCATGATAGGATCGAATCGTATCATCATCTATCAAACATGCCGCTCCAACAATTCCATCAAATTCAATTTCTTCTTCTAATTCGATGACGGCTATATCGTTTTCAAGTGTGCTTTCGATGTATTTTGGATAAATAATTATATTAGCAGCTTTAGAATATGTTTGAAGTTCGATGCCACAATGAAAAGTCAATTCAGTTTTATTTTTTTCTATCATGCAATGAGCTACCGTTAAAATATGTTTCATAGAAATAAGCGTTCCACTACATTCGTAAGTTGTGTTCTTTGAATCGTATATTTTACAATACCATGGCTGTAATAAATCTAAGCCATGGCCAAATGCACGTTTACTCATTCGTTTTTCAGATACTGCTCCACAAGAATATGACTTTTTTGTTGCTTCAATTGGAACTGTATTATTAAGGCATACTTCGCTGCTAGAATCACGAATAAATGTATTACAATAAGCTGAGATTCGAGTAAAAAGCACCGGGGATATATTTTGAAGAAAAGGACCTGGCAATTCTTCTCTTTTTGAAGACACCATTCCAATTAAATAATGCCTATTTCCATAATGAGCCAAAAGTGGCGCTCCTTCATCACCTTCTCGAATGCCAACAAAAAATTCTCCTGCACAAATAAATGTATTCAGTTCATTCGAAGGCGTGTCATAACCTTCACATTTGCTCACATTTTGAATTGTAATAACGGCCTTACGTTGCTCATCAGAATAATCAAACTCTAAAAAAATAATTACGAAATAAATTACTTCAGTGTCCTAAATTTAAACTTTACTTTGTTTTCCACTTCCAACTACTGTAAGAGAGCTCCCTTGTAACACCTTTTCATTTTTTGTTATACATACAGGCCGAATTATAGTTGAAAAGGCAACTTTTTCAATTTTTATTCTAGCTAAATTATGGATTCCAAAAACTTTATGTTTTTTGACATCCAAAGGTATAAGTGGGACCATATTATTAATGGAGCCACATGAAAGCATTTTAAACTTTTGGTGCAGCAATCGTGAGTCATCAAAGCAACTGGCTGAAGTGATAATATCTTCTTCAGAAATTAAGGTGCCGCTACAATGTCCTTAATTTACAGAAATTTAATAAACAAAACAAAAAAAGAAGACTAGACTTTACTTGTTTCATTATTATATCCAATATCGAAATGGCAAAACCAAGGATGTTCATTAGGCTTTAAAGGCTGTCCATTAAAAATAAACTATAAATATTAAAAAAAATTATAAAAAGAGTATACTCTAAAAATGTATTACTCCATCTTTTGGTGGAACGTATGTTAGCCCACAACCAGATTCAATTCTTTCATATTTACAGTAAACATAATTTATTAAATATAAAAAATAATAAAATAAAAATAGACTTAACATTTTTTTGTGCCTTTCTGCACCAATAAAAAAATGTACAAAAAGATACTTTTTTTAAGTATAACATGTTTTGATTTATTTTTTATCATAGAACCGTATATGACTGTGTTAGCATAAATACTGATAAACTTTTTATTCAAGAAGTAAACAAGGCATCTTAGATTATCTAGTTCTTTTTTTGAATTTGGGAATAAAAAAAAAGACTTCCCAATTAAATTTGTCATTTTAATTTATAAAATTCCTATAAATTTTATTTAAATCTATGAAAAAAAATCAAGGAAATACAATAATTCTAAAATTTTCATACATTTTCGAGGTGTGTGTTTTATAAAAGAAGAACGTAAATTTTTTTAATAAAAAATATGTATTGCAACTTTTTTCTTCGAACTCCAAAGATTTGGAATATTTTTTAATGTGCCAATACGAACCCAAAAAAAATTGAAAACCCAGAAATAAGCCTTTCTCAAAGGATCCAAAGCAACTATATATATGTATCTTTATCAAAAGTTTTATTATCTTTTGTTAAACTGTTATATGCATGAGAGATTTTGTATAATTTTACAAAATTTTATTTCTTCTAAAAAAATAAAGTACAGATCTATCAGACATCGAGAAAAAAGATAATCTATTGTTTCATAGTTGGTAGAGTGTCGGGCTTGTCATTTGAAGGTTGGGCAACCCGATATTGTTTCATGTCATTCTAAAATGAGGGAATTTCGAATAAGCATAAACGAAAAAAAGAAAGAAAGTAAAACTCACTTCAATGTCATAATAAGAGAAAGTATTGTAATGAAGATAATCGATGCATTTATAATCTTTGAAATCTTGTTTATGACTTTTTCCAATTTCTTTAAATTTATTTGCATGTTCAATACCAGTAGAACCAGTGGATGGAAAAGTGGAAGCAAAACGGACGACAATAGTAAGGGATTGTCGGGCAGAAAGCATGGCTGAATTCATCTGTAATCGAAAAAAGTTTAATTATCTCAGAACAAATATAAAAAAGAGCTATATTCTCTGATATAAATAAATCAAGGAGCTTTAAAGAAATAAAACTTAATATATTTTTATTATTTATTTTTCTCATTTCGCGTTGGGATAATTAACAAGAGACTCATAGGTTGGCAGCAGCAGCTGCCTACGACGTTGCACCACCATCACTTCAACCACTATTCTTCAGTTATTCATTGCAATTTATGTATGCAACAACAACAACAGAACATTTGATTAGAAATAATGCTCAGGTTTGAAAATTATAAAACTTCCTAAGTTTTTAATATTAACTTTTTTCTAGTCGTAAAAGAACTACTATGGCTGCATTGGAACCAGGTGCTAAAAAAGAGGTATGTAAATTAATTAATTTTTGCCTTTTTTAAGCCACCCTATTTTTTACATTCATTGAGACATTAATGCATGTGTGTACTTTTTTTAGCATGATATTGATCCATCTCGAAAGGAAGCAAAACATTGTGATGAAAATGGCAACGTAAATCAATTTGCTCAACAATTTCCCTCCAATGAACAACAAAAAGGCATAGTGGCTGCTGGTCTAAAACATAATCAAACTTTGGCATCTGTAAGCCGAATTCTGAAATCGGGTGAAATAAAACTTAAAGTGCAAGAAACAAATGAGATGGAAATAGATAAAGGATATATAGAAAGATCTCGGAATTACAGATATATGGATAATAGCTTTAAAGATGGAATAGGTGAATCTCGTGATCATTTGGTGAGAAGCTTTTTTCTCATTTTATTATGGTAGTACTGTATGACTTTTTTAGGGTTATTTACCTCGATATCAACCCGATGAAAAATATAAGCAATATGACAATAAGGTTAGTTCAAATTCGTCAACATCAAATACAATAATTTAAAAAAAAATTTCAGATGGATGAAAGCGATTAAATAATTTCATATCCTGGTTAAAAAAACAATATTCAAACTTCTTTCATTTAGTTAATGGCATAGATTTTCTTCCTGAATAGATATAAAAATTATTTTTGTTTTATATTCCTTTATCAAACTTTATGAAAATCAAATTTCTGGTTTAATCAATATATTCAAATCTTCCACAAATTTTTTTTCTCGGTTTTATGTTAGCTTTCAAGCAAGCAAATTTGTGCTATTGTCTCCTACTTTCATACATGGTATTTTTTTACGGTTTAAACTTTAATGATAAAATTTATTTTTGCAATTTGAATTCTTTTAATCTCAAATTAAATTTATTTTGATTAAAAAAATAAACAAATTTATGTGTCTCTTTGATTTTTTTCATCTTAGCAATGACTTTTATTATCCAGAACCTATTTTTTAAACCACACTTATAAAAACTTGTTTTTTTTTCTTTTTGTTCAAGGCAACCCGCAAACAAATCAGACAAAAGTGTGGTATACAAACACATAAACATTTTTTTCAATGGTGTGAAATTGTTTTTATATAAAAACCGCTTAACAATCATTAAACGTCAAAGAAAAAAACTAGAAAAACGAAGACGACGATGACCGGAAAAGAAAAAGGTTGGTTGCTTGCTGGCATGCATGAATTTACAACATGCCTGTCTTCTTCACTCCGAACAAAGAATAGTTAGTGAAAGTGGAACAGGTTGATGATGGGTAAGAAAAAAAGAAATAAATATTTCGCTAGTGTGAAACACATGTATTTATTTTTTTATTTGAATGTGAATGCTTACACCCTCATTATTTTTTTCTGTTTTGTTTGATGTTTCCATTTTAACAAAAAAAAAGTGATAATAAATATGCGCAAAGCGGGTCACCCATCATCATCTTTGGAGAAGAAAAAAGGAAGAAAAATAAAAGGGAAACGTGCAAACGAGAAAAAGTTCAGCTAAAAAATGATGGAGAAAAAAAAGGGCGGAGATAAAGGAATCAGAAGAAGAAAGTGAAAAAAATAAATAATAAAAAAACAAGGTTCGATTCAATGACATCCATCCCTTTAGGGCAAGACAATATCAGTGAATCATAGACAGGCTTTTTTCTTTTTTGGTTTGGTTATTCTCGATGTTGCTCCTTTGCTTCCGGGAAGGAGAACATCCTTGACTAGTTTTTTTTTTTACTTTTTTCTTGTGGTAACGATGCATGCGTAAATATTTTTGTTGAACTCGTCATCTTCAAGAAGTTGTCGGCATTTTTTTTTGTTTTGTTTAAACCTTTCAAGGTCTTCTGTTTGGGTTGGTTATCAGAGAGGGTTGTCGTCTGATACTTTTTCTGCAAACGCCCACAAAATAATTTTATGTTATTTTTATTTATTTATTTATTCTGAAAAAACAATCAAACAAAAAAGGTTATGACGCCTTTTTCTTTCCACGGTCTTTGAATTTGCCCTCCATCAAACCAAAATAATTTTGATTTGCCGAGAAGAAACAGGTTTTTTATGGGGAAATATGATTCAGAATCAAATGATTAAAATAAAAAATAAAAACATCTGTCAAATAATTTCTTGAGAAAGTCATGTCTTATTTAAAAGGAAATAATTTTTCTAATTTTTTGCATTTTTTGTTTGTCTCAGTTTTAGGCTTTTTTGATCTTCTAATCGCGTCAAAGACAAATAAACGCCTATGAATCATAAAAAAGGATTCTTCGAAACAATAGTTTCTTCATCTTCCGTCTTACTTTCATTTTTTTACTCAATCCAACAAAATAATATATCTATCAATCGCGTCATCGTGATTATCTTTCATTTTTATATTTTCAATAAGCGATAACCACGATTATTTTATTTTTTTTTTGCATTCAAATCATCAGTTTTAAACCCAACCAGCAGCAGTTTCTTAGAAACTCCTTTTTGCTGCATTTTGCGTTTCTTCGTTTTCATCCGCGTTTTTTTTTGATTTGATGGCTTTCAATTTTTCTTTCTTTTTTCACGAATGAATCTTTTCTTTTGTTGACCACTGACTGGCTCGTTGGTTGGTTTATGTTGACTGGCGATTTCTTTGTTACAGAATATATCCCCATGAGCAATGTTCGAAAATAATTTTTTTAACAAAAGTGAAAATCAAAAAAAACGTTTTCTTTGTTATTTTTATGATTTTTATTTGTCATCTTTAATTATCGGGAAAGACTTAAAAAAAATAGTTTCGATTAATTTTTTTTTATTTCCTTAAAATTTGAATATTACAGAAACACGCTTTTAAAAGTTCCATTATTAATTTTTATAAAATTTATGTTGCTCTAATGATTCTATTGCCACATTATTTTCCTGAACATGAGCCGGATTAAATCTTATCAAAAAAATATACCGGTTCAATTAGTTATTGTTAATTTTCACTTATTTTTGTTGTTATTTTTATTTATTTCTATTTTATCTTTAACTTCTGCAACTTTACCTTTGACAAATGACACGAAAACAAAAATAAAAGAATTACCAGATGATCTCATGCCAAATTGTGTTGATTTACCTCATGCTGATTTTTTAACTGCACAACAATTAGATTTTACTTGTGAACATCGAAAAATGTGGTTTACAGATAGAGAAAATAAAATATCTAAAGAATTTATTGATCATACCACTGGTAAGTTAAATCTTCAAAAATACATATATTTCTTTTTTATAAATTAATCAAAAATAATTTTTTTGATTTATCGGAATCGATTTTAATTCATTTTATTCAATTCGTTTTTTTTATTTATTTATTCGCTACTTTCATTTTCTTTCAATTTTCTTTTGCAAATTAAAAATAAAAGAATCAAACAAAAAAGGAGCAAAAAATTGTTTTATTTGATTTTAATTTTAATTTTTAAATAAACTTTTACAAAAGAGCGAAACAAAAACATTACATTTTTATCGTTCAATTTTTTAAAAGAAATAATCATTTAGGACAAAAACGAAAAAAATATTAAATAGGGTCAATTCAATAACATTGAAAACAGGTTTTATAATAACAACAAAAAAACTTCGTTCGTTTTTACTAAAAACTTTTTAGATTCCCAAAATGCCTACTTCAAAAGCCTTGAACGCTGTTCTTCAGATGAATGGAAATGTCAAAATCAAGTGATAAGTAGTTCAAAGGTATTTTTTTAGTGCAATCAATTTTTTTTGTTTTTTTACAAATGACCTTTAAACGATAATTATTTTTTACAGTCGTCAAAAAACCATCAACGATTTATACGTGGGCTCCCAGAAAATTCCAATAAACGGGTCATTCGAAAAGAATATCGAATGTTAACAGAATTTGAAAGGGATAATTTAAATCAAGCCATGAATGCATTAAAATCAAAATATATTGATAATGTAACCATTTGGGATTTACACACATTAATTCATTATCCTGATAGTGCTCCAGGAGCTCATTGGGGTCCAGCATTTCTTCCATGGCATCGAGAATTTCTTCGTCAATTTGAAGTTGCATTGCAAAGAGAAGTTCCAGGTGTGGCGTTGCCATATTGGGATTCAACTATTGACAATGGTAATAAAAAACTTGTTTGGAACAAAGAAAAATTTTATGTTTAAACCTTTTTTTTCTTAGGTCTCCCTGATCCAAGTGATAGCGTTTTATGGACTGAAGAACTCATGGGTAACGGAAATGGCTATGTTAAAACTGGCCCCTTCCATGATTGGGACACCAATGTTTTGATGCCTTTAAGCCCTGTCCCAGTGAAAAAACTTTATCGGTTTGTTGTTTTTAATTTACTTCAAAAACGCTTTTATGCAAGCATTTAGCATTTTTTTAGTTACACTGGTGGTCGCTCAACTGATCGATTGCTATCCCAAAGTGATGTAGATTGGGTGAAATCAAGAAAAAATTATAGCGAATTAACATTTTGTCATGATAAAACTTTTGAATCCATGCATGGTTTATCTCATGTTTGGGTTGGAGGATTTATGTTTGTTATTCGTGTAAGCCCTAATGATCCAACATTTTATATGCATCATGCATTCGTGGATTTTATGTGGGAACAATTTCGACAAAATCAACAAACTCGAGAAACACGCGAAAAAGATTATGCAAGAAAAATATGTAGTCGCCAACATAGTTTTTATGCTCCCATGAAACCTTTTAATTTGAGAAATAAGGATGGACTTTCAAATGATTACACAGGTCTGAAAAGGCAAAGTTAATGGAATGTTAATAACTTAGGATTGTTATTTGCAGATTTTTGGTATGAATATGAGCCAGTTCGACATTGTTCCTTTGATCAACCATATTGTGATTCAAATTATATGTTTTGTGATTTAAGAGCCTGGCGATGTCGAAGTAAGGTACAATTAGGTGGAAATTGTACCGGATTTGCTCAAACTGATATTTGCTATAAATCATTTTGCATACAGGTATCATTTAGCAATTTTTAAAGAAAATTATAATATTTAATTTTTGAGAATTTTTTAGAGTGTTTGTCGAATTCCCGCAACTGAAGGAAATGGATATCAACGAAAAGAGAAAAAGCAAACAGGCGTAGTTTGGGCCAAAACTTTAATGCTTACAGATGGAGATGAGCCACTTTCAAGTGGAATCGCTCATGTTATTGTTAAAGATGTATCTGGGAATGAAGGCGTAGCTTACATGCAGCGAGTTACCGAATATCCTGAAGCTCCTGTAAGACTCTCGAATTTATTTTGCAATTTTATACTTTTTATTTAGGGTATACTTTACCTTCCTTTGCCTCATCCTAGAGAAGGCATATCTTACAATGTCACCCTTGAAGCCAGAGATCATTACGGGCGATATTGTCAAAGTTATTGTTTCAATGAAACCGTTGAAAGATATCAAGTAAAAATTTTTATTGTTTCGAATTTTTCATTGATGGTTGTAAATATATTTTTTTATAGGTTTGCCAACCACGTCTTATTTTAAAAGTTCGACCTGATGCCTTTTCATCAAATCTTTCATTTACTCACAGTTATGCATCAAGAAAATTCCTTGATATGGATATTTCAGTTCATCCAACCCAATGGAAAGTGCACACACCATTTATGATTTTTTCTTGCCATCGAAAAGTAAATAATTTTTTTTTCTGTAGCTTTTTGGATTAATTTTGACTTTAATGAATGTATGTGTTCCAGATGATTAGTTCAACACAAATTGTTTCAATATCTGAAGATATGCAACCACCCATGGAACAAGTTGAATATGTTTGGTTCCGTGTAAATATCATGAAAAAACCAAATTCTGACATTGACATCGACGATTCAGAGGTTTTTAATGCCCACTTAAAACTTTTTTCCTTCTTTAATCTAACTTGTTTTTTTTATTTCTTTTCTTTTTAGATCGAAGTCCAAGATTTGGATGATCCATCGGATTTATGGATTTCTTCTATTCGAAGGGCTCGTTCTGCATATGATCAAAGTATAGTATTTGTGAGGGCAAGGAATCCATTTGTATTTCGAAAAGGTGTAACAGTAAAAATAAATATAAGAAATGGAACAAAACGGTTAAATTGCGATGCTCGATGCAATATGGTAATAACAATAATTTTTGATTCTCGAAAAGACAAGTTAAAAATAAAAAATTTTTTACAGGGTTCAACATTTGAAGATCATTGTGAAAATGTTGTTACTTTACATGAACGCCCAGCTAAATCTCAAGAGCAAGTATTTGCGTCTGATCCATCATATTTGCAATTACTTGGTTGGAAAATGTTTGGGCATCCTAATGACTGGTCTCTGCGTATGGCATATTTATCTTTTTATTGTTAAAAAAAACACACAAACTAATTGTTTTTATTTGCGAAAAAAATCATGGTCTCTATTTCATTTTTAATTTTTGTTTTATTTTAATATTTTTGTTTTGTTAATTAAGATTTTCGATTTAGTAAATTTTTCATTTGTTTTTTTATTGTTGTCAAACAAACAAAAAATCACAACACAGCTGCAGTTTCACATTACAGATCGGAAACTATTAATATATCTTTAAACTATCGCTTGCTACTATTACACATATTTTAAAAAAACACTATCAACCCATGAATTTTGTTATTATTACTTTTTTTAAATACATATAAACCAAATAGTGTCCATTTATCATTTTTTACATGAAGTTTTTTTTCTGATCATCTTGACCATCGCGACAGTTGGTTTTTTTATTCCCTATACTTCTTCAAAAAATTCGTTACTTTTGAAGAAACATAAATTGTTTTTACGAAGAGGCTGTTGTTATATTGTTAGCAAACAACACTTTTTTTTATTTCCACTTTACAAGCATTTTTTTATTTTTTAGATGTTGTTGTTCGACACCATGCAAATCTCATATTACCTTGATGCGGGTGTGGTGGCCGACGATATGATGGTCAAAGCTTTGTCACTTTTTTTCTTTCATTTATAGTTCTTATTTTTTTTCTTTTAACAAAAATCTGCGCTTAAATATTTTGAGTTTAGTTTATTTTTTGCTTTAAAAAATTTAATATTTATTTTTTCGTTCTTCAAGTTTAAATTTTACAGGAAATGCTCAATCGCGATTTGAAAAGTACACAAAATGTTAAACTAAAAGCTTGCTTTTCTTCTTCTTCATTTTCTCATTCCACTTATTAATTGCATCTTCTTAATAAAAGAGACAACAATGACCAGCTTCCTTAATTTTTTTTTCTCCAACTATTTTAAAGAGACTTTGAAATACTTACTTACTTTCTTACAAATTATCTTGAGTGAATGAGTAGCCAATTGGACATTTGTGCAAACAACGAAATAGTTTCCGGAAAACCATATTTTTTTTATTTTCTTTTAAAATATGCGCATTTTTTTCATTATTCTCCTTCCTCATCCTTCTTATTCTTGAGAGAACAAACAACAAAAAAAAATATTTCCTTGATTTTAAAATATGACCGCTGCTTTTGTGTTTTATCTTGCGTAATGCGTTTAAGAAACTAGTTTGATCACCTGTGGAATGGATAAATGTCCATCTACCACTGCCGGATGACCATTCGCTTGCTGCTCGAAGCTCTGGATCGCGGCTGATTTGGACAACAAACATCATCCTCACCTGAATGCATATTTTTTTTGAACGAAGAGATCACACAGCTGTTTACCGAGAGAATGCAAGAAAGAAAAAAGAAGAAAAACATAAGGATGAACAAAATCTTTTTTTTTTTCAGCAACGAGAGATTCTTTTTGGATATAAGTGTTGCGTCGTCTTCAAGAAAGAAAGAAAAATAATACACTTCCTTAAAGCATCCATCTGCGCAGCTGAAATCTCCCTCAAGGTGACAAAAAAGAGATTTTTTAATTGTTTTGTTACCTGATTTTTTTTTACAAAAATAAAAAAAAATATTGCATGACTAAACAATTTTTTGGGCGGTCCAATTCAATCCAGCAACACCGGAAACATTCAAAAATGCAAAAAAGCATTGAAATCTTTGAAATGATTTTACATATTTCTTTCCTTCAAATAGTCTTTAAAGGTTGTTGAGTATTGTCAGTTATTAGTACATAGTTGTATTAGTTTGTTGAGTTTCGAGTTGTCCTCATTTTTTTTTCTTAAAATCTAAATATTTTTGTAAAACCTTTTTTTCTTCAATTTCTTGGTTGCTTTCAGAAACCAACTATGGCAGGAGGCAATTGCACGGCTTCGGCAGCGCTGTGCTTGCAAGTTATTAATCAGCTGGCGAGTGTGATTCTAAGCCAATCTCCATTGGCTGAAAATCCTATTAATGATACAGTGAAACATGCGGTGATGTCAGCATTCGATAGCTCTCAACCACATTCACTTCGTCGCCATCCAGGAAGTTTTGGAGCTAATTTTGCAACATTTAGTTCCAATCCCACAGCTCTTCCAACACCTATGCCGTATGCAGCAGGAACCAATATCCGAGGAGTTGATTCTCCTACCCTTCATCAAGGTTCATTTGAACCCTTTAAAGCTCCAGGGACTATTCGACTTTATAGTATGCGATTCTGTCCATATGCAGAACGAGCATTAATATATCTTGCAAAAAAGAATATTCCGTAAGTAATTTGTTTATTTTTTTGGTATTTGGACGAAACAAAATTGTTAAAAAAAATTTATTTTTTTAGAGTCGAAGTAATTAATGTAAACCCGGATAAAGGTCCAAACTGGTTCCTTGCTAAAAGTCCTCTTGGCCGTGTACCTACCCTTGAAATGGGTAATGGACAGGTTAGTTAGTTTCTTTTCTTGCATGTTTTTGATGCTTGAAAAACAAAACAAAAGCAATTCAATTTATTTTTTAGATAATTTTTGAATCGGATGTTCTAGTTCAATATTTGGATGATGTATTTCCTGAAACATCCGTTCTCCCTCGAGATCCATTTGCGCGAGCACAACAAAAAATTCTTTTAGAACGTCTTAGTCCTGTTAGTTGCATTTTTTTTTGCAGTAAAAAAGCATTACAAAAGAATGAGTTTTTAGGTTGTTCAAGCGCTATATAAATTTTTCCAAAGTTCAAATATGATGTCTCAACAAAATACAGATAATGCAATAAATAATGCATTGAGAACTGCTGAAAATCTTTTAACCGATAATTTCTTTGGTGGAAGACATATGGGTTATGTAGATATTATGCTTTGGCCCTTCCTTGAACGATTGGAACTTGTCACTTTGAATCCTTATACTCAATTTAAATATTTTCCTGGAATGCATTATCCTAAAATGGGAGCATATATGGCGAGAATGCAACGACAATCTGAGGTAAAAAAAATACTAAAATATTTAAATTTTTTATTTTTAAAATCCAAATTTTACAGATCAAATTCGCTCAACGCCCTCTTATTCACCATAAAGGATATATCGACAGTTTCATGAAAGGTTCACCTAATTATGACTATCCCAGCTTTGGATAAAAATAAAATATTTATAAATTAGTATATAATATTAATGCACCCAGTGATTTTATATTAATATATTTATTGTTTGGTAAAAATTTGTAATTTGTAAATGATTAAAAATTTTAATTAAAAATTAATAAATTTTGCTAATAAATGCTTCAAAAAAACAAAATTAAATAATTTTTTCAAAGTTCTTGTCAACTTTTCGTAAATTAAAAAAACTAATTATTTGTAATTTAGTATGACCCCATTTAATCCTTTATTCTACATCTGGGTCCTTAGTTTAAACTTTTTAATTTGTCTAACATATTAATCAAACGACGAAGTGAAGTAATTTTAACAAAGGAAAAATATCATTTTGCATCGAACGAGGCAGTTGTTATACTGCTCATTTTAGGAGTCATTGAGGTCATTATAAAAAAGATAACGCCAAAAAGCGTCGTAAAAATTTCTACATGATTTTGTTCACCATTTAAAAAATTTCAACACTTGCTTGTTTTTTTTAGCAAAGAGTTAAAAAAAACCGCTTAAAACTCATATTTTTCTTTTCATTTGTTTATTCAATAAAAATAATTATTTTCTTCTTTGATTTAGTAAATCAAAAATATTTTATTCTGTAAATCGGTCAAGATGGACATAAGTTTAACAAAATTGCATCAAGATCTTGATACATTATTAAATACTGATGACATTCACACAGATATGTATATGACTTTATATTCGTTAGCCAATTTTCTGTTTTGTTTTCTTTTATACATCTGCTTTTTCAGGCGTGTTTACGAGTATTGTACGCTACTAACAGACGAAGAAAAGTTGTCAAATCCAAACGCCTTATATAGCTTAGTTAGATCAGAAGAATTATATAAAGATTTGGTTATTTTTCTCGAAAACTATAATAATTCTATACGGGAAGGATATCGAAATCTTTATGGAATAGAACTTCTTAAGAATTATAATAGAATTTGGAATAAATATTTATCCAATGTTACGGCCATCAATGGAATATATTCTTACCTTAATCGGCATTGGATAAAACATCAATGTTATGAAGGCAGAGAGGACATCTACGATGTTTACTTTGTAAGCGCTAACATAATAAAAATTAAAGGAACATGTGTATTTGCTGCCTTTTTGAAATTACGTTTACGAGGGCTGGGAGCCCGTAATGCGACCGGCAATTTTAATTTAATTGTCATCTATTGTAGTTACACGTAAATTTGAATTGCCGGTTGGTAAAATGATCTCGCAGCCCGCACAAAAAAATTTTCAAAAAGACATCAAATATCTATGTTCTTTTAAAATTAGATTATTTTTTAGTTAGCAATTCATTTATGGCAAGAAAAAACTTTTCTTCCTATTGGTAAGTATGTGGCAGATGCAATTGTGGAGCTAATTTTTGGTGAACAAAATAGTTTTTACTCCTCTCTTATTCTTGACATTTTCTCTGATGATTGTGAGCTTTTCGTATCTGTTTAATATAATATTGATTAAACCTTTTTAAGTCACAAAATCAATGGCTAAACTCCCAGAATATTTCATCCGAAAAGTTCAATTCGCACCAGTTCTCAAAAATAATCGAGAGGAAGAGTTTATGAACCATGTTAAACTTTATTTTTCTAAAAGAGGTGAAGAATTATTTCGGCAAAAGAACGTAATTGAATATCTAATAAAATTAGAAAATATTTTTCAAGATGAGCGTGATATTTTTCTTCGTTGTCCATCAACTTTAACATTAAAGCGGCTTATAAATGGATGTAAAACTTTTTTATTTGTTATTCATTTTGATTGCTTTATTAAGTTATTTAACTCTATGCTGGAAAATGAACAAATGGAAGACCTCGTTTGCCTTTATAATTCATGTAAAGCGAGTGAAACAATTATAGAAGCTTTTCGAACGTGTTATAAATCCTTTATTGAACCAAGATGACGTCATGTTATTTCCACTGTAATTTTTGATACAGGGACTGTAAGTAGCTGGTTATTAAATCTCGTACAATGAGAATAATCCTAGGATATTGAAACTCGCTTTAATACACTATTTGGCATTCTTACACATTTAAAAGATGAATTTAGCTTTTTTGTTACTCATGAACTTAAAAATGATGCTGCTCAAGTAATTGATAATACATTTGGAAGCTTTATTAATAAAAGCGATGTTAAAGCGCCTGAATTGCTTGCTTCTTATGCAGATTCATGTCTCCGGAAACCCATACAAGGAAATGAAGTACGAACAACTCTAGACAAAATGGTAAATGCCATATTTTTTCTACTTTTTAGAACATTTCCTTTCATATTTTAACTCATTATATTCAAATATATTGATGACAAAGATATTTTTGAAAAATGCTATTCCAAAATGCTTGCAAAGCGTTTAGTTTATAAGCTATCTACTAGTAAAGATTATGAGAATTATATTTTGGAAAATTTCACAGAATGCTGTGGTCACGAATATACAAGAAGGCTTGATCGCATGTTACGTGACAATGTTATTAGTGAAGAAATAACAAACAGTTTTAAAAATGAAATTAACGAAAGTGGCATTGATTCTTCGTTTATGGTTCTTGCTGAAGGAACTTGGCCTTTTCGTAAATTTGAGCTTTGCAAAATTCCTACAAGCATTGAAAACATTGTTGAAAGTTTTAGTAAGTATTATATTTCTCGGTATAATAGCAGAAAACTTACATTTATTCATCACATTTCACGTGGGGAAATTGCTTGTAACGCATATTTTCAAAAATACACTTTTATTGTAAGGCTTCAACCTCTATTTACTTTTCATATACATAAAAATTCAGGCAAACACCAGTCCTATAGGTGCTAGCTGCTCCTATCGGTGTTCATCAAATATACAAACAATGCGCCATCAAACTCACTGAACCTCTCATTCTATTTTATAACACTTGGCCAAGGAATGCTCTTTCTCCTTTATTTCCATATCATCATTGTTGTCGTAGTTGTGTATTCGTTTTTAATTGTTCTTGCATATTTGTAGCTGTATTTGGTGTCTCTCATAATAATAAATAATTGAAGTTAATCTATTGCTGCTTAAGGTAATTTTCTATTGTTTCACTATTGTAATTTGTCTTGTTCGTGTGATATTGTTAATAACATCGAAGTTATATTCAATATGTCACAAACAAAAGGCATAAACACTCAGTTGACCTCAAATGCCGAAGTCCCAACAAGATATGGAGGGCCCACCGCTTCTGGTGGTAACGTTACTGCTGGAATGCATTTAAACGTTGGGCAGTGCGATAGTGCAATTCCAATGAAGGAGGAGCATCTAAAAGAGGTAGCTGATGTTAAAGCAACTGAACATCGAAGTTCTGGTACTGCTTTCAAGGTATTTTCTCTAAATGCTAGTAATGAAACTGCAACTACACCCAAGGTTATCGAAACATCACATGAAGCTGATGGTATCGACACATTTGCACTCGCAGCTGAGCATCGTGAAATGCAACGCAAACAGATCGAGTTGATTTTGAAAACAAGCAAAGACTGTTTTAATGAGTTATCAGCTAGCATTAAAAGAGCAAACGTAGCTTTGGCAGCAATTAATCATCAAAGATATCAGATTGATCATGAATTAATGAAAGTACTTGAACAACTGCTTGTTGGAAAAACAGCAGTAATGGCAGATTGGATTTTTGATGGCATTGAAAAGCTTGACGGATACCATGCGGAAATTTCAGCGTTGATTGATAACGACAATGCAAAACAGGAAAAGATAAATGAGCTTGTGAGCCATATTGAAACCTCAACTCATGAACCAAAAGTCGGACTTTCTGAAAAGTTTGATCTTGCTTTCTGGGATTGTGAAACTGTTCGTGATTTGTCATACAAGATGGCTTCATTACAAAAGGAAAATCATAATCTTTTGGCTGAAGTAAACATTTGGAAGTTAGCAGCAAAAGCCGCAACTAAAGAACAAGTACCTAAAGCTAGTGTTCAACATGAAGTTTGTAAAGCTAGTGTCGATTATCCACCTTATCCACTTGATACATCATTTGTTGATATGCGTGTAACACCAAAGTTTAATGATGCAAACATGATTCCCAAAGATGAACCTCATGCTTCATATTCGGATAAATCCAATGTTGATAAACAATTGCGACCCAAGTGGCCCATGCCAACAAGATTCACAGGAAAAACTCGTGGAGAATTGGAACGTTATTTTGTAACTTTTGAAAGTTCAACTGTTCGTAATGGAATTTACGGTGATGATAAGTCTGAACTTTTAGCTCATTATTTACCTTCCGATTTGCAACAACATCATTATAGCATCTTCATGCAAACTCATGATTACGAAAATGTAAAGAGTTATTTGCTTAATGTATTGGGCTCTGAGAACTCAGTAGCAATGTTCACTGCTCGTGCTGGACTTGATCGATTACGGAAATCATTTAGTCAGTCATATGCTGAATTCCTTCGTGAAGTTGAAGATAAGGTAGCAGAAGCTTTTGCGGGTGAAAAGAAAAGTGCCGATGTTGAATTAAAGAAAATTCTCATTCGTGTAACACAAAATGATCGTGACATGTGTTATTACAACATCATTTTACCACAGCTTGCTGAGACCTATTTGACGCTTAAACAGCTCATATTAAGTACTGAAGTTACTCGAAAACTTACTACAATGCCACGATATTCTGAACATGCTGATGCTAATAAACGACAAATACATCCAAAGTTTGAAGGAAATAATGTGAACGAGAATGCACAAAACCAACCATTCCAAGACGGACGTAAAAGTAGTAATTACGCTAGCGGGAGTGGAAATAATGCTCGATTCCAGGACGGTCGTAACAGTAGTAATTACGCTAGCGGGAATAGAAGCTATGGAAATGCTGGGGATAACCGAGAAACCCCAAAGACACTTATGATAAAGGAAAGAAAAGGTCAGAATGTTCATGTCATACGAAATTATGTCATTCCACCAAATAAAAGATACAACGTTATTGTAACGGCTCCGATTGATGATGGTGCAGCGAGACTTGGAAATGTTGTAAAAAACATAAAGTTTGGACGCATAGGTACATTCTATGATGGCTATTGTAGCTTAAGTTGTACAAACACATCGGATAGAGAAGTGCTTTTAAAAAGCAAACAAATTGTGGGAAAAGCCTTGCATTTGCAAAGGAAAAGCTCCCGAGGAAAGCATGTGAAAGGTGATGAAACCTCGTCAACGTTGCGAACTGTTATGTCTGAAGGTGATGGGGAAGATAATCGTTCATGGTATAAAAGTCTAAATGTGGATGCAGACACATTACCGGTTATTAATAACCAAATTGGCATCTACCGAGAACAACCTCTTACACCTTCGGTTAAAGAACGTGCTACTAAAAGCTCGTTATTTAATGAAAGGCTAGAAAGTTTGCCTATTGTTCGTAAAGAACTTAATGGATCGAAATCCAACATAATAAAAGTGAACCAAGCTAAAGCTGACCTTACCGGTAGTAAAGAAACTACTAAAAGCATTAGTGTGCCATGGTGGGATAACTTCATTAGTATTAGAAACAAAGATAGTTTATCCATTGAAAAAACCTCGTCTGCTACTGAAGCAACAACTCATGAACTCAACGATGCTATGGAAGATGTCTCATCAAATCCTCAACTAAAATATATTCAAGAAACGTCTAATTCTGATGTCGTCAAAACTCTTAGTATTGCTGAAATGGATAATTATGCTCATCATCAAACATCGTCAACTCAAATAGAAGCCTCAAATGCTCTTTATGTTAATGAAAATGAACGGAAACAAGATGCTCTGAAATCAAATGAACTCAATAATACTATGGAAGAACCCATCAACGTGAAAGACCATTCAATCAAACATCGTGGATATGCTCAACAACATCATGAAACTTCTCATGGACATGGATCACAAATAAATGCTCGTTATTCAAACAAACTGCATGGCCTCAATGATCCAGAATACTATGGTAATCGCCGGGGACGTCGAGCTCGTGGTGGGCAGGGCAAGTCCTATAGGTGCTAGCTGCTCCTATCGGTGTTCATCAAATATACAAACAATGCGCCATCAAACTCACTGAACCTCTCATTCTATTTTATAACACTTGGCCAAGGAATGCTCTTTCTCCTTTATTTCCATATCATCATTGTTGTCGTAGTTGTGTATTCGTTTTTAATTGTTCTTGCATATTTGTAGCTGTATTTGGTGTCTCTCATAATAATAAATAATTGAAGTTAATCTATTGCTGCTTAAGGTAATTTTCTATTGTTTCACTATTGTAATTTGTCTTGTTCGTGTGATATTGTTAATAACATCGAAGTTATATTCAATATGTCACAAACAAAAGGCATAAACACTCAGTTGACCTCAAATGCCGAAGTCCCAACAAGATACACCGCTCAGATGGCTATACTCTTGCAGTTTAATGATAAAGCTAATTATTCCCTTCGTGAGCTAAAAGATACTTTGATGTTTAAAGAAGAAAAATTATTTATGTCTAATCCAATGTTTAAAATTAACCTTCTAAAAATTCCATCTGGTTATACTCTTGGTGCATCAACAACAATGGATACTATACTTAGCCTAAACCCAAACTTTATGAGGTAAATTAACACTGACCATTTTTTTAAACGAGATCATTTTTCAGTAAAAAGTTAAAAATTGATTTATCAAGAGTTGTCATGAAAAGGGATTCTTTTAAAGAACAAAGCGAGATTTTAAATACATTAGAAAGTGATCGAAAAATGATGATTCAAGCCACAATAGTTCGAATAATGAAAGATACCAAAAAATGCAGTCATTTTGAATTAATGGCAAAAGTTATTGAAGTAATTTCCAAGAGTTTCAAACCGAACGTAAAAGTTATCAAAAATTCCATCAACATTTTAATTGAAAAAGAATACTTGGCTCGAAATGAGGCTGATTCAAGCACATATGAGTATTTATCATAAACAATTTATTGTCTATGATCGTTTAATATAAAAATTATATGTATTTTATAAATTTATTTACTAAATCTCTTTTAATTAAAAGATTTAATTATTTTTTATAAAATTATTAACTATTTATTGTTCATGAAATAAAAATAATAACTTTATCTAAAGATTTCTTCTAAATTTATCAAATTTTTTAAACGTTTCTAAGAATTTAGGATCAATGGTGTTATTGGACTTTGATGGATAAGTGTAAATATTATTATTAAACGCTGTGACCAAGATTTTAATTTTTGAAGAAAATTCAGAATTTTTTAGATTGTAATACGTTTTTTCTAACAGCTCAAGATTTAACTAAAAATAAAATATGATAAAGTATAGACAAAGTTACAAAATATAATTTTTTTTACGTTTTTTCCACGATATGCATCAAGAATGATATGCGTACAAGCTTGTGGATTTAAGGCGAGAATATCATCTTTATAATGTCGATAAGTCAAATCTACTCGACAAAATCGCAAGCAATTATCAGCAATCGAAACATTTGTTTGCAACAACAAAATAAAAAAGATATAAAAAAACAACATTGAAAGAGGTTTGTAAAAAAAGTGAAAATGGAAGGACAAAAATCGAACGTCGTCAACTTGAAAAAGTTTATCCTTGACCTATAAGTAAAGAGATCTTGTTATTTGATTATTTTGAGCGATGAGAATGAAGAATAGAAATATTCTAAATGTCTTTTTTAGATAATCTTTTTTTTACCATTCTTTAAAAAAATATTACAACTTTATTTTATCTCTATATTCCAATTTGAAGCCATTTTTTTGAAATCATCACTAAATTTTCTATGATTTTTTTATTTTGGTTTCCAATAATTTATTTTTGTATAAATATGCTTTTTTTCCTGCAAGATTATTTTTTGATTAATGTGTTCTATGGATTTTTTTGGCTTTAAAAAAATAATTTGTTTTTTGCAGAATCATGCTTGGAGATTGTTTCTAACGAAAACGTGGCAGATGTTTACATACGTGGCAGTGGCACAATGGTCCATGTAAAATTATGTCATCATATTATTGGCTCTTTGTTTTTTCAAACTTTAAATTTATCCACAAGAAGAAGATAAAGATTTCGATCATCGTTGTATGCCGTTTTCACAAACATGCAACTTTTTATGCATATTCAAAGAAGTAACTTATTTTAGTTTAAAAATTAAAGACATTTATATCTCCAGACATGACTTTTCAAATCACCTGTTTTTTTTCCTGTAAACTTTTCATTCAAAACCAATCATCCTATAGACTCGGCTTTATGAGTAAACTTTTTCATTATTTGTTTTAAACTCGAACTTTTATTTATTCAACTTTTTATTGTTCTTTCAATATACATTTATTTTTCTTCCTAAATCTTGAGCCCCACATAAACAACAAAGCAATTACTTTACAAAAAAAAAATTATAAAACAGTTTTATATGTACCAGAAACATTTTAAACTCGAATAGTTAAAACCGGATAAAAAATATTTTTGCTCTTTTTTTCAATGGCAAAATTCTGTGTTTTATAGTGATAATGAACACCCGTTGTTAGCGGGACAGCTTGCTAACAAAACAAAAAATAAAAATAAAAAAAGCTGCAGCTGATGTAAAAATGTTTATGCAAGGGTGTCAGAACGTTTAAGACGCATGGGGCGGTTAGTTCGAACATCACGTCGCCGAGAAGCTTCAATCACGATAGCCCAATCATAGCTTGTAGTTCTAATAGTGCGAATATCGTAAATGGTAGGCAAACGATATACTTTCCGAACTCGCTTTAATCGCTTTGGACCACTTTCATAACGTGAAATATCTCTAAAAAAACGAGAGAAGATAAATATTTACGCGCATCGTATTTTTGAGTAGGTTAAGAAATAAATTATTTACCTTGAAACGATAAGAGCAAGCATGTTTAAATTTCTTATAATTTCAAGTTCCATTCTCCAGAAAGTTGTACCGCCAAACTCATTGCTGTTGTTTGAAAGACCAATTGTCCAGGAGAAATTGGATTCAGATATTTTTTCAAATTTTTTTGTCTAAAATATAAATCATTTTCATTCATTTATTTTTTGCGTAGGTTAAAGAGAAAAGCCCTAAAACCTAAGAAGCAAGAAAAAAAGAAAGAAAAGTAAAGTAAACAACGTACTGATCCATTTTTTTCACCTGTGCCGCCACTGTTGAATGGGAGGCAGACAAGAAATTTTTCTTCGGTGTAAACACCTCTAGCAATTCCTATAACAAAAATTATGAGGTTAAAATTGGTCTAATTGAAAAGTATTACTTACCTTCATCACAGAATGGCCAATCCCATGCAAACGATTTAGGAAATACTCTAATATCATCGAGTGGGGAATCATCGAATGAAGTAGTGCTGAAAATTAAATTTTTAACCTTTATCCTTGAAATCCTCTAACCCCAAAATTATTAATTACCTTTTCATGAGATTATTATTATTATTTAAATCGCATTTATTTGAAGGCGATAATTCTTTTTCGCCTTCAGCACCAACGACGACGACAACCTGTTGCTCACTCATCGATCCAATACTTGTGCAACTTGAGTGTCGTCGTGAAAGTTCCGCCTCATTGATTGTATTAGCACGTTGAAGGACTCCATGCATACAGCAGCTACCAACATTAACTCGAGAAGAAGGATGCGTTGACATCCTTGCGTAAACAAGCTATAGCTAAAGTTTTTTTTACAATAATGAAAGCAGGAAAGAAATAACAGTTGGTTGTGGATCAATGAAGAAAAAAGAAACAATATTTTGTGTTTTTTTTTTCTCTTTCAAAAAACACAGTTAAAACTCTTTTTTTTCTCGGAGTGGGTCTAAAAAATAAGACAATAATGTTGAAGGACGACGACAAGTTTACAAAAGTCAATGAAATGTCGTCAAAAACCAAATAATCAAATAAAAAATAGAAAAATAAGTAAAACCTTTTTCTAGCAAGAATGAATTACTAGGAAAAGGTCAAAATCAAAGGATAAAAAAGCTTCTGGCATTTTTTTGGTTTAATATTCTTTTTTTTAACAGCTGGAGAACAGAGTATAAAAAACGAAAGTATTTTTTGTGGTTTTATTTAAGGCAATTAACTTTTGGAAGCAAAAAAAGTAAGAACGCTTTTTATATTTTTGATGTTGTAAGAAAAGTGTTCTCAACACAACAAAAACAAATATTCAAAAGTAATAAGGAAAAAAAGACTATTACTTGAATGAAGAAAAAAAAGTTTAATATGAGTGAGTATTCAGTCGAGATTTTACATTCATAAATCTCAAAAGAAAAAACTAGCTTATACTTATGGGAAGCAAAAAAACCAAAAGATAAGAATGACATGAGTTTTTTTTTCAAGGATTAAACTCAAATATACTTGGAACATTCATTACTTGAAGGCTGGAATGAAAACAAAACAAGCAAATAATGCATGTTAGGATATACCTAAAATTTTTGCTTCCTATTCTGAACTTAATTTTATTTTCTAAGCTCAAAAATTGCGAATCAAAAGGATCAAGAAAATAAAATAAAATGAAATTTATAAAAATAAAAGTAATTTTTGACACAAAATAAAAATATTATAATTTTTTTAAATTGAAACGTAAAAACACATGTTGGTCAGTCAGTTCAATATCAACTGCTTCCCCTTTTCCTTCCTCTGACTTTTTGACCAATTGGTCCATCAGAGCCAGTCAGTCAAAGTTAGCTCATAAGCATTTTTGATTTGAAAAATATCACTCTCATTTTCGTTTTCTTTTATGAGACAGGCCAAGCCGAAAGACGAAGACGAAACAAAAATACATTTGCCGCCGCCGCTTGCTTGTTTGATGATTGAGTTGATCGCAAAAAAATACTTTTTTTCTTGGATTTTTAACGACGACTTTTTTTTTCTCTCCTTTTTGCTTTCTATTTTTATACGTTCATCGAGAAAAGAAAATTATCCATCCTTGTTGTTGTGTCTATCGCTTGCTTCCTTGAAATACAAATAAAAAAAGCCAGCTGAAGGAGGTGGTTGCGAAAAACAAATCCCCAACAACAAAAAATTGTAATTACTAAAAAAAGTGACAAGGTTGAGTTTAATGTTACCCAAAAATATATGATTATTTTAGTCAGATTTAGTATAGTAGTTTTTTTAAGTTAAGAATTTGCAATATGATACTTTTTTCAAAGTATGTTGTATTTTTATTTTTTGACAAGTAAAGTGTAAAATTTAAAAAAAAACAATGTTTTTTTCTTACAAAGTATCAAAAAACAAGAAAATAGTACGAAAGTGATTATTTAAATCTTCAAAAGTCTGATAATTATGAAAAGTCAAAAATGTGAATAAAACTCATTTCGTTTTTTCAGCCAAAGCTTTTCTATTTTTCTTTTCTCGAATAAACATTTCTAATTCTCTTCGCTTTTCTTCCACAGCTAAATCAATTTCATATTCAGCAAATTTTTTATCTCCAACAATGTCGCTTGAAGATTGCTTTTTGTTATCATCCTAAAAAAATGGTTCAACTGCAAAAGTTTTTACATTTCCAACAAAAAATGACTGACTTCAATGGCAAAATTTTCTTGAAAAGCTTCTTTCCATTCATTCATGGCACTTTTATAGTTGCTTGGTGGAATACCAGCTCCAGTAATATGACCAATGCTTTCAATGCTATCGCTTCCAGCATTCATGTACAAAGGTTTAATAATATCAATATTTTGCTGAATTGCTGGCTTTGATTCTCGGAATGCATAAAAAGAAAGAAGAGATTTACATTTCGATACTAAACTTTCGGCTGTGGTGGAAATTGTCTAAAACACAAAATTCAAAAATCAAAGCAATTTTTATTGAAAAATTACCATAATGCTTGCTCCATTAATATGTGATACATATCGAATAAATTTATATATTAGCTTCTTTTTCTCTGATTCCATGTTTTGAAATTGATCATATCGAGCAGCGACAAAAGTAACAGGGAAAGGCAAAACATTCATAATTCCAGAATCTTTGTGATCCTTAAATTTATAAATAACTTTTTCAAGTTTATCATATCTTCCTGGATCTGAGTTGTTAATTGCTTTTAAAATGGCAGCAGTTTTCTCAACAACATGATGCATTAAATTAAATACAGTTTCTGGGATTTGAGATGGATTAGTTAAATCAAGAAATACCACGAGAGAAGTATGCTCGATGGTGTCAATGGATATTGGAGTTGAAATTAAGCTTGACATCTTTGACCCACCACCTAATTCCCAAATTGATGAAACTTCTTTCATCTGAAATAAAAAATTTTATATATGCAAAAAGGGAATTATAGAAATTACATTATTTCGCATTCTTGTGACATATTTGTATTCCAAAGCAAAAGTTTTAGAATCTTCTTGGGAAGTTTCCATGAATCTTTGAATTAAAGTTGTTTTTCCACAATTTGAGCTTCCACAAACAATTATGACTGATTCCACTGTCTTTGAATCATTGGAAGGTGCTGAATTTTTTTTAATAATGAGTAAGTAGTAAACTCATCGGTGACATTTAAATGCGCCTTTGATAATAAATATACTTACCATCGTCAGCATTATCAAAATTTAGAGAATGTGATTCTTTTTCCTGTAATTTTTGGAAAGCAAGTTCAAAAATATCGGGCATTTTTAAATAAACCAGCTCATAAAACTCTTGGCTACTTTTCAGCCAAAATGGGCACGCTATTGCTCCCATGACAACCATACGTTGTTACAAGCTGTTTTCTAAGTTAGTGGACTTTAAGTTAGCTATGTACAATGGATTAAATATTTGCAAAAAAAAGGTTAACAAATTAGATCACAAATTTATTAAAATTAATGTAATTATGCATTTAGAATATTAAAATGATGAAACGTAAGAAAATAATACTCGTCTTTCGTGTGTTTGTGCCTCTTTTTTTTTTTTTTGCTTCCATTTACAATGTATAATTTGGTTGAAGATGAGAAAAATGTAAAAAATGTCGCGGAAAACAGAGGTCATCTAAAAAAATACAACTTTAAAGGACCATTCTCATTTGATCTTTTTTTCAAACACGCGGCCAGATATTCCCTCATGCCGAAATATTGCAAAGCCCGCAAAGTACCGTAATGTACAGTAATTTTACGATCAAATTTCTGTACTTTACGGGCTTTGCAATATTGCGGCATGAGGGAATATCTGGCCGCGTGTTTGAAAAAAAGATCAAATGAGAATGGTCCTTTAAGGTTGATAAACTTTAAAAATAGTTATTATTTGTCAACAAAAAAAATAATATGCATTATTACAAGGAAAGAATAAAGAAAGAAAAAAACCGATTATCAAATTTTATTTTAAAGTTTAAACATAAATAAAAAAATGGAAACTATAAAAAATTTTAGAAGCCTTTATTTTAGTTGTAAAGAATAGGTTAAAATTCAACTGTAACATTATTATTATCCGAGGAAATTACTTTTTGTTGAAAATATTCTTTAAATACTCGAAAATTTTCATTAAATACCAAAGTAATTGTTGTTTCGTTTGACTTGCTCTAACACAGAGGCCATCAGATTTTGAACAAGTATCACCAGGTAGTGTGGTACAATCTGAATCAGTTTTACATCCACCAGTACCGAGTAATTCAACATCGTAAACAACTTGATTAATGTAATTTCCACTAAATTATTTGTCCTTTGTTTTTTTTCACAAAAAAATGGAAAAAAACTTACGCAACATTGTATTGACAAACAAGATGTAAATAGTTATCAGAGCATAGTTTAGCTCCGCATCCAACTTCATAAGTTTTTCCCCAAACCACTTGAGAGTAATGTCCTGAATTCATATCAGCAGGAAATGTGAATTTATTAGTGGTTAAATTAGCCAAACCATATTCAAGCAATTCACTGTAGTAAAGTTGAACGGACTAAAGTCTTATAAAATTTACATCCTCCTCTTTGAGAATGGGACTTACTTTTCCACAAGCAGCTCCAAGATCTCCTTTTGGTCCAAGACCTCCCTTTGGAATCCAAGCCATATTTTCACCCCATCCAGTTCGAGATGAAGCAGGCGAATGATTGGGGAATGGACATGTGCTAGCCCAAGCTTGAGCGTTTAATTCCAATTCACAACTGTATTTGATTTTATACATATTTTTTCCTTTTGGAGCTTTTCTAATTCCACCAGGTCCTGCTGTTTCATTACCCTTAATAACCAATGATCGATAATAATTATGCCAATCAACATATTGTTTACGAGCATAATCATTCATTTCAGGATTGGTTGGACAAATGGTATTAATTGTTTGATCAGCTTTTGGTGGAGCAATGCAAAGTCCATCACTACATGTGGATCTAAGAATGGCATTGCAATCTGCATCAGCAACGCAATTATCACCAGGAGTGTAAAGCTTTTCATTGGAGTATACTCTAAAAATAAATGCTTTAAATTTAAAAAAATTGTGATTTTAATCCTACGGTTTATCATAATGGCATACAGTAAAATATTGTCCACCTGAACATGAGGTGGAAGCGCATCCAACATAAAGAAGTTTAGAACCAACAAATTTATTCCAATCTCCATTAGCCAAATTATATGAAAGAGTATCATCCACTCCATTGGTGATGACGAGATTGATCAATCTCGTGAAAGTTTTTTGCAATGCATCAAATTGTGAAGTGGCTGAAGTCATATAAACAATTTCGCCAGCACCTTTATTGGTGGCGACATTGGAATATGCATATTGGCAATTGGATGACCAAGTATTAGCTGAAGCTTCAAGATCACAATCCCAATTCTAAAATCAATTTTTAATTTTAAATCAAACATAATTTCGGATTTTATTTTGTGATTTATTTGAAATCCTATTACAGAAAGTTTTTAATTAGTCTTTGTACCATAAAAAATTTATCCTATTTATTTTTGTCGTAATAAAAAAACTTACAAGTTTATAATAATTTTTAGCGCTTGACAAAATTCCACTTTTATTTGGAGCTTTTCCCTTCGCCAGACGTTCACGATATTGTGATTGAATTTGCAAGGAAAAATTACGAAAATTATCGGTCATGGGAGTGGAGCATCCAAATTCCGTAGTAAAAACATATTCAAAAATAATAAAAGAGTTAATAATAAAAATCCATATTTTGGTGGAACTTCTACTACAGCCAATAACCATAATTTTTAAAATATAATAAAAATTTCAAAAAAAATTCCATTTAAGTAGAAGTACAGAAGTCCAATTTATATTGCATAAAAATAATACTTTTTGTAAATCTCACGTTAAAAGGATATAAATATGCACCAATAAAGCCCCTGATTTATAGTGGATTAAACGATTCTGATCAACAGGGAACAAACTAAAGCTCCTAATTATACGTTGAATATCAATAACTTTGAAAGTTCGAATGATTTTTAAATTGCTTTTTTGTTCCGTATGAATAAAATACAAAAAAAATGTCAGGTATTTAATTAAAAGTTATAAATAAAAGCCACTGTTGGAAAAAGTAAAAAGTTATAAGTTTTTTGTTTTTGAATTTAAAAAGATTCGGAAGCGCAAAAATAACACATGTAAAAAATTTTAGATCTTTTTTTGTATGTATGTTGTTCATTAATTACCTATGCCTGAAAAAAGTTTATTTTTTATGCCTTTGCAAATTTTTAAACATCTATCTTAAATTATCGTAAGCTTGCAAACTATTGCTTCTAAAATTTTTATTTTCCTTAAAAACTTTATCGTTGGTTGAAACACTTTTTAATTGTTAGAACACATTGAGTTAATGACTCAAATTAAATGAAAAGCGTCCATCATTTAGAATGTTTAAAAAATTAGGGGATCAAAAGAAGCATTTAGTAATACTTTGTCTTCATTGCTTGCACGTGTGTTGGACCACTTTTTAAAGCTCTTCATTTTATTCTTCGTCGTTTTAGTTTTTTTTGAGGCTACAATTTTTATTTTTGTTTGTAAAATATATTTTAATTAAATTATGTCAAATTTTACGATAGAATCATTTTTAAATAAAGGCACTAATTTATGCGGAGGTGTGGAAAATTTGGATAAACGACGAAGGATTCGAACAGCGTTCACTTATCAACAATTAATGACTTTGGAAAGAAAATTTAAAAGCTGCCGATATTTAAGTGTTCGAGAACGTGTCAATCTTGCTGCTATATTACAATTATCGGAAACTCAAGTTAGTCGTCATTTTTTTTATCACATTAAACTAATTTCCAACCTCGTGGTAGGGTGTATTGTATCAAATTAAACTTAATTATTTAAGGTTAAAATTTGGTTTCAAAATCGACGAACCAAGTGGAAGAAACATAACGCCGGAAATGAAATGTTTTTTTCATCAGAATCATCAACGTCGCCACCTAAGCAGCAGCAAAAACAATTGCTTCCGGTTCACCAATTATTGTCCACGCCGTCTTCAAGTCTCATGAATCAGTACCCATCATCGTTTAACTATCAACATCATCGGTCGTCTTTGTTGCCTTTAGCTATTACAACGCCATCACTAATACCATCTGCCACCACATCATTTTTATATTTTGGCAATGCAACTCCATTTTTAAAAAAGTAATTATCCCTAATTTCTCATAAAATAAATGTTTTCTTTTTACTTTTTACTTTCATCTTTTTATTTTTTTAATTTTAAGCTTTTGACATATGTTTTCGATTCATTTTTTGTTGCAACTTTTATTTTTTATTTCTGCTACGATATAATGTACCTATAAACTTGTTTTATTATTTTGAAACGGAAATGATTTTAATTTTTTCCTTAAAAAAATTTAAGAAAAAAAAGTAAGACTAAAAGCTTTTATCGTTTTGCTACTGCTTTTAATTCTAAAAAGAAAAGAAAAAGAAAACAATTAATTTAGTAAAATAGTAATCGCTGCTAATTGCAATTAGCAATAATGGAAATACCAGAGCTTTGAGGGCTTGCAAAACTTATTTTTTGAATCCAAAAAAGTTTCATGGTAATTAAAAGTTTTAATAAAACAAAGAAATGTGTGCCACTCCCAAATAAAAAAGCAAGACATTGTTTAAAAAAATTGATAGTAAATTTGCAAACCGCAAAATGCAACTTGATTAACGGAGATGAAGGAAATTCGGTCTATTTTATTATCTTCTTTTTTTCTATTGTCTTTTTTCTACGCAGAAATAAAAATGACGAACGCTTCATATTCTTTTCATTCATCGAGTAGCCTGTTTATTATTGTTCTTTCTCATCCCCAAATTTAGGTGGTTTAATTGCACATTTTTTTGAATAAAAAGAGTTTTGCTGTTATTCGCTACCGCGCAAATGAATGAATTCATGCATCGGAACAGGATTTGCCCTTCAAAATTAGACGGATGAATTGCAAAAAAATATTAAAAAGAATTTTTGGTTTTTGGTGGTTCTTCAAGTTTCATAAAATAAAATAAAAATGAGTCATTCATTTATTTTCTTTTACCGACCAACCAACCTATCTACTACCGATACCGCCGCCATCCACCCTCTATCGAGAAACAATAATGACGCCAATAGTATATATTGGTCATCCTTAAAATATGTATCTCTCTTTGATTTGTTTCTTTAGCAAACTTTGTTTGAAGATGCAAAAAAAAAAGAAGTAAAAAAGAGAGAACAAAAAAAAGTTTTTGCTGCTGCGCGATTTATAACGTGAGCGAGCGTGCTAAATAATAAATGAATCAGTTCACAAATATTGGGTGTAAACCTTTTTTTTTGTGAAAAAGCTCTCTAATTTCATCATAATTATATATAAAAAAAGTTTGTTACTAAAAACATTCATCTTTTTTTTTTTTTGCAGGCGGCTACCGGACTCTGACGACATCGACGAATTTCTTTTTTGGAATTATTTCATTAACAAAAACAGCTCACATCTGCCACTGCGCGACAAAAAAGATTCATTCCATTAGTCATTTTCTTTCGTCTGCATCATTTTTTTTTTAAAATTCTTGAAGCAACGACGAACTACATATAAAAAGTGGATAACTTTTTTGAATTGAATTGGAAAAACTCTTACCTCCTTCTCCTCCTATTTCGACCGATCGTAACCGCAGCTGACGACTGACTGATTCACCGACAACGAAGACTTCGCCCTTGTGCCCACACCTCCTGGGGATAATTCAATTTTCTGCACAGTTACAGCAACAAACAGCCCATCCCAAAAAATATAAAAAAATTATCGAAATATTTTTTTATAAAGCTGCTTCCTTTTGCCGCTGCTGCTTTCCTTATTCGTTGTATTTGCTTCAGTTCATTTCTTCGATTTGATTCGAATGAAAAGAAACAGAAACATCAGTTCATCTTTTACGACTGATTTGAATTTGACCTTGTTTTTAAAAATTTTATATATTATACATATTATTAGATGACGAAACTTAAAATTTATTTTATTTTATTATTCATATTATTAATATTATTACCTATTATAGAATGCAGGCATCGTAGGTATGTTTAATTTGTTTAATTTTTTTGTTAAAAGTTACAGTAATTTTGATTTTAGGTATAGAGTTCACAAGGATAGTTCACTTGCAAAATTTCATATTAAAACTTTAAGAGCCTGGCGGAGGACGTATACGAATACTAAACGGCATAAACGGTAAGTATTTTATTTTGTTTCTATTTGTTAGGAAAAAATTTAAGTTAATTTATAACAACAGAGCTACAGTATATTTTTTGCTCAAAACCTTTTCTTTTTTTTAAAATTTTAATCAAACTTTAAAAATAATAAAGTATAATTTATCTTTTTTGTTTTTTTAGCCGCCGCCATCATCGTCGCCATCATTCCAATGAATTTCCTTTTAATGATATTTTAAATCAAATGGATTCATTTACAAGGCCAAGATTTGGCTAAAAAAATATATAACTATTTCTTTCCTGCCTGCATCTCAAATTCACATTCCTTGTGTGCTTTATTTCTTTCAACAATCAAATGCTTTATTTTTCCTTGTTGTTGCTTTAAACAAAATTCAAACAAAAAACTCGCTTATTTTATTATTTTTATTATACATTGTTAAATATTGTTTTAAAATTCCAAAAAATGCTTTATTATTTAAATAAAAATATTTTGTTGTCTGTGACATACATTTTTTTTTCGTTTGTGAGGTCATGGCTTGTATTGAGTGGCGTTCGTAAGCTGCTTCAATTTACTGCGGTTGCAAACTCTATAAAGACAAAAGTCTTTTATAAAATGCATGGAAGCTTTTTATTGTTTGATTCTTACCTTGAAAACTAATTTTTCCGTCCCCATCTACGTCTGCTTCTTTAAAAAGCTGATCAATAACAGGGATGGGAAAAAATCGACCAAGGCGTAATTCTTTCACGCAATCAATCATTTCACTGCGTTCAATAAATCCATCATTATCTTTATCAAATAAACGAAATTGCTCCATAAGTTGGGTGTGGGTGTATTTTTGGGGCGAAGCATCTTGAGTTCGCATGAGTTGAACAAATTCATCAAAAGTTATTACACCATTTTCTAAAACATTTTTTCGATTTCTTTGCAAAAGTCAAGGACAAATTCTTACGATCCAAATCACCCTGTGACATAATAACTCGAAGCTCTAATTTTGTTGGATATACGCCACATTTATTCATTGCACGTTCCAATTCATCAACCGTAATATATCCATCATTATTTGCATCAAAAAACATGAAAGCTTTTTTATATTCTAAAAAAAAGAACATCAGCTATTTTTTCCGTTCCAGTCCAGTTTTGTCAAAAAATTGTTTAAAAAAATTTATGACGACCAAAATAAAAAATAAGATGCCAGATTTTTTAAATTACAATGTGTTCGTTCGGTTTTAGCCATGCTTTTTTTTTGCTTTTTTGCTTTTTCTTTGGGGAATTATGAAATGTTAATGTCACCGAAATAAAAAAACACGTTATTCTTCGATGATGAAAAAAAAAACCAAAAACAATGTATGTATGTCTTTTTAGAATTTAAAAAAATGAAAAATGTTTGATATCCCTTTAAATTTTTTATTTGGTGGTGCTAGGAGCGGCTGAAATCAATAGTTAAAACTTTATTAAAACTCCCCAAAAAAGAGTTTGTTAAAAATAATTTATTTTTTAGCGCCTTTTTGTGCCACACACACCCAAATAAAATAATAAAGACTATTTTTATTGAAACTTTGGAAGGAAAACAAATTTGATTATAAAATAAAATGTTTCAAATTTATTTGGTTTTCTTTGCTGCTTTTTTTGGTGGCCGAAATCTATTTTTAAACTGCATCTATGTGTGTCAAAGCAACGTTTTTTTTCCCTTGACAATCATCTATTTTTTTGGCCATGCATTTTTTTTATCTTTGATGTTTTAAAGTTTTTGGCAGCATTAAAATATCAAATGTTCTTCTGCTTCTTCCCTTCAGTTTTTTTAAACAAATAAAACTACGCCTGAATGGGCTTTAATATTCATAAAAAAAAGTCAAATAAACAAAAAAAACAAAGAAAAGCATAAACGAAAATTGTTTTAGAAGTATTAAACATGGTTGAATGCGAAGAAACAGTAAGCGACTTTCCAACTTTTTAAAATTTGATTTTTTTTAATAAAAAGTTTTTTTGTGATGAAGCATACCGAAAAAAGTAAGTCACGAGATTTTTGTCTGACTCATAGATTTGAGATTTTTGATTGGTGACAAAAAGATATGACTATTTTGATTGATAGTTTCAAATCGAAAAATATGATTGCCAAAACTATGACTATTTTAGGAATATTTTCTTATAGCTTTTTGAAGTATTTAAAAAAGAGATATTAAAAAATGATAAAAATATAATAAAAATAAAGAAACCTTCAACAATTGCCGCCTGACTTCTACCATTTGATGAGACATTTCCTCCTCCTCCGCCATCCCTGGGTGTTGATGGTTGTTGCTTACTCATGGGATTTGAAGAGTGATGATTATTTGCTAATTTTCGTAAATCCTGAAAATTCTATTTTAAATAAAGTCAACTTTTTTGGAATTTTTACCATTTGAAAGTCGAAAAAAATTTAACCAAGGTAAAAATGTGACTTGAAGAAATAAATAAAGAATAAATATAAATTTATGAAGAAAATAAAGGTTGTTTGGAGGATAAAAGATTTGGTAGCTTCTGTCAAGTTTTCTGGTCCTTAAAAGGCATTCAAAAAAAGCTCAGCGAAAAAAGCTTTAATGTAACCTTTCAATCTTTGGAATAAAGGAGGACACGCCTTCCGGAAAAGCGATGTTTCAAGCTGCTTCTTTTTTTTTCTCGGAGAAGAGGAATGAAAAAAAGTGGGAGAAGCTGAAGCTGAATGCTGCTGCTGCGTCAAACGCTTTGAAATTAAAATTAAAAAAACGTTTGCATTTTTATAATCAAAAGTGACACACGTAAAAAAAGGTTATTTGACATATTTTTGTGAAGTAAAATTTTTTACTCCTAATTAATTAGTTTACAAAAACAAACGAAGAAACGAAGTAATTCTTATTAACAATTAAGCTCTAAAATTGAAACAAATAAAAAAAGAACGAACGGCAACAAAATTTTTTAGAAGCCTGGAAAATTTAAAGAAAAGGTTTTTGATATGAAAAAAAAATTTAGTTAAAAAATAAATTATTGCTAGAAATTTTCAGGTTGTTCATCAATAATTTCTTCTCGACGTCCAATTATTACTGTGGCAGTGGGAGGATGATTGCAATGCATGTGTTTCCTTAAAAAAATATTGTCAAACCTTTAAACCCACAAAGAAAAAACAAAATGAAAAAAACATACTCGTATCTTTGTTTGGTTTGAGCTTCTAATTGTTGAAATAGTTTCGCTTCACGTCTGAAAAAAACTCATTTTAGCATTCATAAAAAAAACTATTCTATGTAGCTTTTTTTAAATTAAAATTTTTACCGCTTTTGCAAATTCCACATTCTATACCATGCACATAACCCACAAACAGAAAATAACGCTGCAGGGAAAACAAAACAAAAAACCACTAACCACATGAAAAAAATAAAATAAATATATGTTTATTTAAGCCTAAAAAAATAGTTTAAAACAACAGTTAAAAATTTTTATTTTTTTATTGCTACTATTTTTTTTGTTTGCAAGAAAATTTGTTGCTCGCCTAAATGGAAAGAATGTGACAAGTTTAAAAAAAACATACAAAGGCAAGAAACAAAAAAGAATGCCATTTTTAACAGCTTTTAAGAAAAAATATAAGAAGAAAGAAAAGAAAAAAATAATTGACTCTTTTTTCTTGCTTTTCCTTAAAATAAAAAATCGAAATAAAAAAATAGCAAAGCATGCGACGACGATTAACAAAAAGAAGTTTTTTCTTTTTTCGTTTGCTTCTTAAATTAAACGTGAGAGAATACATTCATTTGTTTAAGATTATGGTTTAACTTTTTATAATTCAGGTTTATGGAAATAGTATATAAAAGTTAGAAAAATATGGTTATGGAACAAAGTTAAGTTAATTCTTCGCACTTTTCTAAAAAGAAACGAAGAAGACTGAATTGATTTCACAAATTTTTCATGTTTGAAGTTTACGCTTCCTTCTGAGACATGTTTTCCTTTTTTGAGAAAAAACAAAAAGCAAAGGAAATAGAATTAAAATTTTTGAGTGAAGCTTGTCTCTCATCCTTGCTTTGCCTTGTTTTCTGCACAGCTTTTTGATTCAAGCGAGAGAAATTTTTGTGTGTTTTAATTTTTGTTCATAAGTTTTTTGGCATGCATGTAAGCGATAATCGTGAGAGATATTGAATTTCATAAATTTTTTCTCAATGAATAAACAAAAAGGTTTAGGCTTGAGAAGCATAGAGAAAATAAAAAATTTATGAAGAGTAATAAAAACTTTAAGAAAAAAATATAAGGCCAATAAGCTTACCAATCAACTACCAAAAGTGTTGAATAAAGATTATTTGGTTTGGCAAGGGAAACCTTCATTGGTAGAGGGTTTGAAATATTTTAGAAACAAAGCAAAATTTTCCATTACATATATAAAAAAATTCTATGTATTTTAGACAGTGATCTTGGTGATCATAAGATTTATCAAAGTTTTTTCCTCGGTGAATTAGAATATACACGATTATAAATTACAGTCAATATAGCATTTATTACATACAAAACTATAGAATAAGAAAGCAATACAGAACATCGAAGTTCATATGACCCTTAGTTTTTGAAGCTTATTAATTTTGGCTAATAAAAAAATTTTTTAAAGAAGCATGGAACCGGAACAAAGCGGATCTTTAAAAAAAAACCGCGTGATACATTTATTATTCGACCGAACTTATTGCTATCAAAGTACAATAGCAGTTTTTTTGTCGTTACAATTAACAGAACTAACAGTGATTATTATTTTTATTTGAAGCAACAAAAGATTATAAATAAAAACATTTTATTTTCCAGCGAAGCTATTAAATAAATAATACAAAATAAATAAATTTGAAAGCAGCATAATGCTAATCATAAAAAAAAAACCAACAAAAATAATAAAAACACTAACATTAATTTGATAAATCTGTACTGTAATTAATTCCATTCAACTATAAATTTTTGGCAAAGCGTATATGATTGCTAACCATGTTTATATTAAAGTCAGCTGCAGAGCCATTTTTATTGAAGTACGCCTGGACACATATCCTTTTATTGACTTATTTTTATTTGTTATTAATATTTATATATTTATTTTATTTTAAATGTTTCGTAAACGTAAACATGATAAATTACAAAAAGCAGTTGAAAGTATTAAAAATATTTTACAAGATTCTCCAAAGTATGTTTTCAATTAATTTTTGTTTTCATGGGTAAATAAAATCTCTTTCAGAAAAGCAACAGTTTTGCCCCAAGTAAAACATGAAAGTTTATTTAATGATATTTATGAATCTCTAACTTCGCCAGAGTAAGTATAAAATAAATAAATATTGGATTAGCATCGTAGTTTTCAGACATTTGCCAAAAGAAGAACTTTTATCAGCGGTCGATATTTTATTTATTGCAGCAGGTTCTTCCAAAACTTCACTTCAAATTCAAGCAGATCAAACTTTAAATAAAGCATTTCGGGTCCGTATTTCTCATAAAATACAAAGATTAATTATTGAAATTTAGGTATTTTGGTTGAAAGGTCAAGTACAAAAAGTTATTACTCTTATTCTAAACGAATTAAATCAATCACAAGAACGAACATGGAAATCTGTCGCAGTTGCATATAATAAATTAGTTTATTATGTTCAATTTTCTCGTGCTTCTAAAAATGAGTAAGCTTATTTAAATTTAAAAATCATAGACATAATATTTTGCATTTTTAGATCTTATGCTTTATATTACATAAACTCAGTTGCCATTTCAATTAAGCGACCCGAAGATGGAATTCAATCAACTCTTTCCAAAACATTTTCCACAACTATGAAATATTTAGGTCCTTATATAAATGAAAAAGTTGAAGATAAAGTTTTAGTAAGTCTCTCATAATTTTTGACAAATCCATAAAGTTGGGTTACAGGAATTATTCGAAAATGCTGTTAAAAATCTGGAATTAAGTGGAACTTCTGGTAGAGTTGCAAGTTTGGTTTTAGCTGAATTATGTATTTACAACAAAAAAGCTCTAGAAAAATGTGTTCGAGTAATCAATAGTAAGTCAAGCGTGAATTAGTTAAATAAAGCCGATGGGTATTTTAGAGATAATTATTACCAGAAATGAAGTTAACAGCAACAAAAGAATCGTCGTAAATGCTCTAACAACTTTGAGATTAATTTGGGAAACAATTATTAAAAATATTTCCAGATTCTCGACACTAGTGCTTCAAGCTGTAAGACGACAACAGTTTAATTTTAAAGTAAATTTCTTTTTTTTCAGATGGTGGTGCAAATATTAAAAATGCTTTTATCTTCATCCAACGAACTCATTGTTGCAGCCTTGGAAGCTTTGGAAGTTTTATTTTCCACTCCTTGCAATGTCTTAAATTTTATGCCATCTGAATTGCCTACAACTTCGGGACCTGGTTCTGAATTTGGTTCACCCATGCGAACACCAAGACGATTTTCTAAAGGGGCTTTTGTTGAACAAAGTTTGTATATATTTTACATATAAAAAAGTTACTTAAATTTTTTTTCAGTAACTCAATGGGAATTATTAGGAAGTCCATGGGGTTCTGTGAATGACATATCTATGGAAGAACCATCCTATCAAACTCAAGTTGATTCTTCCGCTTTAGCTTCTGATAATATTTCAATCACTGGAAGTTTAAATGATACTCCACGAAGCTGTCGAAGCGAAATAAATGAATCATCAAATCAAGAATATTTTGCTGATCCTTTAAGTAACACAGCTCAAGCATCCGATTCCATTTCACTTTTGGATGCAATTCTTATTGATGAACCAGAAAATAATGTTGAAATGCTTTGGTACGATGGACAAACATATTCTTTTCCTGTGCTTTCAGCTGCAATAATTACTCGTCGATTCTTACTTAGCAGCAAACGTGGCTATGATGATAATTCAAGAATTTCACATAAATTTATGGCATTTAAATGTTTAGTCGCAATTTTTGATTCAAATCCTTCGGTTGCTTTGAATATTAATGAAATTTCTGGAAGCGCGAAGATATGGAATGAATTGTTTGAATTTATTTCGCATAGCGATGATAAACTTGCAACAGCAGCATTTGGGTTTTACATAGTTTTTCAAAATGCTTTACATTTAATTGGGCAAAAAACGGAATTTTGTGAGTCCAACCTTTTTAAACTAAAATTTTACAGAATATAATTTTTAGCTCGACTTTGCGGTTATTTGCATATTATGTTGAATGGTGTAAATTCAATGAAAATTAAAGGCACTTTGGATGCATTAAAAAATTCAATAAACTTTTTAATTTTGGACGATCATGTTTGCGCTTTGATTCTTGAATATTGTAATAATCTTCATTGGTGTTCATATTTTCTTGTTCAATGTTCACGAATTGAACTTTTATCAAAAATTTTATGGAAAAAGGTTTCACCGGCTATCGTTATGCAATATCAAAACAAATGTTTACAAGCCATTATTCAACTTTTCAACCATGAAGACCATCGAGTTCGTCAAGCTGCGTCATCTGCATTTTCAGAGTTTGTAACAAATGCCATATTTGGAGCGTCTGTATTGTTTGCAAACAACTGCTCTCAAAAATTAAATTACCATAATTTGATTGAAATTTATGAAACAAAGAAAATTGAAGAATTACCAAATTTACAGTTGCAACAAAATATTTGTTTCGCTCTTGAAATTTTATCTGATCAATGTTTAAAAGTTGATAGTCATGTAGCGGATAATTTGGTACTTTTTTTTAAGTTTTAAATTTTATAAAACTCATTTTTAAGATTGCTTATGTTCAAGGCATCGAAGCTTTGATTACCAATCATAATTTAACTGGGCTATTTGATATTTGGTTTTCAAATCCTTCAATTTCACCTTTTAAAAAATCATTAATTTTAAAACTCATCGAAGTATCAGCAACGAATGTTACGGCGGACAATCTTGTAACAATTTTAAACGTTTTATCATATTTAATGGAAAAGCGAGAAGCAACAATAGCTGAGAAAAAAGCAGCCGAGCATCCAGCAAATACATTACCACCAATTAAAAATAAATTAGAAATAAAAGTTGTACAAATTTATTTGAGGTAATAATTTCTGTTTTGAAATTTTTCTAAAATTATTTTAATTTATTTTTAGAGTAATTAATTTATATTATACCGTGTATGTAGAAAACAAGGTTAAGCAAAGCGGTCCCACAACAAATGCATTATTTATTCCTGAAAGTCCTTCGAAGCAAGATGAAAGTCGAACGAATGATATTTCATATCTTGTTGGAACTGGGGTTCATCAAATGAAAGGTGCAAATTATAATGATTCAGCAGCTTTGAAAGCATTGGAAAACACTATTCAAGGTTCTTACAAAAATTTTATGGTAAATATTTAAAGTCAAAATTCCAATTACAAAAATTGATTGATTTTTAGGAAACATTGGATAATGAAATTCAAAATCGATTTTTATCTCCTTTAATTGCAGCTTTAGATGGAATAGAAAGAATTTTGCCTCAATTTACTTTTCGAGATGTTAATGCTTTTCTCGATGAATTATTGCTTTATGTAAATCGATTGATGCCTTTTGTAGTTGCGCCAGCCACAGGAGTGCTTTCAGAATTGCTTAAAGTTCTTTTTGGAAGAAATATTAATGTTTCGCCTACACCAACAATAAAGCGAAGTTTATCTCATCATTTACCATATGGAAATAAAGATATAATATCAAAAAGTTTTGAAGATTTTGCTTATTATTTAACCAAACTCTCCACTCCTGGAGCTGTAGAAGAAGCAGTTTTAAAGTTTGTTTTTTCATAATTTTTTTTTCACTTTACAAAATTTCATGTAATTTTAGTCATTTTTCAAAAATATATTGTCGAACTCAAACCAAACAAGGCAGAGTCAGTTTTGAAATAATTACAGATGTTCTTAGAAGATTTGAAAAAGCTTCAGCTTATTTGGTTTCTCATGCATTTTTTTCTAATGATAATCAAACTCGCTGCAAAATCATCGATTTTCTTTGCATTTTGCTTCTTGAAGGCGTGGAATATAAAATGGCGGATCCCAAAAGAAAAGTTTACGATTTTGTTATGGCTTCCATGAATTCTCCATCCCCAGATGTTCTACCAATTTTACCCAACTTGCTAAATTTCCTCGTGGTTTTAAGTATGGTTGATCCAACATTTATAAAGCCACCGGAATTGGAAAAAGCTGCCGTTACAGTTTGTAACAAATTAACTGAAGCTAAAATTGAGCATGGTTCGTTTGGATTTTTTGGTAATTGTAAAATTATTTGTTTAATTTTAAGGTTTCTCATGCCTCGGCTTGGTGCTACTCTACAATATTTCCTTAAATGCCAAAAGTATTTCACAAATTCAAAAACTTTTAACTGATAATTTTCAAAATTGGCTTTTTATTAATTCAGTTAAAACTTTGCAACTTTGGACGCTTCTGCTATGTTGCTCTAAGAAAGATAAAGATAGATCATTGTGAGATTTTGTTTATAAATAAAGTTTTTTTATTTTACAAGTATATTTTTTTAGATATGATGAGCTATCTTCAATTTTTGTGGAGCAATATTTTTCATTTCATAAACATCCAGCGTAAGTCGATTTTTCACATTTTTTTTAAATTTTTAAAAAGATGTTTCAGAAATGCAAATTTGGAATGGCCAAATGAAGCAACATATTGGGCTACAAACGCTTTCTTTGTTTGTTCTTCAAATACTTTTACTCCGATTGACTCTCTATATTTTTTCTTACGCGATATTAATAACGACGATAATAAAACAACAATTTCTTGCACCGGAAGCATTCCAGTTTTGGCACTTATGAGTCAATTAGAAGAACAAAGAATGCTATTGAGATTGGAATCCTTAACCGATGACCCGGTTTCAAGTTTATGCCGATCATTAGGACAATGTTGGATGCAACTCGTTTCAAAATTCACTGAAACCAAAAATTTTATGGATTCTCAAAATTCTCAAGAACACATTATTTTGATTAGCAAATTATTGCTTTATTATATGAGTAAGTCGTTCTCGGAATATTTTGGAATATAAAAAAGGGTTTTTTAGAAGCTCAAAATAAAGTTGGAATCAAGTTAAAGGAATATTTATTAAATTCCATAGAATTCGATATTTTAACCGAAAACAAAGAAGCCTTCGCTGATGCATTTCCATACATAATTTTTGTTCTTACTGAAGCCGGATATCCAAATATAAGCAAAATTATAAGTATAAAACCGAAAATGGCTTACAACATGAAAAGAATTATTTATCATTTGGTCATAGATATTCTCAAAAGGGAGACTCCATCTAGAGTTTTCGATGAAAATGAATGCATAAATTTAATAAATGAAACAAAATTAGCTGAATGGTTGCTGCGAAATCCCAAATCTATTAAAAAGATTTTTAAAAACGCGTCAAATGTTTGCTCTCAAAAGTTGGTTGAAGATCAATTTAATTATCTTTCAAATTATTCGATGGTAAATAAATAGACAATTCCAACAAAAAAATCAAAGATTAATACAACAAATTATTTTTAGGATACACTTATCCCAGAGTTTCGAGAAAGTTTATTAATTTGTAAAGAAATGAATATTGATCTTCCCGGAAACTTAAATTTATTGATAGAAGAAATATTGCCACTTTCAAGTTACAAACAATGTGATCTTTTGAGAATGAATCTAAGTAAACAAAATGTTCAACGACCTTTACAATTAAAAGAAGGATCGCTTGTTTCATATTTTGCCGAAATTGTAAAAAATGGAAAAAGTGTGGCAGAAATTAAGGAACTTGCTCAACCATCGCTTTTATTAAACTCGAATGATTTTGCTTCTTTACTTTCATTTTTGGTAATTTTCAAAAATTTTGCTTCCTTTTTTAATACCTTTTGGTTTTAGCCTCTAAATTATCATGAATCTTTTATAAAAGAATGTTTACGACAGCTAAAAAGTTTGGCATGTGAAGCTGTGGGAATATGGCATATTTCATCAAACCGTGATTGCATTGTTAAAGTTCAAAACATTATTGATAATTTATTTGATGTCGTCCAAAATCAGCATTTACCCAACAATACTTTTGATTTACACCATTTTTTTGAAGGAATTTGCAACTTCACCGAAGCGCCATTTGTTTTTGATATTAACAAATTTAAAAATCTTGAAGGATTTTTTGTAAAGAATTTTGTTGAACCTTTGGTAAAATTTGTTACAAAAATTTTTTAGTGACTTTCACTTTGTTAATTTTAGATAGAGTTTTCAATAACTAGCAAGCAACTACCAGAAATTTATTTCAAATCACTGACTTCTTTTTTCTCAATGGATACGGTTCTCGAAAAGTTTAGTCCTGATTATGATTGTTTGGAATTGTTGGGGCCATTTTTATCGCTATTAGTTAAAAGTATTGAAAAAGTAAGTCCAACTTTTTTATTTTCACATCTTAAAAATTCATTCTTAGTCTTTAAATAAACAAGAGCCAACAATTGGAAAAGATTGGAATGTTCAAATTTCAACAATTACCAAATCTGAAGCATATAAAGAAGATATTTTAAATTTATTTAATTCCATCCAAAAAATTTCACTCTTAGTTCAAATGAATGAATTCGTTTCATTTTCTTATTCGGAAACTATTGAAAATTCGTTAAAAGGTAACTCACTTTTATATTCTTGAGCTCTAATAGTTTTTTTTGTATTTAGCAATTTGTCGTTTACCATTGCTATCAGCGATGTTTGTAATTCCTGAAGTTGCTCTACGGCAATCATGGAATCTTAAAATAGATGCAAGAAGTGATCGAATTTTTGTGCCATTAGTAAATATTTACATATTGGAAGATCCAGCAGTTTTAAAAGATTTCTCATTTCGTACTTTATGGCTGGGCTGGATAAATCGTTGTCAATTTGAAAATTATTGCACTTCTTTATTTGGTGTTCTTTCAACCACGCCCGTTGGAAATGAGCTTCAAGCAGCAGTTTCGGATGAAAGCCTTTATCGAAGTATAAATTCTGTTTCGATTGCCGTGGAAACGATTAGCAATTTACTCATTCACTCTTTACTTTATCCAACACCTGGAAATCCTGTGATTAGTGTTTATCCAACAAAACATAGAGAAAGTTTAGATCATCGACCTTTTTTGGAATCAAAGTTTGTCAACTTTTTTTGCTTTTGGCTTTGATTAACTTTATTTAAATTTAGACGGGGAAGACATGCATCAGTTGCCAAATGCCAGTTATTCCAAAAAATTTCACCCACTACAGTTTTCAAAGAAACTTTTGAAAAAACTACTGATTCTAAAGTTTATGGAATAGGCCAAAGTTCATTGCTGTATTTATGGTCGATTGCTGGAGTGTTGGAACACGGCCGAAATGCGTCGGAAGTAGTCGAAAAAATGGCGATGACTCCAAGTGTGAGCGATTATATGATGAAACAAAGCACTGATTTGGATACTGCTTCAACCCTTCGAGCTTTGTTAGATAATTTTGATCATTGGTTTTCAAAAAAGCAAATGCCAATGACTTTGAAAATATCTGTTTTGAATTCGGTAAATACAATAAATAAAATATCTTTTTCTAATTTAGAAACTTTTTAGCTCTTAATTTTAACGGATTTATTCGATGACACAAAAAATTATCAAAAAATTTATTTTGAAATGCACAACCATTTGATTACCATTTCAACAGCTGACACAGTTTTTGATGGATTAGCAATTTTTTTATTGCTTAAATGCGCAGCTGTTTTGGGAACGGTAACTGACCACCTCATTCATTCTTGACCTTTTAAAAAATCTCGACCTTAAAAAATTGTAATGCTTTTTTATAGGATTCAATTGGAAATGATGAAGTTCAAAATATCAACAAATTTATTGATTCCGTAGTTGTAATGGGAGCTCAATCAGAGAGTATTGTAGTTCGGCAATATACTCTTCAAGGAATGTTATATTTGCTTCAAAGTTATTTATTGGATGATTTACCTGCTTCATTATCGGTGGTTAAGGAGCTAGTTTTAGAGGAATTGTTAAAATTAAGTTTGACTTCGGATGTTGTCACTACAGGGTAAGAAGAAAGGTTTGGTAAAATTTGATTAAAGTATTTTGTTTTCAGTGATTTTATTCCATTAAAATATGAACAAGTTTTATGGTCGAGTGCTTTTCGATTGCTTGAAGAAGCTGTATCTCTTGATGACATGAATAAAACCAATTTTATTACTGTAAGATTATGATTATATTTTAAAATAAAAAACCATTAAATGTCATTTTAGCTGATTTGCAAATTATATGCAGATCCCCGTTTATCCTCTTTCCAAAAACGCCTCTTAACTTCAGGAATCGAATCTCTCATAATTCATAGCAACACTTATACCGAGCAATTACTTCCTACAATTTTAGGTCAGTTAAAGAACCAAACCTGCTTTTTAAATTTGGTTTCCCACAGAGTCATAGTTTCAAATTTCAGATTGCCTTTCAACATGCCAATTACAACCTTTACACATTCGAAGCACGGTATCATCTTACATTGTATGCGTTTATAAAGGTGCTAAATTTGACACAATTTTTTGTGGGATTAAAAAATAATTGAGGAAGTTTTTAAGATTTGTTCAATCAAGAAAATGGAAAAATTGAAAAAAGCAAAATCGTTGATTTTAATCGACTCATTAATTTGTGAGTGCAACTTTTCAAAATTTAGCGAATAATTATTTTGGAAATTTAGGATAGCTGCATTCAGTTCCCAACCAATTGCTCAAGAACTTGCAAACATAATTTCATACATTTTAAATTCCACTATGCCACTTTTGCCATTAATCGAAAATATAACTATGCTTATAACGGTGCCCGGACATAAATTTGATGCTCGTCCACCTTTACTTCAACCATTTGATTTGGCTGCACTTCAAATTTTTAGTCGATCTTTAATTGCTTGCTCACGACTATCTCATCTTACTTTTGTTGATCTATTGCTAAAACAAATTGCTCCCAGATTAGCGATGATTCTCGATGATGATTATGCGGCATTTTTAGTTGCATTAATTTTAATTTCTGGTGTACAAAAGGATGACGCCGCATTATGGTTCGTTTTCTTCTTCTTCATTTTCTCATTAACGAGTTGCTTCTTTTTTAATACATAAAGAAACAGGTTTTTTATTTTCAGGACATCGGCAATCCTTTCTTCTTATAGCTACCGACGACCTCTAAAACCTATCATTGCACAACTTCCGATGATATTAAAGCAATTTGTTGCAATGGCATGTTTTTCCTTTACTGTTTTGAGGTACAAACAAATAAAATGTGCCATTTTTTAGATGCCAGAAAGGAAATCAATTAATTCCGTTGAAGCAGCATTGGAACTATTTTCACTTAAAACTGAAGACGGGCAAACTTTTCACAAAATTCCAGAACGTGTAAAACATTTTAAGTAACAAAAAATATTCCAGTGTTTATAAATATTTATTTATTGAATCTCAGAGAAAAAATATTATATAAAGATATTAATTTAACCAACCGTGAACCTATGGTTTTGCATAGCTATGATTAGATTGGGCAGTAAAATCGGTAAAAAAAAGAGCCCTAAAATACTAAACAAATAAAACCTAAAAAAGCCTTTGAAATCTTATTTGCCTTAAACCCTTTTTTATAACTCGCTATTGTCTAATCTTCTTTTTCATTTTTTATATTTTTGTTAAAATCCTTGACCTTTGTTGACTGACTTTGTTTGCCCACCATCATGGTCATCGTCGGCATTTCCGTTTTTATACAAAAAAAACAAAGGTGAAAGAAGAAATTGTAATTGTTTCCTTTGTTCATGTTGGATTTTTTTTTGTCGACGGCCTTCGATGCTAATGTAATTGGAATGAGTCAGAAAACATGAAACAATGGCACCCCAACCGTCGGTCATCCATCCATCGTCAAAGTGGAAATGAAAAGTTTTTAACAGAGATAGATACCTTTCAAAGTCTTTTGTTTTCTTTTTTGTTTTTCTCAATCCCATAAATAAATGCCAGGTGCGCTTTTTTTAGGCTGACTTTGTCTTTAACGAATATCGAAAATAAAAATAAAGAAAGATTCTTTTTAATGATACACGAGGCCGAAACGAGACTTAAGTGCCGCTGTCTCAATTTATGGTCCAGGTGTTTGTTGACAAAACATTGACAGATTTTGTTTTAAAAGAAAAGAACAAAAACAACAAGATGGTTTAGAACTAACAAAACTGGCACCAGATGAAAATAAAAAAGAATAAAGAAAAAGCCATATTGAAATTGTATGTTTTTCTTTTAAAAAACTAAAAACTATTTTATTTGGCCACCTGTAGATATTTTCAAGTGATCATCATCATCTTTTTTTCAAATCGCATACCTTTTTATGACTCGTGTGTGTGTCACCTGCTGAGAAATGCTTTTCGTTTTTTTCCATTTAGTCTCATGTCTAAACAAAGGATTGCCATATAAAGGGTCAATCTTGTTGATTCCGGTACAAAAAAAAAAAGAAAGGAAGACAAAAGTCAAACTTATAGAGAACTAAAAATTAATCTTTTTAAATCATAGAGAATATTAGCTTTTTATTGGGGAATAATATATATAAAGCAAATATACACACTACTTGCACATGGAATAAATGTATAAAACTATGAGAAAATATAATACAGATGGAATTAATCAAAATAAAATAAAAACCCGATAAAATTGGAAAAATGGAGTAAATTTTAGGCTGATTTCGATTTGGTGGTAATTTGATAAGAGGAAAGGGAAAGTTGTCGAAGGAGGGTTTGAACACTTTCTGAATCGGAGCTACTTTGATTTTGATCAAAGTTTTCAGTTTCTAGGACATCACGTAATCGACTGATATGATCCATAATTAACTAAAAATAACTAATCATAAACACGTAATGGCAAAGAAATTAGTTACATACTTGAATTAATTCCAAAGCTGAAACATTTTTATCACATCCAATCATTTGTCGAAGCATATCCAAAGTTTGTTTTCGTTGATGTTGTTGTTTTTTGGAAGATGATTTTCTAAGACATCTGCGACCAGACGACGGTGAAACAGCTGGAGATGAAAAAGATGCAGATGATGAGGAACTGCTGCTTCTCCGGCTGCTGCTAACACTGGGCTTCATCTTGCGCAATAACAGATTTTCTTTAAAAAATAAAAATAATAAAGATATCACACAACTGCTTACCAGACGATCAAAAAAATGCAACTAAAAAAATTTAGATTTGATTTGGTTAAAATGCCAAAAAACTATATTTTGCTTCAGCGCCGAAAAAATGCCCCGATTGCCCCTCCTCTTTTTTTTTCCAAGTCATTTTGTGACAAGAACAACGATAGTTCGATTCGACGACCCGATTGTCGTCGTCGACAGCGGCGGCACATTCCAAAAGAAGCAAAAAAAGAGAGGAAAATGAAGGAAAAGAAATGCTACGACGACAAAACAATGAAGGGCGCCGCGCCTCATGTTTCCGTTGTTTGTTGTTCGCTGACTCGCGTGTGTTTAGATTATAAGAGCCTGCGGGGGCTTTTTTAAAAATAAAAAAACTGCACCTGGGCGTGGGAAAATCTTTTTACGTTGGCAATAATACTGCCTGCGCAAAAAAAAGAAAAGAAATACATACTTATGGGAAACGAAAGAAAAATATAAGAGAGTTGAGTGATTTATTGTGAGTGAAATATAAGTGACCCCTGCTGCTCATTGTTGCACAAAGACACGCACCTGCAAGAAAATTTTTAGAGATTCTTTTCATGGGAAAGTGGTTAATTGATGCTTTCAAAAGAAAAAAAAGAAGAGCGATTATATGCTACTTTGACAGGATAATAACTATAAAATTTGCATAATCATAAAAAAGGATTAGGCTAAATATAAACTTTTTTCTTGAGAAATTTTTGAATCTCCCAATATAAAAATAAAAACTTTGCAAAAAATATAAATTTGTTTTAAAACCACCCACAAATTATATCCCAAAAAAGTCTCATGACAGAGGATAAGATTAACAAGATATGACATCAGCTGTCAAACCACATATTTTTTTTTCATCTTTGTAAACAACAAATAATTTAATAAAATCATTTTCTTTTTTTTTCACATACGCCATAACTTTTTTTTCCTCTTGAAGAACATATTTTGGGCTTCACAAAAGATTGTTGTTGTTCCAAAATGATTAATCCATTCAAATCTCAAATAACAGATAATAATTCAAATAATAATTTATTTTATTCAAATATTGATGCGATATATTTATTTGCATTTTTACCTGTTGCATTTTTACTTTTTGCGTTAATGTTTTGGTTGGGTAGATTTTTTGTTGAAAAACATAAAGAACAAAAGCTTCAAGTGAGTTTTATTTAAAAAATAAATCAAATTTAATAATTTTTTATTATTGTTAATTTTTTCTTTCAGACTAAAAAGTTGTCGTTTGTTTATGCAGCTTTATCAAATATGGAAAATTGTGCTCCAAATAAAAAAGTAACTCATCCATCCAAAATTCTTTCATTTTAATAAAAAAAATTTCAGTTATCAAAAATTTATGAAGCAATTTTATTTCAACTTGGAGATAAAACAATGTTTTATCAACCCATAAAACCCATCAATGTTTAATCATTTATGTTTATATGTGTCTACTAATAATCACCTTTGTTGCCGGAGATCTTTGAACTGGAGTTTGTGGAATAACTTTAATATTGTTAGTGCAAAGCTACAGAATACAGTAGAAAAAGCACCAAATCTTAATTTGAGTTTTATGCGATTTTTTTTAATATGTAAAGTATAATTGAATAAACTCCTGTAATTACTACAGCTGTTATTATAAGAAATACAGCTGCAATAGAAAAATATGTCCTCGTGATGCCTTCTCTGGCCTTTATAAATTTATAAATGCTAGAAAAAACTTCCTTTCAGCAAAGACAGTCACCCAAAGTTTTGTTATGCAAAACTTTTCAAAAGCAAATCACCTATTTTGTTAATTGTAAATTTCCCTTGAGTTATAATTTTGTTTATTTATCCTTTAATAATCTAATGGCCTCTCGCACTTCTTAGTAACTGTGAAAAGCTATATGATGTCAAAATAATATGCATATAAAAGAATATTTAATCCACTAAATTTTATTCATTCTTCGTCTTCTTATTGGTTTCATACTTCCTTCTTCTGATTTTATTATTATTCTGCAAATTTTTTCTCAATTTTTTTTATTCCTTTGAAAATGCTTCGTTTTTGCGGAAATATTGCTTCATCGTCCTGTACCCGTACTTTTTTTGCCCGTCGTAATTTTGTTACCAATGCAGCTCGTAAACAACCAGAATATGAACAAAGAGATGTCGAAGAATTGTTTACTGCCGCTATGCCTGATACCCATAATAAACCAGAATATGATGATATACCCGATATTCAAAACAGACATCGTCATGCTTATTCAGATATTCCTGAAACTCAAAGTCGACGTCGACATGCTTTCAGGTATCTTTTTAAAACTTATTTTTAATTACCATATTTTTACTCTTAATTATTTATAGTTTGAACCGAGTTGAACTTATCGGTGGCATTGGTGGAGATCCAATCGCTCGAGTAAATAAAAGTGGAAATGAATATGTGACTTTTAATCTTTTCACTAATATCGAAACTCGAAATCATGATGGAAGTTATCGAGAACAAAATGAAATGCATAATATTCACGTTTTTGGTGCTTCAGCTACTTTTGTTAAAAATAACTTTTCCAAGGGTAATCGCGTAATGGTTATTGGATATTTACATTATGATGGTGGCCATATTCGACCTGATGGTACTCGTGCCCCTCGAATTACTTCTATTACTGCAGAAACTATTCTTCCAATTAATCGTCCACAACAAAGAGATATGAGTGAATAAGCTGTCAAGAATATGTTAGAGACTTGAAGCACCCGCTAATTTTTTTGTTTTCCTTTATTTCATTTTTTATGAATAAATTTATCTTTTACATGTTTATACAAAAGTGATATGAAGGAATCGAACATCCAAACAACATCTTCAAGGCCATAAGCTTTTCGGTTGTTCAAGCTGTAGACAGAATTTTTGATACAAGTATGAGATGATTGGCAAATTAACTTTATTATCAAGTTGATAAACTTTATACAAAAAGAACAAAGATTTAAAACAACAAAAAAGAATATGATAAATTAACAAAAAGTAAGCAGACAGCAACAAAACTTAAAGCATAAAAAACAATGGAATCAGAAAACAAAACATAAACATAGTATTTTATGGTCCTTGATTAGCTTCACGAGCTTTTGCTTTAGCAAGTGCAAGATTTTCTTTGTAATTGTCATTGGTAGGATCCAAATTAAGAGCTTTTTGATACATTTCAGCAGAATGAAAATATAACCCTTTACAAGAATGAACGAATCCAAAACGACCATAGGCTTTAGCATAATTTGAATCAAGTAAAAGAGCATTGGTACAATCCTAAAAAATTTTATAGCTATAAAAAATGAACCAGAAAATATAAACTCACATTTACAGCATCGTTATATTGCTTAAGACGGCAGTGAGCTGCAGCACGATTACATAAAAAGACTGGATCACGCTTCAATTCAAGGGCTTGAGTGTATTTTTCGATTGCTTCCTTGAATTTTGAGGCTTTCATGTATTGATTTCCTTCTTCCTTGAGAGCATTAGCTTTTGCAGTAACTTCAGATGCTGGAGTTGTTGGTTCTTGTTTAACCTAAAATGGAATGAACTTAAAGGGACATAGCTATTTCATGCTTTTCAAAAATTTCGATACTGGGGCTGATAGGAACAGTTGGGGCGGCGCGTGTTTGAATTACCGTGTCACTTCTGTCTTACACGGTAATTCAAACACGCGCCTTACCAAGTGTAACTTGCAGTGCCCGCAAACGAAATTTCAAAAAAGGCATGAAATAGCTATGTCCCTTTAATTCGAATAGGATGTAAAGTATTTAAACTTACAGCTTTTAGCTTTTCTTCAACAGTAGCAAGATCTTGTTTATATTCTTCATTTTCTGGTTCAAATTCAAGAGCCTTCTTGAAAGCTTCAATTGCTTCATTGTAACGATTTAGAAAAGTAAATACAAATCCTAAATCACCATAAGCTTTAGCATAATTTGGATCAAGTTCAATTGCCGCATGATAATCCTAGAACAATACGTTCGATAATATAAATATAACAAAAATTATTGTAACCTTAAATGCGTCATTATATTGTTTAAAAGCTCCATAGGCTCCAGCACGATTACAATAGTAGGTAGGAGAAGGATATAATGCAATTGCTTGACCAAACTTTTCAGATGCTTCCTTGAATTTTGCAGCGTTCATACATTTCTTTCCTTCTTCATTAAAGTTAATCGAACTGAGCATAGCATGAATGTCAAGAAAAGAAGATGCTCTATTATCCTAAAAACAAAATTTCGGTTACGACAAAGATTAAATAAACGAAGGAAACAGTAACTCACAGAAATATTACCAGCAGATGGTTGATTTGACGACATGATGAACAAGAAATGAGCTAAAAGATGAAAGTTACAAATGCAAAAATAACAATGATGATAAAAACTTCAAGAAGAGGCGCGAAATAAAAATCAAAAGAAGAGTTTATTATTCTTGTTGATTGAAGAAGGCTACATACAGTTTTCACTCGTTGCAAGATCCAAGATTTTTTTAAATAAATGAAAGCTCCATTTTTGCAGCTTTTCTTTTATCATTACAATGGCGTAAACTTTGTTATTTTTGTAATTATTTAGTTAAATTTGGACTGGATTCAGATGTTTAATTTTTTTGCTTTTAAATCTTTATTATAAGCTATTGATAGTAAAAATTTATTTATTCGTCTTCAATGAAAGAAAAATTACAAACAAGTAAACATAAATACAGCTATAATATTATGTATCAAGCAAAGCAAAAAAAATCATTTATTTTAGAAGGAAATTAGATAAGATTAGTATTGCGACAAGGAAAAATAATAAAAATATCAAGATTTTAAAGTACTGAATAAGAATATTTGTATTAATAGTTATTATGTTAGCTCTGAAAAGTTAGTAATCGTTATTTTTTCTCAAATTGGTTTAAATCATGTTTCTTCGTTTACTTGACTAACAAATCAAGCAGATGATAGTACTTTTTCTTAAACCAAATTATTATTAATTTTCTAAATATCAATGCTTTTTAACCTTTGTTCCTTCATGTATTTAGATTCAGTTTATATTTTTTGTTTGGTTGTTTGTGCAGAGTTTGTGTTTTTTCTTCTCCAAATTAAAGTTGAACTCAAAAACATATCAACTTTAATGTAACCTTGGTGTGTTTTTTTTATTGCAACGTTGAATAGCGATGTATAAAAAGAAAATAAAAGAAAACACACTTTCTATAGTTTCAAGCTTTTTTTTAAGAGAGTTTTTTTTTCTTTTGGAAGAAAAATAAAATTGTGCATTTTAATTGTTTGCATTTTTTGATGACAATGGTTTTCTGGGTAATTTTATTCGTAATTCTTATTGCTTTATTCCTCAAATTTTACCTTTTTGCCGGAAATAAAGAACCTGTAATTCATAAAGGTGATTGGAAGAAGGATGTCGTATATCTTTATCAATTTAAACGACCCGTACATCTTCCAAATCTTTCACCATTCTGCATGAAAATTGAATTGTTTATGAAAGCAAACAAAATCGATTATGAAGTAAGCAACTTTTTTGCTTCAAGTGTCTTTTTTTGTAAATCAAAAATAAATTTTAGGTTGTTGAAAGTAACTTTACCCGCTCCTATAAAGGTTTATTACCTTTCATCGAACTCAATGGCGAACAAATTGCTGATTCAGAATTTATTATTTATAAATTAGCAGAAAAATTCAATGCTAAAGAAAATCTTCCCAAAGAAAAAGCTGGAACCCTTCGAGCTTTGTCACGAATGTTTGATGAAGAAGTTTTCAGGTTTTTTAACAAAAAATTAAAGGTTTTTTAAATATAAATTTGTAGACTCAATATGTACTTCAAAATCCAATCAGAAGAATTTGCGGGATACATGGTTTCTGGAATTCTTCCAAGCTATCTTTCCCAATATCTTTTTCCTGTGCTTTATACAATAATCAAATTTATGGTTTGTCACACTAATCATTTTTTCACTTCGCTTGCAATTTTTTCTTTTTAGATTAGCCGCCGCTTAAAAGGCGCAGGTTATGGCGCACACAATGAAGGAGAATTGAAAGCCCTTTATCAACGAGATTTACAAGCAGCAAACGATATTCTTGGAAATGATAAATTTTTTGGTGGTGAAAAGATTACAATGGCCGATTGCACAGTTTATGGTCAACTTGCATCCATTTATCTCGTTCCTCGTGAAACTGTTGCCCATGGAATGATTCGAAAGGATTTTCCCAATCTTGTAAAATACATGGATAATGTTTCTGCCCAATATTTCAGTGAATTTCCATGTGGAAAAAATCAAAAGCAATAAAGAAGTTTCACTTGTCAAATGTTATCAAATCAAAAAAATTGAGTCTTCTAATTAGTGCTTTTTTGACTTTTGTTTTTCTCAACAACAAACAAAAAACATTAGAACTTTTTTTATTTTGGCAATTATTTTTTAATCTTTGTACCTTAATTATGTTAGTTATAATTTTACAATGTAAGATTTTAAAATTTGCTATTTATAAAACTTAATAAACTAAATACAAAATCCAGCATGTTTTCTTTCTTTTTGCTTTATCCTAAATGGACGCCAAATAATTAATGTCTCGTTTTTTTTAAAATTAAAGATAATTTTAAATGGAATTAATATCTTTAATGGAATTGTTTTCCATTTTTTAATTTAATTAAGAAATGGCAAAGTTTTGTAAAAAATAAAAATCCTCCTTGAGACGTCGGCGACAAAAAAAAATCTCCTTCGTAATGCCGAATTTTTTTTGAATAAATTAATTGTTCTTTGCCCTTTTTTTTACAAGCCATTTTTTTATTTTAATTTAAAAGGAGACGTGCATATTATTTTTCAATTAAATTTTAATTTAAAAATTCTCTTCATTTGACTCATACTTTGTGCCATTTTTTATGGAACCAAGAGAAACGCTATTTTTTGACTGCTTCGTTGCCCTAATTTATACATTTGCTTAAAAAAATTGCCACTCTTCCAGTTAGTAAAATAATAATAAAATGTTTAGAAGAAGAAAAAACAGATGTTAATTAGCCAAAAATTTTTTTTACAGCCCAGAACTTTTTAAAAACCAGCTGCATGATTAAAAATAAAAAAATGTTTGCCACGTTTCCTAATATAAAAATTTAGAAATTTATAAGAAGCTTACATTTTTAGATTCAAATTATAAGGAAAGGTTTTTTGTGTCAAAGCTTTTGATAAAGATAGACTTTGTATATGATGAAATTTATAGTGAGTAACAAAGTTTTCGAAAAAGAAAAAAATAGGTATGGTATAGTCACTCTTGAGCTAGCACCTATTTGTACTCAATTAATTTACCCAACACAACAACATTCTCCCTCTTTTTTTGTGATTTTATCAAGACCGAATTAATCAATAATCAATAAGCCTCTTCTATTTTTAAGAGAACAATATAAAAAACCTTTTTTTTGGTTGTTTATCGTGCTTTGTTTCTTGAGCTTTTCTCCAATAATTTCCAAACAAATTTGATAACAACATATTTTTTTATGCTTTCATTGTTATTGTCTTGTTTTTAGCTATCAACACCAAAAATATACGTGTCATTCCCTCATTTTTGAATTTAACTCACTTATTTAATTTCTTCATTTTGGTTTCAGTTTCAAAAAGATGAACCTAAAATGGATTTTCATTGCAGTTTTTATCGTTGTCTTAATCGTTGACATTGATGCTGCAAAGAAAAAGAAAAAGGATCGCGATCGCAATAACGATAATGACAACGATAGAAATAATGATGATGGTGGACTCCAAGGTAAGGCTTTTTAAGCTTAAAGTTAAAAAAAACTAAAAAAGGTTTTTAATCGGTTTAGCCGCTGAAAGCAATAGCGATGATGGGGGAAAAGGAAAATCGGGTGGAGGCAACAATGGTCGATCTTCAAATTATGGTTTGATTTTTTATTTAACTTTTGATGATTAAAAAACAGTTGCATATTTGTAGACGCAGGTAACAAGGCCAACCCAGAGGAAAGTGAATCTGAGGAAGATGAAGAGGATAATAAAAAGGGTAAAGCAACCACTGTAGCCACAAAAGTAGTTGTTAGACACCGTCGTCATCGACACCCTCCTCATTTGCGAGGAGATGATCTTGTAGATGCATTGACTACAGATGAACACAAACATGGACATAAACATCGACGTCGTAGACATCCTGAAAATGCTTGGTATGATGTTCATCAACCTGATCAACGTTCAGCTTGGGAAACACAAAGGACACTTGGAGGAATTAAGGCTCCAATGCTAAAACACAGACGTTCAGCAGTACACCACCGCCGATCAATTCGTGATCCAAGAATAGCAAATTATGATGAAATCAAATCTCATCCGCGGACAGAATAAAAAAATTATTATGAACGTGAAGAAAAAAAGTTTACAAAGTTTTATAATTTTTATAAAGAAAAAATTCGATTAAGTACATATGTATAATATATATAATAACTAAGTAAAGTTAATGTAAATTTAAGTTTGTAGTTTATTGCTTGAAATAAAAGTTTCAAAAGATTCCACCAAACGATTTGCTAAAGCCGCACAGAGATCACACCATCCAGGTTGACCAGAACGTTGAAGCATTAAAATTATTTGTTCATTATTCATTAATGGAACAAAATTTTGTAAAATATAATTTTCACTATATTCTATTAAAGTTTGAATTCCGCAACGCTAAAATGTTAGTTTTAAGCTTTTATGATTAAAATAGTTAAAATACCTGAGCGAAACTATAAATTCTCGAACAATTTTCTGTTGACATTCTAGAATTAATTAGTTCATGACATTCTTGGGTTAAATGTTCGAGGCCAAAAGTTAATGAAGCTTCCATAACATCAAGTTGAAAATCAATACCATTGTCTGTCATTTCCTGTCGAGAATTACTTCGATTACCATACATGTAATCAATTAGCACCTAAAAATAAACCTTTTCTTTTTAAACTTTGTTTTCATTTTTAGAAACTAACTTTGAAAACTTCATAAGTGATATTATCGAGCTCTATGACACCACTTGGCCCATCTAATAATCGTTTAAAACTTTCAGATGCATTAACCAAAACTATTCGATGAGCATAAATTATTTTATCTTCAATTTTAAATCGAATATCTGAGAGTTCCGAATTATCAGCATATTTAGGGTCGATAATGGGTTTCATCGAAATTGAAGTGGTTGATGATCCACTTTCCATAACAGATATCGATCGATTTGATTGTGAAATACAGTCTAAATTTTGATTTTCTTTTGAAAATTTTTCATTCAATTTTGAAATTATTTTAGCTACAACCATGGGCTTTCCATCGGTTTGGCGAGTTTCATAACGAATAACATCAAAAAGCTAAAACATGAAAATTTTCATAAATTAATTAAAGATGCAAAAAAAATTACAATTGCAACAGTATCATCCACAATTTCAGCTGACAATTCATCGGATAATTTTTTATTAAAATCTTTGAGAATCGTCATTATCGTTGAGCGATCATGAGTGTCGTAGCCAACTTGCAAACATTTCGTCCAAGTATAAATATTCCATGGAACACCTAAACTTAATTTTTAATTTTTTTAAAGCCTAAATCAATAACTAACCTATTTGTTTAAATTGCATTACAATATCAGCCCGAGAAGTTTCAACCGCATAATATACAGCTTCTTGGGAAGATTTTTGAATAACTTTAGGTAATTTTTTAAATGGAGATTTAGCAATATTTTCACTTTCACCAACAATAGCATAAATTTCATTATTTGATCGAGTTTTTTCATTGTACTCATTAAGAAAATCGGTTAAAGTCAAATCTTTTTTAGAATTAGATAATCGGGATTGAGAAAGCATAATACTAATAAATTCTCTCCTTCCAAATGCTGCTGCCACAGCTAACGCTGAAGGTGAGCCCCAATTTCTGATATTGCAAGTAAGTGGATCGTAACTTTTTGTTGAATCAAATGCATTTGCACCGGAGCTAATAAGCCGAGCAAACGTTTCAGAATCGCCTAACATGGTTGCAATTTGAAGTGGAGTTTCATGAATCATGTATGTTTCATCTACATCTGCTCCAACTTCTAAAAGTTTACTTGTAGCAAAGGTGTCTTGAAATGCTACTGCCCAAGAAAGTGGTGACCATCCAGCAAATTCGGATGAGAGAGCGCTAGTTTGGGAATTATCTGGTGGAATGGCAGCGTTAACATCTGCGTTGTTTTCGATCAAAAATGAAACAGCTTCTTCATTTTTGGTTATCACTGCTTGAGCCAAAGCTGTTAAACCCTTAATGAAATTTTTTTTAGTTAATTTTAAAAAAAATAAAAGCAAAAATTACATAATCGTTAAAAGCTTTATGTTTTTGAGTTCCCAAAAAGTTGTAAGCTTCTTTCAAAAATTCTGGATCGGAAGTTAGTAACAACGCTGTTCCAATATCCTGCCTTCGCTTTTTAGTTTCAGTTATTCCACCTGGCAATGATGGTGACGAAATTACCAAATCCACTGAATAAGGTGGACAATCAACATTTGAAAGTAAAATTCTTGCAGCTTGAAGGACATCTTGTTGATCCACATGCATACCAAAACGATGATCAACAAAATGCAAAATAAATCTAAGCCAATCATATATTTTTGCTTCAGTTTCTGCTTCATTTGGATTATGACAAACACAAACTCTTCCTTTGCATTTGGTGAAATAAAACAGGGATGAAATTGCTTGCTTTCCAAAATATAATGCATTTTTAGATCTTCGTCGATTTTGTTCAAATAATATTGAATTTGTATGAAGTTTTCGATATAAATGATCCAAAATGGTTCGTAAATCTGCTTCAGTTTGTGCACAAACAATGGATTTTAATTTTCTATTATGTTTGTTTACTTCCTTAATTTCATGGTGAGCTTGCATAAAACGACAAACATCCAAATAATCCACTATTAATCTGTCAAAAATTTCTTCTGTCACACTTTCAGATTTTTCTTAAAACAAATCTTTTTATTATTTATTTATTATAAACTTGTTTTAATGAGAAAATGGAAGAAGAAGAAAAAAAATGTAAAGCGAACCAACCTATAATTCCTGAAAGAGTAGCTAACAGCTTTTCAAGGAAGCATTCCATAACCGCGCATAAGTAAACAGCAGCCTTAAAAAAAGAAGAAAAAAAAGTATTATTTTTTGACAGCTTTCTAATAATAAAACACCAACCGTATCTGTGACAACATTAGCAACATGACTATCAATCATCCAACGATAAAATTTGCCAACAGAAAAATTTAGGCTTGAGCGACGACTCATACTCATTTTTAATGCTTCGGCTCCACTTAATGCATATAAAGTTGTGGCTTGAATGGCGGATTTTATGCATTCTTCTGCTACATTTTCTGGTAAACACAACTAAAAAATGATTTTAAAATTTTTTTAAAAATGTATTTTACCATTGTTGCATATTTAATATCATTCATAGTGCATTTAACCAAAGGTTTAGCAAGCCTTGAACCTTCAGTACAAATTCTTAAAAGTGGCACCGTTAAAGATGTTGTAAGTTTTGGAACAACTCCAAGAGTCACAAAATACGCATGTTGTTTACAACGACCTTTTTGAAGCACATTCAAAACATCTCTATCATCGATAGGTAATTTTATTGGATTTAAATCTGATGCCATCGAAATTTTTCTACTTAAAGTTCCATCTTGATGTGGTGGAACTTTGGGTGATGGCTGTGGTTGTGGTGGCTGGCAAGTTGAATTTTTTCTGCTATTTGGATGCACCAAAATTGGTGTACTTGCGTAAAGTGATTCTTTTTTAACAATTTCTCTTTTAGAATTTCCTTAAAAATATTTGCATATTCTTATTTTATTTTTTTTGGGATAAAAAAAATTACCAGGCATTGGAGATTTATCAAAACGTGGCTCATCGCTTCTTTCTTCCATTGAATGTTTTCTTGGCAAATAAGTAATAGGCGATTGTGGAGAGGATAAAGGCGGCGGATTAGCTGGTAATGGCGGAGGTTTAGAAGTATCCGTTCCGGCTGTAAACAAGTGGCGAGGTGTCGATCGATATCCACTGTCGGTTGGAGATTGACTCGTGCTGAGGGATGACATTGAAGAGGATGTTGCTGTGGTAAATGCATCAGCATTCAATCCTTTAGTGCTATTAGAATGCCGAGAATAATTTGAACGCGATCGCATTGCAGCAGATAAAGAATTTGATGGAATTTCCGCATATGCAATATCCTCCATACATCGACGTGAAGTGCCTGGCCTAAAAAAAGAAGAACACTTAAAAAAGTCCTTAAAAATGCAAACAATAAACACGATGACATACGTTGCGGCATCTCCTTCATCAAAAGATGAAACATTTGGAACTGATTTATACAAATGCCGAATTTGATCCAAACTTTTAAGATTAAATTGAGCAATATCATTATTTCTTGATGGCGAAGAAGAATGCTTTGTAAAAACTGATTTGCTTTTTCTTGTGTTTCCAAAAATTCTGCCTTTCACTGATGACTTTTTTTCATAACTATTTTGTTGATGATGTTGATCTTGATATGGAACTTTATTGGCACTTGTATAATATATTACATCATCAGCATCAACAACACCTGACTAAATTTTGTTTTTCATTGGATATTAATGCTATTCTCAAAAATAAAATATTTTATATTTTTTTATTTACCTTTGAAGCAGCAAATGGTGAGCTTCCACTTGAACTTTGTGACAATACACCTGGACGAAGGGCTTTAAGAGCTTGAGAAAGTTTTTCCGGTAAACTGTGTTCACTTGTGTGAAGGCTTCCACTTCGTGAGCCACCACTTTTATCTCTAAAATAACAAAAATAAAGTAATTGAAAGTAAAAGTACAAAAAAAATTATTCAAGGTAAAGAAAAAAAAACTGTAGCTGACCTTATACCCATATTTGTTTGTTGTTGTTTGTAAATAAAAAAATTTAAAAGTTTAAAATTGTGTAATAAAGAAAAAAAAGGTCAAGCTGTCTCAGAGAATCTCTCTAAAAAAATTTAAATTGGTTTAAATGAGCGAATAAAGAAAAAAACTTAAGTGTATTTATTTATAAGTTGCAAATAAGTTATTTGCCCACACGTTCACGTAAGAAAAGCAGCTCAAAGAGATAAATAAGTGGAGGTTAAAAAAAAGAAGATGCGCAATATTTGTTTCGATTTATTAATGGTATTTTTATTTCCGTCGTCGATACCTACCGCCAAATAAGTGCTTGAAAAAGTAATGATCAAATAATTTGTCTTCACTTCAAAAAAGTAAAAAATGCTTTTGCTCGCGCGAAGATTTAAAAATTCATTATTCGCAATCAACCAAAAAATGAGGACGCAAAAATGGAAGAAGAAAAAAACCCGAACTAGTCAGTCATAGCTTCAAACAAAAAAATGAATGATTTGAAATAAAAATAAAAAAGCAGCTAAAGGTGTGATAGTTTTAAAACTGACGACGAAGAATAAAAAAAAGACTCTTGAAGGTTAAGAAGGAAGAAAAAAAAACTTCTACGCAAGTTTTTTTATGTTGATGAGAAGAACATAAAAAAACTCGTTAGAAAAAAAGAAATAATATTGAGGTAACTGTTAAAAAACCGGACGGAAAACGGAAAACATATGTATAGTCACTTGAAATTTGAAAATTAAATGGTTACAAGAGAGCCGCGAAAATATGGCATACATAAAATTATTTGAACCATGTAGCTCTTAAAAATTAAATGGTTTCTTTATTTTTTCAAATAAAATTATGTCAAAACGATTCTTTAAAAATTATGAATGACTTTAAAAAAAGAGCAAATGAAAATCTCATAATTCTTTTTTCCCAAAAAAATAAAATTATGTTTTCTTTACAAAAGTAATTTTCAAAAAAAAAGTTCTTAGAAAAGCGCATCAATCTATCTCATTGACAATTTCCTGGAAAAAAAATTGAAAGAAAAAAAAATTTTTCCCTCATTTGGAATGTGCGCAAAAAATAAAAAAGAAAAAATAAATTGCATATCGACCTTGAGATCACTAAGTTAACTGTGATGATGGAAAATAAAAATGAATAACCGCGAAGGACGGCAAACCACGGACACCAACAAAAAAATGAAAAAAAGTGCCGCAGCAAGTTTTTGGGAGAGGCAATGCATCAAATAATTAAAAAAATAATAAATACCATACAATTGGACAGCCCAAAAAATAATATTCATCCACCGGGTAGACATGCCTAAAAGTGGCTGGATGGTCAGAACGTTTTTTTTCGATGCCGTCAATGAATCCGGAATAATATTATTAAAGAAGGAAGAAAAAGCGTAAGAATGAAAAATGTAAAGAAAAAAAAACGATGAAGATGATTGCTTCTTTTTTTACAAATCTTTTTGCAAAATTGTAGAGAAAAAAATAAATACGCACAAACATTTTTTTGTGGGAGTTAGTTTGCAGCTGCAAACTAATAACAAAAAAGAAATGCGTGAAGATGAAGATGGAGATGAAGAGAGATAGATTGTAAAATGTTATACAACCACAACCAAGCAAAAAAAAGCAAAGTACTAACTAACACCAGACTTTTTTCTTTTCTTTCATATTTTTTTTTGAAGGAGGATAACGGAATGAAATGAACTATTATTGCGGAACACCCTCGAAGAAACAAAAAAAACACATAAAAAATATCAATCTTTTTAACAACAATAATAATAAGTGCGACAACAACATTGAAGTTAAAAAGTTTTGAAAAAATTCAGTTTTTTTGAAGGAGGCTTTTAAAAAGTGCAAGAGGACAGTTTTTGATTATCCACATCCTGCTGCAATAAATGATTGTCAAAAAATAAAAATAAATAACGGAAAGCCGCCATCAAGAAACAGCAAAAAAAGCGAGAAGCTAAAAGAAAATAAAGGCGAATGAGCAAACGAATTGCGCAAAAGCAAAAAATAAAAAAAACTAGTCAAATCCTCCAAAAACTTTTTTTCTAATATTGACAACTTCCGATATACATAAATATAAAAAGCTTGAGCTTTATGATGATGATTGTCAGTCAAAAAGGATTTATAAGAGATTTCTTTTTCAAACAAACAAATAAATTTCAAACAATAAATAAAAAACTTTTTTGGTGGATATTAAATTTCAAATCTTTTTTTTATTATTGATGAATTATAAATTTCCTGGGAATTAACTTTTAAAACTACAGATTTTTAAAAATAGCGTGATAGAAAGAAAAAAAGAAGGTTTTCAATGAAAAAAATGAACTAAACTTTTTTGGAAGAAGGCGACGATGCAAAGAGGCAAAAGAAGAAAAGAGTGAAATGGTTTTTATTTTGTGAATGAAAAATAAATAACAAATAAATAAAACATAGACTAATCGCCTGCGGTGATGGAGGTGTTCGTGTTTGTGTTCGAAATAAAAATAAAAATGATGTCCATTTATTTTATGCCGATTTTTTTTGTAATTGTGTATGTCCATTTAAACGATTACCACCACCGAATGATTCCTCTTAGTTTTATTTCTTCTTCGTAAATAAAAATTTGAAGGAATGAATAAATTTTCTAAGCTTTTTAGTCAATATAAAAGGTTTTTTGTTGTTGATTTTTATGTGGACAACAATAACACAATCATTTCAATTTCACGCTGATTTTCAAATTGAGTGTAAAATAAAAAAATAAAACTCTTTCTTTTTTTATTTGTTGCATCTTTCGTTTTTTTCTTATTCTTTGCGTGTCTTCTCAAATGTCTTCTTCGGTTTGGAAGAATAAGAAAGATAGAAAGAGGGTTAACTGGATGGATAAGTAAGTAAGAAGAACAATATAAACAGTAGAAGAAGAAAAAAAATATTTATAAGTGTCTCATTTTTTTGATATCTCCGAAATAATGAAAAAATGAAGAAACGTTTTTTGATAGAAAAAAATGTTTCGCCAATCAAAAAAAAACAGATAAATGTGTTTATATTAGGTTTCAATTTTTTTGTGTGATTCAAATTGAAAAAAAAATAAAAAAAAGAAAAATGCGAATCAGCTGCTGCTCAAATTTTCCTTTTACGTAAACTAAAAATCAGCGGATGCTTGATTTTATTTATATAATTAAAACTTGATAATGCTTCAAATTTTTCTATTTTCCTTATTTTTTGTTATTGCAAATGCAAATGCAATTATTAAACCTATTGAACCTGAACACCTTGGGAAAGATTTATTGGATGTGAAAGAAAATGAATTAGTTTTAATCATAACTGCCGACACACAATATTTTATTCCGTGTGAAATTGGTAATTCTCAATGCCGAGAAAAGGGTGAAGAATGCAGGCAGAAAAATGGCTTAAATTTGGTAAAGAATTATTTTATTAAGTTTAAAAATTCTTAATCAAAATCGTGTTAAATTTTTAGAATAATCATCGAATAAATAAATCAGGCTTAAGTTATTCACAAATAGAAAATCTTGAATTTGAATGCAATAAAATTGAAAGTAAAGTATCAAACACCGCTCAGAGAAGATCGATATTTGATTTAAATCGTCGAATGAGTATTAAACCCAAAGCGTTAATTATTAATGGAGATTTAACTAATTTTGGACATGCCAGAGAATTAAATCAATTTAAGGTTACGAATATCAGAAAAATTTTAGACTACTAAAATTTTTGATTTAATTTTAGGAAGAATGGATGTCGCTGCCTTTATATATTTTAGCTGGATTAGGTAATCATGATTACGAAAATAATGTGGATGATTGCGTTGCAAATCAATGTGCAAATAATATGCTTTATTGGTAAGCAAGCAAGCAAGCGAAGGAGAAAAAAAGAGAGACAAACAACACTCCTTTGATTTTCGAATTTTTTTTAAATAAACAAATAAGAGTTTGATTGTTTTTTTAAGGTTTGTTCGAAAATATGCGCCTAAAGCTAAACTTCATTTGGATTATAAAATTACCGATGATTTATTTAAAACCACTTATAAAGGTAGTTTAGCTTATGCTCGAACACTTTGCACCGATAATGGTAAGTAAGTCAGAGAAAAAATGGAGAGAAATCAAAAAAAAGACCGGATTGAATCATAAATTTAAGGACAAACTTGTGTACGAATTATTCAATTAAATAATCGACCAGATTATGCTACAACCGTTCAATCAGCTTCACATTGGGAAATTCATGGATCACTTCAATGGTTGAAACGAGAATTAGAAGCGACACAAGGAAATCGATCATGGCCAATTTTGATTAATTTGCATAATTTGGATAGAAATGCAGAAACTCGAATTAGAAATATTTTATCTATATGGTAGCTTTTTTTGTTTCAGTTTAAAAACACGTTTAACCAACTTAAATTTAAGGTTTCGTAAACCAGAAAACCAAGACATCATTCGAAAGGTTGCTCTATTTCATGCTCATCATCATAGCAAACATGAGCATAAAGTTTTATGCATTGCTGGAAATACAGTACCTTCATTTTTTGGTGGTTCGGTTCCCAATAATAGGTGACACCTTTTTTTACATCTTCACACACCTTTATTTTTTGTTTATAATAAAAATGCTTTTTAGATATACAACTGTAAAATTGACTGATTCATCAATGTATGTTTTTTTCATGAAAGCAAATATTGATACCCCTAATACATCGATAATCAAAACTCTTGATTTTAAATGGAAGCCTTGCACCAATTAGCACAGAGAAAGATGCATTAATGATTAATCTAACATTTTTTTTTCTTGTGTTTTAGAAATGAAGCGAATTGTAACTATAAAAGCATGTGATAAATAAATTTTCTATTAAAAAGTGAACGAAGAAAAAAACATTTGTCCATGAAAAATCAAGAAGAAAAAAATCGAAATAATCTGTTTTCTGCAAAGAGCACACCTTTTTTTAAAGCTAACAACAGGAAATGAGAGAGGTGAAAAAAAGTGATTTGAAATATATTAGCGTTAGTATTCTTATCAGTCAGTAACACAACCAACAACAAAATGCTTGAGATAGCAAAAAGAAGTATTTTTTATTGACAACAGAAATATTTTATACGTGTCGTCCTTCCACCAACCAACCAATCCAACCAAACCTTCAAAACATTTTATATTATTTGCTTAAGAAACTTTCCTATTTTGCCTTTTTTATTGATCAATTTTTCATTCGGCGAATAATTCAATATTTAGCATGAGATTATTAAGTTTATGTATTTTCATCGCGGTTTTGGTTCTGGTAATCGATTTATCTATTGCGAAAAGGAAAAAAGATGATAATTCTGTTGATATTTCGGAAGAATTACGTGAACAGGATGATGAAGATTCAGAATCAAAAAAAGTAGTAAGAAAAGGTAAAAATTCATCAAAGAAGAAGCATCGTGATGAAGATGATGATGATGAAGATGAAGAAGCTCAAGATGAACCCTACGAAGAATCAGATGAGCCTATTATGGTTTGTGATCCCAAAAGTAAAGGTTAGAAAAAATTCATATTAGAGTAAATTAAGAAAATGATTTGATTATATTTTAGATACAATCTGTACTTGCGATGCTGATGGAACCTTAAATTGTCGAAAGCAATTATATAATAATAAATTACTTGAAGACCCATTTGTTCGAATTGCTAAGACAAACTTCTCAGCTACAAAAGCTGATTTTAGTAACAATCACATAAAAGTATTAGAACATGTAAAAATTTAAAATAAAACAATTTAAATTTTAAATATTAATAATTTTAGGGTTTCATTATGCCTGATTTTGGGGTGAAAGTGAAAGTGCTAGATTTTTCGAATAATGTTATTTACAAGATTGATCATCGAGCTTTTGATTCATTTTATGATTTAACTGTGTTAAATTTGAGTTCAAACCATTTAACAACAATTGGAAAAACAGTTCTAACTAAAAGTCTTAGTTTACATAAACTTTATTTGGCTAACAACAAATTAAAAAATTTACCAAAGGATGCTTTTAAATATCTCAATGATCTAACAACTTTGGTACTTGATGGAAATCCAACTTTAAATTTTAATAAAACTGTATTTCCAAAAGAAATGGGAAAATTGGAAACTTTAAGTTTAGATAATTGTAAAATTTCCTTTCTTCCGGATGGCATTTTTCAAGAATTAAAGTAAAATTTATCTTTTTATTCCTTCAATTTTATCAATAATTTTAGGTCATTAAAAAATTTATCTCTCATAAATAATCCAATAACATCTATTCCAAAAGCCATTAATGCCATTCCAAACCTTTTTGCTTTGGATTTAAGTGGCACAGAAATAAGTGAAATCAACACCGATCAAATTAGTGCTGATCATAAACTTACTGAAATTTATATGATTGATATGCCATATTTATGGTTGGTTGGAAATTGCTCATTTTGTGGTTTGCCAAATCTCGTAAAAATCATTATGTATAATAACAAACAACTTTATGATTTCCATGAAAATGCTTTTGGAAATGTCAATCATGGAGAAAAAGAATTTGCTGTGGCAAAAATAACAGAATTTAATATACAAAATTGTAATTTTTCAACTTTACCCGAAAAACTTTTTGATTGGCAAGCAGTTACAAACCTTTATCTTGATGGAAATCCATTTGATTGTGAATGCAGTTTAGCATGGTTAATCAATGATTTAGCGGCTCATTCATTGCAAACTATTCCAAAGTAAATATTGCCATATTTTCTTCCAAAATTATTTCCATTTTTAGATGCGCCTCGCCTGAGAAGCTTGAAGGTGTATTATTTTCTAAAGTAAGTGGTGAAGTTTGTGATGGTAAAACTTCAGCTTCAAGTGATGGCTCTTCATTTGTCATGTGGTCTTTCGTCCTTTTAATCACTGTTTTTGGAACCATTGCTGGTTTCCTCATTTACACTCGCCGCGTTCGACTTACAAATATCCTTTATCGACCTGAAACTCCACAAATGGGTTACAGTAATCTCACGGCTCAACAACCTCGTGAAGATGAAGAGGAGCTTCAAGATGATTTCCATCCTAAACCCGATGCTTCCCCTGTATAAATATTCTTCATTGTATGTATCATTTTTTACGGTTCGCTTTTAATATATTTTTTAATTACATATAAATATTAATAATATACTAGTCAATATGCACCAAATTTGGATTCAAAATTAACTTTTAATAAATAAATTTTTTTATACTAAATTTTATCTTTAAAAAATTATCAGCTTTTTTCTTTTTTTAATTTGGCTAACTTGTCATCGCTGTAATGACGATGTCGATGATACACAATTACTAATAGTCTAACCTCAATGAAAATACAATACTTTATATTTACTTTAATCATCAAACAAATAGTTAACATAATATAAAAAATTGAAAATACGCATTCACCAAAAACATTTTACGTTTTGAGTATAATAGCCGCCCTTTTTGCTTCATGAATAACATATTTGCAAAGATAAAAGTAATCTAAAACATTATCAATTTTTTTTTTGAAGAACAATGACTAATACCTAGGCTACTAATTAACAGAAGAACTTTTCCAATTAAATGCGGAGAGCTCAAAATATTTTAATCGCTTACGACGCGTCGACGAAGTAAAAGATAGGAGAAAATTCTTTTTTGCTTATGTTGGTTGATTTATAAATTTATAAATTTACTTCTTCATTTTGCATTTACTCGTTAGACGCAATTTAGTTTTTATTGTCACATACAACGCAGTTTAAAATATGGCTGGAGGCGAAGGTGCAACAATGTTTCGATTAATGATTATTGGTGTATTTTTTACACCTCCATTAGTAATGACAATTACTTCATTACTTCTTAAATGCTGGATCTCCATTTCTGGATTTTGTACAATCGGTTTATTGTTGAACGACGAAAACACGTGTGACGTAGAGGTATTTTTATAAGCTTTTTTAAATATTAAAAACCGGAGTTTAACCAATTTGGTTCGAGTCATGCAAAAAAAAGATGATCACTGCAGCTTTTATCCAATGTGCCATACTAATTTTGACACTTCTTTGGAGTTTTAAAGATAATATAGTATATTTAAAATCCGCGATTTATTTATTAGTAATTAGCTCTGAATTGGAAATAATTGCAGTATTAGATACTTTTACTATGGCTCCCGACAGTTTGTTAATATATATTTTATATTCCGAAAATAAAGTTTAAAAATCATTTTTTAGCTAAAGCTGGCCCTGGATTGATACTAGCTTGTGGTTCAATTTTTTGGTTGATTTTAATTATAACTATTTTGTTTATTGTAGGCTTAAGTATTTATTACCGCCGCAAAAAACAAAAGCATGTGAGAAAACAAAGTGTAGAAGAAAATTCCAGAGAAAATCAGTCAACTCGACCATCTTCAAATGCGCAAGCTTTAAAATTAAGCAAGGCCATACTTAATTTTATTAATAAACTTCAGTCTGCTATTTGAAAATACTGTATCAATCTTAAAGCGTGGTGGTGAGATAAATATATCATGAATGTTTTCTCCTTTTATGCTATTTTAATCTTTAAAATTTTTTGTTAAACGAATTAATTTTATTTTGTTAAAAATGTTGGGCAACAAAGAGATTTTATCGTTTATACTCGGTTAAACTATGAATAAAGCCTATGTTACACGTATAACCTAATGTCTGCCAAGTTTTTTTTTCAATAGTGCTCACTAAATACTAAAAGCCTTTGCTAGCAAAAAAGCCTTCTTGCTTTGTCCATGGAAAAAATTCATGACAAAAAATGGATTGAAAAAAAAGAATGATTGTTTTATTTTGCATAAAAAAAATAATGAAAGTTTATTTTAAGCTTTTTTCTTGTTTGTGAATTTCTTTATTTTTCACTTTCTCTTGTGTATGTTCTGGTGAAACTTATTTACAAAAATTTGATTTTTTGGCTGATTTCAGAAATGGGAATTGGTGGATATGAACATTTGATTGCTGGATTATCTGGTGGTTTAGCAAAAACGGTCGTATGTCATCCATTTGATTTATTACGAATAAGATATTCTGGTGAGTTTTTTAGTTTTACTTTTTTTAACTAATTCGTTTTTTTTAGTGAATGATAATAATATTTCTTTACATCGTCCACAATATACAAGTTATTATCATGCTGCAAAATGTATAGTCAAATCAAATGGAATTCGAGGACTTTATCAAGGACTTGCACCAAGTATAATTTCAACACCAATTGGATGGGGTTTATATTTTCAATTGTAGGTTTTCTTTTTAAGCATTAAACATATTTCGTTTTGCCTTGTTTATTATCACTTTTTAGATATCACAAACTTCATCCATATTTTGATCCATTATCAAGTGTTTCATCTTCATTTCAAAATTTGGTTGCTGGATTTATGGTTGGCGCTTTAGTACATATTATAGCTAATCCACTTTCGGTTGTTCGAACTCGTCTATGTCTTCAATATGAAAATGAAGGAACTAAAAGATATCGTGGAACGTTTCATTGTTTAAGAAAAATTTTACGTGATGAAGGAATAAAAGGATGGTACAAGGTTAGTCTTTGGTTTTGTATTCGAGCTATTGAATTCCTAGCTATATGTATATGTTACCATTTTTAGGGCTTTTTTACTGGACTTTGGGGAACTTTCAATTTAGCTACTCAATTTGCAATTTACAATTACCTCAAAGATTGGAGATGTCAAAGCAAAGGAATTCCAATTGATTCACAATTAGTAAGTCTTGAAGCATTTGCAAACACGTTTCTCTATTTCCGCCATTTTTAGGATACAATGGATTATTTGGTGTTTTCTTCTCTTTCAAAGTGTATTTCAACAGTTTCAACATATCCTTATCAAGTTATAAGAGCTCGTCTTCAAGTAATTTGTTTTGCCTTTTGACCTTTTGCTCATGTATATCCATTTTTTTTAGGATCATCATACAGAATACAACTCATCAAAAGAAATAATTTATCAAATAATAAAAAGAGAAGGCTTTACTGGTTTTTACAAAGGAATGGCTATGGCATTTGTAAAACAACTTCCAAGTGGTATCGTTACTTTCGTCGTTTATGAACATGCTAAACAATTGGCTCTGAAGTATGCATAGAATCAAAGTTTTATGTTTTTTTACTGCTTTAATGTTTGTAACTGCTTTAACTAACTTTAAAATAAATGTAATTTAATTTAACAGCTCAAAGATAACTCAATGAAATTCGCTAAAATTGTAACAACAACTTTGCTTTGCTAACATTTTGACACTTTTTAAAGGCAATTTTCGAAGTCGATCAAATTTTGCTAAATTACATAATTTTAAACATTTTATTTAAACTTTTGTACCCGTTCATGCCATATTTAGGAATTTTTAAAAAAGTAATTAGCTTTTTTTCGTAATGCATTCATCCTCGTATCCAAATGTTTATTTAAGCTTAAATTCACCTGTTGTTAAATGACTTTTATGACGGTTTTATATCGCCTAAAGAGGAATGAATTTACAAGGCAATTTTTAAGAAAAGTTTTAAAGTAAAAAAGTTGTTTGACAAAACTAGATTCTTTATTTATTTTTATGGTACTTTCTTGTTTATATTTTTTAAGTTGATAATTAAATTTTCTTTTTGTTTCATTGAAATAACAAAATAAAAACTTTAACTTAAGACATCGAGAATTGTACATGCAATCAAAAAATACGTCGTTCTTTTTTCGACGAAGACTAATTCGCGTCATTTTTTATAATAACCTTTTTTATATTTGTTTAATCAAATTTTTTAGGATGAATCTAAACGTATCAGACATTATTAATTTTGACCACATTGAAATTTTTCGATATTATAGCATCACAGCTTTTTTCATTAGTACCTTATTTCAAATATTTTATGGTTTTATAATTATTAAATGCACCAATAAAAAGATGATGTTTTTTCGATTTTTAATGCTAACTTATATTTTTCATTGCTTTTTAGCAGAGTTCACCTTCTTTTGCTGGAAACCAATTCGATTGCTGCCCTTCACAATTTTATATTGTGCGGGAATTGGATCTTCATTAAATTCAACTTTTTCTGCAGCTTTTTTAGTTATCCTTATTTATTCTTTCGCCGTATTAATTGATTGCCTCACAGCAATCGTGGTGGAGAGACATTTTCAAATTTGTCTTATTATAAATCCAAAAATTATTTATTTACGTTTTTGGACTTTTCTGTTTATGATTTTAACATTACTTTTTGCTCTAATTGCAAGCTTCACTTTTACATTTTTTAATATAAATGACGCTGAAGCTCGAAAAGTTTTGATTGCAAATGTTCAAAATGTTCATATCATCCTTGATAAACAGCCTTCACTTTTGATATTTGAACATGCTTGGGATAGTAAAACCATATTACTAATTATCGCGGCTTCATTTTATTTGTTTTATCGAATAATAATTATTTTTTGGTTAATTTTTGAAAATATTCAATATGCAAAAGAAACATCATGGAAATTTTCTTCACAAACTCGAGAGCAATTTAATTTAATGCTCAAGTCTACGATGGCCCAATTTATTACCACTTTGACCTTTGGTGTTCCATGTACCATTTGGCTTCTGTCTTGCTTATTTCCAGCAATAAACTCATCCATGATGTTATTGTATTTGCTAATAGTTGGTTTTTGTTTATTATATCCCATCGTTGATGTCATAGTTGTTATATGTGTTGTTAACCCATATCAAGTTGCTGCAGCAAAAATTTTGTTTTCATTATTTAAATATGAATCAAAACCTTCTCGAATAAGTGTAACGAAACCACATCAAATATTGTCGATTTCAAATATTTCGGATATCAAACCAGAATTTGATTATTAGACCGAAAAATAAATGGTTAAAAAGTGCTCAGATTATCAACGTTGGAAGCTCCTCTTTTTTTCCACACTTTTCGAAAAAAGTTATTCATATCATTTTACTCCCACTCTTTGGCTATTTACTCTTCGTTGAATGGGAGTGGCAATATGGAAGTTTGGATGAAAGAAAGTTTTGAAAAAGTTTTTGCTTCTTATTGTAAAACCTTTATAATTTTTAGTATCAAAGTTATGATTTCATGTTTATAATAAATTAATTGTAATAAAGATATATTCCTGTAATTTAAAAATAATTTTAAAGAGACAAGCAATAAATTCTAAAAAAAAAGCTTGAAAAAAAGGTGCATGCTTTTGATGACGAATAAACTTCTTTTTTTCTCCATCTCTAAAAACTGTCAATCAAAATAGCAAACAATGGTTTTTCCAACGTGTTTCTTATCATTTTTAGCCAATACAAGTTAAATTTTGTCAATTCAAACAATAAAAGCTCAAGATTTTGAGGAATAAAAATTATGAAAGTTTTGTTTTGTTGTTTACCGAAGCCGTAATATAATTATTTTTATTATGAATGGATTAAAGCTAAATTTTATTTTTTTATTTCTTTTGGTTATATTTATTTTTATTTGTGGAATAAAAGAGTGCTCTACTGAATCATTGAAAAACAAAATATTAGACAATTTTGAAAATTTTGTTCTTAAAAATGATGCACTTGGTGAACAGAAAAGGAACAAACGAGAATCAGACGATTTTGAAGAGGATGAAGCAGACGATGATGAAATCGAAGTTAAAAAAGAACAAAAGAAAATTATAATTTATGCTTGCGACGTTAATGACCCTCGTTCGTTTTTTTAAACATTTTTGGATTTTATTATTTCATAAATTTAGACAAACATTGTAATTGCGAGGACCGAGAAATATTATGTAAAAAGCAAAACATTAATTCGAATACCATTGTAAAGCTCAAACATCGAAATTATATTTACAAAGTCGCAGGATTTAGAGGAAATAACATTGGGTTTTTGAGAAAAGTCTGAATTTTTTTTTCTCCATTGCGTTGGTACAAATTATTTTATAGGGACATATTTTGCCTGGTGATACAGAAATCATTGAACGATTGTGGCTTTTTGAAAATCAGATAACCAAAATTGAAGCTGGAACTTTTGATGAATTCGATGCTTTATTTTTTCTAAATTTAGAACACAATTTGCTCACCGAACTCGATGATTCATTTTTGACTGAGAAAGTTGGATTAAAACTTGAAGTTCTACAACTCCATTACAATAAAATTCAATCAATATCACCAAAGGCTTTTATAAATTTGAAGAAACTAGATACTTTAATTTTAAATGATAATAATTTACCTGAAATTAAAAAGGAAATTTTTCCTGAATCATTGGCAAATTTAGATGCCCTTTCTTTAGCTGATTGTCAAATTAAAACTATTGATAACGGTGTTTTTGATAATTTAAAGTAAAAAAAATTTTGTTTTCAAACTTAAAATTTAAAAAATTTTAGAAGTTTAACGCGTTTATTACTACGTGACAATCCAATAACCTCTATCCCCAAAGCTCTAAATGGATTACCAAATTTATCCTTCCTCGACCTTTCACAAACTCAAATCGTTGAATTTAAAAGTAATGAAATGAACAAAGAAAATAAATTAGTCCGTTTAAATATGTTTACGATGCCAAATCTTACAACTTTTGGTGATTGCGCTTTTTGTGGTTTGCCTAATTTGAAAACCCTTTATTGTTGGAATTGCCAGAAGCTTTCGTTCATTCATGAAAATGCTTTTGGAGCTTTAACTGAGAAGGTTGTTCCTCAATTTGATACTTTTGAATTAAAAAATACAAATATTACAAGTTTACCTGAAAAATTATTAAATTGGGAAGCAATTAAAGAATTAAACTTGATAGATAACCCTTTTATGTGTGATTGTTCCATGGCTTGGTTAATCGATGAGCCTTACAACTTTGAATCAATTCCAACGTAAGTGAAAAGCTCTCTTAATTATTTAAATAAAACTTTTTTCAGATGTGCCAATCCATCGAGTCTCGCTAATCTCTCATTTGTGGAAGTTCGTGACAAAATTTGTTTAGACAATAAATTTTCACTTCCGAATGAAGATTTTTTACAATTAGGCTTCCCTCTAATTATGATTATTGTGTTACTTGCATTTCTGGCATATATTTATCGAATTCCAAAAACCACTATCCATTCACATGAAGATAACCTTCCATCAATGGCTTATCGAAACCTTGTGGTACAAGAACAAAATCAAGAGGTTGATGAAATTGAGCTACGAACTAATTTTTAAATTATTTTGATATTTTTTTATTTAAAAATAGTTTAATTAACAGTAAAAAACTTCCACATTTTTCTAACTTTTTCTTTTTTTACAAACAAAATTTTGGTACAATGTATCACAATAGTCATCATTCCATATATTTGCTTGAGCATATATTTCAACGCATCGCTCATTACAATTACTAGGTTCACCTGAATCCCAACGAGCATAATCGTACGGTGTCCCATCTGTCCAATAGAATGATCTACAACCTAGGGAGTATAATCCTAGCCAGACATGTCCTGGCCAAAATGGAAGATCTAAAAAAATTATTTAAATCATCGTTTATACGGCTTAAAAACTAACCTCCAACAAAATCATTCTCATTATTGATATGAATTGATACTAAATGTGCTCCATAACTTATGCAAACTTGTTCCGCTCCCGCTTGGGCTTGATTATGGTAAATTCCATAACAATATCCAGTGTAACTATAATAATGCCATCCGTCAGGACAACTTGGAGTATACGTGGTTGTTGAAGGTTTTAGAGTAGTTGTTGAGAGAACAATATTTGGGATGGAACAAACATATGGTTTAGGTTTAAAACAATCTTCAGCGCTCCAATATCCATCGGACATAGATAATGCCGCACAATTTGATCCAGTAGTGGTTTTGGGTTCATTTGGTCCCCAATCGTTGTAATCAAAAGGGGTTGAATCCGTCCATGACCATTTTCCTACGTTCATTACATTATCCGAGCCAATCCAAAAACTTGATTGTTGGCTTCCATGAAAATAATTTTGAGCTTCACCTAAAACTTTTTGTTAGATCCATATTTCTCGAGCTATTATTTTGTAAAACTTGCCTGACAAAACCATGTTAGTGAACGCATCATGAATGGATACCAAATGACCTCCCAAATTTATGCATGAAATTTCGGCAGTGGCTAATTCGCTTTCATTGGCGTTAAAAGCGAAGCAATTCGATTGTCATTCTAATGTTCCATTTGGGCACAAACTTTCGGAAAAATAAATAAAAATACAAAAAAAAATAAATTTTAAAAACATTTCAAGCGCTTGTACCAACTTTCAAAATGAAAGAATCATTAACTTTTTTAAATAAGCGGAACAAAAAAGAGCTTTCTAATGACATTATAGACATTGATAAGGGCATCATGCTCCAAACCAACAATACTTTGCACTCGTAAAAATTAATGATGACATTTTTCTTCATACATAAAACACGTCAAAGCAAGAATTATTAACTTTATTCTATGGTACCACTAGAATGGGCAATACGAAATTTTTTGATTTATTCGGTCATGAACAAAATTAAAATGATGACCAAATTGAGCTACAAAGAAAATTTTAAATATATTTGATTACATTTCTTGTTTCTGTATGTCTGTATATTTGAGAATATTAAAAAGTTACAAATTTTCAAAAACATTTTATTAAAATATATCCATAAAACTTGAAAAGGTAAATAAACAAAAGAGACAAAAGAGGCTATCTCAAATCATAATAAAAAAGGAACATATAAAACCGTAGAGATTGATTTAAAAACCGAGAAAAAAAAATGAAAATCATGATAATTTTACTTATTTTTCTCGGTATGCATGTCCCATGATTTGTTCATACAACTTTGGGTAGCTCGTCCATAAAGCGGGCTCGTTAGCAATGTCGTATGCTTCCAAATCTTCTTTGGTTAAGGGTTCAGCGCCAATAGCTTTAGTAATTTCATCAATATCATTTTCATTTTTAATGAAAGCAGCGTAATATGCAACGAAATATTTTTTAGGAAAATTCATGGATAAAAAGGTGCAGAAATTGGCAGTGTTGATGAGATCAGATTTATCATGTTGATCAAAGAAGTTTTTGGTTGGTTCAGGGAGTTCCGAATCAGACTAAAAAAGTTTTTTAATTAATTATATATTCTTGGACCGAAAAAAAAGAAAAAAAATTACAGTTTCACCATTCAAAGCTGCTGCATAAGCCTTTTTATCGTGAGCTTTGATATTATCCAATAAATCACTTAAAATTACAAAAGATTCAGATGGAAAATCATCGATGGGAAAATCAGCTGGTCCATCTTTGTGCATATCTTCAGGAATATCTCGAATAAAACCGCTCAACTTGAAGAAATGTTCGCTAATTGGGAATTTCTTTCCATCTTTAAAAACAAATGACAAATTTGTTTTATTGTCTTGAGGAATGGAAACAGAATCTTCTCCAGCCATTTTTTGATTTATCAAAGCTGAGTCAAGGGTTCTCCTGCAAAAGATTCGGTTGATTAGTAAAAAAGCAAGCTTATGAATCGCGAGAAAAAAAAATATTAACAAAATATAAATTTAAAAAATTGGACGATTTTACTTTCACCATTTACAAAATAAGTTGAAGAATGAAAACGAAAAAGTGAATAAGCGTTTTATTTGGCAACAAAAAGAAAACAACCAAAAAAGAGCGAGTTTTTTTGGATTCAAATATGATGGGAAAACAAAATAAGATTTGTGGGAAAAAAAGTTTTGTTAATAAAGGCTAAAAAAAACTATGCTTGAAATATTTTGGCATATAAAAACTTGTGAAAGAAAGAGAAAAAATTTATTCAAAAAAATAATTTGAGAGTTACGAAAAAAGTCAACCATTCTCAAAGCTGCAAAAGATGAAAACTAAAACTTTTGCTATTATGGCAACAATGCAAGCAAGGAAGGTGCAAAACAAAAAAGTTATAAATCGATAAGCCATTGCCAAAAATCATCCAAAACAAAGAGCAAAAGTTTGAACGGCATAGATTGACACCTCTTACTCAAAATATGCCCTTTTCTTTGAGAAAATAAAAATGATGAGTAATTGTGACTTTGGATGGATGAACAAAAACATCTTTTAATTGATTGGTGTATTCAAGCTTCAAAAACCTTTGATAATAATTTTATTCATTTAGCTAAAGAACCAAAAAAAGTGTTTGAAAGCAAAAAACTTTTAAAAATTTAAATTTGCATTTATAACTTTTCATTTAAAATTATAATATTGTATTCTTGGAATTTGTTGTTGTAAACTTAAATCATTCAAAACATTCGTAGGTAGAAAAAAATCCCATCAAAAGAAATGTCAATCAAACATTTTTTGATTCCATGTTTAATGATTTTTTCCTCTGATCTCTTGTTTAAAAAAAGCTTATCAGCCAGCAACAATCGTTGAAAAGAAAAAAAACTGCTGTCAAAAAAAAATATTTCAAGTTAGCTTCTCTAATTCATTAATTGAAAAACACGAAAAAAAGATGAAATTAAAGCTTGTTTTTATTTTTATTGTTTTGGCTTTGCCTCTTTTGGCTATTGCTCGAGACGAAGAAGACATTGATGAATATGAAAGCCATGAGATAGTTGATATTGAAGAAGACGAGCCTATTGATGTATGTACCGACGATTCAGAAGGTAATTAAAAAAATTAACTAACTTTCAAGCTGCTTCAAACTTTTTTTTAAGATTCAATATGTAAATGTGAAAAAGAAACTTTAACATGCGAGCATCAATTTATAAATGGTGAAAATTTAAATACTGCCGACATAATTGTTAGAAAACATGGTTTTATTGTTAAAAATGTTATAATTCGAGACAATTCCATTAAAATCCTCAGAAAAGTGAGTTAAAGATAATTTAGAAAATTTGCATAAACTAATGGTTTAGGAACTCATTTTGCCTGGAAGAGAATCGGAAATAGTAAAATTGGATTTTTTTCATAATTTTATTTCTAAAATTGAAAACAACGCCTTTGACCTTTTTGATTCTTTGGAAGAATTAAATTTGGGTAGTAATCTTTTAAAAACAGTGGATACTAAAATTTTTACCAACCAACTTGGTTCCACTTTGAAAAGTTTACGTTTGCATCATAATCAATTTGAAGAATTAACGGGACGATCGTTTTATTATTTAACAGAATTAGAAAAGTTGGATTTAAGTTTTAATCCTCATCTTGAAGTGAATTCCTTTATCCTTTCAAAATCATTATCAAACTTGAAAACATTAAACTTAAATTATTGCGATATTCGATTATTGGATGATGATGCTTTTGCGAATTTAAAGTAAGAAAGATTGTGTTTACAGAAAAATCAGAAGTTTTGCTTTTAAGATCATTGTCCTCACTTGAACTAAAAGGCAATCCATTTACAACCATTCCCAAAGCAATAACAAGTTTGCCACAATTAACAAAATTGGATTTTTCTAATACTAATGTTACTCAAATTCCTGAAAAAGCTTTTGATGGAAACAAAAATTTAACTCATTTATTTATTAGAAGTTCAAATCTTCTTTTATCCCTTGAAGACTGTGCTTTTTGTGGTTTACCAAAGCTAGAAGAATTGGATCTAAGTTATAGCGAAAAACTCCATTGGATCCATGAAAATGCATTGGGAAGGGTTTCAGCAGAAAATGTTTCAACAATAAAATATTTTGGACTTCGCGAATGCAATATTACGACTTTGCCTGAAAACCTTGTTCGATTAACATCTTTTAAACATATGGAACTTGTATCGAATCCATTTGAATGTAATTGTTCAATGGCATGGCTTATTAATAATCCAAAAATATATGGGCATCAAACTGTTCCAACGTAAAAAATTATGATAATTAAAAATCTCTTTTAGCTTTCACTTTTTAGCTGTGCAACTCCGCCATCGTTAAATCGAACTCGCTTCACAACTTTAGCCGGATCATTCTGTAATAATGGTGCTTTGTCAAACCCAAAAGCAAAAAATATTTTATGGTTATTAGTTATTATTATTTTTGTGGCTCTTATTTTTGTCATGTATCAACGACGCCATCGGATAATTAATTCCATTTATAAGATTAGACAAACACAAAGCGGCTATCGTGATGTCAATCCTGTCAATTTATAAGCTTCATAATCTCAATAAAGCTAATCGTCAAATACATACATAAATAATCAAAACAAGAAAATTTTATAAGCCAAGAAAGTAAAAGTTTTAAATGTGTAACTCTGTATAAATAAAATCCTTTTGTAAATATGCAGTGAAAATGACAACAAAAACAAAAACTAAGGCATTGAGTAATAAATTGAGATCCGCTAACAAACTTTATGACACAATAAACGTTGAATGCTGCAATGCCTCTTTATATCACAACAAATGTCAAACCTTCCTTCAATTTCTCATGCCAAAGCAATGAAAGGTTATAAACCATTCGCTACTGTAATTATGAAAAGACAATAACAAGAAATGATACAACTCTGTTTCCACTATCAAACCAAAAAGAAAAGAAAAGTTTAATAAATTTATTCAAGTTTTACAAGATTCACAATATTTACAGTATAAATAGCAAAAATATATTACAATACAAAACAAGTTAGTAAATGGTTCAGGCCCAGTAGCGGGTTTCAATGGGAGGATTGAGAGTTTCTGAAGCATCATCAAAGATAGCAGGAAGATCAGTGTCTTTCATCATAGCAGCAAAGAATTCATGACCTTTAATCTTCCAAATATTACGACCACGATTAGCCATTTGTTCAGCATTACGAAGATGAGCAGGAACAGAAATGGCAGAGCTGACGATTTCATGCATATAACAAAGAGCATGAGTAACATTGGTGTAAACATCTTCAGAAGGTGGATGAGGTTCATCAGTATACAACATTGTAAAGATGGTAGGCTTTGCTGATCCCTAAAATGGTAAAAAATTATGTATAAAATCAAGTATTCAAAAGACTTACTTGTAAAGCACGATGAGGAACCATGACAACATCTTTAGAATTATGACCTTTGGTACAAGTTCCAGGAGTGACATTTTGTTTAGGAGCTTTATCATTTCTATTGATTTCTTCTGGTTTTTTGAAGAGACGAGTGATATGATGACGACGAACACCAATGATGGTAAGACTTGGAACATTATTGTGAATGACTTCACCCATAGCACTTATCATAGACATAGCTTCATTAGCTTGAATTTTATCAAATTCACCATCAGAAGCACCAAAGCGATAAACAAGTATACGTTGAGGATATTTTCCATTTGCAGAGAGATAATGTTTGAGAGCATTTTTGAAAGGATAGCGATATTCTTTATCAAGATCCACTTTACGAACAAGAGGAGTTGAACCATCACTTCGAACATTATCACCTTCAACATAACACTTGGTATAAAAGAAGCCACCACGAGCAACATTGCCTTCATCACCAGTATTGTACGCATAGCCACCAACAGACGGAGATTTTCGAAGATCATCTTCACTCAAACCAGGAGGAGGATGATTCATAAAAATGCCAATAACCATAGTACCTTTCATATAAGTCTTGCTGAAAAACAAAGTCTCAAACTATGAATGGTAATAAATAAACTCACAAAAGATCAAAAGTTGTTCCACTTTCAGATTGGCAGGATTGAGCTTGTTGAAAAAAATGATTGAAGCCACCATTTTTAGGATTGATTTTTTGAATAATGTTTGTATAAGTAGCCGCACCAGCTTTACCAAGAGTTTTGGGCATGATTTGTTGAGTTGTTACGCCAGTTTTGACTTCAGTAGCTTTAATCAAATCATGGAAACCAGGAGCATCACCAAAGAACATAGCATAAGTACAAAAGTTTCCATCACGATATCTTTCAACATATTGGGTAAGTGCTTCAATATTGATGTCTTTATCATATAATTGATGATAACCATGACCATGAACTCCAAGCTGCATACCAAGTCTATTTGCACGAGTAACAAGTTGATTACCAAATTCACTGAAAAATGATGAGTAAGATATATTATGAAACAAAATAAAAAATACTCACTGAACTTGACCTTCATTAACTTGATAGAAGAAGATAACAAAGGCATTAATGGTAACAGGCATAACAAATGCATCATTACCAGAAGCAGTCCATTCAGCAAAATTAATCTTCTTACCACTGGATGCATAAGTGATCATTGGAGCAGCCACGATTGTTGCAGAGACTTTATCCATGTCAGGATTGATACCAACTTCAGCATTTTGCATGTAAGAATCGGCGTCAAAAAGATGAGCTCGTTGTTTTTGATTGGTGATGTTTTCCATAAGATCTAAAGGTGCCCGTTGAGCTTGACGAATCATAGTGGCTTCTTGTGCTTTATCCATCTTTTCTCTTTGAATCTTTTGACCTTGTTGAATCTTCAAACATTCCATCGGATAATAAGTCTCTACACCATACACTCTCTTGATAACCAATGGAAAATGAGGAAACTGCATATCAAAATCATAAACCATCTTGAAATACGAAGGAACATCGATTTGTTGGTCCTTATATTGAAATTGAGTTTTTGAAGCAGATTGTTGAGTGAATCCATGGATCTTGAAGACTTCATTTGACGATTTGTGAGTGGTTCGAACAAAGATGCCTTTCAAATGCATAAGATTTTGGAGAATTTCAGGAAGAAGCCAATTATCATAAGGACCATATGAAAACATACCATGAATGAAAGGAAGCATATAGACAGCAGTGTAAAATGGAGATAGTTTACCATCAACAATGAGTTTAGCCGTAGTATCATCTTTAGCATATCGAACACTTTTGGAATGACCATCTTTGAGCACAATCATACCACCCAAATCATGTTTGCTTTGAAGATCGTAAACCTTAGGACCAAATTTGACAAAGTCATTAAGCCTAAAAATTAGCAAATGCATTGTAAGCTGACGAATTAGAAATAAACTTACATATCATGTTGATATTGACAAAAAAGGATGTCCAAATAATCTTCCATAATAAGACGATCAACAGTTCCATCAAAGTGCAAACGATTAGGTGATTTGAGAGTCGCATAAACTTTACGAGGCATACTAAGCGTACCAAAAACTTCGGCATTAAGCTGTGACTAAAAAGAAGACTTATAACGTCACCACAACAAAAGAGATACAACTTACGATGTCCAGTTGAAAAGGATCACTATCATCACGTGCTTTCATATGTAAAGAACAGAAGAAGATGCTTGAACGATCATAAGCATAGATATGATGAGGTGTGTTATCAGGATTCTTTTTATTGTATTCAAAGTAAGCAGAATGTTGTTGAAACAAAAGATCATAAAGCCTGGTAATGCAATTACGACGAACGCTAGCCATGACTCTAAAAGAAAAATCATCGTAAGAATAAAGTAAACTAAAAATGCAACTTACTCAGATTTTTGAACTTCTGAAAGATCATAAACTTTTTCAGCTTGACTTCTAACAGTAAAGAACTTCAATTCATATCGAGTAACATCCCGAGTAGGAAGACGAACGCCATAAGAGTTGATTAGAACTTCTGAACCACCAGCATAAATTCCAGGGTTGATACATTCTTCAAAGCTCAACGTATTTGTAGGTGGCACTTGGTAGATGGTTGAAAACGTTGCTTCAGATCGACCACCATCTTGGTATCCACCGCGACCACCATATCCTCCACGAGCACCATCTTGAGATCCACCGCGACCACCTCCATATCCACCACGACTACCAGTTTGATTACCGCCATATCCACCATATTGATTACCACCACGGTTACCATATTGATTTCCACCACGGTTACCATATTGATTTCCACCGCTGTTACCACCACGAGGATCATAAGAACCATCCATAGTTAGTAAAAGATAAGTAAGCAAATTACTAAAAAAGAAGTATTAATATTTCAAATTTTAATCACGTTCATAAGTACAAAAATACGGCAAAAGCAATGGTTATAACTAAATCTCACGCAAAGAAAGTTAAACAACGTAAAACGGAAGGAGTTGTTCTCAAAAACGGAGATAACTATAAGAAAAATAGTTGAACACGAATAAAAATATGGAAAAATGATGGAGTAAAAAGGTTGGAAAACTAATGATGGTGTTAAAAAAGGGTTAAACCATAGATAGAAAGAGCTAATAATGACCAGGAAAATGACGAAAAAAGGGATATTCATTGGCCAGAGCCTAGATGAATAAAATGAATAGCAAAGAAGAAAAACGATTTTTCGACGAAGAATAAAAAGAATGAATGATGATCAAAATTGTTGAAGAATGATTGAAGCAGCAAAAAAAGCACGAAAAAAAGCGCGTGTCAAGCGCCTGAAACTGGCTGATTTCCAGAAGTTTGTTCTTCTTCCACAGTAGGCAGAGACCTCTCCGATGGAACAAAATGTGCTCTTTGAACGTTTGAAATTGTTGCTTCTCGATTTTGAAGTCTCGATTGAAGGAGATTGGATTGCTTCATTAAAATTATTTTATTTTATCAGCTTTTAAAAATGTTTTGTTTATAAGGTTGTTGCAATCCCTTTATAAAAGCTGTTATTAAAAGCATTTGTTTCACCGCATTTTTTTGTTTGTTGGTGATTCATTTTTTGACAAACTTCTTTCCTAATTTTTTTCTCATTTATTTATCGGTGAATCAAAACCTTTTGTAAATTAAGTAGTAAAAGATAGTAACAACAAAATTAAAGAGTTAATGAGCATCATGGGATTCACAATCAAAAACCAATCTTTTGTTTTGCTTTTTACTTCACTCGTAAAAGCAAGCTGTCAATCATCTTTTCATCTTTTAAGGCTAATGAGTTTTTTTATTGTTTTGCTTGCACTTATTAGTACAGTAGTATCATCATCGTTTTCAAGAAGTTATTTTTGAAACAACTTCAACCTTTTAATTAACAAAATAATTTAAAATTGGTGAGCTTTAGTGTTATTTCTTCATCATAGGAAACTGAAGTGAATAAACTCGATAAGCAATAATCATAGTTACCATCAAATTTTTTACTACCGCTTTTATTAGCAGCCGTCAATCATTTTTTCATTTTCCCATTTTTAGTGGAAAAAAATCGCAAGAGATTTTTATTGTTATTTCATTTATCAGTTGGAATTAATGAAAATTAAAGTTCATCTAATGTTTAAAACGCGATTCTTTCCAATAACTTGAAACTTTAAGTTTAAAAGCCTTTTTATTGTTTAATTATTTGGAAGACAAAAAACCCAGCATCCAAGGTAATTCTAAATTCCAATAATCATGAGAATACTATATCTAAATTTTTATTCTATTTTTTTTATTTTGTTGAGTCGCTTATTTGTGGTGGTAATTGGTATTCACAATGGTAAAATCGGGGATTCCTCGATAATAGCTGATGATCAAAACGATGACAACGAGGGTGAAGAAAATAGTCAAGAATATAACATAATTTATGCTTGTGGAAGAAAAAAGTCGCGTCTGTCTTTATTTTATTTAAGTTTATTTTTTATAGAGCCTTAAATTTTAGAAGCACATTGTAACTGCACACACAATACATTAAATTGCGGAAAACAACTTATTGGTAGAAAAATGCTTAATCACGCAAATGTAAAAGTTATGAAGCATGGTTTTAAAGTTAAAACGGCCATATTCAAGCGCAACAACATACAAATATTAAAAAAAGTGAGTGACTTTATAAAAATCTTTTTGGATGCCAAAGTTTTAAATTTTTTAGGGTTATATTCTTCCCAATGATTGTGAAGATATTGAAGAATTAAACTTTAATGATAATAAGATATCACAAATCGAAAGCAACGCCTTTGATGATTTTGATTCTTTAAAAAAACTAAAGTTGGAAACTAATATGCTAATTAACGTTGATGAAACAATCTTAACTAAAAAACTTGGCAAAACTCTTGAATTTTTGGATTTAGGAAGTAATAAGCTGCTCCAATCGTTTTCACTTAAATATTTAAATCAATTATTAGAATTGCATCTAAATTTTATGCCACTCAAAAAATTAAGAAAAACGATGTTTCCCGAATCTTTAGCAAACCTTAAATCGTTATTTCTCGTTGATTGCAACCTAACCCAAATTGTTGATGATGCTTTTGAAAATTTAACGTATGTGATCCTGCAAATTATTCTAATCTTCTTATTATTGTTTTTAGTGAATTAAAAATATTATATTTAATTGGTAATCCTTTAACAACTATACCAAGGGCAATTAATGGCATTCCTCAACTTCAAATCTTAGAATTATCAAACACTCATATTATTGAAATAAAAACTAATGAACTTTCTGATGATCATAAATTACAAGAACTTCATATCAACGCTATGAATTATTTAACTATCATTGGCGATTGCGCATTTTGTGGACTTCCAAATCTTAAAACAATTAGTATTTGGTGGTGTAAGAAACTTTCGTCTATTCATGAAAATGCATTTGGAATGTTAACACAAAAGAATATTCCCGAAATTGAATACTTTGCCTTAAGTTCAACAAATGTATCTGTTTTACCCGAAAAGCTTTTGAACTGGAATAACCTTGAAGATTTCAATATCATTAAAAACCCATTTGTTTGTGATTGTTCCATGGCTTGGCTGATTAATGATGTTTCTTTGCATCGATTTAATGAAATACCAATGTATGCCAACATTAATAACAACTTTCCCAGTATTAAATAAATAACCTTTTTATAGATGCGCAAGTCCGCCAAAATTTGCAAATATGTCCTTTACTAATATTACTGGTGAAGTCTGTCTTGAAGAAGAAGAAGAAGCGTCATTGCTGAGCAATAAAAAAGAATGGTGTCCCTATTTACTTATTCTTATTCTTATTATATTGGTAATTCTTATTGCTTTATTAATTCACTCTTCGCGTCGTTTTTCACTAAAAAGAATCTTTCGTCGATCATCCGAACTTCCTCCAATGATTTATCGTAATCTCGAAGCTCAAGAACAACAGCAACGTCATGCCGACGACCATGATGACAGCGAACTTCAAAGAGATTTCTAAATTCAAAGTTTATGTTTTGTTAAAATTTTATTTATCATATTTAACATAAATAACATAAAATGTCAAATAAAAACATGAATTTTTGAAACTACCTTTTTACAAAAAATAAGAAGAAGAAAAAAATTTTTTATGCACTGATCAACGTGCTTGAATGTTATTATTGGTTTTTAAACCTTTTCTCATTTACTCTTTTTCTCAAGGCTTTCATGCAGATTTTATTAAATATTTTTTAATTATGCAACAAAGATTTGAGAGAACTCAAGAACTTTTTTTGCTTACAATTTTATAGACTAACCAAAACAGATTAAAATATGGGTATCCAAGCCAAACGTTTAATGTATTAATAATTTTTTTATTTGTGTAATAAAAAAAGAAATTAACCATCAGCAAATTTATTTAAAATAGTAAACATAAATCGAGAGACATTCATTACATTTATCAATTTTTTGAAAATTTTTAATAAAACTTGTTTTTAAAGAAATTAAAAAATGAATAACTTTTTAATAATATTTTTTTTTGGTTTTTTTTCCATTATTTTTATTTTCCCAGATGCATGATTTATATGATTGAAAATTAGTGCTGATTTGTGGAACGTTTTGTTGCAAATTTCCTAAAATTTGTTTCACATTACAGAAATAAACAAATTAAAAAATACTTACTTTTATTTTATTTGTATTTGTTTTTTTGATATCAAACAACACATTTTGAATCGATATTCTTTAAACAATCTGAAAAAAAGGGACAACTTTACTTTACTTAAATACTATTTTTACCTTCATATTGTTCCATGGTAGTTTGAAGAGTACATGTCTTTAAGAAGGTATGGCATTCTTAAAAAATAATAATAATTAATTATGTTTATAAAAACTTGTTTTACGTCTTGTCATCATCCAATTTCGATTTTTAGCGACTTCATCAAATAATACAGTTGAATATTTAGGAACGCTGGCGCTCTTACAATTTTGATCACCTTTCTTTAAGCAACCTGAAGAAAAGAAATTTTGAAAATCCTTATTTTTTTTAATTTTATATTCTTACCTTCATATTTTTCCTTAGTAGCTTGGTTGGTACACGATTTTAAGAAGACTTGGCATTCTAAAAAAGGGTAAAAATTATTTCAATTTCATAAAATTATATTACGTAGTGTGTCCTTCCAATTTCGATTTTTAAGGACTTCGTTAAATAATGCCGGTGAATATGTAACTATGCCGCCCATAACAGTAAAAATTAAAGAAAAGACGATTAAAAAATCAAGTAAATGCATAATTTGGAAAGTGTAACACAAACTTGAAAAAATTCACTGAATAACAAAGCAAGAAAAAAAAATGAATTTCAACAAGCTTATGAGAAGTTTTTTATACACCAAATATTAAAGAAAAAAATGCGTGGCAAATAAATATCTGGAGGTAACCATGCTTTAAGGAAAAAATATTTTGATGGAATGAATTTCCATGGGAAATTGCAATTAAAATAAAAAAATTCAAAAGAAACCATACCAATCATTTTTTTATTGTTTTCTTTTATTGGATTTATTATAAATATTTCGGAGTAACTCTTGGTCTTTTTTCTGATGAAAAATGTCACTTTTATTTATGTATACAATAATACTTTCTGTAGACTTTTTTTGTAATTTAATTTTTTTGGTATGATTTATACTTTGCTTGAAATTTTTTTTACATTTGCATAATTCATGAATCTTCCAAATAAATGTAAAAAAGAAAAAGCATTTCGGTGAAAAAATTTTTTAAACAAATATTATTATTAATTTTTTTTAACAAAGACAGTAAGACAGGAACTATATTTATCAAATGAACATGAAAATTCATTCAAATTTTCTAGCACATTTTTTAGAGTTTCTCTAAAGTTTTTTTTCCATTCTTCAGTAAGATTCCACAACCAATATAACGTAAAGCGTGATTCCGAAGATGCATTTTCCTAAAAAAATCATTTTAAAAAATGGGATGATCAAACCTAACCTTTATAAAATTTGCATATAATCCAAGATCAATTGTATCTCCAATTCCAATTAAATAAAAATAGCATAGTTTTGGCTTTTTTGATATATTAAAAAGTTTACGAAGGGCTTGATTTGAATATACAATAGGATAATCTTCTTCATCGGGTGAGCTAAATATTTTTTATTTTTATTTGAATAATTTTTTTTTAAAAAACTCACGTTTCAAAAGATTTAATTTTTGCCCCGATTGTAATAAGTTCGTCTAAAGAAACAGGCGAATTATTTGGTCGTAAAACTTTAGTGCGAATAAGATAAATTGTTTCCAAATTTGCTGTCAATAATTTATATTCGTCCAAAGTAAGAGTTTGATTAACCAAATAACATCCTCTTAACTCTAAACACCAATTGGACATCAAAGATGAAAGCAAATGTTGCTTATCTTTATTTAATTCTATAACTATCCATAAAAAATCATAAATAAAAAACTTGGTATCAAGTAAAAAAAATTTGTCCAGTGTAAAGCAATGACTTTTTTTATGTCCATCAAAAATATGAACCAAGTGATCCGCAATAGATAATTCATAAATCGGAAAAATTTTGCGTTTTAGCCAAAAATATTTGCATGAGAAAATATCACAAACATCTTTATTCAGGAGACGTACACAACAACCAGCACAGACAATGTAACGACACAACTACAATTACAAAAGTGAGACAGAAGTAAAACAAATACAAGTATGAAAATAGGCTGCCATCTTGCTGGCTGTTTCGTTACAGGACAATCAAGAGGAGCGCGAAGTTTGAATGAGAAGAGGACGGAAGTTGAGGGAAGCACCAATATATGACATTTCCATATTGAGCATTTTCTTTTCTTGAATTAATTCTTAACAACTTTTGTATATTAAAATCATGAAAATATGTGCAGAAGAAACTTTTGGATTTTGCAGAAAGAGAATTAACAAATTCAAAAAATTTAAATTTAAAAAATTGCGCTCACATAGAAAACATTCCATTCATTTTGCCAAAACTGTAAAGTTTCATTTTTATGAAAAATAGAATAATAATTAATGGCTTGAACCTTTTCCATATTTTTCTTTTGCTTAGCTCTCGAGGGTGAGAATACCCAACAATGATTACAGATAAGAGCAATAAACAAAGAATAGCAAAAGTTAGAGGAAATCAACCAAAATTTTAGGCTGAAACTTCCCGATGCTCCATTGTGTTTCGTTCAAATAAAGCTAATTTTTTTTGTTTCTATATGCCTTGCTGAGAAACCATTTTTTTTGTTATAAATAAGAATCAATGGTGGCCATATTTACTTATCGTTATAATATTTTTAATTATTATCCTTCCTAGTAATTTTCATTGTTCGTTCGTCCGTGTCATTTTATTTTTCATTCACAAGATAAAGAAAAGAGAAAAAAATGAAAAAATTAGCATAAATGTGAATGAAATTGCCAGGAAGGACGCTTTTTTTTGCATTGCATAAAAATGGAGCAGGAATGAGTGGTGGTTAACTTTGAGGCGCATTAAATAAGTGGGAATCTTTGAAAATAGTTTTATAGGATCCAAAATGTGCGAATGCTGAGAAATCATTAGCAATTAATGTGCATGTTTTGGGGAATGTTGTGGGTAATTTAAAATAAGTTTAGAAGACCTTAAAGAAGTAAATTAGCCTGGGATGTTGCGGAGATGACGATCTTATCTTTCAGAGTAACGATCAAAAAATTAATTACATACTTTGTTAATAATTTGAATAAAACAAGCTTCATGGCGGACCGAAGGTCCGCGTAGCGTCTAGTTGTTTTATTAATTTACACTTCTCGTCGTGTTCATCCTAAAAGAATCTTCCATCGCTCATCCTAACTTCCGCACATGATTTATCGTAATCTCGAAGCTCAAGAACAACAGCAACGTCATGCCGACGACCATGATGACAGCGAACTTCAAAGAGATTTCTAAATTCAAAGTTTGTTGTTGCAACAACAAAAAACTTTTTATTTTATCTTTCATTTATTTCGTAAAGTAAAAAATTTTAATTATAAAAGTTTATTGTTTGCATTAATTTCTTAATAAATTTTAATAAACGCTGCTTCATGGTTTCTTGCCCGAGGTTATTTTCAAAAAATGAGGAGGATATTACATTTTTGGAAACATGACGTCTTAAAGTGTGGGCAATTTTTTAATAAAAAAAGAGTATTTAAACTTGAGCCTCAGACAATATTGCCGTTCAATTTGCTCATTTGCAGACTTTTTTATTTTAAAAATTCTTAAAGCTTCTAAAAATAAATATGCAATCTTCAATTTTAATTGTTGGAATTTCCGTCGCTCTTTTGGCTGTTTTTGCCAGCGCTCAATATGATGATGAATTTGCGTCGTAAGTTCACTTTTTTATCTTTGGGTTTCTAGTTATTTAGGTAAGAGGAAAAAGAATGTATTTTTTTTTGTAGATATGATAAAAGAGCCATGCGTAATGCATTGGTTCGATTTGGTCGAGCAGCAGGAATGCGAAACGCCTTAGTTCGATTTGGAAAGCGTACAACTACATTTGATGAAATTCCAATGATTTCTGCTTATGATGAAGCTAAAAGAAATGGCGCTCCTCAACCTTTTGGTTAGTGTCTTTTTCCCCAATTAAAGCCTATCCCTTTTTAAAAATATTTTTAGTTCGATTTGGTCGATCAGCTGGTCGTATTGATCATATGCATGACATTCTTACAACCCTCCAAAAAATTGAACAAGCTAATGGACAATAAATAAAAATTTGAAAAACTTTTATTTTTGTTATTTGTTGCCTCTTCAAAATTTTCTTTATGTGTTTGCTAAAACTTTGTCATCGCTGTCGTCGTCGTCTTGATGTGTTTATTGTGTCAAAAAAACTCATCATTAAACATTAATTTTAAAAAATATCTTTTTTATTTATTTATTCTTTCTTTTACAATGAAAAAAAATAACACTGTTCGTGCTGTTTATTTGTGAATAATAGTAATATAATTCGCTGTGGAGTGCCGTTATAAAAAATAATATCTATCGATTTTTAAGCCAAAAAATAAAAAAGAGTTAATATAAATTTTTGCCTTTTTTTTTCTTATATTAAAAAAAAACTCTGCAAAACAAATAATTTTCTTAGAAAAAAAGAGTAGAAAAAAAGCTAGAAACAGGAACTGTTGAGCGACAAACTCAAACTATAAATGAAGAAAAAAAATGATAAATAGAGCTACTTTAAAGATAAGGGAGAGTGAAAAAATAAAATTAATACAATGAACGCAACAAAAAAAAAAAAAATAAGACAAGTGAAGTGTATAATTGATGTTGTTATTTAATGGCGATGATGACGCCGACGGGAAGATAATGAAAGGCCATTATCTATAGCATGTCGATGTGAAGCAGGAACAATGGGAATAGGTCCAAGACTTTTGGTTGAAATATTAGATTGCATAGAAGCTCGACGGGATCGTTGTTGATTTTTACCATGTTCAAACATAGATCGAAGTTGACTAATATCGACGTCATATTCATCATCGTCATGATCTCCATGATGGTGATGATGAGCATTATGGATTTCATCTTCATGGTGTTGTTCTTGTTCAACAACATGTTTTAAAGTTGAATTTCGGCTTCGTTGAGGTGAAATATGTGTGCCACCATTCATGCTGTTATGATGTCCATCAGCAACTTCATCTTCTTCTTGAATTGGAACAAAAGTGGATCGTCTGGTTTCAGTTCCAATCACGCTTAAATTTGTATATGAAGTAGCTTTATCTACTTTTCCAGGCAATGAAAATTCATTTAATTTTTCTGAGGGTCGAAGTGAAGGACGATGTTTAGGTTTTTGAGTAACTTTTAATGAATTAAAATCAGGATAAACATGTCGAGCAGAAATACTGTAACGTGGGCGAGGAATAGGTTCAGCATGAATTGGCCCTTCTTCAGCAGCTTCTTCATCAATTTCACGTTGACTCCAAACATCTAAGAATTGTTTATAACTTTTAACATTTTTTACAACTCGAATAGAATCATATTTTCCAGGATTTTTTTCCACAACGGCTGTATGTTGAGTTCCAACAGAATCAGTTGATTCGCGACGCTTATGACTATGTTGGGAAGCGTGGCTTACAGCGCTTTGATGGGTACCGGAACGAGGATGTTTATTTTCAATATCTAAAAAAAGAGTTAGAAATTTGGTTTAAATTTTTGTAAAAATTAAATTTACGTTTAAGTGAATGAACTGAAGAAACATCAGATCCCCGTTTGGAGCTAGTTCGAAAATGGTGTTCAACGATGGGTTCAGGTTTTTTAGGGAAAAATAAATGTCGATTTCCTTGTGATCGACCACCAAATTGATCAAATAAATGACTAACAGGAGCAATGGAAGAATCATCAACATTTGGCACAAATGGAGTCGCTGGAGCCATGTGTTGTTGTTGTTTAGAAACGCTGGTTGTTCTTTTAGCTGGAATATTTTGATAATTTTGATGATTGAAAGCAGCGCTTCGTTGAGAAACAACACTTTGTTTGGTGTCAGTTCTCATTCGATTATTATTATTTTCTTTTTGTGGTGGAAGATTATATGAAACTGTGCTTTGTTTGGTGGCGGTTCTTTCACGTTGTGGAGCACGTGGCTTTTCTTGAATGTATTCAATATCGCCAACGGTGAAGCTTTCACGATGATATCCAACTGAACTGCGTTCAGATGCATCTGAACGTCGTCGATTTCCATCAGTTCCATATTCTCGATAAGTATGAATTCCTTTAGGATCAGGTCGGCGAGAATTTTCATCATTGTCATAATCATGACCGAAAATACGAGGTGGAGGATTTTGTGGTGGTGGTGCAGGTGCATTGTGATTAGTTACAATTCGAATATCCCGATCACTTCGAAGGGTGGAAGTTGAAGATGCTCGAGAATCACGTGGTTGAGGAATTGGAATTGGTGGAGGAGGATGAGCTGGAATTGAGTCATGGCTTGAATGATGGCTTGGTGGAGCATGAATCGAATGACGACTAGCTTCACTATGAATAGAATTTGACCGTTGAGAGCGTTGGTCGTGGTTGTTGAAAGTGTTTTGGCCGAAATAATTATCTAAAAATCAATTTTTCTGTTGCTTTTATTTTTAATTTTTAAATTAAAGCTAACCATGGTCTTGATGATGATGAATCGATTCGGAAGGAGCAATGGAATGTCGATCACTTTCATAATCGCGTGGAGGTTCTTGTGGTGGCACATCATAATGAGCAACATGAATTTGTTCCTCATGAGGTTCATGATGCCACATTTCTTCATGACCATTTACCGTATGATCATCATCATCGTCGTCTTTCAAAGTTTCATCGTCGGAAGTATCGTCAAGACCCGAATGTTGTTTTTTTAGTTCAGCGATAAGACTATCTTGTTGGAGAGTTTTATTTGGAACGGATTCCAAAATTTTTTTATTCATGAAGCCATTATCATGTTCGTGGTGGCTACCGGATTCACTCATGTGTCGTGAATGATGTGAGTGATGAGAGTTGTGAGAATGGCGGCGAGAGCTACTCCGCTCGCTTGCATTCTAAATTATTCTAATTAGCAACAAAAAAAATGTACTTTAACAATAGACATACATCACTGCTTGGAACACCATTTTCAACTCTAAACGTGTCACCCGTTGGCCGACTGAAAAAGACTTGAGAAACCATGTCTTCATCAGCGGAATTTTTGTGGTACCCTTGATTGTCAGAATGTTGTTGTTGTTCGGCATTATTACGATGGTGTTGGTCATCGTCATCATCAGAATCATGGCCGCCTCCATTATGATCGTAATGATAACGTTCCGTATGAATTTGTTGCTCACCATTTTCATTGACGGTTACAGTTTTATGGATGACTTCATGGCTCTTAAAATTATAAAATGCGAAAAATAATGGAATCTAAAAAAGGTTAAATTACTTACTTGATTAGTTTCAGTAGTCCATTTAACTTCTGGAAGTTGGACAGAAGCAAAGACTTGACTCATCAAATCTAAAAATCCGAATTTAAGGATGTTCAAAAACTATAGTAAAGTTCTCACCATCATCATTACCAGCAGATACCATGATCGACTGCCTTCAGCGAGACACTAAAATTTAAACAAAAATCAAATTTAAATCTATAATAACTGTATTGTTAGCTTCACGATCTGCAAAAAAGCAAAAAAGAGTTGATTTTCACGACAATTAGACGACGACAAAAGAAAAAGGTAAATGAATTATTTGTGTGCTAAACTCTTCTTCTCTACATAAAACAACTGATAACAAAGAAAATACGACTTTCATCTTTTTCTTCTTTTTTGCTTAAAAAATTAAGACTAATAATCAATTTTTCTTCTTTGTTCGTTGTGAGCCTCCTGAAGTTTTTTTTGCTGCCTTTGTTGGTTGTTATCATCATCATCGTTAACATCCTCCAACAACAGCCCTCCACAACTCAAATATAATAGCCAAAAAAGGAAAAGTAAGGGATTGAATAAGAAAAAAATTGATGATGTGACGAAAATGACACAAAAACGTTGGTAAAAAAATAAAATGTATCATTCTGACTTTTTTAGGACAAAAAACAAAAGAACAAAACTTAAACTGTTTAGAAGCAAGCAGACGTTTGACAAAAAAAGCGTGTTAGCAATCTTGAGAAAAAAATAAATGAAAAATCAAAAACGAAAAATGAAATGTAAAATGTGAAGGTGTATTTTCATGGAAGAACGAGGCTTTAAAAAAGGAGTGCGTTTTTTATTACTTTTTTTGCTTGCTTTTTAGCCGCCTTGAAGCTGTTTGCTTGCTTGCTTTGCTTATCATGTGATAAAACTCAGCATCATCAAATATTGTTGTTTTTTAACTTGAATCTCAATAAAAGTTCATAATCGATGTAAAAAAATAAAGCATAATATTTTTAATTGCAAAAACATGGTTACTCACGCTGATGTACAAATAGATAGAATTTAAAGAATTTGAAATATTTTAAGCTGGAGTTTATTTTAATGAAAAAAAATCTTTTAGAAATAAATATATCAAACTTTTTAAGTTTGTCCCGAACTTTAATTTATCAATGAAAGAGTTATAATGAGCTTTTATTTTAACAAAAAAATAATAAATTTTTTTTATCAAGCTTTAATTGTCAAATTGGCTACTTTGCAGTTTATGTTCAAAGTTTTTTTTATTATCAGCCGCAATCATTTTTGGGTTTGACGCAAATTGCTTTTCACGCAAGGAGGACAATTAAAACTAAAAAACAGACTGTAGCTTTGATTGATTTAAAATGAGTTCCAGATTTAAATTTAAATAAAGCAAAAGTTAGATAAAAAATGGAACAAAATAAAAATGAAAATAGATGTTTGCTATCTTTGTTCGGTAAAGACTAGCTTGTTATCAGAATATTGAAAATCAATAATTGTTAATTACCAAAATTTGAGTGCAAATTTTATTGTAATTCCTTTTTTCTCACCGTGATGCTTTCTTTCATCAAAGCACCTGGAAATGATTAGTTAGACCTCCGATGATTATTACATTTGGAGACAAAGGTTTGCTTATTTTATTTACTCAGAACAGTCATTTTTTCTTATATTTATTTTTTTTGCGAGTTTAAAGATTTTATGCATATTTACTTTTTTTCGTTGTTTCTTCAAAATGAATTAGTTAGTTCTCCATCCTTCAAAAAAATTTTTTATAAAGACAAACATAACATGCCCTTGAGCATTGTCAATTTAAAAGGAAAAGATTTAAATGCCCTAATTTTGCAAAAAAAAAAAGAAAGAACGAAAATGTGAAGGAACATTCTCGATCACTAAATGGGTCGATGACAAATGACAAAGTGTGTTTTATATCTATAAAAAGAAGAGCAACAACCTTGTAAAAAAATGGATAATAATGAATTGAAATTAAAAAAAACTAATCACTGTTTTTTAACAATTATATTGTTTGACATGTTTTTTACGGTATACAATCAAGAGCTTTTCCATCCATCAAAGTTACTCTTTGCTTCCACGTTTTTTTTTATAACCCAGAGTTTTTTTTTGTTTCTTCCTTCCTGGCTCAATAAAATTTAGACAAAAGGCAGCTGTCGCTCAAATAAAGATCAGTTTATATGCGTTGAGGAGTCTCTCGCCTGTCGTCGTCGTCGTCCAAAATAGTTTTTCACTAAGCGAACTGCCACAAACTGCCGCCGCCGCATTCGCGCTACGAAAGAAAAAAAAAAGATGTAAGAAAGTTTCATTCTTTCCTTTCTTTTTATTTTCTCGATTTATTTTTGCACTGTCCATAGTTTTTTTAAGTGGACAAAACAGCAGCCAGCGCAAGTCAGCCAAAAAAAAATAAGCAAGAAGTAACGAGCGCTCTCTTGCTTGCCTGCCTGCGTGCTGAATACATCCGTCACACACTTACTTGCTTGCCCAGGGTTTTTTCTAAGGAAAAACCCATCGGTCTTTCGCATCTTAAATATTCAGAAAGACTGCCTTATTATTTTCTTCTTTTTTTTTGAAATCGCCAATGTTCCAACTCAGCCTTTTGTTTCTCAAAAAATGCCCTAAGGTCAACCAACAAATTTAAAACAAAAAAAACCACAAAGCCCTTTTCGTTTCTTTTCTTCCTTCATTTTTCAGTTAGTCAATTATTATTGTTTCGCGTCGCTACATTTTGTGGCAAAGAATTTTTTTTTGTTTTTAACTTCCAATTAAATTTTTAAAAAAATTTTAATCCTTTAGGTAAATAATCAATCAGTCACACAAGCGATGAGGAATATTCTCGTTATTGCTCTCTGTTTGGGAGCCTTTTTCCTTGTATCAGCTAATCATCCAGAAGCCCTTTCTGACAAAGATCATTTTAAAGTAAGATAAACAAACAAAAAAATATAAAAGTTTAAATAATTAAAATTATTATTATTATAGGGCAGCGAACACGACACCAAATTTGATCATGAAGCTTTTCTTGGTAAAGATACCGCAGCAGAATATGATCAGCTTACTCCAGAAAAAAGCAAGGAACGACTTGCGTAAGTTTTGTATTTTTTTCTTTTTATTTTTTTCGTTTGCTTTTTAACATTGTCATCGTCGTCTGAGACTATGGCTTTGATTTTCATTATCAGTGATTGTGATGGGTGCACACCTTTATCAAACATTTCCATTATTCTTCTTCCTCCAAAAAAAAATCCTGCTTTGTCAAAAAAACTTTTTTTCAATACACTTTTTTGTTTCGTTAAAAAACGGGGATGCCTCACATATATATTTTTTTGGTTGCTTATTTTAAAACTAGTGAACGAACACTCATATTTTCAATAATAAACAAAACCAAAAGCTAGCAAGGAAAGAATGCAAAAAGGCATTAAATTAAATTTAAAAAAGATGTAACATCATCGCTAAACTCCTCTCACTCTGCTCACTAAAAAAATGATGATTGACAGCTAGCTTTCATTGCTAATTTCTTGCGCAGCAAAAATATAAACTTTTTTTGACTCATCTAACATCAATAAAATTATAATTTAAAAATAAGCAAAAGCATATATATGTAATAATGAAATAATTAATTTTATAGCAAATTAGTCCCTAAAATGGATTTAAATGGTGATGGATTTGTTGAAGAAAATGAACTTCGTGAACATATTAATTTTATGCAAAAACGTTATGTAAACAATGATGTTGAACGAACATGGAAAAATTATAAGGAAGATAAAGTTAAGGATGGTAAACTTGGATGGAAAGATTATCGGTAATCAGTTGAGCTTAAAAAAATATTTTTTTAATAGTTTCCATTTTTTTATAGTGAAATGGTTTATGGTTCTTCCGATGGTGATGGCCAAGAACTTTCAACCGAATATACTAAAATGATTGCCCGGGATGAACGCCGTTGGAAGGTAGCAGATTATGATTCCAATGGTTTACTTGATCGAACTGAATATGGTTGCTTCATGCATCCTGAAGATTGTGATCATATGCGAGATATCGTGGTTCAAGAAACCGTTGAAGACATCGATAAAGATAAGGATGGATTTGTAAGCATTGAAGAATATATTGGAGATATGTATCGTCCAGATGATTATCCCGAACTTAATGGTAAAGAACCTGATTGGGTTGCTTCAGAACGTGAAATGTTTAATGAACATCGAGATAAAGATGCTGATGGAAAACTTAATAAAGATGAAATGCGAGATTGGATTATGCCTGTCGGCTTCGACCACGCCGATGCTGAAGCCAAACATTTAGTTGGCATCGCTGATGATGACAAAGATGGAAAACTCAGCCCCGAAGAAATCGTCACTCATTACGATACTTTCGTTGGTTCTCAAGCTACCGATTATGGCGAACAACTTCAAAAACATGATCCTGCCGAACTCTAAAAAAATGTGTCTTACAAACAACAACCACAGTGCATTACTTACACAATAATGGCAATGAAATGAAAAAGATGCATTTTGCCGTTTTTAATTTATGGGTTTAATAATAATTTAAGTAATTTAAAAAAATCAATTTTGGCCTTTTATAATTTTTGTTTGTTTTGTTATAATTTATTAAAGAGTATTACTTAATGATATTTTTTTACTAGTAAAAATATAAGTATTTTTAAAAGCATTTGGACCTACAGAACATTTCCATTTTATAACTCAAGGAAAAAAATTAAAATAAAATTTTTGGCCTTCAAGAATTTGATAAAAATGAAATAAAATTTTATTTGACCTATTTCATCAAAAACATGAATTTTCTCTATCTGATTTATCTATCTTTTTTTTGTTTGTTGGGAAATGAATCGATCAATCGTCAAACCCTAGAAGCGATCGTCGGCCTTCTTTTTCTTTTTCTTTTTAATTCGCGCAAACAGCAGCATCCGCGTCGTCAGGGATGAAGAAAGAGGATAGATGGATAGATAGATGTTCTTCTTCTTCTTCATCTTCTTTTTTTCACATCAAACATAAACATAAATCGATATAAGATTTTCTTCATGATACACGATCTCCGCCCTTGACCAGAAGACAAAAAGACTCAGTATCATGAAACAGTGTTTTTATAAAATTAATATTTTAATATTTTGCCAAATTTTATTATTAAATATTCAAAGTATTTATGGATCTTTTGGTGTACCTTGTACACGTATGTTTCTAATTTCTATATCAATATTTTATAATAAAATTGATTATTTTATAGAAAAACTAGTTGGAAGTAAATGTTTATTTGATGAAGAATGCTATGGAACAAATACAGTATGCCGAGAAGGCAGATGTACATGTCCAACAAATTTTGAAGAATTTGATGTAAATGATAGAATTACAGTTTGCAGATTAGGTAACTATTAAAATTTTGGTTTTCAAATATATTTATAATTTTAGCTCCAAGCAATATTGGTGACTCATGTCAACGAGATTGTAAACCACCTCTTTTATGCAGGGATGGAAAATGTGAATGCTGGGGTGGTAGTGTCATTGATGGAAAATGTGTAGTTCGTAAGCAAAAATTTAATTGAGAATCAGGCGATACTAAATTTTTGTATTTAGCATGTCCTGCTGGCCAACAACTTTATGGGGTTGAATGTACTCGAGTGGCTCATTGGGGACAAGCTTGTGAAAAAGAAAGTCATTGCGTGGATCCATTCAATTCATGTCTCGGTGGAACATGCCAATGCGCTCCAGGAACTGCTCGGGATATGGCAAGAAATAAATGCTATGCTGTATGCCCGGATAACATGCATCCACATCAATCTTGTCGTCGATTATTTCTTAATGATATCGATATGCTTGATAATGCTGCAACAACCGATAGTTGCCCAATTGGATTTCGATGCGTCACATATGGTAGTCCATATATTGGTCATTGTTGTCGTTTGCGTTGTCCATATGGAGAACCAGATTTAAGCCAATCATGTGATAATAGCGCACCAGAAGATCAAAAATGTCGTCCATTGACTCATTTTTGTTTCACGGTTAGCGAACCAGGTTGGAAAACATCTTTATGTTGTCCACGACCATGCAGAGATCCAACTCCATTATATATTAATGGACAATGTTTGAGTATTGCACATCGAGATGATCCATGTCAAACGGATGAACAATGTGAAGGTGGTGTAGCTATGAGTTGCACACTTGGAACATGTGAATGTCGACCTGGCTTTCATGCAGTATGCTAATTTTTTCTTAAAATTTTTTGTGATGAAACTTGGTTTTTAGACAAATGATGATCGTTTTCCAACTTGTGAAAAAACATGCAACAACATCGAGGAAGTAGCAGTCATTGATAAATGTTTAGGAAAAATTCTTCTTGGTGAGCGTTGTTTCAGTAACAAACAATGCCCAGCTTCAGCTGAATGCCGATTTGGTATTTGCCAATGTAAATGTGGATTTGTTCAAAATGTAAATATTTTCTTTAAAAAGTTTATTCTATTGATAATTGGTTTTTTTCTTCTTTAGGACTCACTTCTTGGCGCTCGTTGCACAAACCCTGATGATCCATTTAGCTTCAATAGCATCCTTACAAATGTTGAACATCTTTTTGGAAATAAAAATAGTAATTCGGGCGGAGTGTAATTTAACTTTTTCCTATGTTTTACTTTATTTTTGCAGAAGTTATCTAAATTTTATTAAAAAAACAAATAGTTAATAAAGTTATTTTTACACTTCTTGCAATTTTTTATTTCTCTGCCGCCACATCATCCTTAATCTCGATGGCATTTAAAAATAAAAAAAAATTTTGATCCGGAAGTATCTAAAAGTCATTTATTGTTAACACCTTATTTTCAAAAATATTACCGACGGTAGACCATATGTATGCTCTGATTGACTTGCGACAAATTGCTTCTTTCTTTGTTTGCTTGTATAACTTTTATGATCGCTTCTTTTCGCCCTTTGAAGCTATGCCGAAATCAATTAGTAAAGTTGTCGATATGCAATTTGACAAATCATCATCGCATCGTGTGTTGATGATGATTATCGTAGTAGCTTCTACTACTACCAGATGTTAGCAAAAAAGCGAGGAGAAAGATGAGATTGTTAATTTTCGCAACAACAACACTTGTTGTCAAAAAAAAATATAAAAACTCAAACATACTTTTTATTTTTCACATTTTGTAAAGTTGTTTGTTAGTAGCTATGGCCCATCGGCAAAGTGATTCTCAAACTGATTTTTCGATTGCTAAATTATTAGGCCATGGTAATGGCGAACCAAAGATGGTGGTAGTGGTAAAGCAGAAGCAGCGAAGGAGGTCATCATTCAATGCAGCTCAAGTTCATTGGCTTGAAGCTGAATTTCGTTGTCATCGATATGTTTCACCCGAAAGAAGAGCAGCATTGGCAGCTTTATTGGGATTATCACAACAACAAGTAAACAACATTTAATTTTATTTTGAAGCTGAGAAAAAATAAAAGCCTTTTTTCAGATTAAAATTTGGTTTCAAAATCGCCGATACAAAAGCAAATTTCGACTTCCCAGCAATAATGGCCCCATAAATCTCCCGGATTGTGCGCATTATTCTCAACAATTCACCCAACAAAATAACCAAGATTTATTTAAATTACTTAATCAACGACAACCTCAAATTTGGAAGAATAATTATTTCAATAATTTTTTTGCTTCAAAACAAACTCAATCAAAATCAGAAAACAAGATACCAAAAATTGATTATTCCACAAATGGCCATAATCACAGCAAATAAATATTCAACTTGTTGCATTTTTTCTAATTTAAGTTTATCATAATTTTTGTTGTAATGATTGTAAAATAGCATCATCATAAAGCGATAACAAAGTAATGCCAAAGTTTGAGCGAATACAACTCCAGCGAGTTTAGCTATAAAAAAGAAGATTATTTGAAGTTAAAAATATTTTTATTTAAATATTTACCACAAAATGGAGTTGTATTATAATCTGGGGGAAGGTCATCAATCATTCTTACAATATTCATGGCTTGCATAACCAAGCAAGCGACGAGCCAAACTAATGAAACGGCTGTGTGACTCATACATGCTACAACATAGGCACAACTGAAACCAACTTTTTCATAGAAATTTTTCTATTATAAAAATTGTTTACATTGAAGATGCCAAAAGAGGCAAGGCAATCAGAGACATGTAATGATTTGGATTTCTTTTGAGTGATAAAACAAATCGCAAGAAAGTGCTTGTATTTCGAGGACCATATTTTCGGCTGAAATAATTATTTCAAAAAGGGATAAAAAAATGTTTTGAGAAACATACTAAATTGTTTCATTCGAAGTTATTCCATGTTTATAATAATATAATCTTTCTGATCTTAAACCTGTTACATCGAAATAAGCTCCAGAAGTCATATTATTTTCTTCGCTACCGTAAAGCGCATCTCGCTTAAGGAATACAGGGACTTCAGTGAATGTCATACTGTAAGAAATTGCATTCTAAAGAGAATATCAAAGAAAATGGATTTACCGTGCTGAATTCATTAACGGTGCCACAAGCATGATGGTGCAAGTTTGGTTATCATACGGGTAATTTGTGTAATCCATTTGACATTCCGTTGATACGCTTATTCCCGTTATGGTTGTTACAAAACCTGTACTGTCAAGGATGATTTCAGTATTGTGATATTGCAAGACTTTGGTGGTTGCTCGAACTCTAAAATATTCAATTTAGGGTTTTCGAAAAGATAAGATGAAAAAATACTTACAAAGTTCTAAAATAAATTGGTGGAGTCCAAATTGAGCCTATGTTAGTGGAAATATAAGTTTGATTCAGGTTGTTATAATCACGCGGTTCCCATACAAGCCTTCGATCATTCCAGGTCTGAAAAACAAAGCTTTTATCTTAAAAAACTAATATTTGAATTATTACCAAAATTAAAGTTCCATGAAACATAAGGGTTTGACTAACTTCATCCTAAAAAACTTTAGTTTTAACCGACTTTAAAAAGAGTGACAATTACCATATTTTCAACATGATCAATAATAACAAAAGCTCCAATATTTATAGGAGTATGCGAAGGCTTCCATTTCTCATAATTTTTGGCATCAAAAAGTTTAACTATCAATCGATTATAATTATTGTTAAATTGAGAGAAATCATTATTAACTTCTTGAGCCGTGGGCAAAGTCAATAATTGTAAAATGTTAAAAGCTGTAATCGCACTAGCCATTTTTATTGAAAACGCACTCATTTAAAAATGACTTTTGAATGAAAAAATTTTGCTAAACTTTTTTCTTTTGCATAAACATAAACAAAAAAAACTATGAGTTTGATCAAATTTCATTTATTTGATATTGGAAAAACGCAGGGAAAAAAATGGAAAAAATAAACTAAACTTTAATGACCGAAAAAAGAAAATCAACAAAAGAAAAAATTTAAAATAAATCTGGGCCTCTTCGAATTTGCTGCGATTGTTTCCTTCGAATTTCACTATCAGGAGTTGAAAGCTTTTTTGTGAAACTATTGCTCTGAAAAAAAAATTGATTTTTAAAAAGCCTTAATTTTACAACAAAAAAAGTTTAAACAAACCGGATAAATATTTGCTCGATGATGATGTTCATGGTGTATATCTTCATTGTCATCATCGGAATCAATTGTTATTTGATTTGTTGCGCCTGCTTGATATCGATGACGTAAAGCATTTGCAGCAGCGGCGGCAATGGCTGTGGAATGATCATGATCGAAATCAATTTCTGATCCTTCTTTGCTTGCAAGCTGTAAGGCAATGGAAGGGGGCAAATTTATCAGGCTGCTTGCCATTGATGACTTTAAAATTTGCATTTTATATTTAAAAAAATAAACATAAAAGTAAAATAAAGTTACCTCCATTTCATCAAGGTCCTTGGCACTGCATGAAGGAGTCACCACATCTTTGACATCATGAAATTTAGCCAAATCAATTTTATATTGTCCATTTTCACGCTGATATGTAACTAATCGAGCAAAACTAAAACACATAAAAAATCATTTTGATAGCCAAAAAAGTGACTTTTTTCCTACCGTTTACCCCATAAAATTTCGTTTGGCAAATAACTAGTCCTTGCTTGAGTTGTAGAACCTACAGATTCCACAACTCCTTCTAATAATGCAATAATTTCAAATCTTGATGTTGCTAATGCTTCTTTACTAATTTCATATAGTGGACTTTCTTCATTTATTTCATGACAAATTGTTATTGGCCAAATCACGAATACCCTATCGAGGCCAGAATCATATCCAACATTCATATCAAATTGATGAAAAGGTAATACTTCGCCTTCAAGAGTTACGCATTTTTTAATCATCTGCAAACACACAATTTTTTTTATTTTGTTTTTGTTGCCTCTTAAAAAAAGAAAGTATAATCTTTTACTTGAAGTCTAACATGTGCTTCCGCAAGAAGACTTTTACGCATGTCTCCAACTCGAAATTGTAAACAAAGTTTTCCATCCCTCATACAAATAACACAATTTTTACTAAATAAAATAGTGGCTGCGCGTTTGATCGGTCGGGCAAGTTTAGCAAAAATTACTCCCGCCATTAATGTTTGACACATTACTCCCACCATAAATTGTACACACATTGTCATAACCACTAATGGACATGAATCAGTTGGATAACGAAAACCGTAACCTATAAAAAAAATAATTTTTTATAGTCGTCAATTAGTTAGTTAACTTTTTGCAATTAATTTAATTATATTAAATTCTTTATTATTTCAAAATAAGCATTAAAAAAATTAATAAAAAATAAAAAATATTTATAAAAAATATGCAAATTAATTTACCAATTGTAGTTTGAGTTGTAAAAGCAAATAAAAAAATATTTAATGCTGAATTACCATTGCGTATACATGGATCCCAATTTTCATCATCTGCATCATGTTCTAAATCTCCATGATACATAGCAAGTAAATAATATATTCCCGTAAATAAAGACCATGAAAGGAAAAAAGAAGTTGAAAAAAATAATAAACACCAACGCCATTTTACTTCTATCACTGTGGTGAAAATATCTCTAAAAAGTTAATAATTATTTTTTAAGGCATTTAGAATTCAAAATAATGATAGCTTTAATGTTTTTTTATTAGCTAAAAATTTAAATAAAAAAAGCTAACCTAAAATATTTTCGACTTTGTTTTGGAACATTCACTAAAGAAATATTACAAACTCCATATTTTTGAACCAATCGATTTCGTATCCTTTTTGATCCAATCCTTGGCCTTAAAAATCTATTTCTATGCATTGCTTGAGGCCCATCAAAAACATTATTTTCACCAGATTCCAATAGTATGCTTGTTTCCATCCTGATAAAATCAAAAAAATAACAATCATCAGAAAAATTTAATATAAAAAAAACAATTAAACGAAAAATTTCAAAAAATCACACATAAAAAGAAAACATCTTAATTGAATCAATTTTTCTTCTTCTTTAAAGTTCAAACAAAAGTTAAAAACCTCGCATGGAGCGCGAAAATAGAAGTAAAAAAGACTTAATTACCCAAAAACAAAAACGAAAAAAACTAACGTTTCAACAACAACAAAAAATCCCCAAAAAAATTTTGAAACAGAAACAAAAAAATAAATAGAGGCAAAAAAGTGAAAGGAAAAAAGTGGGCTCAAAATCTTCTTCATCATTAAGCAAGTTGAAGAAAAAAGAGAAAAAAAGAAGATGCGCAAAAATATTTGTGGATGCTACTTTGCTTCCTTACAGCAACAAGCAACAAGCAACGCGAGACAATTTTTCTTCGTCATTGTCCGTAACTAACAACGATGGGGAGAAAGAAATGATGATGGTGACAAGCAAAACAGATAGAAAAAAAGTAGAGGTTTTTCTTCATTTTTTGTTTTTAAATAAAAAATAAAACAAAAAAATCTTTTATTCTTTCTTTTTGATTGTTGTTAGTGTTGTTGTAACCTTTTTCTTTTTCTTTGAATAAAACCATTTTCGTTATTCTTCGATTTTTCTTATTTTTTTATTCTTCTTCCGGTTCCGTGGAAGAAAAAAACGTTTATCGATCAACACAACATTGTCAGCAACTTTGTACATCGTTTCGTTACTATTTTTTAAATATAGCTTTTTTTCTGAATTAAAACATTTTTCAAATTAGCCATGGAAAAGCTTAACACCAGCAACTGAACACTATTCTGCCACTAGAACGAAAAAAAGAAATTTATTTTTTTGGAGATAGGAGAGGCAATTCATTCATGGGCATTTCCATGAGAGTAATTTCATTATTGAAACCAATTCTCTTAATTTTTTCGCTCTTCTTCAATTGTGAATAAAATTTTTTTTATTTTACTTATTTTTTTCAACAAAACATAAAAATTATGCTTAGCTTTATTTTCTTTCTTTTTTTCATTCATTCAAATGCAAATAATTAAAAACAAATCAATTTAGAAAAATAATATAAATTTAAATATCAATCGTTGAAGAAAAAAAGCAGACAAATTTTTATTTTAAAATAAAATATAGAATTCTCAAAAAATAAAAAAATACTAATGTCAAAATTTGGAACAAAGGCCATCGTTTTCAAATTAGGTAGAAAAAGACAGATAAAAAAAATAAAAGGTAATAAAAATATCAGTAAAAAACTCTATGATTGCTTTTTGAAATTTTGGTCATAAATCGCTGCTCTCCAAACAAATTATTATGTCAAATAAAAAAAACTTTATAAAGTTGGAGAAAAAGTAAAATTTGCACAAACGAGTGCAATAAATTTTTTTGAAGTCTAAGAAAAAAAAAATAATAAAAAATCCCGAAGAAAAAAATAAAATGAAAAATATAGGACCAGTAAATACAGTTAAGACACATTTTTTTTAAATAACAAAAAAATCATGAATAACTGTAAAATTTTAAATAATTAAATTAAAAAAGGTAAAAAATTATTATTCTTTTATAGCTGAAAAAGATGGGCCTGGAATGGAATAATCTTTTTTAACTGATAATGGAGTGTTTGGAGACGATGCTTGATTTATTGCATTGGCGAGAGAACTAAATGATGAACGACATGATTCCAAACTTGCCACCGAACCACTAAAAAAATAATTTCTCACATTTTCATAAAACTCAAATTTGTAAGTGTTTTTTAACTTACTGAAAACCAGCAGCATCAAGAACTTCATAATATAACATTAATTTAGTTTTATGCGATGAAAGACTAAAATCAAATGCAGACTGGGGTTGAGTTGCCTGGGATTCAGGATAACGCCATTGCAGGATATAAGTTCCTTTTTTATGGCAATAATGAGATCCCTGCATTGAATCACCTTCATTAAATGCCACAGGTCTTTCTTGAATAGTTAAATCTTGATTTAGTTTAAGACTTGGATCAAGAGCAACAATAAAATTGGTTGGTGAAGTTGTAACTGCTCCAATTGCAGCTGTAACCCTTTCAACTGGATTTAAATGCGATGGAGATTGGGGTGTTTGTTGACGCAATTTTTTATCCGTGTGATAAACGATGAATTCACAATCACCTTTAATGACATCGAAATCCCATGTAAGTACTGATCCAACTGTTGGGGCTTCCACAGAAACTTCATAAGGCATTCCTTTCTGGACATTTGCAGAAATATAAGTTGACGTGAGAGCATCCTCTCCATCAATGCCCATTAGTTCTACTGGTCGATAAAGATTTTTTGGAACATGTCCTCCTTCAGGAGCAGCACAATAACACTGGCCACCAAGAAAATCGGGGAGATATTGTTTATCAATATATTTTCCAAGTTCATTTAAAACTGATTCATTGCTATTAACCATAAACTTTTTACGAGTATTTTCATCAATAAATTGAGAAATAAGTGTCCACATCACTGGGAATACTCTGGGAGCACGAGAAATTAATACTTGTCCCATAGTTTCAGGGTAATTTGCCTATAAAAACGGAGTTTGTAGTTCGTAAAAAATAGTTGATGAAGCACTTACTTCAACAATTTCAATTATTCGAAGTAAAGCTTGAACTCCAGGTCGCCATAAATGCCGCATACTAAGGCCTTCTAAATCTACTAACATAGTCCAAGTACTAAAATATTTACTTATTATAAAAACTAAATTAAAGCTTAAAAATTAATAAATATACCTAATAGGTTGACCCAAAGTTTTTGTAGCTTCTTCAGCTTTATCTAAACCTTCTTCACAAATTCGAAGGGTGAGTTTAACCAACGCTTCAAGTCCAACAGTTCGAAGAAGGCCTTTAACATCCAAATTTCCAAGACGTAAAACAAATACTGGCCGGCCAACTTTATCACAATGATGCCAAGCACCAGGGAAAAATTGTAACAAAACTGGAGGAGGTTGAAAATCATTCAAAATTTTATCAACATTATGTTGCTTTCTCCATAATAAACTTTTGGTAATCATTTCACGTGATTTTGCCACATCAAAATCTCTTGCACGTAAAAATCGAAGTAAATGGGCATCATTGGGTAATTTGCTTTTATGACTTGATTGAAGGCCATATTTGAGTTCACAAAGTCGTGATTCTTCCAAAGCGGTTAATTGACCAAGAAATCGTCGAATATAATCTGCTTCGAGTTTAGATTCAGCTATAAGAAAACGAACATTTCGGCGTGTTGTACCATATTTACCATATTTACGCTCCAACATATAAGCCCAAATTAAAAAAAAAATAACACCACTACTAACAATATTTATCTATTTGATTTATATATTCCCCCATCAAAAATAAAAATAGGACAATAACAACAAAAATATAGTTAGTTTAGTTTCTCACATATCGGTGGCGGTGGCACAGATTAAAGAAAGTAAGTAACAAAAAAGCTGTGAAACAAAAAATTACAAAAGAAAAAACTTAGAATAGACACGAGTCAAGAATATGCTCTTCGTTTTCTTTTGTTGAAAAATTATGTGAGATATTGAAAAGCTCGAAACACAACTATTTGCAGTGGCGCAAAATGTAAACAATAAAGGTAAGTCTTTGAAAGTGCAGCTTTGAATTGGACTCTTTTTTATACAAAAAAATAAAAGAATGAAAGTTTTGCATTGTTAGATTTGAATTTAAAAGATGAGCGCTAAAAATTTGTGCTTAGGTTTAAAATGTAAAAAAAAAATGAAACCCAAGATGAATGAGTTGAAACTAAATTTTTTGTTTCAATTGATTTCGTCTGAGAAAAGTAAGTTAAAAAAGCGTCTAAGAGTGAGTGTGTGCAAAAAATAATAAACATTAAAGCTACTCTATTCTAGATTTTTTAGGGAAATTAATGATAAAACTTACGATCATCAGCGTCAAAACTTGTGGCACGAATAGCATTGCCATTTGCAACAACTCCACTTGTCGAAGGTTTAGGAGTACCAGAATTGGTTGATTGTCTTCTCGTAATTTGACTCACAGACGAATGAACGGCCGTTGGAGCTTGAGTGGTACTCAATCGCCGATCAATTGGTGTTTCCCTTTGTGTTGTTTGAGATTGTTGATCATCATCATTTTTTGAAACATCTATCGCTGAATCAGCTGGGGATCGAGGAGTGGAATCATCCAATTCTTCAAAAGGTGGAATATAAGTTATTCCACTTTTAATTAACTCTTCGATAAAAAATTCAAGAATTTCTTTTCCTTTTGCTATATTTGCGCCATATTGTTTAACAGCTAATTTTTCTACAGTTGTTTCAAATCCAAAGAAATTTTTAACATCTAAACTTCCAGATTGTTCAAAGCAAGTCCAATCTTTATTTTCTGGGTGAACCTACAAAGATGCAAATTAAAGCGGTTTAGTTTGGATATATAAAAACTTACATAATAATTGCATTTTTCTAAAATTGCGATACGACTAGCAAATGAAATATTAGTGGCTTCAATTTCTAAAATTCTCTTTCTACGATCTAAGCTATTCTTTTGGTTAAAATAAACATAATCTACTCCAGCAATCTAAAAATACCAAAGATATTTAAAAAAATGAATATATAAAAATGCAAAAAACCTTTTTAACCAAATATGGAGCGTCGACATTCAATTGACATTTACGATCAATAATCTCTATCGCTCCATCTGATGAATGATATTCTGAAGTAATTTCAGATCCAACAAAAATGGGAATTTGTGGACATGTAGGAAAACGCTTTTGATAAGCAGCCATAACAATTTCAAATGGATACTTATAAATCCTTACTGGGCTTTGATAAGTTTGAACCATTTTGGGATAAATTTATTTCTAAAAAATAAAAGAAAAATAATATATTCTAAATAATTATAGGGGAAAATTTGGAATATTCTCGAGTAAGTAAAAAACAATTCTCGAACAAGGCGAAAAAAATCAAAAAAGTAGCAAATAAAAAAAGCGGTACACGCAAAATAAAAAAGATCCAACACAAAGTTTTTTGTTGCATTCTCTGCACTAATATAAAACAGATTGTCAGTCATTGTTTTTTGTCTATACTCTACTTAATCAGCAAACTACAGCTTTGAAGGAAAAAAAGAGAGAAAAGGGCAAAGAGCGTTTGGGTTTTTTCTTTTTCTTCTTCCACGCTTTTCCATTTAGTTGTTTATTCGGGAGGGAAGAAAAAAAAAATGAAAGAAAGGAAAAGTATTGGAATCTGAACTACTATGTAGAGGAAAAAAAAATAAAAGAGAAAGGAAATTTCTTTTTTTTTTCATAACAAAAAAACAACAAACAACAGCACTCTTTTTTTCCCGAGCAGTCGTCTTGGCAGTCGTTGGTTGTTGTTGTCGAGACAAAAAAAAAAATGTATGTAAACCAAAAGGAAGTGAGTGAGCGAGTGCAGCGGCGTCCCTTTCGTTAGAGTTACTAAATAACAAGTAACGAAGATATTTAGAAGAAAAGAAAAAACAAGTATTATCTAAAATTGTGGTTGTAGTATTATTACCAAATATCATTTATTTTTTTACAAAAATGAATACATCGAATTTCAATGATACATTTTTTTTCGAAAATGGTATGAAATTTTACCGCGAATGGAGAGAGAGTATTGAATTAACTAAAAAAGTGTAAAAGAATGTGAGAGTTTCTTTTTATGGGAAAAATAACAACAAAAAAATTTAAAGGGTCAAAAACCATAGTAAAGTAAAGGTTTTTTCCATTCAACCTGTTGTTGTAGCAATACACGTTCCCTCTCGCAAAATATATTTTTTTGCAACTTGATTTACTCCTTTTCACATCATTTCCATGTTGTCCAAAAAAACAAGACAACAACAATCTTTTTTGTTTTGTTAGAAAAATAGAAGAGAGAATACAACCGCAATTTTGACACGATTCAATAAAAATAAATTGCAGTTAGGAATATACCGCACGCATCGTGCATGCATTTCCTGGTCCATTTGGATATAACAAAATCTCGCGCAAAAATGAAAAAACAAATTAATAAATAAAAATTTGCCCTATTTAATGAGAAAAAAAATACACACCTCTAAACTCCGACACTTTTAACAATTTTTGTCAGTGCTATCTCTCTCAAAAAAAATATTTCATAGCCGAGGGGATGTTGTTGTTGTTTTCGTCGTCGACGTTGGATAGATAGATACTTTTGTCAAAACAAATATTTTTTTGTGGTGGTGCGGCTGGTTTTGGCTCTACCAAAAAAATATATTTTATGAAAGAGGAAGATGAAAAAAAATGAATACAAATTTGAAATTTCTATTCTCATTGTAACTAAGCAAGCCATTTATAAAAAAAGAAAAAAGGTGCGCTGCTTTTAATAAAAAATTTATAAACGTTTTTTTGTTTTGTTTTTGTTCAAAAAGAAAAATGAAATGAATTGAATTGTGTTTTGCCGTGGCGAGTTGGCTCTCTGCCTTAAGGGTTAAAAATGAATAATGAAATCTGTTATTTTTTCCAAGTAGCGTGTTTTTTTTGCCCGCTGACAACATAACTCAACAAATTTTTATAATATAAAAGCAATATAGTTTTTTTTCTTCTCCAAACTTAATTTAAGACCCATAGAAAAAAGCCATTCAATGAAGTTAAATAAAAAAACGATATAAGTAATTAATTAAACGTATGACGCCCAAAAAATGTTTGAAAAAGTTGCCAAAGAGCATAAAATTAAGCCACATGGGCGTGTGTCATCGTGTCATTTTAAGCTTTAAAAAAACAGCTCTTTAATCTTTTTTTCAATGTTTATATTTCAAATAGCTCTTTGATGCCTATAGTACAGAGAGAGAAAAAATATGGTGGAAAAAAGGCAGCAGCTGTTAATGGCAAAAAATGACGCCAAATACCAATAAAAAAAGTATAAACTTTATTAAATATTATTATTAATACAGAAAGAAATAATTAAGCAAGCACCCATTTAAAATTTGTTTTTTTTATAACTGATTATGCGAGAAATGGAAGAAGGAAAAAATCAACAAGATTTATAATAAAAAAATTTAAAAAACGAGATCATAGAATTCAAAATGCTAAATTAATTTCGCTCCATAACAATTGGATCTAACACCCAAGTTTTAGCTATTGAACAATATTCTGTGTCAACAATGGTAGAAATTTCATTTTTAGCATTAATACATTTTCCTGCAGCCGCGTTGAAAAGTTTCCCAGAGCTCGTTAGCCATTCTTGATGGGCACCTTGATTATGGCATTTTACCAGTCTCAAACCCTACAAAAAATATGCATTTTCTCACACAATTTTTTTAATTTCAAAGAAAAGAAACCTTTAAAGAATCCAAGCAAAGCATACTCGAACCCATGGGCCTTAATTCTTTCATTTCAGTTAAACGCCAAGTTTGTTCTCGTCGTAATTTCCGGCATGGTTCTAAAAAGAGTCGAGCACCCTTTATAAGTCGAGCAGAGGTTGTTTCACCCGTCAAACAAAGATTAGTTTCATTCAAGCGTATCTAAAATGAAAAAAAATTTTAGTAACATTTTTTTGGAGGAAACATTTTGCATAAAAACTTTTTTTTACTTACTAAAAACTTTTTGGTTGTGTTTGTTTTAGTCATTTCAACTTTATCTGGAAGAGGTCGATTTCCGGGAAGAATCTTTGGATAAATATTTTCCAAATACCATTGAAAAGATTTGCATTGAAGTTTTTCACGAAGCGAAACCATTTCACTTATATCTCCATAATCCTTTAATGATTTTAAATGAGGACGAACATAAAAGAATTTTTCTTTATATTCATCCATCCATACTAAAGCTGTTCGAAGTGAATTCTTTCCCATTGAATCGACATCGGTACCATAGGGGCGACGTTTACGGAAGATGTGACCCACTCGGCTACATGGGATTATTTCAAGTTCTCCGCCACACATCCAAATTCTAAATGAAATTTCAACATTTTCTGCTCCCCAAATATCCATCCCTAAAAACATAGACTTTAAATAAAGAAAAGCTAAATTCATAAATATGTACGTACCTTTGTCATATTGACCAATATCATAGAAGAAATTTTTATTTATTGCAAATAATCCTCCAGCCATGGTTGCAGATTTAATGGGTTTAATATAATTCATTGGATCATTGAAATAATTTTTTGATGGATAATCCCATGTAAAAGTTAAAGCCCAATTAAAACCTCCGGTGCAAACTGGGGATGCGACATATATCATATTTTCAGCATTGATAATATCAATAATTGGACAAACAACTCTTAAATTTTTTTTAGTTTAATTAATGACGAAAATTTTCGATAAAAAAAAAGTTACCTTGATGGAGATTCTCGAATTCTATCAAGCAATGGAGGGAGCCAATTTTGATTTACCTCACAATGACTATCCAAAAAAACTAAAACTTCGCCTGTGGCTTTTGCAGCCCCAAACATTTTAGCTCGAATTAATCCTTCATTCTTTTCAGTTTTATATAATTTTACTTTTGTTGGCCAATTTTTTTCTGCATATATTTTAACTTCAGGTTCAGCATTTTTATCTGCATCACTGCAATCATTTACAAGCAATATTTCTGAAACTAATTCATTTGGAGTTCTATCAAGAATACTATTGACTAATCTCATTAACACTGATGGCAATTCATTGAAATAACAAATAATTATTGTTGCAGATGGCAAAACTTCTGCATATTCTTGCTCTTTACAAAGGGCATGTCTTGAATCTGGAATCTTTCGTCGAGGTCCAATTTTATCGCTTAATAATGCATTGAATTCATAATCATGCCATCCCTTCTTTCGTTTTATCTAAAAAAAACTTTGTTTTTATCAGCAAAAAAAAAGAAGAAAAAACCTCTTCGCTTTGTCCATTGATAACAGAAAGTTCAGTTAGATTAACTTCCGGAATATTTTTTGTTCCCCATTTAATTTCTTCTTTAACCATTTCCGCTAACTTTGGATTTATTGGAAATGATTTATTTACAATTTCAAATGAACCAAGTTGTTCCAAATTTTCCATAGCTTTATCATCGTTAATATTATTTATATTTTCCTGATTTGGATTAATTGGTTTAATAATTTGTGGAACTACTATTTTTGCATCCATATCCATCATTTCAGCGCCATTAAATTTATAACTTTCTGCCACATTATTTTTATGTTGATAAATTTCTTGTTGTTTAGCAATGGCTTCGACATGATCGTCAATGGAATGAAAATTAATAAAAATAAGGAAAATCCAAAAAATTGCAAATCCACCAGCTAATATTAAAAATCTCCGACTTGCAGCAATCATTTTCAACATTGCATTTCTCTCTGCTTTTATTTTTTAAATCGAGTGCTTATTTTTATTTGTTGATTTTAAACAATTTTTTTAAAAGTCAAAATAAAGCAACAAATAAAAAATCAAGAGAGAGACCCGTAGATATATGCAAAACAGCAGCAGCTTCAACAAATATTTAAAAAAAAATAAGCAGCAAAAAAATTTAAATCAAATCGAAGCTTTTTAAAAAAATGAATAAAAATTTTTTGATCATAAATAAATATGGAATAAACGAAAATGATTCACTTCGTTTCGCGCATGTAAGACAGAGAGAAAGAGCAAACCCAAGACATTTTTTTTGTGTCACAACCTCGATGGGAGAAGAAGTAAAAGAAAAGATTTGCTGCTGTCAGTGGTAGTTGTCGTCTGCCCCGTGGGTTATTTGCTGAACTGACCTTGTGTGTTTTTTTGTTTGTTTGTCCGATATTACTATTTTTCAAGTGGGATCTTCTTCTTATTCATCCCTTTTCATTTTTGTTTTATAACTAAATCTTTTCTATGAAAAGTGATCGTTTGATCCATTTTTATATGATGAAAAAATAAAAAATCCAAACATGCATGAATTTTGATAAATAAAAAACACAATTTGACACTTTTAGATCCCTGTGAAAGATCAAGATGAAAAAGCACTATTTTTGCTTGAAGAAATTTACAAATTTGGAGGTAGATAAACGACGTTTTTCAAAGATTGTTACTTCTTCATTTTTACGAAAGCTCCTCTTAAGCAAGAAGTAGTAACAGTAACAACATGTAGTACATATTCGGACTTACACTTATGACGAGATATCGGTTGAAAGGTTTATTTACATTTTTGAAAAAGAGACAAAAGAAAGAGGAAGAAATCTTCTCATCATTAAGATATAAGTTACTACTCTTAATTTTTGTGATTTATAATACTTTTTTTAAATATGATTAAAATTGCTATAATTATTTATTGGACGTTTTTTATATTTCATGTTGAAGCAAATCTTGGAGGTAATAAATACAAGGAAAACCTTGGAAAAAATTTGGATTGTTTCAGGAGTTTTATGCCGCCTTCCTAAAGATGCTGGATATCAATGTGGAATGGCAATCCCACATACGAGTTACCATTTTGATGTTTCAATTGGAGAATGTATTGAATTTATATTTAACGGTTGTGGAGGAAATCAAAATCGATTTGCAACAAAAGATGATTGTATAATGGGTTGCGGAGTTTTAGGTAAAAATTACACAAAAACGGAACCAAGATAGATACTTTTGACTTTCTAATTTCTGTTTATTTATATTTTTGTAGCAAAATGTGGGAAAGGTTTACCCTTGATGGATTTTGCTGGAAATTTAAAGCATTGCGATGGTGATAGAATTCCATGTCCAGGAGGATATGAATGCATAGGACAAGGCATGAGCTCCGTTTGTTGCAGAAAAGCTGGCAAGATTTGATTTACAAAAACAAAAATCGCTGAATATAAATTTTTTAAGATCGAATTTGTGGAATGTCAGTGGATGCTGGGAAAGTTTGTGGAACGGTTTCGGAAACTCGATATTTCTATGATGGAGGAGCAAACCTTTGTCGTCCATTTGCATATTTAGGATGTGCAGGAAATGAAAATAATTTTAAAACTAAAGGAGAATGCTTGAAATTTTGTGCTCAACAAAGTGAGTTTTTACAAGTTATTAACTTTGAAAAAAATTAATATTTTAGTTTATTGTCTCAAAGGCGATCCATGGCCGGATAGATATGCAGTAAGCCGAATAGCCACATGCCACACGAATAAAGATTGCCCAAATAATTATACTTGCATTCAAAGAAATAATCGACGAGCTTGTTGCCCAAGTAATGAATTTGTTTGTGGTACGACATTTGATACAAAGAATTCATGTCGTCGGAATGCTGGAGATCAAAAACAACTTGGATGGACATTTAATTTTAAAAAAGGACATTGTGAAAAGATTGATGTCGCTGGATGTGAAGATCAACTAAATGATTTTGCAACATTGGAACAATGTGAAGATTATTGTATTGGTAATTGCCCGGATGGAAGTGAACCTCATGTTAATCCATTTACTGGTCAACCACAAATGTGCAATATCAAATCAAACAACGGATGCCCATTGGGTTTTGAATGCATTAGAAAATCCAAATTCTCTGCAGTTTGTTGTAAGACTTTACCCACTTGTCCTGCCCCCGAAAGTATTATGCTTACAAGTATGGGAAAAGGTGAAGCTATAAGATGCGTGCCAAATATTGAATCTTCATGTCCTGATGGTTATACTTGCCAAACAGCTTCGAATAATGTAAGTTTACCTTTCACAAAATTTCTAACAAAACTATTTTTTTATAGGAACATATTTGTTGCACACCTCCATTGGATTGCCCATTTGGAATGAAATCCCTTCGAGAAGATTTCAATCACCCCCATGTTTGTTCTCCGGGTGTTGAAGGAAATTGTCCAAAAGCAAATTATTATTGTATTCGAGCAGATTTAGGACCAACTCAGCCATTAAAACATTTATGTTGCAAACCGGAAAAGAAATGCGTTTTACCATATGTGAATGAAAAAACTCAACGGCCTCAAAAATGTTTTCCTGGAGATAAAAAATGCCCAAATGGAACTCATTGTTTGGAAATTGGAAATGAAGAAAAAGAAAAAGCTAAAACCATTGGTTTAACGTTTTATTGTTGCTATGATGTGGATATTTTTACTTGTCCACAAGGTGAAATGCCATTAACAACACCAGAAAATAAACCACAAAAGTAAAAAATCCAAAAAGTTTAAAGCTTCAATAACTCCAAATTTTTCAGATGCAATTTATCTGATCCTAAGACATGTCCAGTTGATTTTTCTTGCACAAAACTTTTGGATGAATCATTTGCGTGTTGTCCAATTCCTGACCAACAAAAATTATGCAAACATCCAATTAAAAAATCTGATGGCAATCCTATTCCATGTACTGGTGAAGACGATAAAGAAACATGCAATTCTCAAAAAGGAAAATGTAAAAGGACTTTAGATATGAATTATCATTGTTGTAGAGAATAAATAAATATATATTTTATATTAACAAAAAACTTAACACATTTATAAATCAAAATTAAATGTATCTCTCTAAACTAGTATGAAGCTAAAGTTGTCCTATAAAGAGGTTCACCAGTTAATGTTTGAGAAGTTGCAGAAATAATATTTGAAGCAACATAATCGCCAGCCTCCATTTTGGAAAATGAATTATCACTCAAACTTGGTATAGAATTATTTGGAAGAATAACCTTGACTCCACAATCGGCTTTACCAACCATAAAATCGGGGGATCGTTTTGAAGGCTAAAAAAAAGACAGATAAATAGAAATAAGTAAGCCAGAAAATTTTTTAAAAACATACTTTTTCGATTAAAACTAATTGCTTTGTTCCAATAAGTTTTTCGTTATGGTTTAAAGCAACTTCACGAAAAACAGCAGCCAATTCATTTGCTCGAGCATTTTTTACTTCTTCTGGGACATCATCGGTTAATCTGTGATGAGCCCGAGTTTTTCCTCGCATACTATACGGAAATACATAGCAAAAGTAATATCCAACTTGACGAATTAAATCAATAGTTTTTTGATGAGCTTCTTCAGTTTCACCACAAAATCCAGCAATAAAATCACTTGTGAGACTAACATTTGGAATAATTTCACGAATTTGAGATACAAGATCCAAATACAATTCTGTCGAATATCCTCTTCCCATTGCATCTAAGACATGACTATCGCCACTTTGAGCAGGTAAATGAAGTTGATTGCAAATATTTCGGCGATCTTTAATTAAATTTATTACTGGCAAAGGGAAATCTTTAGGATGGGGAGATGTAAATCGTATCCTAATTTCCGGGTCAATTTCAGATACTTTTTCTAACAAAGTTGCAAAAGTTCTTCCGCCACTTTTTGGTTTATAAACAGTCTTAAATCCCGCTATGCTTGAAAGTTCAGAAGCAGAAGAAGTTGATACTGAAATTTGGGAAGTATCGCGATAGCTATTAACATTTTGTCCCAAAAGAATAATTTGTTTGAATCCTTCAGCAGAAAGTTGTTTCACTTCATTAACAATAGATTCTAATGGCCGACTTCTTTCTCTGCCTCTCGTAAATGGAACCACACAATATGTGCACATATTATCACATCCACGCATGATTGAACTAAAAGTGAAAATATAAAGAGGGATACTAAAATTGCAAATACTTACACATAAGCTGATTTAGTTGATGCATCTGTTCTCACTGGTTGAATATCTGCATAAGTTTCTTCCAATGAAAGTTGGACATTCATTGCATTTTGTCCAAATCGAGTAGCAGCTAATAATCTCGGTAAATCTCTATATGCATCTGGTCCAGCAACAAGGTCAACAAATTTTGATTTTTCTATTATTCCTTCCCGAATTCGCTCCGCCATACATCCTAATACACCAACAATAGAATTCTTTGAATTATTTTTAAGCCAACTGAGTTTTTTCCATATTTTATCTTCTGCTGATTCTCTAATGGAGCAAGTCATCAAAAGAACAACATCAGCCTAAAAAGAATATTAACTCTTTATATATATTTTTTAGAAATGTAAAACTAACAGTTTTTTCATTAAAACTTTCAACATAGCCATTTTTGAATAATACAGATCTAACAATTTCCATATCATTAACATTCATTTGGCAGCCATAAGTAAGAAAGCATACTGAAATTAAAAATATGTAAGGATTACATTTTATAGAGCCTCCAACCTGTCCTTCCATCTCCACTAAAGTCTTCTGGGTTCAAATATGTGCTCGTTTCACTGGGCGATGGAAATATTTTAGGCTTTCGATGATGTCGAGTTTTTTGTTGTGCTTCCATAATAAAATGTTCAAGTCCAGGTCCATCTAAAATAAAACTTAGCATATGAATTAAAGAGAGCGAAACATACTTTGAATTGAAACATTTGTCGATGCGAATCGAATATTACTTAATAAATTAAACCTTCTAATTCCATATTTAAACATATTTATTAATTATTGAAATCTGTATTTAATAAAATGGATCTTCTCACAAAAAGGCTAATGGTAATGGAAAAGAAGTAATAATTGTTGTTAGAGAGACTGAAGGCTGTAGTAATTGAGTAAACCGAAGAACCCTTTTATTGCTATTTTGTCATACCTTTTTCACAACTATTATAAAGCACAAAGCACCAAGTTAAGGATAAATAAACAAAATGATAATGAAAAGGAATTACAGAAATAAGCAAAGAGGTGATAAGATTTTATTTATATATTTTTTAGAGCTTTAATTAAGAATGAAAATATCTTGACACGAATAATGCTACTGCACACTTTTCGTTCTACATTCATTTTTTTCTATGTTTGTAGCCATCACCAACAATCCAAATGACTTCCTGCACAAAAATGTTTGTGTTGTTTTTTCTTTTCTCTTTTTTATCAACTAAATAACTAACGTTTATATGCGTATATCAAATTAAATGCCAAAAAAAGAAAGAGAGGCGTATATTAGAATGTTTATTGTTTTCTTTTTTAAATGACGTAATTTGCGTAAATATATTTAATGCTCTTAGATGCATTTATCCTTTGGCGGTTTTGTATCCACCCGAGCTGCATTAATGTTATATATCTCTTCCTTAAGAATGTTATTTAACTAACTTCACTTCTAATTTTTTAGTAATGGATGAAGCAGCTAAAAAGTCACTTAAAGAAATTCCTTTATTAAAAACAAATGCTGGTCCTCGAGATGGTGAATTATGGATGGCTCGGCTAAAAGAAGAATACGAGTCCATTATTGCATTTATAACGAATAATAAAAATAATGGATCTGATTGGTTTAAATTACAATCCAATGAAGATGGAACTCGGTGGTTTGGAACTTGTTGGCATTATCACAACATGATCAAGTAAAAATTTAATTTATTTTTAATTATTTATTCAAATTAAGCTATTTTTTAAAGATATGAATTCGATGTTGAATTTGACATTCCTATTACATATCCCAAAACAGCTCCTGAAATTACTTTACCCGAACTTGATGGAAAAACAGCTAAAATGTATCGTGGTGGCAAAATTTGCCTCAGTGATCACTTTAAACCTCTTTGGGCAAGAAATGTTCCTAAATTTGGTATCGCCCATGCTTTCTCTCTCGGATTGGGTCCATGGCTTGCCGTTGAAATTCCTGACCTTGTTGAACGTGGAGTTCTAAAACCCAAAGCTTGAACAACTTTTTTTACAAATTTTTCAAAATTTAATTTATTGTTATTTTTTAAATTTTCAAAGAAATTAATATATCAAAAAAAGTTTTGTATTTAACAGCCTTGAAAATGACCAGGTCCAAAACCTGTTTATATTTGTTGCATCTTTATTTTAGTCCCAATTTTTTTAAATATAATTCTTTTTTTTATAGAATGGATTGTTAAAATTTTGTACATAGATATTAGACAAAATGAAGCCAAGCGGTTTTGGCCAACGCCAACTTTCGGAGGTATGTAAATATATTTATTTATTTGACATCATTTTGTACTTTTATAAATTTAATTTTTTGTTGTTGTAGGATTCTGGTAATAACAGAAAAAAGCAGTTGGCTCGCAGTGATGCAACATGTAGCGATGATGGGCCTCCACGTCCTGCTACAACTGGTCGACCACCTCCGGTTTTTTCTCCCACGGAATCGCAAGGTTTGTTATTATTTTTTTTTGACATCATTAATCCCTTTGGATTTTAAGGGTATACGGATAAAACAGGAGTAAATCTTATTCAATTTATAAGAAATACTTTACATAAAAATCCAAAAGATCGTGAAATGATGTTATTATTTGAGAGGGATATGAAAGCATTTATTCAAGACACCGAAAAACGAGCATTACGTTTCCCAAAGATGTCATCATATAATCGAATGCTAATCCATCGAGCTGCAGCCTTTTTTGGTCTTGACCATAATATTGATAATTCTGCGAGTTGCGTAATTTGCACTAAAACACCACAAAGTCGAATGTTTGTTTAAAAAAAACTAAAATTTATTTTATAAGAAAAAGTTTTAGTCCCGAATTTGATTTCAAATCTTTGATTGTCGATAACATTTTCACCGATCATTTGATGCGAAGCCAATATCCTCGACGATCCGCCCAAAGTTTTGATGAAGGTTATGCTGCTCCACCTTCAGCACGGGGAAATAATCGACGACAATATCGAAATACCCAATCGAATAGTCTTGATTTGACACGACGAGGAAATTCCATGGAAATGGAACATCCCGCTTTCCTTACTCAAGCACCGCCACCATTGATGAATGAAGTCGCTTATGCTCCAACTCCATTACCCATTCCCCCAAATGCCGGAGGAAACATTTATTACCAACCAACTCCATATTCAGGTCCTCCAATTTGTGCTCCATTTGCATGTAAAGATTATCCTTTCCAAGAATATCCAGGAAGTGGAGTTGAGAATCAAAAAAGTGAAGATGGAAGCGAAACGACTCCACGAAATACGAACACAGCAAATTCCGAAGAAATTAGCGAACAGCAGCCACATTACCTTTATCCAATTTATGATCCAGCACAATTTACTTCCTTACATCCTCAAGCTGTAACATATCATACTATCCCTGGACTCCCAGTTGGATATGCAGTTATTCAAGATAATAATGTTAAACTTATTTCTCAAGCTGATGTTTCAACTCTTACAAATCAATTTAATTCTCTTCAACTTAACCCTCAAACACAACCGCCACCAGGAATTGGAATGAATTATAGTGCTGCAACTCCACCGAATACCTATATTCCTTCATCTGCGACTCAACGAGGTATTCCATATGCAACTATGGAAAGAGGATATTCATCACTATCCATGAATCCTTCACCAAATATAGCTTATGTTACTTCAAATCTTGATTCACCTGGAATTGTTTATGGCACACCTATGCCTATGGTTGGATCATGTGGAATGACATATGCTTCACCACCGCCACTATCAAATGATCCATCATCGTATGGTATTCCATATCTTCAAGGTGGGGGATATCCCAATACCATGTATTTACCTATGTATACAACAACAATGTTACCAAATGTTGTGCCGGCACAACATCAACAACAGCAACCACAATATCCACTTCCTCCTCCACAATTTCCTTATCAACAATATGATGCATCTTCTTCATCTTCAATGTCAATGATGCCGAGTTCAAGCAGCGGCGGTGGTGGTGGTGGTGGTGGTGGTGGTGGTGGTGGTTCAAATACTACAAATAATTAGGTTTTTTCTAGACAAAATAAAAAAACATAAAAAACTTTCCACATTTTTTCTCTTTTCTTAATTTCTTTTAGATTTTCTTATTTTGTAATCTAAAAAAATAATGGTAGTTAGCTAAATTGACAAGCTATCTACTAAATTTAACTTGTAGCTTTTTTCTTTTTTCTTTTTTCTTTTTTTCTTTATGGCCAGCGGTTAGTTAGAAATTCTGTAAAGTTGTGTAAGTCTGTACCTCAAAAAAATCTCTAAATTTTCTTTTAAAAAATCCGGTGTAAAAAAATTAATTTTAAACGTGTCAAATCTTTTTATAAATACCCACTTTAGTCATTTTTAGTCCCATAAATTTAGTCATTTTATTAATTAATTAATTTTAGATGATATTAAACCGTTTTTAAGCTTTCTTTTTTTCTTTTCTTTTTGCTTTTTTACTTTTTACTGGTTCGTTCAAATTAGTTTCATCCTGTGTTTTTTCTTACTCTTTATCCGGTGGTTGCTTGATGCATGACTGATATCAAAAAAATCTATATATAAAATATTAATTTCATTTTTTTTATTATTAAACTTTAATAACTAAAATCAGATATTATTATGATTATTAAAATAAAATGTATGTGGAGGAGAGAGATCTTGAAGTTTTTTAAAGTCTTTAACAAAAACACATACAAACACCGAAAAAAATCAAATTAATTATTACTTTGTTAGTTTTTGCTGCTTTTTTAATCTTAAAAATAAGATTAAAGTGGTTATGAAAAAGAATACAAAACCGAGAGTGAGTGCCAAGATGACAGAAAAAAGAAAGACTGTGCTAAAAAGTGATAAACAAAAATGATTTTCAGAAGATTCTTGAATGTTGTTTAAAGGTAAATTTCCTTCTTTTTGAAGGTTATGATGATCCATATTTTCTTCATTATTATTGAGATTGACTTTGATGTCATTAAACAAAGGAATACTATCAACATTAGCTGTAATTAGTTCACGTTTGGACATAGCCCGTTTTTTTGTTGAAGAATTCTTGTTGCATAATTCCGGAAAATTATAATTTGGTGAAACATCAACCAAACATGAGAAATAAACATCATCTGGGCCAGGAAATTTGAAGGCTGTAAGTTTAAAAAAATAAATGATAGTTTTTGAATCTCTTTCACGTTGCATATTTCCAAGAATTTGAGAGCTCGCTGCACAACTAAAAAAGTTTTTTGGATAAAATAATTTTGTTTTCCAGGAAATTTGGAACGAACCCTGATTTATCGATGAGTTCAATTCTCGTCGTGCCTGGGCCATCAGAAGCATAACATGAATGAACAAATAAATTATATTGTTTTTCATCTGAACTTTTTGTTTTTTTTGCTTTAAAAAAATTGAGCTTTACCTTTAGGAACATCATCACTTTTAATAACCAAAGTAATTTTATCTCCTATTTTTACAGGTTTGTTTACCGTATTTGCCCTAGGTCCATCTCCATCTTGAATTTCTAAATAAATATTTCCCAATGCTTCTTCGGATTTATTTACTTGTTGTGTAGCATAAATTCTCACGGGTTCTGCTGAGGATGACCTATAAAAATTGGAAACAAAATTAATTTTATTCTTAGAAAATTATAAATTTGTATTTTGTTATTTACTGAATGGGTAATTTTTGCAAAAAATTTCTTTCATTTATTTTATTATTCTCAGCAGTCGTCGCCGCAACAGAATTTGTAGTAATTGAATTTGTGTTTTGTGGTGGGTTTTCTGGAATAAGGGGTGATACAACATTTTCAGTGATGTAATATTTTGAAGATGAAGAAGAACTTTGAAGTGGCTGCTGCGATGAGAATGATTGTTGTTGCGTAGTTTTTCTTTCCTCTCCAGTTTTTCCTCCAACATTAGACTCAATGTAAGGTGAATGAGGAGGAACAACAACTGGAACAATGGAATTTGATTGACTATTCCATGATTTTTCATTATTTGGATAATTCTAAAAGTTTTCGTTAATTACAAAAATAAAAAAATTGGTGTAAATTTACTACTACATTTGTTGGAACAATATATTGCTGTTTTTGATATGGAATAGAATTGAAAGATGATGAAGTCATTGGCGGTGGCTGAGGTAAAGGTTGTGGCATAGGTGGCACTGGTATCGACATAAAACCTTGTTGTGGGCTTACAGCATATCCAGATTGACTTTGAGGTTGAGTTTGTGGAGGAAATAATGGGAAAGAGTTATGATAAACCGGGATAGGTTGAATAGGATTTCCTTGAGGCTCTGACATTACCGGTAAATTATTTCCAATTTGTGTCCTTCCTGGATGTCTTCGAATATCATTTGTTATTGCTGGAGCTGCATTATTTGCTCCATTAATCCCCAAAAGTGCTCTAGAATGCACTAATTCACATAAAAATGAATACTGTCGATCCAAAGCAGTTTGAGTAAATTTTTCCATTTGCACGTATACTCTATTTTCAACTGTATCAATAATCTATAAAAAAATAGACAAAACCAATAAAAAGTAAAATGAAAAATAAAACAACTGATAAAAAAAGAACTTACTTCCCGAGTATTTCGAGTAACACGAGTGCCACATCGATGTAATGGAATTGTGAAAAGAACATTTTTCATTTCTTGCGCATTATAATAAATGCATTCATGAACATTTTCATAATTAAGCGAATATATTTTACCGGTAAATGGTTGATCAAATTCTATTGATACTGTAATTCCATTGAGGCCACACATTGCGCTGACACCTGCAAGACCTCTATGTTAATGGGTTAGCTTTTTAATTAATTTAATTACCCAGAATCGTTGGTTGCCTTTGATTAACCCCAATAAAGCCATTTTGATATCCAGACACAAAACCAATAACAATAAAAAACAATAATATCATTTCTTTTTTTATTTAAAAATCATTATAATATAATATCGTTTTCAAACATAAAGAAACAAGGATTTGCCCCAAATAAATATGAAAAATAAGAGCAATTTTACCTTATTTTCTTCCACTTTCCTACAGGCAATATTAATAATAATATGAAATTCTTCTTCTTTACTCTTCTTTTTTTTAAGTTGTCGCCGATTCAGCAATCAAAGCCTCATCGTTGTTGTATAGCGACGACGCTTTTATTTATTATGGCGACCTGGTACAATTGTAACTATCGCCGCTCGCTACCTTTTTTGCTCAATGCATTGTCGTTATTATTGTTGCCGTCGGGTTGTCATGATTTTTTGGCTGCCCCTCATAACCTCAAACTTCAATATCCTCATTTTTCTCCATTTTTACACACTAAACACACTTTTGAGAGAGCTATAATTATTTCCGATGACCTTGAAGCTTTGACTCACTCCCTTAGATTCAATGATGCTTCACCAATGAATTTTTTTATTTTTCCGAAGAAAAATTTTAATTGCTTGTGTCAATGTTCGTAAAAAACAAAAAGGTTTTTTCCTAATTTTTTTGCTTTTATTCAAATCCATTTAAAATTTTTATATTTATTTATTTAAAAAACGATTAAAATTTGTAAAATTGCTATATAACTTTCTCAAAACATGTCAAGGAAAACTTAAAATTTTCAACAAACAAACAAAAAAAAGAACGAATGAAAAATCACTGGTGTATTTTTTTAAAAGGTGGCATCAGCTCTTGTGCCCCCTTTAAAAAACATTACATTTTTATATATTTTTTTCTTCTCTGTCATCCATGAAAGAGGAGACGCGCGATCGAAAACAATAAAACAACATGATCGTGATTTGTAAGGCACATACAATAATAAAAAAATATGTAACAAAAAAAGATGCATCAGCAACAACAAATAAAAAACAAAACAAAATATAAAATTTAGCCCGTAAATGGGAGTTTTAAAAAAATTTGATTGAAGAAAAGAAAAATAATAATCAGAAGAAGAGGGCAATAAAAAACACAAATATTTCTCTTTCATCGGGATAAAGAAAAAATAAATTCCGCTGTCCAAAAAAAAATAAACATAAAACAATTTTTGATTTACAAAAAGAAATTGATTTGAAACAAAAAGGGTTGTTTATGAATCATGAGCAAAAAAAGAGAATATATCATAAGTTGAATGCTGCAAATATAACTTTGAATGATGTCATGCTGTTTGACTTTTTGGATTAAAATCAATCATTTGTATTTGCAACACCAAATAGTAGTAAATCAAAAGAAAAAAATATTAGCAATAAAAGCGAAAGAAATATAAAAAAATTTAAAAAATTCTCAAACTTTTTAAGGTAATAAAAATTTAAAATATTTGGTTAAAAATTAAATCACCAAGCGGTTGAATTCAATTTAATTTAACAAACGATGAGAGAACGGATATACGCAAAGCACCCTTTAACTTTAAAAAAATAAAATTTAGCTGAGCAAAAAAGTAAAGGAAAGTGATTTTCTATTAAAAAAAAGTCATGTAAAAGCAGCAGTGCAATGGAGAAATAATATAGACAAAAGAAGACCTCTATCCATTTCTTTCCCCCAAAAAGATATATCTCAAGAATATAAAAGCAAACTATTAAAAAGTTTTTCTCTTTTAGAAAATACTAATATTTTTTGTTTTAATGTTGTAAATAAGCTCGTCGAGCTGTACGAGCTTTATGCGGTGTAGGAGCATTCATTTGTTCCAAAACCGATGGAGCAATATATGTAAATCCTTCAAAAGGATTAAGGGACATAGGTCCAGGTCCATCACAAGGAGTATCCACTGCAGGCATATCAGTGAATTTTGTATCAAAAAGTCTTGCATCATCATCGCTTTGAATATCGGGCTTGAATGGAGGTTCGAGCTGAAAAAATAATTTGTATATAGCTTTGGATATTGAAGAATTAGATGGCTTACTTCTCTCCGATAAACGCTATCCCAATTCATATATCGAAAGAATGCATGTTCTTTTATATCATCTGCATCTGATGGACCCGAACCCAAACGAGTTTCAACATGGCGTTTAAGCAAGCGTTTAATAAAATCTCGAGCTTCAGCAGATAAATATGCAGGTAAAGATAAACGGCTTTTAAGAATTTTATCTATAGTTTTCTTGCGATTTTCTGCTGTAAATGGTGGACCACCCGTAAGCATATCGAAAGCAAGGGCGCCCAAACTCCACCAATCCACAGCGCGTCCATGGCCAATTCGCATTAAAATTTCTGGAGCCATGTATTCAATTGTTCCTTAAAAAGAACATATTTTAGCAAAGATTAAAAAAATTAATATAGTGTTTTTTCTTACCACAAAATGTGTGTGTTTTTTGATCGCCTTCAATGGATTCTTTGCATAAACCAAAGTCAGTGAGTTTGACGTGGCCTTAAAAAAGTTAAAAAAATTATAAAAAACAAATATTTGAATCTTATATTTATTACCTCGAAAATCCAATAAAATATTTTCTGGTTTCAAATCTCTATAAATAATTCCTTGAGAATGTAAATGTTCTAAAGCCACGACAATTTCGGCAAGATAAAATGTTGCAGCATCTTCCATTAAAATTCCTTCACGTTCTAAATGAACGAAAAGTTCGCCACCCGAAAGATATTCCAAAATTAAATATAATTTTCCGCCCGTTTGAAAAGCATAAAGTAAGTCACAAATAAATGGACTCTAAAATTTTCACATTTAGAACCGAAATCCGTGGCAGGACTCTACCAACCTTAACAGCTTCAAGAATATTTCTTTCTGCTTTTGTATGGGCTGTATCCTTTTGATTACGAATTAATGAAGCTTTTTTAAGAACTTTCATAGCAAAAATTCGATCTTTATCTGCACCAGTTATTTTCCGAACTTGCAAAACTTTTCCATACCCGCCTTTTCCTAAAACCCGAAGTAATTGAAAATCAGCTGGCCCCACTCGAACATTAGGTGGATTAACCATATCCACACCTAATTCTATGGCTTCTACAGCTGGATCAGTTCTACAAAAAAAAAATAAGCCAAGATTATTATGTTTAGGAATTTGCATTTTTTTAAATTAAATTAAAAATTCTTACATAAAAGAAGAGCTTGGTGGAGCTGAATCAATTGTACCATCTGCAATATTATCATATTCATGATCCTCTTCCATCATGTACGTTGATGGATCATCATGATTCATATTTTGATTTGAACTTTCATCAAGTTCAAGATCAAATATGGCAGCCATAATTCTTTTTTGTTGTTGGTATAAATAAAGCCAACGATGGCGCCACTATAAAAATGAGAAATAAGAAAAAAATAAAGTAATCTTTGAGAAACAAAAAAAGTATGGTAAAAAATACGCATGTTTTATTTCAGAAACACCAAACATCCAACCATTAATTTCACGAGGTGTTAAGATAAATAATAAGAAAAGAACAAAAAAAATTAATAATAATCTCGGTAATAAAATTTGAGAACAAGAAAAAAAAGAATTTGTATGTACGCAAGAATTTTAAATATCCAAAAAATTTATAAAAAAATGCAAGCTTTAAAAAATGGAGAATAAACGTATCTCAAAAAATAAAAATTTCACTAATCAAAAAAATAAAATAAGGCGACAAAATATAATGAAAGAATAAAAAAGTGAAACAAAGAACATCAGCGAGCAGCAGCCGGCAACAAAATAAATGAAATAATGATGACGAGAGAAAGAGAAAAGAAAAGTGGGGAGAAGACATAGACCAATGTTCGGGTATTGATTGATTATGAACGATTTATTTTTTTAAATGTCATTCAAAAAACGTTGTCTTTGCGCGTAAAATAAAAAATTGATAGACTTTTTTTTAAGGAAAAAAATTGAGATGATAAGCAACAATATAAAAAAAAGATTAAAGAGACTTCAGAAAAATAATATAAGCGAGAAAAAAAGTGATCGAAAGACGTCGATGATGGCTGTTGGTGGTAGTTAAAAGCAGCATAGACAAAACAAGGGGAGTTCGTCGTCTTGTTAACAAAAATAAAAAAAGAATTTCTTTTTTCCTAACTTTGTCTTCGTCGTCGTCGTCAGTGTATTCCAACGCATATAAAAAAAGTGTGCAGCGGTTGTTGGATGCATTTCGTTATATTTTTTTTCTTGTTGGCGGCGGCAATGTTATTTATATTGGACACACTAGCTCGCATTTATGTTTTTTTCTTTCGTCTACCATTGCGTTAATACAATGAACGAGCACCGGCCAAGATAAAAAATGAAATAAAATTTGAGCAGACGACAAACGCGTCAGGCGGGAAAAAAGAAAAAAGAAAGACTACTCTTTTTTTTTAAAAACCAAACAAAAAATGAAAGACAAAAAAACAAAGTGCGCAAGTGTAATATTAGTATGTTTGTGCAATGGCGAGAAAGATTGATTCAAAGTTATTTAGTTGTGGTTTGCTAGTAGCGGCTCTAGTCCAGCAACAGCATTTTTTTTCTGTCAGTCCGGTTCAAGGCCAAAGAGTGGTCTTTTAGTTTAGATTAAAAAAAGTTTTCATAAATGATTAACCACCATAAAAACCAAAACTTCGAACAAGCAGCGTTAAAAAAAATTTTACGATTGAAAGTTAGTTTTTCATTCCATTCTTTTTTTTTGCTTTACAAAAAAGCAAACACATAAAGTTATCGGTCAGACACTGGCCCATCGTCGTCGGCCAGCCAAATATTTGCCAGACATCCATCCCGGAACGAAGATGAAACCAAAAACGTCTAGCTGCATTTTTATTGATGCAAAAAAAGAAAAATGAAATGCAAATAAAAAATTGGTGTAAAATATAAATAAAAATAATTGCGTTAGAATGGCTCAAGAAGAAAAAGAAGAAGTCTGTGATTAGCGGTCGAAGAATAAAATAGAAAAAAGTAAGTACATATATGTTATTTTATTATTGCTAGTTGTTTTTTTTCTTTCACCAAAAGATAAAAAAATTAGAAAAAAATGTTTAAAAAAAAGGTGAAAGAGCAAAAGTCGAAGATTATAAAATAAAAACAGCCATTAGAATTTTTTTAGCAACATGAATAAAAAATTTTTAACATAAATTTTAAATGGCAAAGATCAAAGTTCATTGTAGTCTCACATTTGCGCAAAATTAGCTCAGTCTTTTTTACAGTAAAAATCAAAGAATGAAAATATGATTTTTTTAAAAATCAAATTTGGTTAAATAAAAGCCAAAAAGCAATCGTTCATTAAAAATTTGTGCTCTAAAAATCAATCAATTTTTTGCAGCAGCGGCTAGCCTAGATGACACCAGTTATTAGAAACAAATAAACTAAGCTTTGATTCATAAGATAGGAGGTGTTTCTCATTGGTACATGCATATACAAAAACAACCTTTAAAAAAATTTCACAAACCTACATACATAGAAACAAAACAACGGAGAATAGTCTCTTTTTTTATTTAAGCAAACAGGTGAAAAAAAGATGTTCCAAAAAGAAATCATAGTCGCTAGCTTTTTATTTTATTTTTTGTTGAGCGAATAAATAAAATAAAAGCGAGTTTGGATGAAAAACATCACGCGTGTTTTTGTTTAGAATTTTTAAAAATTGTTGGATGGCTAAAATAAAAATTGATCTCAAGCTTTTTTTCGAAGATAAAAACGATATTTCAATGTTTTTTTCATTGGTTTTTTTTGAAGTTTCGAAAAAAATCAAAGTATAAATATTGTTTATCTATTTTTATTTTCCTTGTTTTGATCGAAATCTTTTTATTATTTTAAAGCTTCATTTTCAAACTTTTCTGAAATAAAGATATCACAAAAACTTGTAACATCTTTGTTACTTTTATGGCTAATAAATGTATGAATATAAAAAACAGACACGGATACAAAAATAATAGTTAAGTTTTATAGCGCATAGATAGAAACTTTGAGGAAACCATACATACATATATATGTATTGAATGGTTGACCTGATATCATTTTTTCACTTTTCTTTTTTTTGCCTTGCCACTTCCGAGATAACACATACAACTACCACCACCGCCAAGCAAAATGATCACATAATTATTAGAATGAGCACAGTGGGAAATGGGACAACAACAAGCTTCGTGGTTGTCGTTGTCTATTTTACTCTCGTCTCTTTTCGCTCTCTTTTAACGTGCTTTTTTCTTTCATTTTTTTTTATTTCCGTGTGGTTATATTATTTACTTTTGTAGAAACTCATTCATTCCCTTATTTGTTTTGATTTTTCTTTAAAAAAATAATAATGACACAACGACAAAATAATAACAATAATAGTAATAATCGCGGTGGAAGGATAATAGTCCCACGTGATATTCCATCTGTACATGATCCTTTATTATATGATGATAATCCAATGTCTAAAGATCGACAGAAATTTCTTATTATCTGTATTTTTGACTTTGCTCTTTCCACTTTACTTTGGTTACTTAGCACTGTAAGTTTTTTTATATATAAATTTTTCCTTAATAATTTGAATATTTTTTTTAAGGTTACGAAAGGCGATGATTGGCCAAAAATATTTTTACATGAAATTAATTTATTTGAACCCCATTTTCTTCAAACATCATTATTTGATATTGTTATAGTTGTATTTTTGCGAATGATAGTCCTACTTATATGTTATGCCGGACTTCGAATTGATCATTGGCTTCCCGTAGCAATAACTACAACCATAACTACAATATATATAATTATTAAAATTTTATTCTTCTTTAATAAGGATAATGGCGCATTGCCACAATATTTAATGATTCTTTCTTCATTTATTATTGCATGGATTGAACTTTGGTTATTGCCTTTTCGAGTTTTAGCTCATGAAAGAAGGGTTGATATTGTCTCAATTGAGTCACCACCTACTGAAGCTACAGTTGTTAGATCTCTTCATGGTCACGAAGAAGATTTTAGATCTGCATTAGAATACTCTTCAGGTAATTTACTTGTCTTAAATTCTTTACATTTTTTAAAATCCAATATTTTAGCTTCTGAAGAAGATGAAGGCCGAAGCTTCCACAGCCGAATAAGATCTTCCACACCTCTTTCAAAACAATATATTAAGCTTTCCTCCGATATGCGAAATGAATGTTTTAAAACTGCTGAAATAACTGATAAGAAAGCCAGAGAAATTATTAACGAAGTATCAACTTGGAAGCAATTAAACATGAATCCTGAAGTTCGATATTGCGACAAATTAAATAGTTTTTATATTAAAAAAGAATACAAATGTTTAACAAAAAGTTTATTTAATGCCAAATGGAAGGATAACATTGCTTGGAATACTCAAGCCCAAAGCTCTCAAGTTTTAAGTTTATTGGATAGTCAAACCGAACTTGCAAGGGCTGTTAGTCAACCTGCTATGAATGGATATATCGCTTCAAGGTAAGAATAAATCGAACAGAGTCGCTTGCTAAATAATGGCTTTTAGGGATTTTATTGATGTTAAAAAAGTAAATTATGATAAAGAAACTGAAAGTTATTTTTGTACATATTCCTCGGTTGGTCCAGCAGTTAGTCAAAAAGTGCCTTTAGTTGATGGCCTTGTCAGGTTTGTAGCTTTCTTACTTTTTTACTCATTCTTAATAATTACATTTGCAGAGGCATTAATGGTATAAACATTGTTCGCATCAGTCCCACAGACACAGGTGCATTACTGGAATATGTCCTCAACACCGATGTCAAAGTTAGAGTTCCTCGAATGGCCATGAGAGGCGCCCAAAAATCCTTCCTTATCAATTATGTTGATGCCTTAGAAAAGCATATCGCTCAAAATCCTTCAAAATATCCTTAATTAAAAAGCTAATCTCTGCAAAATGTATTACGAGTTTCTATACTTTCATTTTCCAATTTGCCTATCACGTTCTTTGACAGCTCTATTTATTTTTACAATCTTTCAAGAAAAAGAATTTGCATTTACATATGCGTGCAACGACAATACTATTTACTTCCTTAATTATTATTTACATAAAAATCAGGCGATCTCAATATTGATTGAATAAACTAACTTTTTAAAATATGAATCTTTGCATTTATTTTCTTCTTTTTCTTTAAACTTTTTTAAAGTACAAGTTTTGCTGCTAAATAAACGGTTTTAAACTACTTATTTTTTATTGGATTTACTTCTTCTAGTTTTTGAACTAACTAGAAATGAAACGAAACAAATTTGTTACTGAAAGGGTGAGAGGAAAAAAAGGTGGATTATCATCAATCATTTATTTGTCCACAGCAAAAAAAAATTAGTATGGAGGTGGAAGGAATGCATATTATTTTTACACAAATTTTTAAATTCTTTTTTCACTTATTATATGTTTATATTATTGACGACTAATAAGTAGTTGAAGCAAGCAGCTGGCCTAACAAAAATCCACGTTAAATTGCTATACACGAACATTACTCGATTCTTAAAGCGAAAACCACACTATGTAATAACTTCAAAGGGAGCGAGAGATCAAGCTCATTTTTTTTTCATCGTTCTCTGCTTCAAAATCCACCCACAAAAATTTTTATATACTGGTTTGGGTTTATTTGTTGATGGAATAATAATATATTTTATCGATGGGAATAATGATTTAAGTAGAAGTAATCAATATTAAACAACTTTATTATATCAGTTATTATGGCTCGAGTTGGAAATCAAACAGTTATAAATATTCTTATTGGTATTGTTATTGGTTTTTGTATTGCAGTATTTTTTGAGCCATTACGTTATGCGGATAAATCAGCTCCATTGAGATATTTGCGAACATTTGATTTGGTTGAAAAAGATCAAAAACACGAGCATCATGATGCTCATAGTGACTCAGATGTAAATGATGAAAATGCTCCAAAAGAAGCATTTCATTTTCATGCAAATGGAACAAATGAACGTAAGTTTATTTTTTAAAATAAAAAACTTGAAAATAAAAGGATGAACAAATTTAGATAACGACGAATTGGCTCAAGAAATAGCTCAACGAGTTCGAGTATTTTGTTGGATTTTAACGGGTAAACAAAATCATGAAAAGCGAGCCATTCATGTTAAAGCAACTTGGAGTCGTCGATGCAATAAATTCCTTTTCATGTCATCTGAAAATGATGATTCTCTTCCTGCTATTAATTTAAATGTTTCTGAAGGGCGTGATCATCTTTGGGCAAAAACAAAGGCGGCTTTTACATATATTCACACACATTATTTGGTAATAAAATGATGGGAAAATAATTTCAAATATAAAACTTTATTGTTTTTTTTAGAACGAATATGATTGGTTCCTAAAAGCTGACGATGATACATATGTAGTGTTAGAAAATTTGCGGTTTATGCTTATGCCTCATAATCCCGCTGAGCCAGTGTTCTTTGGATGTAAATTTAAGCCTTTTACTAAACAAGGGTATATGAGCGGCGGCGCTGGTTATGTTTTGAGCCGAGCTGCATTGGATGCTTTTGTTACCAAAGGTTTGCCCGATCCAAAGAAATGTTCAGCTGGAGAAGGTGGAGCGGAAGATGCAGAAATGGGAAAATGTTTGGAACGAATTGGAGTTAAAGCTGGCGATTCCAGAGATTCTGAAGGTCATCATAGATTTTTACCCTTTGTTCCTGAACACCATTTAATTCCTGGACATGTTGATCCAAGCTTTTGGTTTTGGCAATATATTTATTATCCCATCGATCAAGTAAGTTAATTTATGGTAGTAGCTAAATTTATACAAAGAAAAACTTGGGTTATAGGGTCCTGGATGTTGCTCTGATTATGCAATATCATTCCATTATGTAAATGCAAATTTAATGTATGTTCTTGAATATCTTATTTATCATTTGCGTCCATTTGGCACTGGTAATAGTTTGGATGTAATTCGACAATATAAAAATAATTCCACGGATATGTTAAAAGCTGCATACGCGATGTCAATCTCAAATATGGGTGCTGATGATGCTTTCAAAAAAACTTTAGATAATATTAATTCGATTATGAATAACAAAACCGATAATTCCTTATCGGATGCTGCAGTTATAGCTCCTCCTGTCGTAGCTTCCTCTCAAGCTACTCCTAGTAAGAAATAGGATGTAGTTTCTATAGAGGGAGGGTCGCATAAAATATACATTCCAAAAATCAACATCAACAAATCAGTTTATAAATCAACCAAAAAATCGAGTTATCAAAAAATTACAAATTCTTTCTTTCTTCCTTCGTTTTTTACTTTTTTCAGTTAAAAATTATTCTTTAGTTCTAGTCTCTTTTTTAATATAAACAATTGTTTATCTCACTTTAATTTAAGAATATCCTTCTTTCAAATATCTAAAATTTATATCGCTGCAAATTTTTTTTCCAATATTGTCAAAAATTATTGTCTTTTGATTATTTTGTAAACACGGGTTTAAAACATACTTACACACACAACCCTTAGCAATTTTATATTGTTTAATTTTTTTGTGCCACTAAAAAGGTACGGCTTAGTTTTTTCATTCCATAATTTTAATTAATTAATAATAATAATTTAAAGCGGTAACATTAATATTAGTAAGTGCAACCCCATTCAATTATTTATTTTAATATTGTGCCTTAATAAGTTTTTAAAAAAATATGGCAAATAATACTAATAATCATATTTTAAAATTATGTTTTTTTCTTTGTTTAAAAATGATTCGTTAATTTTAATAAATGTGCAATTTTATAAGAAAATAAAAATATATTGAAACTTTACTGGAAAAAATCAAAGAAATAAAAATCAGAATATCAATCCAATATGTTTTGTAACTTTTACCGAAGAGACAGTAAATATAGTATGTATATCAAAAATAAACTTTAGTTTCAATTTCGGAGTTTTGTTTTTCCCATTATAATTCTATTTTAGTTTTTTCTTTATTTGCCATTAAGATTTATTGTTTTGTTTAATATTTCTTTTTTTTTTATTATTGAAATGTGTAAAAAATTTCAAAACTCAAGCGCCTGCCATTTGTGCAACTTGGTGTCAGTAATCTTGAGGGTAATCGGTGATAAGCGTAATCAGCTTTTCTTTTCCATGGCTACCGTTGAAAGGATTGTAAAACTCTTTTTTTGAGAAGCAAAATCACAACTAACTCAACCTAACTTTTATTTATTTATTTTATTTATTTTTATTTATTATCTTTTATCTGTCTCGAAGGACGAAAGATTCTAACAAACGACACCACGAATCAGACAAAGCAATGACATTGAGACGTTGAAAATTTTTTTCTTGAGTATGTTTCATAATGTCATCAATCCAGCGAGTTGGAGGACGTCCAAGAGGTCTCTTGCCAGCAGGTTTCCATTCAGTCAGTAAACGATTCCATCGATTGTCAGGAAGCAGCAGGAGTTTACGAAGATAATTCCATTTTCTTTTTCTTGCTTGATGAACGAAATCTTTGAGACCAGTTCTTTCACGAAGCCATTCACGAGGATGTTGATCGATTAATTTCACGTTTAGCATTCTTCTTTCCATTCTTCGTTGAGCTACAGCAAGACGATCTTCTTCAGATTTGGTCAAAGCCCAGGTTTCACATCCATACAATATGGCAGGAAGCACACATTGATGAAGATATTTTCTTTTCAAGTTCATTGGGACTCTTCTTGACATCAGCAAATTCTTCGCTTTGTAGAAAGAGCTCCATCCGGCAGATATTCTTCGAGAGATTTCTTTGTTGAATCGTTTTGGTTTTGAAGGCCAATAGATCAGTTGACCGAGATATATAAATTCATTTACCAATTCAACTTGTAGATCATCAAGAAGTAAAGTTCCATCAGGAGTATTCGCATTAGTCATCCACTTTGTTTTATCGACGTTGATTTCGAGTCCAACAGTAGCAGAAGTTCCAGCGACTTGGTTTAGCAAACATTGGAGACCTTCCAATGAATGAGAGCATAGCATGATGTCATCAGCAAAAGTGAGATATCCTAGTTTTTTTCCATTGATGTTGATTCCAGCATTCCAGTTGACAAGATCAAGAGCAGTTTGAAGGGTAAGAGCAAAGAGGATAGGCGAGAGCGTATCTCCTTGTCTTACACCTTTTTGGACATTGATGTTGATAGATGAAGAGCCAAATGATCACTACCAGAGAATCTATTAAGCACTGTTACATCTTGAACGATTGATTTCTTTTTAGTGAGAATGTAGTCGATTTCTTTTGTTGTTTTTCCATTTGGTGAATGCCAGGTCCATCTTCGGTTTCGTCCTTTTTTGAAGTATGTGTTCATAAGGTACAGCTCATTTGATTCACAGAAGTTGTATAAGAGTTGACCATGTTCATTTCGAGAGTCAAAAGAGAACTTACCGATATAGTTTTCACCAGCTTCACCAAGACCAGTCGACGCATTAAAATCACCAAGAATCAATTCATAAGTTACACGACCAGAAAGAGCATCTTCAAGTTGAGAAAGGAACATTTCATATTCTTCTTCGCCGCGTCCACTTTGAGGAGCATAGACTTGGGTAACCCGGAATGTCTTACCTCCACGAAGTTTGAAAAGGATTTGGATCAGTCGATCAGAAATGTATTTAACACCAATTATTTTCTTGTTAAGTTCAGGACAAATCAAAACAGCAACACCAGAATAGCCAAAAACAGACTTACCACTATTGTACATGAAGTATCCAGATGAGAGTTGTTCACATGTTTGACCAATTTTCCATGTTTCAGCAAGACCAAGAATATCAAATTTCTTCAATTTTGAAAGTTCATTTTGAAACGATTGGAATCGATCAGCGGTTGAGATGGATCTGCAGTTGTATGTCATTGCAATCAGTCTTCTTGTTAGTGGTGTCATTTGTTAGTTAGGTTTAGCTAATTGATAGTTTTTTTTAATTTTTTTCGTCATTAAAATCCTTTTTTAAGGTTGAAGCTTTTTTTTCATTGCGATACCTTATTTTTTTTAAACCTACTGCTTTTTTGTGGTCATTCATTCCTCCACTGTCGCCACCTCTCTTTCTTTCTTTGTCTTTAAATCTTTTACGTTTCTTTCTTTACTCTTCCCGCATAAGAGATCACTCGATTTTTTGTCGATCGTTCGTTCATTCAATTTTCATCCAATATCATCTAATACCTTTGTAAAAAAAAGGGGAAGAAAAAGAAATAAAAGTTGCGGTTCAAAAAATAAAGGGGCAATAAACGGGCGGTGGCTCATTCTAACATTTTTTGACAAAACTAAAAAAAATATATTCGTTGACAAATATTTTCGAAAGCAGCAGCAGCTGGAGCCAACAGCGCGAAAATTTTGTGCGCATTCTTTTTTATTTTTTCTAAATAAAAAGTGTTCGTTCGTCTGTCTGCCGGTGGGGTTATAGAAGAGGTGTCTCACCAAAGATGACGGACATGGGTGGCTATCGTTGTAGTTGGGTTTTCGTTATATTTTTTTGCGACAGCCATCCATCGAGCATCGGGGATAGATGTTGGCTTTTTTTTTTCTTTGCGGTTCGTTCGATTGATGTGAATGTTGATGACCGAACTGAACTAACTGAAACAAACACATCGAACGACCTTACTTTTTATTTAAAACGAAGGATGACATTGGAAAAAAAGTGTTTGTACTTCTTTTTTTCAATCAGTGATTAGAGAGATGGAAATCGTATTGGGGTTTTCCGCTATTTTTATATTTGATATGTAAAGATCGGTTTTTTTTCCCGGTGGACAAACTTCAAAATCAAACAGTGTTGATTTTTTTTGCGCAAAATTCAATATTGTTGTCGTCGACGCTTCCGTTTATTTTTGTTGCTCGCATAGGCTTAACGTGGACTTACATACATAAATAAATAATTTTTTTACTTAGAAAAGGTTTACTTTTTTTCTAAGATGTTCCTCTCTTTTTTCTGTCATCATTGGTTTTAAAAATTAAAATAATGCCTTTTTACTTACTTTCTTTTCTTTTTGTTTTTCAAATTTGCAGCCTATTATTTTAACTCGGATGTTAGCAGCTATCGATGAACATTAGTCTCAAATTACCAGTTATTATTTTCTTTTTTCTTTTCTTCATCGATTTTATTTTATACATTTTTTTAATAGGCTTATTTTCTTTTTTGAAAAAAATAATTCTCGATCATCACAAGCTCTACTCTTTAATGTCGCGACTCTATGTATTTTTTCCAATCATTTTTTTATATTTTTTATTTTCGTATCATTGTTTGTTCTAACAAAAAAAAATTTAATTTTTTTTATGTTTGCATTTTTTCTTTTTCATAACAACTTTTTTTTAGTTTCATGTTTTTTATCCTACCAATTTTTTTCTCAACCATCAAAGATGTTTTTCCTTTCCTCTTTGACATAGCGACAACCAAAAAAAGAAAAAAAACCTGCTAAAAAACGAAAATAAAAATTCTTGTGTCAAAGAAAAAAATTTATAAGCGAAATTTTTCTTAATCGATTACTTTTTTTCCTTGCATTTTTAAACGGCCCTTAAAAAACAAATCTTGCGTAAATATCTCCGACGAAATAAAAAAAAATAGCATAGAAAAATTGTAGCAGCTTTGACCTTGTTCAAGCACCAAAGAAAAAAAAATTTGAATTACACATCGAGGCTTGAGCAAGCAATAACACTTGTAAAATAATAAATCGATTTGTTTCCATATTTTTCTGAGCACAATGAGAAAAAAAGATTTTTAAATTTTCCTCTTCTATGTTTTAATGGTTTTTAAAAGCTATAATTTCTTGAAAAATAAATATGAAAAAGTTTTTTGCTTTCTATTTTTAAGGAATGCCGCGTTGTCGCTTCACAATAGCATTTAAAATCAATGGTTCGTCTAGTTCAGAAGAAAAACGTTGGAAGGAACCATGCATGTCCCCGTGGGCGTCTCCAATGTCAATGATGTCTCTCTCTGTTTCTTGCACAAAAAAAACTTAAGAAAACTAAAAAAAATTAAAAAGCACAGCCGCAGAAACAAGGAAGGCTCTTAAGCGGGACACGTTATTGCTGCTCTTTTGCTGCAGAAACTTTTTTTAACGTAAATCAATATTGTACAGTTTTTTTGATCTTTTTTTTTCAAGTGTACATACTTACATTTAACGACTAACTCTTTTAGTTTGTCATTTTACATTAGTCATTTACTAATTTCTTTGATTTAAAATCTTTTTTCTTTAAAAAATTTCGAAATTTCAATCAACTTTTTTATTGTTTCAAAAATGCAAGCAAACATGAGACAGTTGTGTTTTTTATTTTATTTTTTCTTACTCAGCCAGTTTCCGCGCAAATGAAAGCTGCTTGTTCCTTCAAAAAAAAATATCCATTCCGATCGTTTACTATTTTTTTGTTTTGACTCGTTTAGTTTTTTTTTCTTCTCCGAAATATTCCGATTCCGATGGAAAAGATTTTTTCTCTCTTTTTTATTGAGCAGCCAATGTCGGGGTCAAGATTGAATATCTTATTTGCGTGATTATCGCGTTCATTATATTTTGACTAATCTTTTCATTAAGTGCTTCCAATTATCGTGACATAAATTATTTATTGTAAAGAGAGTAGCTAACTTATCGTCTTTAAATTTTTTTAGATTTGGTGCTAAAAAATCATAAACATTTGAATTTTTGGGGTTGTTGCAAAACCGCAATGTAAAATTGTTTTTTTATTAATAAAGAAAAGAGAATTGTAAAAGAAAAAATATTATTATTTGCCGAATATTATTTTTATAATATAATTGAATTAATTAATAAAATTATTCAAACATGGCAGAATCAGCTGACGTCCTTCGTCGACAAATTGAAGAGTTGCGGCGTGATCTCGAGCAAGCAGAATCAGATAATCGTAAAGCGGCAGAACTTGGAATAGCTATTTATAATGAAAAGAATGAACTTGAATTGCGATGTGAGGAATTACAAAAAGCCTTGGAAAATATGAGGCAGGAAAAAGACACAACCGAAAAGGTAAACCCTTAAATTTACAGTTTCAAAACGAAAAATAAACATAAAAATTTTTTAGGCATTGGATCATTTTAAAGCCCAACACAAAGCTGCTGCACATAATGAAATATATCATGAAGAACAATTATTAACTGAAACAGCTCAACGAGAAGAAGAATATCAAGCTAAAATAAATTCATTAGACGCAGAACTTAAAACATTGCAACCCGAATTGAGTCGGTGTAAAACCGAGCTTGAAAGGTTGATCACCGAAGATGCCCAAAATAAAAAACACATTGAAGAGCTCGAAACTCAGCGAAGGCAATTGAGAGAAGAAATCAAAGATCTTCGACAACGAGAACAAAGTTTACAAAGTGATAACAATGATCTGGAACAAGAAAATGTGGAATTGGAAAAGCAAGTTTCCACCCTCAAACGAGCCCAAGTTGAATATGAGACAATGAAATTAGAAATTAAGCGACTCAATGAACACAACCAAGAATTGGTTAAAGATCGAAAAGATGAGGAAGAGCTTCGAGAAATATCTCAACGTTATATCGATGAAATGTCAGAAAAATATAAAATGGAACGTGAAAGTCGATTGGCATTAAAAAGAGAATTGGAACATCTCAAAAATGAAGGACAAATTAATAGTTTGAATAGTTTATTAATGGGTATGAATAACGCAAATAATGATGATGAAGGAGCTTCAGAAAATCTTAGACAAGTAAAATAAAAATAAATTTTTTTTAGCAAAAAATTACATTTAAAAAATTTTCTAGATGGAAAGTTCCTTCATCACTGATGGAACCATTGATTCACATTTTAGCACCGGTGCCCCCTCTGCTGGAGGCTCAGATCTTTTTTCTGAAATTCATGGAGGTTTAAATGATAAAGTATCAAGCCTTGAACAAGAAAGGGATGAGCTTGAAAAGAAAAATGCAGAAATTAAAAAAACTTTTGTTCAAATGGTTTTACCTTTGTTTCATCAATTGGGAATTGATGGAGTTAATGGTAAGCAAAAATATTTCTAAAAATAAACGACGAAATAATTATTTTTTTCTATTTTAGAAAATATGGAAATAAATGAATTAAAAAACTATCAGGAACTTGCCCTTTCTCGCGTTAAAGAACAACTTGCATCAGGCAAACCGGATAAAATAACGGAAAAACGATTGGAACAACAAAAGGATGACCTTCGCCAAGCTATTTTATTTGCAGGTGCTAAAGATGCTAAATTAGCTGCACTTCGAGATCAAATGTTACTTCTTGGTGGATTATTGAGTCAATCATACACCGAAATTGTTGGAAATGGTCCTCAAGCTGACCAAGTAACTCAAATCATGCAAAATTTAAGAAAAATTGCTGAAGAAAATGGTAGTCGAGGTTCACCAGGAATTGATGATTACTCAAAGGCTGAAAACGGGAGAGATACTCGTTCACCCAGATTGCTTGCTATTGACCCAGTAAATCATCCAATTTTGGCACCCAGCCTTTTGGAAGAACTTTTACCTAAATTAAAAACCATTGAAAAAGCTGAAGAACTCTTCAGTGAAATTGATTTACGGGAAAAATTAGTTGAAAGCGAAGATAGCGAAAAATTATTATCTAATCTTAATGAACTTGTTAATATTGTTCGAAATGCTGTGGATTCTTCGATTCAACAACGAATGGAAAATGTCGATGTTGATACTGCAGAATTAATTATTCAAAATAGCAAATTAAAGGATTTATTGCGAGTTAAACGCGATCAAGTTAGATCATTGAGATCTGTTTTAAGTAATAATAAAACTTCAACTGAAACTACAATTAATTCAATGCGCGAAAAATATGAATCTGAAAAAAGAATGAAAGAACAATCCAATGAAAATGTTCGCCGAGAACTTAAACAACTTAAAGAAGATGCAGCCACGTTTGCTTCTCATCGAGCTATGTATACAGCGAGATGTGAAGAACTTCAAGGACAAGTAAGCTAAATAAAAAACATTCATGCTCGGATTCAAAGTTTCATATTTTTTAGGTTGAAAGCTTGCTTGAAAGTGTTAAAACTGCGGAGGAAGAAAAGAAAACTCTTAATTCTCTTCTTCGAATGGCAATTCAACAAAAATTAGCCGCCAATCAAAGATGCGAAGATATGGAAGTTGATCGTGAACGTCAAACTTATAATAAACGTTCAATAAAATCCCACCAACCTCAAGCTCGAAATGATCAAGTTAAAGCTGTTCGATATCCTGGTAATAATCAAACTCAGCCATCCTCCGCAACGCGAAATAACAATTCCAAATAATAAAAATTAAATGCTCAAAGAATTATTTTGTTGCAAGAACACACGGGTATTGCCCATATTGAGCCTTTTTCTAAAATTAAATATTCAATAAAAAACTTATTGGAATTGAGTAAAAAAAAATATAAGTCAGAAATTTTTTATTTTATTGTTTGACATTTTTGTTGCGTGCTTCACTTTGTTGTAAAAATAAAAAACGTGCCTTTTGTGTTTTTTAAATTTAAATAAATTTATTAATTTCTATATTAAAGATTTAGTTACATAAAAATTTTGAGAAAAATGGAAATTTTTTATTTTCAGTTTATTTTTTGGTTATGCAAATTTCCATAATTGCAATTAAAACTCATTTTTTTTAACATCATTGCCGCAAATATTTCTTAGTTCTTTCATTTCGTTGAAAATTTTGTGGAACGATGCTGTGCGCTGACGAATTTCAAGCTGATTTTGTAACTGTTGGGAAATATCTTACAACGTAAGTTTGTTTTTGTAGTACAAATATTTTTGCTTATTACTATTATTTTTTAGAAAGAAATGCAAGTACATTCTTACCGAAGAATTAGGAAGAGGTGGCTATGGTATGGTTTTTCGTCAGTGAATTTTGGTTAACATTGACGATTATTTTTTAGGTTGTGTATTCAAGGTACGTCCTGATCCATTTGATGGTAGTGAATATGCTATGAAGCTTGAAAAGAAGCGTGAAAGTCGACCTCAAGCCAAACTTGCAATGGAACAACATATCATGAGATTGATTCGTAAAAAGCCTGCCAAACAACGAAGCCATTTTATTGATGTTCTTGATCGTGGAAAGAAAAGAGATTTCTTCTTTTTGGTTATGAATCTAGTGGGTGAATCAATAGCTGATCTCAAACGAGCTCGAACACTTTGTTTTTTCACTGTATCAACAACTTATTCAGCTGGTATTCAATGTTTGGAAGGTATTCGACAACTTCACTCTGTTGGTTATATTCATAGGTAATAATCACTTTTAATGCTTGTTATTCACGTTAATTATCTGATTTTTTTCAGAGACATCAAGCCTGAAAATTATGCAATTGGAAGAGGCGAAAGTATTCGAACCATCTACATCCTCGACTTTGGAATCGCTCGCAATATTCTAAACACTCAAAATGAACTCAAGGCGCCACGATCAAATGTCTTATTCAAGGGCACTTCAAAATATGCTTCATTAGCCTGCCACAAAGGACAAGAACAGGGTACATTTCTTTATAACTTCAGTTACCTTCATAATATTAATTTTTTAGGAAAAAAGGATGATTGTGAATCATGGATGTACATGCTTGCTGATATGTCAAATCCATTCGATGTGCCATGGAATCGTGAAAAAAATCGTTATAAAATTGCGGCAATAAAAGAAAATTCTCGAACTGTTGAGGGAAGTGAAAGAACATTTCATGGTCTTAATGTTGAACTTATGAAAGGAATGTTAGACTACTTGGATTCACTAGAATATGCAGATGAAATTGATTACTCATTTTTGTATGAAACAATAAAGATGGCAGCAAGAAATAGCAAAATTAATCTTAATGCTCCATATGATTGGGAAGAATCAAAAACAACAAGTCATACTTAAACAACAAATGATAATAATAAAGGAAAGCTTCAAAAACTCAAATGATCTCTGTTCTTCGTCCACCGCCACAATGATCTCTTTTGAATGAATGAATGAATATATTCTTTGTCTCCTAATAATCTTCTTTCTTGAATATGTATTTTTTAGCGTTTAATTCAGTAATAAAAAAGTTTATGTAAACAAAAGCTTGTGTAATTTGTTGTGAAGGCTCAGTTATTATCCACATCGTTTTAGAAAGAGGATGAACGAAAACAGCGTCTTGAAAGAAGTATTGGTTTTTCTTTAGTTAATTGAAATAGCTTTTGATTACAAAAAAAGAGTTTTTCAAAATTACAATCTATCATGCATTTTTTGCTTCTCAAAAAAAACTTTAGAATAAGTTGCTTTGCGGTCATCTCTTTAGCTCGAAGAAATTAACCATTTTTGCACTTTCATCAAGGTTTAACACTTGCGTGTTGATTAATGATATTTTTGCAAACAAACACATTTTAAAAACGCATTGAAACTTTATTTCTTCTTCTAATCAACATTGCATAAACTCCACTTTTGAACTTTTTTCTCAACGTTTCTTTTTTTTTTTTTTGATTATAAAATCCTAAAAACAAAGTAAGAGTGAGCAATAAAAGCAGCGATTAGGTTTAACTAAATTTATTATTTAGTAAAAGACGTAAAGATTTGTTATGTCGGTTAAAGAAACTTAAACAATAGTTTAAAAATTTCATTGGATTACTGAATTTTTTAGGGCTTTAAAAATTTTAAAAGAGTTGTTGTTGTTTGTATTTAATGCTGCTTTTTCCTATTTTGCTTTACCTTTTATAAATATAAAGGTCAGAAAAAGCGCCAAAAATTGATTTTTTGTTTTGTTTTTTCATCTTCCTTTTTATGCTTTTATGAATCATTTTTTTTTCATTCGTGCAATGGAATAAAATGTGTAAAGTAAAAGACAAGAAGAGAAACCAAATCGTTATCTATCTTGGTTAAATTTTATTCTTCTTAATATTTTCATTATATTCATAGTTATCTCAAATAATTTATTACTTAAAAATGTCTTCAACTGATTGTAATATTTTACAATTACATTTTGAAAAAGGTGATTATGCTGTTGCTCTTTTAAATAATGATTATAGCGATTTAAAAATTTAAAAATGTTATTTGCCTGATGCTATTTTCAATGTTTTTTGTTCGTTGTTTTATGAATCATCAGGAAAACGACACATAATTGTTTTTTCTCCACTTTTTAGTGTAACTTTTCTTCTTTAGTACCGAGAAAATTTTATTTAACACAACGATATTTCTTGTTTTTCTGTTTTTTTTATAAATAAAAAGTATATTATTTTTTAAAAAGTCGGGTTTATTGTCATTTTTTGCCGATTGATTTGTTTTAAAATGTTTTCAACTGGTTGTAATAATATTCTACAATTATATTTTCAAGAAGAACATACTTTAGCTATTTTTAATAATGATTACAATGATAAAAGAGTTTTGAACGAAGTCAATGTGGAAAAAGCACTCCCTTTAGCACTGAATGAATTTGCTGAAATCAAATTCAAAGCAGTAGTATTTATTCTTGATAATCATACTTTGGAAACTCAAGCTTTTCGTCTTAAATGTCAAAAGCTTTGTCACAATTATGGATATTTTTGTTATTTTGCTTCACTGTTTGAGCTTTCCTTTAATTCTATTTTTTCAAAATACAAAGTTATGGTAGACCAAGGCCAAAAAGTCGTTTATTCCGTTATTTTACATGATAGAGCCTTATTTCATATTCTTAAGCGCGGTGAAAATTCTTATCAGTTTTATAAATCAAGAAAATGTGAAGATTCTTTAAACAATCTTAAAAAAATTGTGGATATCATTAAATCAGAAACGAAAGATGGTGATGTTAGAAAAATTGTTTATTTTACGCATGATACCCGTGTTTTTGAAAATCGGGAAGATAAAGAAAACTTTGCAATTATGGTAAATGAAGCACTTTCAAGTTTCAATTTAGATTTGATAAGATTTGAATGCGTGGATACTGATCAATATTTTGATGGTTCATACCTTAAAGTTATGGATGCTATGAATGAAAAAAAGAATCCATATTTAGTCGATACTATGTTAGCGAGTGATTTTTCTGTAACTTATTCAAATGATGTTCTTATCCAAGTTAAAGGACGTATTAGTTTGCCATATAAAAATTCAATGGTTTTTAAAGTTTTTTCAAAAGACGATTTTATTGAGGTAACTTTAATATTTACATAAACAAAGATTAACTTTAATTTAATTTTTTTTCAGCTTAAAATGAACGGCGAGAAAGGTATTGAAAAGAAATCGTTAGCCGAGTTTGTTAATAAAAAAGTTAGAGTTACTATGGAAATTGACAAAAACATTATTTACACAATTTCAATTGAACCGTTCGAAGATGAAGTACGAGAAGGAAAGGCGAAAGTTGTTTTGACTGTAAAAGATTATTCGATTTTATTTTCAAAAAATGGAAAAACAGAAACCTTGAAAATTAACGGTAAGTTGATTTTTCAAGTTTTTGGCAGCAAAAGAATATAAATATATATATGTGCAAATTTTAGGCAAAGAAGAAACCCCTCTTTATATTAGTTTTACCGATAGAAAACCCATAGTCGGTGACGCAGCTAAAGAGATTCTAAATCAACATCCATCATTCGTTGTTTATGGTAATTTTACAAAATTAAAAAATATTTTAAAATATATATTATTTTTAAGATATCGTCAAGCTTTGTTCTATCAGAGATCCAAAAGATGCTAATCCAGAATGGCCATTTTTGGTTAAATTTGATGAGAATGGAAAGATTATAATTGAATTTGAAACTTTTGAAGGAAAGAAAAAAGCAACACCCGAATTTTTGCTTGCTCTTATTTTCCGTGATTGTTTAAGTCGGCTTAAAAAAGAAATTGGTCAAAGCGTGGATGAACTTAATATCGATATTCAAGGCTTTGGACCAGGAATACATTTCTTGCTAACATTAAAAAAATCCACCGCTCTTTTAAAGCGTGATGCTTCTCTTACATTTAACAAATCATCATATATTTGCCCTTTTTATTCTAAATAATAAAATTTTATCTACCTAAAATTTATGTTGTTTATTTTCTTTAATTTTTTTTTTAAATTTGAATAATAAAAGTAAATCTAAGTGACTCAAAATAGTTTTTGTTTATCCTTTTATTATTTAACTTTGTGGGTTCACTTTATTTCTCATAAGTCAATGGCATAATAGGTGCGATGATATAAGGCCGACATTTCGGGATAGGATTAAAAGTACCTAACAAAACTTTTTTTTGAGGCTAATATATTTTTATACTTTTTTATTCAAAGTTCATTCATTATTTATTCTACTTATTAATTTTCTAAGAGATGTTGTCAAATGATTTCAATATTCTTCAATTACACTTCAAAGGAAAAAATACTTATGCTGTTTTAAATATTGATTGTTTACGTAATAAGGCTTTAAATGAAGTCGATGTCGAAAAAGCTCTTCCATTAGCTATTGCTCATTACAAAAATTTTCAATTCAAAGCGGTGGTATTTATTCTTGAAAAATTTACTTTGGAAAATCACCCTTTTCGATTTAAATGTCAAAAACTTTGTCAAATTTATGGATATTATTGTTATATTACTTCCTTATTTGAAATTCGCTTTAACTCTGTCTTGTCAATCAAAAAAATAATGGTGAATCCTGATGAAAATATTGTTTTTAGCTTTGCTTCAAAGGGTGTTCTCTCATCATTTGTTTTTATCCGTGGTGAGAGCTCTTATTGTTATAAAGAAAAAATGGTTCATAAATATGATACAGAGAAAAATGAAATTGATGTATTGAAACTTATATCAGAAGAAAAAAAAGCAAAGAAAATTATTTACCATAATTCACAAATTATTCCAAAAAATAAACAGAAAAAGAAAGAATTTATTGAAATGTTCAAAAAAACTTTTCCTGCATGTGATTTGCTAGTGCTTGAAGGAATTTTGGTTCACTCACCCTTTGAAACTTCATATATTAAAGTCCTGGATGCAATGGGAGAAGAGAAGAACACTTATTTAATTGACCCTATGTTAGCCAGCGATTTCACTTTGTTCCACAATAATGATTGTCTAATTAACGAAAATGGCACAATCAGCTTACCTTATGAAAAATCAATAACCTTTAAAGTCGAATCAAAAGATGATTATGTTGAGATAACTTTGAGAGATAATATTACTTTCAGATTAATAATGTTTTTTTTAGCTCAAAGAGGAAGAAACCCAAGTGATCGAAAAAAATTCACTTGCAGAATTTGTGGATAAAGAAGTCAAACTTACCATGAAAATTGACAAAAACTATATTTATTCCATTTCAATTGATCCAGCAGAAGTAGAAAAAGCTGCGGAAACAATTTCGATTGATCAATCAGAAGTTAAAAAAATTGCTGAAGCCATTCCGAAAAGCATAAAACTTGATGATAATAATAAAGCAAGAATCATTTTAACTCCTGATAATTATTCAATCCTGATTCCAAAAGAAGGGAAATTGTGCCCTTTAAAGATTGATGGCTAGTTGCAAAGCTTAAATTTATTAAATTATAAATATAACATTCAAATTTTAGGAAAAGAAAAAGCGCCATTGTATATTACGTTTGTCGACAAAAAAGTTGTGATTGGCCAGTCCGCTAAAAAAATGTTAAAGGAAAAACCAAAATTTGTTATTTACGGTAAAATCAACTTCTTATAATCGCAATCATTTTGTAATGTTTTTTTAGATCTCATTAAACTATGCTCCATCACCGATTCAAAAGATGCAAACCCTCAATGGCCATTTTTAGTTAAGCAAGATGAAAATAAAAAAATTCTAATTTATTTTGAAAGAGATGATAGAAGAAAACAAACAACTCCAGCATTTTTGCTTGCATTAATCTTTCGTGTTTGTTTGGATCTCATTCAAAAAGAAACGGGTAAAGAAATGGATGAACATGAAATTGAAATCGAAATTTGTGGTGTTAAACATGAAACAAAACTTTTAAAAACAATGTAAGAAGCAGCAGCCCTTGTTAACATTGAGTCTAATATTGTTTTTATCTGATGTTTACGCTTTTGTATGCATTATTTATTCGTTATTTTTATATATAAAAAAATTAAAACTTTATCTATTAAAACTTCGAGAAAGCGAAAAAAATTAGCAAAAAAACAATAAAATTATTAAAGTTTAAAAAATTCCAAAAAAATTTTTATATTTTTCGTGTATATTTTTATTTTTTTGAAGATCAGATTAACATTCTCTGTCACCTTTTTTTTGAGATGGATAATGTTTTTGAGTCTGATTCATTTGCTTAAAGTTAAAGAAGGTGCGCATAAACGCCAGCCGCTTTACAACAATTTCTTTTTTTTCTTTTTTTTTTGTTGTTGTCGGCAATGAAGTTTTATGTGACCTCGGGTCAACCAATAATAATCCAAAAGTTTTTTTTTCTTCGTTATATTATTTTGTTGTTTTGTCGCTTGCTTGCTTGCTTGCAGCTGGTCAGTTGGCAATAACATCAAATCTTTAAAAAAAAGAAGATATTTCGTTGATGGCAAAAAATCTTTTCTTTTTTTTTGTCGAGAAATTTCTTTGGTATTAAATTTCATGCAAAATTAGTAAATACTTTTGAATAAAATATTAGTGGCCATTTAAAGCGAACGAATTTTTGCGAAATATGTCGTCGACCACTGGCGGAGATGATCCATTATTTTTAAAGCAAATTATATCAAGGTTTGATTCTTGGAAATAGTTTCCTTTTGAGTCGATTTATTTTTTGCAGGTACGAAACTGAGGAAGATGATTTTTTACGTGAAATTGAATCAATGCAACAATGTGCCAATACTGATACTTCCGACGATTTTGTTGAAGAGAGTCCAGTTTTGGGTAAGTTATTTTACTCAACAAAAAAAGTGTTTTTCCCTTTTTTTCTCTTTCATCAAAGCTGCTATTAGATAATAGCAAGTAGCTCATTTTACAAGATAAATGTCTTTTAATTGAAAACGTTGCAATTTTCAAATTTATTTTTTCATTGCTATCACAGTTGTCTCCTGTTATTTTTTTAATTTGCCAGCTCATTTATCTTGATTTATTTTTTTCTTATAAAATTTAGACAAAAAAACTATTTTCTTTTTTATCGAACTTTAAACCAAAATTTAAAATAACTATTTTCAGGTACACTTTGTAGCCTTGTTTCTGAAATCACGGATTTGCGAAAACAAAATCGTAAACTTCGTCGAAGGTTGATTGAATCTGCATCCTTGTCACCTCCAGCTCGGCCATCGAGAACTTCCAACGTGGTTCATCGTGTTAGTGCAGCATTTTTAGATTCTCGTGATCGAATTTTACCTCGATTTAAAAGCAACAATAATTCATCAGCTTTAAGTAGTTCCACTTCTACCCCGAGATCAAAAAAGCAAAATATGGAAATTCGATCAGGTGCACGTGAGCGAATGAGCAGTCCACCACATAAGGTTGTTATCATTTTTATGATTTTAGGTTTACTTTTTTTGTTGTTGTAGGACAACTTAACCGTGAGCTCATATTCAACTGATTTATCATCTGAAACTTTTTCTTCCTCACACTACTCGGCTCATAATTATCATCATCGAACTCGAAAGCCACCGCCGTTGGTGTTGCCAGAATTATCGGATTCAGATGCAGAGCAATCAGTATTTGCTGAAAATTCTTTGCCCGAATATGATCCAAATAGCAATGACGAAAATTGCTTGTCGCCCTGTCAAGATATCAATCAATCAAAAAGAAATTCAAAAGTTTTTTATTTGCCGTCAGAAAGAAATAGTGCTTCAAGTGCATCTGCATCAGCAAGTTCATGCGCTGAAATAAATAATTCAATGAGTTTAGACACATTTTTGAAACTAATAAACATTAAAAAATTATCTTTCAGCGGCAAGTCGAACAAGCTTTCTTGAATTTTTTGGTTTACGTCGAAAGCGAGAAAATCGTCAAGTTTCATCTCCAGTTCCATTTAGCTCGACAAAAGTAACGGTTAAAAAGCGAAAACGAAAAATTAGTGAAAGTGATTCCGTGGCTTCATCGGTTCATCATAGCGCTCAACATCTTGAAAAAAATGGTTGGTAAAATATTTTTTTCTTTGCACTTTAAAAATAGCCAGCTGGCAAAGTCAATAATATCCCAATAAAAAATAGCTTATTGTTGGTCAATGTCAAAAAAACTTCTTTTAAGATAAACAATCCTCCTCTTCCATTCACCTTGGCGGATCTTCTCCAAACATCAAAGGAGGGCAAACAAGCAACAAGGTTGAAAGCCCTCTTGCTGCTGCAAGCAATGGCGGCACCAGGCTGGGTCCATCACCAATTACGCCTTCAACCAAATCAACAACAACAGCAGGAATAATGACAACATCCGTCACAAAGCATGTGTCGAAATCATTAAAAAATGTGGCAACCGAAAGACAGGTAAATGAAAACAAAAAAAAAGAAGAAGCGAGAGAGAGAACGTGTAAAATTTTGATTTAAAAGTTTTTATAGCGTGTTTTAAGAATTTATGAGCCAAAAATTATATTTATTTATATTTTTTTTTTTTTTTTCAGATAAAGCGACAATCAAGATTTTTTGAAGAAAGTGAAGACGATTTTGAAGGAGGTGGAGGATATCGAAAAAAGGAAAGACCCAAAAGTGCGGTGTATCTTGATCCAGGTCAAATGTTGCCAAAATCTAGGCTTAAATGTAAAACCAAAAGTACCAAAAGTGTTTCAAGTCGTGATACTTCGGGTAAGGCAATTTACTTTAAAAAAAGCAATTTTTACGCAAATCTTATTTTTATTTTGAAGCATCAGAAGATAATCGATCAACTTACGCGATGGAAGAAGATTTTCAATGTATGAAGGAAGAAAATTCGTTATTGCGGAATGAAATTCAGGTGTTAAAAACTCGTAATAACAGATTGATAGACCAATTGCGAGAAAAATCTATGCAACTTTCAAGACTCAATAGTCGAACTTTCAATATTGAAGAAGAGGTATAAATAGGTTTGAGAAAAAAAATTTAAATTAGAAAAATTTTAGTTGGGAATACTTCAAAGAAAATCTAAGCTCAATGATGCATTGGATAAACTTTGTCTCAAAGATCGATTATCTATGAGTTCGCAAGCTGTGATGGAAACAGTGGAAGAAAAATTGCGAGAATTTGATAAAAAGTTACAAACAATTCGAATGGACGCAGTTGAAAAACAAAAAGCTGCCCTTGAAACTGCAATGCGAGAACAAAATATTAATCAAGCTCAATTGGAACAAATTGAACAGCTTCAACGTGAAAATTTTTCGTTGCTGCAATTGAAAGCAAATGAAATTGGAGCCCAAGATAAAATAATTCGACAAAAGCTTGATTTAATGCCTTCGTATGATGCCATGTATTCATTTGCAATGGGTATTGTAAGAAAGTTAGGGCAATTGAGATCAAATTTGTTAGAAAAAACTTCAATGATAACTCAAAATGAATTTGAAATTTTGCATGCTCAATCTTCTTTGCTCATTTCTCAAGCACAAGTAACTAAAACACAAACTTCATTTATAACTTTTAATGAAAAAAAATTTAGACCGAGAGATTGAGGCATCAAGCATACGCTTTACACAAAGTAGAAAAACGTAAAAGACCCGCATCGTTCCATGGTGAAGATTTGCTTGGTAAAATAGTTAAACCGACCCTTAATTTTTATCTTCCATTCCGAGAATATGGTGCTAGAATTCAGAGGCAGAAAAGGTGTCACAATAATAACATTGATAGCCTCGTCGAAGCTAATGAACAAAATATTGAAACTGAATTTTTGAGATTATTTGATTATGCCAGAAGTTTGCAAGCTCTATTTTTTATTTTTTGTAATTAGTATTTTTTAGCTCTGTCAAAAATTTGTGAAGAAGCTCCGCCATCGAGAGAAAAACCATTTAATCGTGATCCCATCGCTGTGTATCATACTCCTCAAGGTCGAAATATTGCTAGTCCAAGTATGCTTTTCCGTTTTTTTTTCTTTTTTACATGTCATATTTTTTAGTTCCTTCCCCAGTAACAACAAATAATGATCGTCGACGAGTTATAACAACATCAACATCTGCGCAACAACAGCAAAAGAATGTAAGGTTGAATACTTTACGCGATAAGGATATGGGAAGCAGCAGCCATGTGTCTCGACGACCTATAAGGTAAAACAATGATAAAAAAACAATAATTATTTGTGTTCAATAATGATTTATGTTTGACAACTTCCTTTTTTTCTTTTAGCCTCGTGGAAATGAAAGATCAAGCATTTTCCGGTAATATCCGCAAATTTGGTGAAGATATGCACAAATTTCAGCAACACCAGCAGCAACAACATGATGGCCAACCGCCATCAAATGCAAAGTATAATATTATTTATCAAAAAGAAAGCACAATAAATAAAGAAACGGATGCTTTTAGTGCAGCGGCTGCAGCGGTAAAAATGACAAATTGTGGAAAAACCGGACACGTGAAAACAATAGTTTCAAGCTTGCAAGACGTTAGCGCATTCCATCATAGTCCAAACACAACACCGATAATGGGAAGAAGGCAACTTCCTGGAATGCGTTCACCAACGATGCAAAAAGAAAGAAAACTGGTTAAACAATCATCTCTTCAGCATCCGCCTAGCTCATATAGAGGTACTAAAACACTTTGGTTAATTAAAGTAAAATTAAAATGCAAAATTTTAAGAAGAAAAAGATTCATATCCAATTTATGATAGTCCACCAAAACAACAGCAGAGTGGAGATTCGTCAGATTATCATTCAATTACAAAACAAATGTCTTCGTCTGCTGGAAGTGGCATTAGTTTGCTTTTTACAAATAATGGAGTCAGCCGTCGAGCATCTATTGAAAGAAGGATTTCTTCACAAAAAAGGCAAATTGCTTCAGCATCCCCTCAAGTTTCATTTATTTCCCGATTACCTCAGCCTTCAAGTTCAGCAAATTCAAGTCCATTAGTATCTAATCGAAATAACAATGTTATCATGGTAAATTTTTTTTCTTAAACTAAACTTTTTTTTATTAATTGCCCCTTTTCAGCGTCGAAATTCCCCGAATACTTTGATTGAGAGCGTTTATCATAATCGAACTAGACAAAATATGGTTCCCTCATCTCCAGCTACCTCTACCTCTCGCTCAAGCACTACCTCACCCCTTGCTCCACGTCGTTTTATGCATTATCAACAACCTCAACCAAATGTTCTCAGTTCCCTTCAACAAGTCCTCCATCAATATCCGCCTCATCATGAACAAACCATCAAAGAAGAAGATGAACCTCGATCGATATCTGTTTCAGAAGCATCCGTTGCAACAACCATAGAACGAAGTTCAGCACCGATGTCATCGACCACGGCATCAAATTCTGGTGGAAATGCAGCGGCACAAAATTCGAGTAGATTACCAAAATTATCGCCACAATTTGAACGTGCAAAAAAAGCTGGAACTTCATGGTTGAGTAAACTTCGATTAAATCATAGAAGATCAACAACAAATAACAACTCATAACATCTTTCATGATTGGCAGTTAGGTTCAGCTGTTTTTGTACGTAGTGTAGCCGATTGATTGTTGAATGCAACATTTTTATTTTTTTGTATTATTTTTTGCCCTTTGTCCTTGAATTATAAGTTTATAGTATGCACGTAAACTGATAATGTTGCAATAAGAAATGAAAAAACATTCATATTAAATTTCAGGTTTTATATTAGCTATTTTTTAAACATATTTACCCTTCTTTCAAAGGCTTTATTTTAAAATAAATATTTTATTCGAATGGCAAAAATTTTCCTAAGTAAAAAACATTTTTTAAAAGAACAGCTCAAATATAAAAACTTCAATCAAAGAACAATCAAGAATCACAAACTCAAGCACACCATACAGGTCTATGGAAAGATGGTTGTCATCTTTTTCCTTATGATACATATACTTTTTGATTTGTCTGTATTAGCTAGTTAAAAAACATGTTAGTCATAATATAACTGAAATTTAAAAAAATATTGGTTATGAAAACAAGTCTATGTTTTTTTTTAATTTTGAAACTAACAACATTTTTTGTTTAAAAATTGTTTCCTTGAAATTTTTATTTATTTTTTAATTTTATTTGGCTTTTAGCTGGTTTCATAATTATTTTTTTCTTTTGAAAATAATTTCAAGACAGAAAAAAAATGAAACAAAAATCAACGAGTTCACGTGAGAAAAAGAATTGGTTGTACTCCAAAACAAGCAAAGACAACAACCATGCATGCTTTTTTTGCGAAACAAACTTATTTTTTTCTTTCTTTCTTTCTTCGCCCTCACCTGATTTTTTTCTTTTCATTCAACGAAAAAAATAAAGTACGCAAATGGGTTCTGAATAATTAAAAAAGATTAAAAGGTAATTAGGATACGACAAAGAAAAAAATTAAAATTTAAAAAAAATGACCAGTTCTTTCTTATCTTACAAACACACAAACAAAAAATTTGTGGTCTAGCAGGCTTGATTTTAAACTTTTAAAAAAACAGTTCTTTATTTACACGCAGTTCAGGTGAAAGGAAGGAAGAAAGGACAAAGGACAAAGGACAAAAAGGCTAGGCTGTTTATTTTTTTTCAAAGTGTTTCATTGCAAGTGGCGCGATTTTTGATGTACACGCCATCATCATCTTACCTGCAAAAAAAAATTGTAGTATCCTCAAAGTTGCAAAAGAGGCGTTTCATAAAATGTTTATAAAGCAATATAAAGGTAGACTTGAAAAGCATAAAATTTTTAATAACCAGACCATTGAAAAATAAATACCTTAAAGTTCCTACAATTTTTGGTTCTTTATTCGTTATTTTTCTTCTGATTTTTGTCTTTTTCCTTTTTGATTTTAGGATGATCTGATCTCATAAAAAAATATTGTTTATATTTACAACATTACATTATCAACGAAATTTTCTAGCTACTTTTTTATTTTTTTACCTCCTATTTTTTACAATAAATACGGAAGCAGCATAATACTGAAGAACATTCTTCTTTTTTCCTGTTCTGTGAACTCCCTCTTTTCGATGCACGCACACGCATGCAATCTATCTTTCTCGAATACACACTATCAGGCCATTCTCTTCCCATTTCCGTGCTAAAAGGGACATCGTTTGAATTTGTCTGCAAAAATCACGCCATTCAAGCTCCTTATTCTTTATTTTTTTCTTCCTAGGTTAATGGTTAATAAAAGTGTAGCGTATCTGGCGTGATCGCATTGACCAAAAATAAGAAAAATTTACTTTAGAAAGGGCGGAGTCCAATCCTTAAATGATTTTTGCTTCATTTCTTTTGACTTTTAAGGAGTTTGCTTATATTTAATGTTGCAGTTTCTTACCCAACATTTAAACAAGGCAAAAACCTTTCGATTTAGGCTGATACTTATTACTCGTTCGTGCTTTATTGTATTATCTTTCTTTTTAAGGCTTCTTAATTAAAAGTTATTCTAATTTTAGTTGGGTTCTGATCAAAGTCAATATTAAAAATAATGGCGACAATTACTAAAACACTTGCAAATAAAGTGATCGTGGACGATTTGGCCAAATCACAATTTTTGGTTCAAGATGTTGAAGAAGTTGAAAGGCTTCGAAAAGATACCAAAGATAAAGATTTTAAGCCTCAATATGTTTGGAGAAATATTGCTCTCTTCGCTGCATTACATTTTGGTGCTCTCATAGGCTTATATCAAATTATCTTCGTAGCTAAATGGCAGACTGCTTTATGGAGTAAGTATTTTAATCTCAGATTTTTTGGGACATTTTTATTTATTATTTCTTTATAGGTTTGTGTTGTTGGCTCATTTCGGGTCTTGGTATTACAGCTGGTGCACATCGTTTATGGTCACATAAAAGTTATAAAGCCACAAAACCCTTCCAAATCTTAATGATGCTTTGTCAAACTATGGCCTTCCAAAATGATGTAATTGAATGGTCTCGCGATCATCGATGCCATCATAAATGGACTGACACTGATGCAGACCCACATAATATGAATCGAGGATTTTTCTTTTCTCATGTTGGATGGTTATTGCAAAAGAAGCATCCAAAGATTAAAGAAATGGGCAAAAAACTTGATCTCTCTGATCTTGAAAATGATCCCGTTCTTGCATTTCAACGCAAATATTATTTACCTTTGGTTTTGATCGTTTGCTTCCTTTTCCCTACAGCTTTGGCAGTTTATGGATGGGGTGAAAGTGCATTGGTTGCATTTTACACTGCAGCCCTTTTCCGTTATTGCTGGACTCTTCATGCTACATGGTTCATTAATTCCGCAGCTCATACATTTGGTTATAAACCATATGATGCTAATATTACCCCAGTGGAATCTGTATGGACTACCATCACAGCTTTTGGTGAAGGTGGACATAATTATCATCATACCTTTCCACAAGATTATCGAACCAGTGAAATGCCTTTATTACTTAATTTAACTAAAGCTTTCATTGATTTATTTGCTTCAATTGGATGGGTTTATGATCGAAAATCGGTTGCTGAAGAAATAATTAAACGTCAAAAAGAAAGATTTGGAAATAAATCTTTGACTAAAACCAATTAAAAAAGTAAAGCGACAACATGTTCATTGATTCCACATCTTTAAAAACCAAATCCGGTACTTTCTCTTTATAAATTATTAAGTTTTTTTTTGTGTTTTTGTTTTATGTAAATAATTGAATTTTAATAATCTTGCAATAAGTCTCCATTTATCTAATAATAATAATACTTTGTAATTTGACAACAATTTTTTTGACTGGTCAGAGTTTCTTCACTTTTTTGTTTCGCCATTGTACTTTTTTTTTATGAAAAATAAACCTTTTTTGGTTGCAATACTATTTTCACATTTTTTTAAACATAAAAACATAGAATGAAAAATAAAAGAAAGAAAAAAATGAAATCTTTTTTAAGCTTTAATTTCATAGAATTATTATTGACATGCCTGCCTGCTCTTATTCATTTCTTTTATTTTTATGCCTACTGTCATTGTTTTTTGCCGTAGGCTAAAAAGCTGTCTAATATGATTGAATTCAAGTCTCAATAATATTAGTTGCAAAAAAAAAAAAATGGAAAAGAAAACTTTGGCTACTTTTTTTTATTAGAAACAAAAATAAAATGAAATAAAGTAATAGGCTGAAGAGTGAAACGAAAAATAAGTTATGGAAAATATATTATATTTTGGCGTATTTGGTTTCTGTGACTTTTTTTAACCATAAAATTACTTATCTGCGTTTTCGTTTCTGAAGCCAAAAAAGCAAAACAAAATTTGAGCTAGTTTGATTTCATTTTATATTTTTATGTGTTCTTTGAGTTGAACTTGTTTATTTAATTTGAAACAAATATTTGTTTCACTTTTTTTTTTGAGCTAATCTCCCAATGACGTGAGAGGCAGAGAAAAATATTATAATTTTTTACCTCACAAATTTAAGGCTTACTTTTACATACGTCGATTGTGGGAACTCTTTTTTTTCCAGTTACTTTATGGATGGACTTTATGAAATCATTTTTTTCTTAGGTGTTCCGGCTTCTTTTACGTCTATCAACCCACTTTATCTTCCTTGTTTTGAATAATATTATTCAACTCACTTTTCACTTTTGTCTCGGAGTAAATAAATTTTTATTTTATCATTTTTAAATACCAATGGAATTTATTCTTTTTCTTATTATTTTTACTTTTTACAATTAGAAAATCATGGATGAATGAATTTTATTGAGTGATTTGATTGCAATGAAAATGGCACTCATGCGCAACGCGACGTTGGCAACAAACACAACAACACTTGAAGAGTTTTTATTTTTGTTTTAATATAGCAAATATATATTCGATGCTTTTATTATATTTTTAAGAGAGGAGATAAAAAAATTAATAGACAACTAAAATTTCATAAAATTAGAAAAAGTTTAAGAGAAAAAATCTAGGCTAAAGCTTATTTGATAATAAGGAAACGGAAAGAGAAAATTTTACTCTATTTTTTTTTTAAAATTATTATTTAAAAAATTAATTATGTTATTTTAAACCTAAATTTTTTAAATGTTTTAATTGCTTCTTTTTTACTTTATTAAAGTGTATGGAATAACTTGAATGTGTTTTAACCCTTTTTTTACTTTTGCTCTCAACGGATGTGGTTGGGGTTTAAAAAAAATTGTTCATAAGCTCATAGGTATATAGGTAGTAGGTAGATAGATAGGTTTCCAAGTGGTTAGCCCTTCAGATATCTTTTTCAAAAACAATTGTAAACAAATAAAAAAAAGTACTAGGTGTAGCTTTAAAAAAAAAGAATGGGATACATTTTTTTTATTTATGACATAAACTTTAAGCATCAATTTTCAATTTTCAGGAAAGATTTTTGGTTTTTTGTTTTGTTTTGCAAAAAAATGGGTCAGTAGCAATTTTTATTTTATTTTAGAAATCCTACCACAAACGTATTTTTTTCTTGCAACAATTTAACTTTCTATTTTTAACAAATTCGACCGACGAATGACTTTTAAAGCGATTTTTGCATCATCAGAAAGAAATCTATCTTTAACCCTCTGTGTATTCTTAAAGCCCTTCTTCCGTAAGCTTGCCTCTAATTTTAATATTCTTAAAGAAAGCAATTATAAAAATATATAATGGCATTGCTTTTATTCTTTTTAAATTATTTACAAATAATTCTTTATTTAACACTAAATTTAGAGATAGATACTAAGTAACACAGGCAGCACTTCTTCGCCTTCGCCTTTTTTTAGAAGTGGAGCCTTGTTTATATTAATCCCTTTATTCTCAATAAAAAATAAAATAAAAAAGTCTTTCTTGCTTGCTAAAAAGAATACATACCTCAATGAAAATTTAATTTCTTTTTTCCCCCATCGTCTCCTAGCATTCATAGAAAATAAAAAAAGAAGATATTTCTGAGGTGGTGAGGTGATTTTAATCCGTCCCACGTTTTTTAATATTATTATTATTAAAAAAAAGTTACTCTAAAGTCTCTTTCTTTTCTTTTTTTTTGAAATCTTTCCAAAGTCTTCGGAGGGGGATTGGGTTTTTTGAATTAACTGATATGAGATGAGATGTGAATGAATCCCTTTTGACACCGTTAGAAGAAAAAGAAGAAGAAAATATTTTGTGTGACAAAAAAGGAATTGACGCCATCGATGATATTAGTTTATGGCATTTTTTTCGTTCCTTACTTTTTTGCAAATTTTTTTATATTCCTGTGTCGGTGAATTAACTTTTTTTGTTTCCTAATAATTCTTGCAATTTGCAAATTTTTTTGATAACGTTTGCTCTTACTAAATCACTTTTTGTCTGACTTTATTTTTTAATGTCTTTAATCAACTTTTTTCACCTCATCGACTGAACTTTTTAGCTTCTTCTTTGTTTTTTGACAAAGTTGAAGATTTAAATATGGCCTTCATCAAAATGAAATAAAAAATGAAATATTGCCTGCCGTTCTTTTTTTATTTATTTATTATTTATTTTCATACTTTAAGGATGCATTTTAATTTCAAATATATATTATCTTTGTATGTATCTCAGCGGTGGCAACAACAGCTGATGCACTTTTTCTATTTTTATTTTTTATGAATAAAAATAAATAATATCTTTGCTATTTTTTTATAATTTGTATGTTTTTCTTCAAACATTTCTTCTTCCTTCCAAAAGTCCAGGATATCTCTCTCTCTCTCTCTTCCTTGCAAACCTTTTTTCTTTAGTTTTCTTCCGTTAGAATTTTAAGACAAAAAAAGAATGGAAAAGAAGCTGACGTCAAAGAAAGTGGTAGTGTCCATTCCATAAAAAGCTATAATGACTTTAGGAGATTGACTTGACTTTTAAGGCTCTTCCATAAATGTTCTTTTTGATGCCACCCTTGTCGTTGTCCTTGTTCTTGTTTCTACCGGCGAAATTTATTTATATTGCTTTAAGTAGGTTTTCAAAAAACGAAAACATGTAAGCGCTTCATTCAAGAAAAAAAAAACGACGAAGGCAAAGTAAAAAAAATATTATAAAAATAAAAAAATAGATTGACTGAACACAAAAATTTCTGTGATTCGCGTCTTACACATTTTTTTTCTTTTAACTTGATGCCTTTTATTTTTATTTATATTTTTTTCATAAAAAGTGTTTCAAACAAAAAAATTATAGTAAGCAAAATATTTTACAAATATATAGCGTTTTTTGGTTATCTCTTTTAGATCACATTTTTTATTCATTCGATTCAATGCATTTTTTCTTTCTTATTTCTTCTTTGTTTGTTTAAAAACTTCTGAGCTTTTTTTCTTCTTCTAAATTTATTTTAAAAGTATTATAGCTTTAAGCGTTTTATCATTTCTTTCTTTCTTTTTTTCAAAGGTCTGCAACAAATTTTTTCTTGTTTTGTTTAAAGTTTGCACTTTTTGAAATGGAAGCTCTTTGGAATCCTCAAATCTTACCCTTGTCGTCGTCCTTGGCTTTTGAAGTTTGAAGCAACAAAGCTAAGCTATAAATTATTCATCCATCCTGAAATTTACTTCATTTTTTTATATATTGTTGTTAACCCTTCCTTCCTTCCTACTACTAAGAGAGAAAGAAAGAGAAGACCTTGAAAAGTTTTTCTTCTTCTTCGTTGTTTTATGATATTATCCGGCTTCTGCCAACAATATAGATACATAGAAGCGCGCCACTTCATTGACAAAGAAATTCGATGCTTGCGAAAGCCACAATCACTACCCTCATTTTTATTTTATTTTTTTATTTCTTATTCTTTTTTAAGGGGCTTAACTCTTTTGTATTGTTCCAATGCCAATGTCATGAGTGCGCAAAGTACTTTAAAAAAAATGAATTAAAATTTCTTTAAATTTTTTTAAAACTAAAGAAAAAATATTTTAATTTAAATTTTAAAATCAAAACATTATATATTTTTTAATTACCTTTTTTGCTCTCATTTATTATTCCTTATTTTTTGCAAGCAGCAGCAATCTTTGATAGTTTAAATTAAAAAATTAACAACTTCAAACCATTTTTGGGAAAGCAAAAAATAAAAGCTCGAAAATTGTGGAATGAATCATAAAAGTGTGTTATTTTTTTTGACGCCTTCCCTTCTGATTTTGATGATTATTATTTTTTCTTTATTTTTTGTTTCCTTCCTTATTTCATTATTTTTTTTTGCCATATTTGTTAATTATTAAAGGCTAACTTCCGGTGGAAGAGGAGAGAAAAAAGAATGGAATCAGATGAAAACATGTGTATTGTTATTGTAAAAAAAATAAAATAAAATTTGAAGCAAGCAAGAAAAGAATAAAATGTTTTTCATTAACTTTACACTTTTTTTGTGGCATTTTTCTTAGAGCTAAGATCACATTTCTTTCTTTCAATCAATCAAGAAAAAGCTGGCTTAATATTAATTTTATTATTTATTTATTAATCAGTTTGAAACCATGCCTTTCTGAATCACTTTTTCTTTTTTTTATGAAATAAAATAAATGTTTCAAGCCTAAAAGTTTCTTTTCTCTTTTATTTTTTTCCGCCACTTTCCCAAAAAATGATGTATTTCCATTTTTAGTGTATGTTTTTTTTTTCATTGCAAAATTTTTGTATCAAATTTTTAAACGTGTGTAAATTTTCTCACATTTTTTTGCTTTGTATGAGAAAACACATTATCACCTCCAATTTTTTAGTCATGAATGCAACAACAACAACGGCAACTGAATTCATCAATACATTATGTGTATTAAAACGAAAATCCGATTTTAATGCTGCCTGGGTTAAAAGTCGAATTGAAAGTGGATGTGATTGTTTTGAACTTGCACAACTAAACAGTAATAATTTTTATACCACTAAAAATTGAATAAAAAAGGCATTTATTTTTTTAGTTGGCCGAATTCAACTTTATTGTGTTCCATTTCCATTTGTTCATGATGTATTTGTGCAAATATTTTACATTCTACTTTTTAGTTCACTCATACTTTGTTCAATTGCTGGAAATCTTACAGTAGTTTGGTGAGTATATAAAAAAAAGAATATCTTTTTTAATTTCAAAAAAGATTAATATTAATAAATGGATTAATTTTCTTTTTTATTTTAATTTTCCTTTTTTTGCAGGATTGTACTTCGTCATGAACGAATGAGAACAGTAACAAATTATTATTTGTTAAATTTGGCTATATCTGATTTAGCTATAACCGTTCTTAATACTGGATTTAGTGGTGAGTAAAAAAAGAAGAGATACATTTTTAATCTAAATTAAAAATTTAATACTTTTTAATTAATTTATTTATATTTTTTTAGGCACTTATAATTTATATTATAATTGGGTATTTTCTGACGTTCATTGTGCTATAAACAATTTAATGGGAATCACTCCAATTTGTGCTTCAGTTTTTACGATGATTGTTATGAGCGTTGATCGATATTTAGCGATCGTATATCCCCTTCGTCGACGGCCAGGTCGTGGAGCAACTGTAACCATAATTATTTGTATTTGGGTTTTGGCTTTTATTTGTGGACTTCCAGCTCTTGCAGCCACAAAAATTGAAACTCATTTCTTCGTTGATACGGTTGCAAATACGGTTTTTGAAGATCATTTATGTTTGGCTGATAAATTCCCTGATGGTAATTCTCAAACTAGCACCATTTTTAGCATGTAAGTGAAAAACTTTGTCACACAGCGAAAATATGTAAATATTTTAATTTTTTAGTTACAATCACACTTTGGTCATTATGCAATATTTGCTTCCATTAATTATTTTAAGTTTCACATATGGTCGTGTTGCATTTGTGCTAAGACAAAATAATGTTATTGGTGATACTCGCCACACTGAAAATATTCGAGCGAAGCGTAAAGTAAGAAACAAATAAAATAAAAAACATAAACAAAATTCTTATAAATTTTTTTTTCAGGCCGCAAACATGTTAGCCCTTGTTGTGTTTACATTCATTTTTCTATGGTTACCGTATAATTTATATTTTCTATTTTTGAGCACATATTTACAAAATTTATTGGATATGAAAGCTGTGTTATATTTATATATTAATATTTATTGTCTTGGAATGTCTTCATGCTTGCTTAACCCAATAATTTATTATTTTATGAATGAAAGGTATTAAAATTAATAAATTAATAATTAATCTCAAATAATATAAAATCCAAAAAAGGATTTTATATTAATTTAATTTCACAGAAAATGAGAAACAATCTTTTTTAATTAATTACTAATCTTTTTTTGTTTTTGCAGATTTCGCCTTGGATTTCGTTATGCTTTTCGATGGCTGCCATGGGTGAAAATTAAGAGAGAAGAATATGAATCAGTTTTTTCAAGTGGTTCTCGAGCTTCACATTTAGCTTCTCGATTTACCATTTATTCCACTCATCAAAAATCTGGAAATCAATCGCCTATTCCACTTTAAACTCACACGACACAATTAAAAATAAATAATAGTAAAAAATAATTAAAAATCTTTTTTCTTTTCTAAAAACGGGTTAATTTTGAGACATTAATTAATTTTTTTAAATAAAAATAAAGGAAATGTATCTTTTTTGTTGTTGATACTGTATTTTAATTAAAAAATAAATAAATATGTAAAAATTAAAACACACTTTAAAAAAAGGAAACATTGACTAACAGCTTTTTTTTCAACAAGCCAATTCGATAGAGAGATTATTGGCTTTAAAGGTCACTTCATTTATTTGAGTCTCTAGTCTCTCTCTCTATCTATCGACACAAAATCAATCTTAAGTGGAAAAGGAAGATCGGGCGCGCGAAATGCAACGCATGTAACATTCATTTTTTCAAGTGCACGCAACCTCTCAAAATTGAATAGTTTTTTTGCTTATTTTCACAATTTTTTTCTTACTTAGCTTCTTGAAAAAAACTTGTTAATGGAGTATAACAAATTTATTGACAATATTTTAAATCGAGGTTGTGTACCTCCACCTCTTCGGCATGCCGTCCAGAGGAAAGATTTGATGGATTCATTAGCAGCAAAAATCAAAAATATTGCCACTGAAGGTAAGAAAAAAAGTTTGGTGCATTTAAAGGTATATAAAATAAAGATCAAATTTAGATCAAAAAAATTGGTTGATCCTTCATGGCCCACCAGGCGTGGGAAAAACGCGATTAGTTGTTGATACGCTAAGATTGAAGCCGGAATTTGCTGGACATTATTTTGATCGAATTTTTTGGTAAACAAACAATACTTTTTTTCTCGTGCGAGTATGTTTTAAAAAAAATCACAAATTCTAGGGTGACCGATTATTGCACAAATCCCGAAAATTTATATACAGTATTCAGCGATTTATTAGTTGCAATTACAACTCCAACATATGAAAAATTGATGCAAATTGTGCAAATTAAACAAGAAAGAGCCATTCAAGAATTGATTCTAGAGGAACTTCGATCTAATCCAAAAACTTTAATCGTAGTTGATGGAGTTATTTTGCCAAAATGTGTTAACTTTTTTGCGGCTTTTCAAGTAACTAAATAAAATTTTGTGAAAGAAAAAATTGACTAAATTATAAATTTTAGTCCCCGATTATATTCACCACATGTTTCACAGATATATTCAGCCAATTTAGTAATCGACTTTCTGTTGATCAAGGGTATATTAAAGTTTTACAAAATTTCTAAAAATAGTATATTTTCAGTTTTTTTAACATTGGTGCAAACGAAGAATTTACTCCTGAAGAAGTAAAACACCTTGCTAAAAGTTATGATTTTTTCTTAACCAATTATCAAGCTTCAAATTTATGGTTTAATAGTGGCAGCAATCCAGCAGTTTTAGGAAAATTACTTGAAGCTTCAAATGCAGAACAACAAATGTAAATAATAAAAAAATGTGTCTTTGCAAATAAAAAGCAAACTTTCAGGCTTACTGTATTTGCTGATAGTCAAGCTCAAAGACCATTCGAAAGCTTTGAATATCCTTCATCTTATTCATTTCGATCTATGACGGAGCCAATAACAATTTTATTTGAATTTGTAAGCCTAAAATATAAAATATATACAATATTAAAAAATTGTTTTAGACAAATGAATATGTAATGAAAGCTTTTAAAATTTGTGCCACATTTCCTCCAAGAGTATGGATCCACTTCGATGTAAGCCTTTTTTTCTTAAAAAATTTGCATATTTGTTTACAAACCAATTATTTTTAGGTTTTCCGACTTGTGTGGCCGTTGGATTTATGTGGAAGTGAATCAGATAACGAAATAATAGCAGCAATAATGAAAGATGTCTCAGAACTTATTCATAAATCTCTTTTGGAAAAAAATCGTCAAACAGAAAAATCCTTTCATTCCCATTTAATCCCGTCAATTGTTCACAGTTATTTAGTTAGAAAAAGTTTGAAAGAGGAACCCAAAGAACTTTTTGTATGCGATCACTCTTACTAAACTTGTTAATAAATTTGTGATTTTTAGAGTTCCCTTGAAATTCTTGAAACTCGTTTACGACATGAAATAGGAATTCCAGGAGATAACAATGAACAACAATTAAGAAGAGAAGTGTTGAGGGATTTTTATGAACGCAATGAAGATTATTTTACAAATCTTCGCAAAAAAGTAACGGAAGCAGCTTCAAAACGAAATTATGAAGTAACTTCTCCATCTACTATACATAACTCTTGGAGTCATTGGATAAAACACACGCTATTTTGGTTTATTTAATTTTGTTATTCAAAATCTATCTACCTCGGAATGAATAAAAAACTTTATAACTAGAATTGAAACTTATAAATTAGTCATAATATAATTTTTGGTTTTGAGGTTCCGATAAATCAAGTTTCAAAATATTTAATAAATTTTTACATTCTGAAATTTTTTTGCCTAAACCGAAATAAAAATTTTTGATCACAAAGAAGAAAAATAAAAACTATGGCTGCTGCCTTTCTTTTTTTCTATCATTCTTTGGGTAAAAAGAGTGAAGAACAAAAAAACCAAACGCGCCCTCTCTTTTATTCCAATGGAATAATAACTATTTGAACCACGATTTTATTGTTGGTTAATTACCCTAAAGTTTAAGGTAAAAATTAATTTCCAGCTCGTTTTGTTTTAAAAGCGGCAGGAAAAAATATATAATAAATTTTGGAAAGTTTTACTTTAAAAAAGCGAAACAAATATTTTAAACGACTCTTTTATTATTTTAATGTTCTTACTTACGTATGCTTTTTTGAGTCATCCTACTTATTTTTATTCAATGATAAAACCCATTAATTTTAGAATAAGCTACCAAAAACTTTTTTCATTTTAATGATAAAAAGTTTGAAAAACAAAATTAACTGCGGAACAAAAATCATGACGCTTGTTTGTTACTAACGTACATAAAAAAATAAAACGTATTATCATTTGACGCTACTCTTTTTTTTAAATCCGAACTTTTAAAGTTGAAAGAATTTTCTTTTCATAACAAAAAAAAGTATTTCAATTGCGCAAACAAACAGAAAAGAATGACTTTGCTGCTTTTATTTTGTTTACAAAATTTGTGATTTCTGTTTTCAAAAAACTTTTTTTGTGTGTCATTGTAAAAATTTATTGCTTTAAATGTTTGACTTTGAACTATCAAAAAAAGGAAAGTAAAATGGCAAAAAAGTTTATGGTTGTTGGTTGTTCCGTGTATGTACATATAAGCCTTTCTTTTTCCTTTCCTTTTTTTAATGATGGTAGTTATCTTTCATGTTTGCTTAATTTTTTTTCACTTTTACCTATCAAAAACTGTGAATTCTTGCTTGCTTGTCTTTGTTCCATGATCTATTAATGCTTAAAGATTCTCTTTTCTTTTTAAAACGACAAAGAAAAATGCAAAAAAAAAAAATGGGAGTGATAAAAAAAACTGTCAAGCCTTTCTTTTTCTCTTGTGCGTGGTTTGGGTGTGCATTGTCATCATCATGCAAAATCAAAGTCAACATTTGTTTTCTTTTTTTGACAACGAAAAAATTATTGCCCTTAAAAAATTTTTATGTCTCTTTTTTTTCAGTGCATTGAACCACTCCTATTGAATTCCATCAAAATAATATTGCGCAGATAATCTTTCGCTTTTTTTTTTGCAGTTTCAGTTTTTTTTACGCCACCACGCCACTATCAGCTCCCATCAACAACCATTAAAGAAAAAAAAATATAATTTTTGTCTCTTTTTTTTAGTTCTTTACTCCAAATAATCAATCGAGAAAAAAAAACTTGATTTCATCATAAAATTTTATTCTCGCAATTAATACTGTTTGATTTTTAATAATTTAGTATTTTACTTTTTCTACGATCAAAAGTCATGTTTTTCCTTGTAAATATAAATTTCTAAAAATCGTGAACCTTTTTATTGTCTGTTGTCTGTGGTTTTCTTTGATCATAATCAATATTTTTTGTTTCTCTTTTCTTTCTTCTTTTTTTGTATCGATTGATTGAAAAAAGTTTTTTGAAACATTTTACGTTAATGTTTAATCTTTCATCTCGTAGCGTTTTTTAATGGAGCAAATGTTTTTTTAATTCTCAAAATAGCTTTCCTGTTTTATCCATAAAATTATTCCACCTATTTTTTTTTGTTTCTCTGATCACCGAAAAAGTAACATGAAAGAGATTAAAACTATATTAGCCTGATTTTTTGTTTTTTTAAACCAAAATTGTTGAGGTTGAGAACACATTAAAAGCACATGATTTTTTTTTAAATTTTATTTATTATTTTGAGTACAAATAATAACGTGACCATGTTTGGCGACTTTTGTCAATCGCCACCATAAGTAAACTATTTTTTTTTTCTTCGGTCGTTGGTAGTGCATTGAAACCGGGAGAAACCGCTTCTTTTTTTTCTTCCCTAAAACAAAGTTAAAGTTGTAAAGTAACTATGGTGGGTTTTTTTACGTTCAAGCAAGCATAAAAGAAGTTCTGGACTACAAAAAAAACTTTGATTGCACCAAGTTAGTTGCATTTTTTCTTTGTCAATTTAGTGAGTCCGTGTGTATGTGTATGTTTGCGGTGGTGGAAATTGGAGTGCGCGTGATAGTTTAGAAAAAAAATAAATGCTTCACGTACATATTTTTATTCCAGCTGTGATCGAATTGAATCGAATGAATGAATGGCAACCTATCGACCACGATGACAAAAAAAAGTTGTTTTTACTCTTTTATCGCGCTTTCTTCCTTATTTCTCCTATTTTCCTTTCATAGATGTGGTGTAACAGAAAGTTTTTCTATGCATTTATGTTTGATTTGAACTTGACGCATACTTTTTTTCTTCTTCTTCTTTGTTGGGTGTTTTTTTCTTCGTGTTTTATGATCCCATTTACAGCGAGCCCATTTTGTCAACCTTTTTTCTTTATTTGTTTTTTTCAAATACTTCCTAAAACCAAAAACTTATTTATTTATTTTATTCTTCTTTATTTTTAGAGATACTGTCGCTTTCAAACAAGGATATCCGAAAAAAATTCTAAACAAAATTATATTTTACGCCCCTTATTTTAACTTATTTCGGCTTTGGGCCGTCAGGGAATGCGCATAACAGCCGCTTTTGAAGATCGTCGGTGTCGAAGCAGGCGATGTCAATTCAAGCGACGACGCCGACGTCGCCGACTTACATTTTAAATGGTGGAGGTGGTGGATTAAATAATAATTATAATCCTATTTTACCCTCATCATTTAATTTAAATAATAATTTTGGAGGTGGAACCAATCAAATAAATAATAATTCTTCTTATTTACGATATTTGTCTCCAGAAATTGTAACAAATGGTGTAAGAAATATTTCGGAAGAGCCAATTGCGGGTTCAAGTTCAAATTCAAATTCAAGGCCACATATTGAGTCTGAAAGCAGCTCTTCAAATCAAAGCATTAATTTACAAGGCCAAAGTCAAAAATCTCCAACTCCAAAAAAATCACCCAATCCAAATTCAAAGCCGCATGCAAATGAAATTGAACAAATTAGCTATTGTACTGTTTGTGGTGATCATGGAGCTAAAATGCATTATAATGTTTTATCTTGTTTAGGGTTAGTTTTTTTAAACATGAATTTAAAGAATTTTAGTTTCTTATCTTCGTTTATTTTTTCAGGTGCAAAGGCTTCTTTAGAAGGGCATTAAAAAAAGTTGATCAATATGAATGTATTAACGATAATAAATGCATAATTAACAAAGGTAAAAATAAAATAAAAAAGGTTAACTTTAAAAATAAAGGATTTTGCAGATGGAAGAAATTCATGCAGATCCTGTAGACTTCGAAAATGTTTGGAATCAGGCATGGATCCTTCGGGTAAGAAAAATAAATAAAAATGTACCAAAAGCATAAATTAAACTTTTTTAGCTGTCAGACCCGATCGAGATTTCCTAAATAAGAAAAGTTATTTGTATTTACAAAAAGTTAACAGTACACCCAAAAAACCACCTTCTGAAAAGCCTTCTTCATCAAGCAAAAGCCCACCCAAAGAAAAATCGACTCGTCCATCTCTTTGGAGCGGCAATCAAGAAGAATGGTCAAAAAAGTTGCCAGTTGAAATGAGAACAATGCTTATGAATTTGCTAAATACAGAAACTAAAGTAAGCAAAAATTATAAGAATTAAAAATAAATGCAAAAAAAATTTAGATTATGAGAGGCGATACCCTTAAAGAACCATCTGAAGTTTATCCACTTGGTATAACAATTAGAGAAGTCATCGAAAATCCAAATAAAATTAAAGGAAAAAGGACTGAAGTAAGCGTTTTTTAAAATAAAAAGTTAAAAAGGAGAAGAAAGTTTAAAAAGATGTCTTCAAAAAAGCTCAAATAAGTTTGTATAAAAGTATTAGGTAAAAATTTAAAAAGTAATTTTGATCCTGGCCGGAATCGAACCGGCGATCCTTTGCGTGTGAAGCAAATGTGATAACCTCTACACCACAGGACCGTGGAACATAAATATTCTCACAAAATATTATTTCTACGACACATCCTTTAATCCTAACAATTTTTAGATGAGATACGAACCTTACAGAATGGCAAAAAACGAGGAACTTTGTTTAATTGTTTATCGAAGGGTTCTTGCGGCAATTGATTGGGTTGAGCATCTGGCTGAAATGGTTGATGGCCTTTCAAATGATGACAAAGTAAGCATCTAAAAATGACTTTAATTTGAATACAAAAAAATTAAAATAAATTATAGATCACTCTTGTAAAAAGTAGTTTTGCACCTTTGCTTTTATTCAAATGTTCAGCTCGAACCGCAATGGTCACCGAAACGGAAGACATACTTTGTTTGAGCAATTTTGCCTATGTCCCACGAAATATTGCTAAAGCTTATACGGATACATATCATTTGGATAATGGATTGGTTGAAAGATTGATTACAGAATTGGTTAAACCTTTTCGAAAATTAAAAATAACTGAAGAGGAAGTTGTTTGTTTGAGTGCTATCATTGTTCTAAATCCAAGTAAGCCAGTTGTTAGTTTGAAGTAAAAAGTGGAAATAAAAATCTTTTTAGTGGCCAGAGACTTATCAGAAGCGGGTATTAAAAAAGTTTCAAATCTCAGAGATAAAATTCAAGATACTTTATATCAATATATTAAAGAATCAAGAACTGATGGATTAGCAACATGCAATTTTGGTAATTTCCTTTTATATTTGCCTCTTATTTCAAGTTTATCAAATGTCTTATGTGAAAATATTCGGTTCGCTCAAACATTTAGCACTATGGGTAGTTTTCCTTTGCTTACTAGTGTATTTGGTTGCTTTCCCGTTGAACCTTTACTTGATGCCACTGATGGTGGTGGATTAGGAAAGAGTTTGAGAAAAAATGTTGAAGTCCAAACCGATCCTCTTTGTCCCATACAAGGTCGAGGAATTAAGCGACGATTACCGTCACATTTTGTTTCTCCAGTGGAAAATGAATTATCTGAAAGAAATCGAGGTTTCCGATTATTACAACCTCCATGTTCGTACACTTTGACGGAAATGTTTGAAGATCGAATGAATGATGATAATAATTCCCAGCAACCTTTTCATCAAATGGTAATTTATTTTTTGAAAGTAAAGTAATAAAATTAATTTTATAATTTTTTTAAGGATCCACAAATGACTTGGCCACCTCGAATTCAACAAATGCCGAGTAGCAGTCATGCAACAGCACCAAATTTTTCAAATTATCCTTTACAAACTTCAAGTAGCAGTAAGCAATTAATAGGTTCTCAAAATTCATATAACAATGAATTTACGCAGCAACAAATACCTCAACACCATCATCATCAACAGCAACAGCAACAACATTCACAGCAATCAAATTATATGAGTAATAATAATTCAAATAATCCAAACTTTGAATATACTCAACAACAACAATCTCATCATTATCCACCACACCATCAATTAGTACATCAATCTTCATATCCAACTTTTGCTCCACCGCCAATTGAAAATTTAACTTTTGAACATCGAGAAAAAAATAATTTATAATTCATGTAAAAATCATAAAAGAATGGGTCATATTTTTTTTAATTTTCCAAATTTCACTTATCTCCGGTTTTTTTCTTTACTTTGGTTATTATTCGCTTATTTTTTTCTTTCTAAAATATGCCATTGATTGTAATTATAAAAATTTAATTATCTTATATTAATTATTATAAAACCTTTTTTGCAACATTTATGGCACGAAGAAAGTAAATCTATGTATAAATTTTTTTTATTGTCCAAATATGAGATACAAAGTTTTAAAAAAAACAAAGAAGAAAACGAACAAATATATTTTTCGTACTTGTTTTTGCGTTAAAATGAAAGGTCGAGAAGGAATAATAATACCCTATACCGTTTTCCCTTTGCATGTTTATAAAAAAAATTATATATATAATATAATATAATAGAGAGTAACCATGAAATATTAGTATCAAAAAAATTACAACCAAGTACTACAGACAAACAACATGCATGATTAAAATATATGTTACCAGCAAAATCGTATATATATCACTTTTTTTTAACTTTGTTTTAATATTAATAATTGCTATTTGCATCGTTTCGAAGATCGGTTGATGAGGCAGATTGCTGAATTGAATGAGAACCGACCTTAAAGAAATTCATTAAAAATGGAAGAAGATGTAAAGAAACTAACGTTATCTGGCACAGCTGAACTTGCACGATTAGGGGCAATAACAATCTCCGGTGCAGATGGATCAATATTTGCTAAATCGGAAGCTGAGTAAGCTGCTTTAGAACGTCCAAGGCGTTCGTTAAGATCTCGAAGAGCTTTTTGTCTAAAAAAATCTCATAAATTTCGGAGAATGAAGACAGTAAACTACCGTCGACGTTCGGCATCTCGAGATTCGGTTGTTGGCAAAATTACATCAACGGGTTCAAATTGCTCAAAGCCAGTATATTCAATTCGTTTACAAATTCCAATTTTTTTCAAAGTTCGGAATACTACTTTTCCAATGAGTCCAGCATATGGTTGAGATCGGCGGGGGAATAATCTATAAAATGCCTAAGTACTTTCCCAATTCGAATGAAAAAATTAAGGCTTACGTGGCCCAAGCAAAATGTTCATTATGATCGCCAATTTCATTTGTATCATGTTGGGTTTGATAAAATCTCAAATAAGTCCAACCAATTTGGATTCCAAAAGCAATTTGAAAAGTAACGATTCCACGAACCAATCCCAAAATCCAAAAAATAAAAGCCAATGCAACCGAAATTGCTGGCAAATGAGTATTTTTAACTCGACCAAATGGAGTTGGAAGAAGTACTGTATCTGGCAAAAACTAAATACAAAAATGTATGTTTATAAAATTAGATCATTTTTAAAAGCACAAACTTGTTTAACGGCAACTAATATTGCACCAGAAAGTGAAGCAAACCCGTTAAGATTACCATAATAATAAAAATCAAATTGGTGAAATAAGGCAAATCTTAATATAGCAAGAATAGCAATAAATAATGGTGTAAACAACTAAAAAAAGTAAACGACATTTAAAATTTAGTTAAATAAGGAAAAAATAAGTTTTACTTGTACTATGGCAGCAAATTTAATAGCTTCTGCATAACCCCATACTGGTTCAATGAGATGGAAAAATTGGTATGCAACAATAAGTTGATAAAATAATATTAATAAATTCGGCTCAAAAAATGAATAACTTATAATTTTCCATAATTGAAAATTAAATATATGACTTGGAGTTAATGAAAAGAAATCATATATTGGAGTAATGAAACTAATTAAAAATCCTAAAAGGTTTTGGTTAAAAATTGATTGAAAAGTCTAACAAATTATTACCGATTCCTAAAGCCGCCGCAGCATATTTAAAATGCGGTTTACAATGTTGAAGCTTAGCAACAAAAGTAAGCAATCTGATTTTTAAATTATTTACATCCATTTTCATCATCGATTACTCCTTATATTTTTTATTTTGGCTGCATTCGGGTAACAAAAGAATCCTGAAATAAGGAATATATCAAAAAGATGTATGTGAAAAGAAAAATATAAAACTGGATATCCTCGAAAATCTTTTTGTTGAAACTATAGTCAGTGATTTATATTTATAACGCTGAATATCAAAGTGTAAGTATACGCGTGGCTTGGCGATGAAGTCATTTACGCCAGAAAGAGTCAGCAAGGTTAAATTGCATGGAGAAATCCAAAAAAAAAACTTGGAATGCTTTCCTTCCATAAAGCTTTTTTTCTGACACACAGCACCTTGCTTTTTCCAAAACTTTTTACAAGCTTTCTTTCCTTTATTGGGAAAAAAAATTATTCAAAAATTTTGTGACAAAATACCCGATTTCAAAAAATTGCATAAATTACAGACAATAAAAATACATAAACAAATGCAGTAAAAAAAAGAAGTTATATTTGTGGCAGTTACAATTAAATTATTTTTTAAGGATTAATAATCACAATGCGGTCGATAAATAAGTTCCATTGGCGCTGAAGATTGATTTCTCCAACGAGTTTTAAAGATAAATGCCATAGAAAAATCTCGACCCATAAGTTCATCATTACAAAAAATATCATATTCTTGATAATGACTTATTGCTCCATGAAGCATTAAAGAGATATATCGTTTTACAGTATTTATTGTTGCAATACCTAAAAGGGGAAATATTATTTTGAGATTAAATGGTTTTTGACAAACCTGGTAAACGTATAAATGGATGCTTCAGTGGATTAAGTTGGGGATGATTGGAGAGAATAATTAAAATAGGTTCATCTTCTCGTCGATGGCCATTACATGGATCTTTCAAACAACAATCTTCCGAATTTTGTTCGGGTTCAATTCCATTTTCAATTGGAATAGATGGAATTAATTTTGGTATTTCATTTGCATCATCATCATCAAGATCTTCTGAATCACTCGATCGATTTGCTTCAAATTGTTCCCTCCTACGAATTTCTTCTTCTTGCATGTTTGGAACTAATTTATAAACAATATCTTGTAATGTTCGATCAAATGCCACATAATGTGTTGGATGAGATTGATGGATAAGAGTTTTACATCGGGGGCAAGTATTCTCTTCATCTTCAAAGTGTTTCAATAAACAACTTTTACAAAATGTATGCAAGCAATCCAACACAGTTGTAGCTTCAACAAAATAACCTTTACATAAACTACAAGTAATTCGATCATTCAATATTTTTAATGGTAATTCCAATTCTGTCATATTCTCTGAAATTTTGACGCGGGAGCTTGCCTTCGTTTTACTGCTAGCTTTTGATGAACCATTTTCATTTTCATGATTTTCTTGCTGCCTTCTAGCTGATTTAGGTGACATAATATATATTAATAATTCCTTTACAAGAATTTCTTATATAAATAATTTTTAAAATAATACAAGAAAATAGAGTTAAAAAAGCAAGCGATAAACTCCCGTCGGCTCCTGAGCATCACGGGTTCCTAACGCGAAAAAATCTATGCAGCACAATTTTTCTTTCCTCCCAAAAAAGAAATGAAAGAACTTTTACAAACTTTCTTTTTTTGCGTGTTTCGATTTTTCTTGTTGCTTTTTACCACTAATTTTTTTTATCATTTTTTAGTCGACGACATGGTTGAACCAAATGTTCAAAAGAAAGTGTTAAAGCGAAAGCTTGATAAATTCAAGAAGAATAAAAATAAGAAGGAACCAAAGAAAATCGAAGATGAAGAAATTGAAGAATCTGTGGAACTCAGCGAAACTGAAGATTTTGAACCAACTGTAAGTGAAGTAGCAGAAGAAGAACCAACAGAAAAGAAGATTAAGGATGATGAACCGAAAACTGATTATCAAAGTGCTGTTTCTAAAAGTGTGCTCACAGATGTTAAATTTTCAACCTTGAAAGGAACGATCGATGATAAACTATTGGAAGCTGTTAAATCAATGGGATATGAATATATGACAGAAATTCAAGCAAAATGTATTGAACCATTACTTGAAGTAAGTTATTCTTTGTGATTTCCTTTATTAAAGACAAGCTTTTTAGGGTCGAGATGTTCGTGGTTTAGCTAAAACTGGCAGTGGAAAAACTCTTGCATTTCTTGTTCCTGCCATTCAACTTATGTTAAAACTGAAATGGAAACCTTACCAAGGTACTGGTGTGATTGTTATTTCTCCAACACGTGAACTTAGTATGCAAACCTATGGTACCCTTAGCGAACTCATGGAATTCTTCCCTTCGTTAACTCATGCCTTAATTATGGGTGGATCTAATCGTGATACTGAAGCAAAGAAACTATCGAAAGGTGTATGTTTTATTGTTTCAACTCCTGGTCGTCTTCTGGATCATATTCAAAATACTGAATGTTTCATGTTCAAAAACCTAATGTGTCTTGTTATTGACGAAGCTGATCGCATCCTTGATATTGGTTTCGAATTGGACATCAAAAAGATTCTCCGTGCACTTCCTAAAAAACGACAATCTATGCTTTTCTCTGCGACTCATTCTCCTAAAGTCGATGAACTTGTTTCTCAATCTTTACATGCTGAGCCTCTTACTATTGAAGTTATTCGTCCTGAAGCTACTGTTACTGGTTTAGATCAAGGTTATGTTGTATGTGAATCTGATCAGCGGTTTCTTCTATTGTTTACGTTCTTGAAGAAGAATCGAGGTAAAAAGATTATGGTTTTCTTCTCTTCATGTGCTTCTGTTCGCTTTCATTACGAACTACTCAACTTTATCGATATGCCTGTTGACTGTATTCATGTATGTTTCCCTTTATATCTTTTTCTTTTATTATATGTTTTACTTTTACAGGGAAAGCAAAAGCAACAAAAGCGAACGTCAACTTTCTTCAGCTTCTGCAGTGCGAAAACTGGAACTTTGCTTTGTACTGATGTCGCTGCTCGTGGTCTTGATATTCCTAAAGTTGATTGGATCGTACAATTTGATCCTCCAGATGATCCTCGTGAATATATTCATCGTGTTGGACGTACTGCTCGTGGTGAATCAGGTACTGGTAGTGCTTTATTATTCTTGCAGCCAGAAGAGCTTGGATTCTTACGTTATTTGAAAAATGCTAAAGTAACTTTGGATGAATTTGAATTCTCTATGAAAAAGGTCGCAAATGTTCAACCTCAACTTGAAAAGCTTATTCGCGAAAACTACTATTTGAATATGGCAGCTAAAGAAGCTTATAAGTATGTTTTATTATTTCATAACTTTTTTTCGATAATTATGCTCTTGTTTTTTTCAGAGGTTATGTCAGAGCTTATGATTCTCATTCATTGAAACAAATTTATAATGTTAACACTCTGGACTTGATTAAAGTAACTAAATCCTTTGGGTTTGATGTTCCTCCATTCGTTGAACTACCTATTGCTCACAAAGGAAAATTTGAAGTTCGTGATAAATATCAAGGTGCTGGATATCGAAAGAAATCAAAACCTTTTACAAAGCTTTGAATGTTCTCTTTTTATTACACTTTGTTGATTTTTTTGTTTGTTGTTTTTGATTTATGAATAATAAATTTTTTATTTAACAGTTTAATGTTTGTTGGATTTGTTTTAGCATTGGTGTCTTTAATGGGAATGTATGTGGTTCCAACTTTTTCTTCTTACAATGGAAAATCTGCACCAATAACATCATTGTCGCCACCGTTTTCTTGAACCAATTCATTGAAATCTTTTTTGTTTACAGGAAGAAGAGGAGTGGTAGTTGTGGATGAAGGTGTTGAAATATTTTGGATTTTTTCATCAAGAATAATGTGGGAAAGGTGTTTAACAATACCAAATATCTAAATATGTTTGATTGTGTATACAGAAAATAATGGCCGTCACTTTACTCACACTTTGAATAGCTACTTTAAAAACGTTTTTAGCAGCGTTTTCAACTTCTTCCATTAATGTTTCATTATGATTAGGAGAAGGTAGAGGAGTAGTTTGTTGGTTAATAACTAAAAGCAATACTGTAGTTTTAAAAGAAAATAAAAGAAAGTACTAATTACCATCTTTTGGATGAATTTCAAACAAGGTTGAAGTTTCAGCAATGCCTTCATCTGTAATTTGATCATGAGTAACACCGCCCATCGTTACTTCAGAATTAACGAAAGATGAAATAATTACGAAGAAAAATAACAAAGCCTTATTGATCAATAATTTCATAATTTCTCTTTTTTAGTTTTTCAACGTCGACTAAAAGAAACAATATTTCCTTAGTTTTTAAATGGTTTTTATATTGCTTATGGGAAATGGGAAAGGAAATTGCTTTTATTTGTACGTTTCAAATGGCTTTCAAATCATTAATATTCATGATGATGATGATCATCTTTTGCTTTGTGAAAAAGCGATTTTAATTGCTATTTTTCTTTTATTTTTTAAGAGTTACATATGCTTTAAAAAATGCATTATTTAGAAATTAAAGTTATCTTCTTCATCATCAGATAAATTATCCCCGCTTTTATTTTGTGGTGTTCGACAAAATGGACAATGACCATATTGAAGCAATGCCATCTCAAATTCATCCATTTGGTAAAACTGAAACCGCTAACATGTAAACTTTTTTTCCTATCTAAAGGAAGGATTACCTTATTGCATGCAACACATTTAGAAATATTTATTTCTGTAATCATATTATAATAAAATCGGTACTTTAATGGTGGTTGAAATTTACAGATGAAAACTTGATTTCGATCAAGGCTTATTAATTGATTTTCTTTTAACTCAATCCATTCTCCTTTTGATGTTGATCGAAATGGATTACTGTTGCTTGCATTAACTGGAGGTTCAGCTTCTATCATATTTACTGCTTCTTCACCCGATATTTTATCGTTTATTCCAAATTCAACTAATGGCAAAACTTCTAAAAAATAATTTTCTTTAATGCTTTGGTTCAAAAGTTTAAAGATGGATACCAAAAGTTGAAAAAGAATAAACAAATAAAGAATCACAATGAATGCATTCATTTCCACCCATAATTGGATTATTTGCTCCACATCGATAACACACAGGCGTTAAATCTTCGCTATCACTAAAAGGTGTTGCACGAATTTCAAGGGAGGCGACATCCACTAAATTTTGATACTGATATGGAATGATTAAATTTCTTAGTTGTTCAAGAGCTTGTCGAGCAGATTGATATGCGCCATGAGTTCGACCAATTTTAGCTATGGTATACAGAATATTAACTCTTGACATTTTTTCTACTGGTTTTACAAAAGCCAAAAATCTTGCCATATTGAAAAGTGCATCTTGGGGTTTATCAGTGAATGGTTCGGTCTAAAAGTTTTATGATGCTATTGAAAAGTTGTTTAAATCTTTACCATAAATCGATAAACTGCATCATAAGCATAATAAGCATCAGCTTTTCTAAAAGCTTCTTCAAATCTTGGAATCATTTTAGGTTCTTCTGCAGCTCGTTGCAAATATTGCATTCCCAATAACCAATTATAATATGCTGCATCTTTAAATCGATTTTCATTTACTGCATTATTTGTAAGTTGTGTTAAAACTCGAAAAGCTTCCTCTTCCATTCCAGCTTCATGATAAGCTTTTTGAGCTTCTTCAAATCTATCTCTTTCCGCCAACCATCGAGCATATGGTAAATAAACATCCTTTGAAAGATGTGGATAACGACGAGCTAAAACAAATGCCTGAAAAATTGATTGAGATTTTTGGGGTTTAGTTTCTTTGGAAAAAATATACATCTTCCCAATGTTCAGCGGTAATATGCATTTGTAAAATAGCTTTATAATCATTTAAGGATAAAAATAATTTGGAAGCGAGAGTATATTCGTGCTTTTTAACTAAATATGCTCCTATTTTGCGAAGAGTTTCCACATCACTTTTATCCATTTTTCTCATCGCGTTTACTATCCTATAAAACTCTAATTTTTATGAAAATTTCGTAGCTTATTGGTCTTACATATCAAGCCAATCATTATTAATCATAAGCATGATAGCTTTATCATAATCCCCTGAAGCCATTAACATCTCTGCAGCCATTCGAACATCATTCGAATTTTCTGCCCAATCTGCTTTTTTCCTTAACAATGCCCTTTGAGTTTCCGAGGATGCTTTAGAAAGTAATTCCTGTGCTTGATCAAACATTCTCAAATCACTAAACATATCTAAACATCTTTGTTCATATCCATTATCTTGAAAAAGTGCTGCAGCTTCTCGAAATCTGCCGTTGCAAGCAAAAATGTGTGCAAGTTGCATTTGTTTTGGTTCTCCGCGTTCATGCATTTGCTAAAAATAATTATTATTTTTTTGTTATTTTGTTTTTATATATTTTTGTGTTTTTAAATGTTTACTTCAATTTCAGCAATTAAAATAAGCATGCGAGAATCTGCAATTTTTTGAAAACATTTTTTTGCTATTTGAAGCTCTAAATCTTCTAAAGCTTGTAAACCAAAAGCTTTCCAGTCGCTTTCAGTTACACCCAATGTTGCTAAAGCATATGCATCTCTATAAAATAATTAAATTAATTTAACTAATTAATATTAAAGAAACAACGATAAAGAAAAAAACGGAAGTGACGTACTTGTACATTTTCTTTTCCAAATATTGAAATAAATGATTTGTTAATGCGACTTCTACTGTATTCATAATATACATATGTAATGCATGAACATTTTTACCAAAGAATCCAACTACAAAACCCTAAAAGCATATCAAACTTTTAAAAAAATCAGAAATATGTATGTAATCACGAACTTGGATTCTTTGCATCGATAATGGAAAGTTTCTGGCTTTAACACCCAAAGTTCCTCCAGAAGATGAAAAGCACGCCAAATCCTCATTATCCATATTAAAAACCGCGCTATTATTAGCTCTTTCAACCCAAAGTACTTCTTTAGTGCGTGTATCAATGGCAATACATTGACCCATTTCTTCAATGGTAACCATTTTTCGCTTTGATGCGGACATATCCACGCATCGAATGGCACTGCTTAAATTGCACATAACCATGGGAAATGGATTATCAACAAATATTTTAACTACCTAAAACTTATTAAATGGAAGTTTTTTTGTAATAAAAAGGTATCTCACCATTCCACTTTTCATTCCCACCAACAATTCCTCTCTCCCAGGTGGACCTCCAATAACTCGAATATATCGAATCAAGCTATCTACCAACCATTCTCGCTGCTTTAAACCTTTATAATCATAACAAAGTAATCTTCTTTCATGACAAAGAATTAAATGATGCGAGCAAACAACGAGTAGCGAACATTCAAAGCTTTGATTTATTCGATCCATTAATTTATACTCCAATTCTTCATTTTCTCGTTCACCCGCTGATTGTCGATAAATAAGAACTTTATCGGTTAATTGAACGGCAACTCGCTGATTATAGATTGCAACCTTTCGAACCAAATCCCCACATCGAACTTTAGCTTTTTGAGATGTACTTAAATTTTGAACTATCACATCTGTCATTTGATCACGATAAGCATAAAATTCTCGATGAAGGGCGTGAACGGTGCTAAAAAATACTTGATGACATGAAAGTGTTCCATCAATACACCCAGCTGAAAAACTCTATTTTTGGATGAAATCTAAAATCCAAAATCCAAAAAAACTTACAAACGACAAAAGCGGTTTTTGGTCGTTGTTTAACTTTCCAACACCATGTATCAAGTTGAGCTATCAAACCCAAATCTGTTCCATCTCTCGTATGCAATGATACTTGTCGATTTGAACCACCTAAAACTAAAAATTGTCCATCATGAAATATCATGTATTCCATTGCAGTTGGAACAAAATTCAACTTTTTATCGGGTTTATTTATTGAGCTTCCAGTGTTACTGTAAAAGCCAATGGTTTGAGCCCAATCTCCAACAGCCATAATTTCATCAATCAGCTTACTAAAAAAATTTTGATGGAGTAAAATGAAAAAAAGCTTGTTCTTACTTTGATAATTGTCTTGGACTTCCAAACCTTACACTACATATTGGTTCTCCCGATGGTCTCTCAATTTTATTTATTTCATCTCCAATCTAAAATCACTTAATTATTTTTCGTGCCTTATACACAGAAAAGTAATTACCACAGTATTGGATCCAGTCACTGATCGAATAACTACTGTGCCATCATACATTCCAATAGCATATTTTGATCCATCAGTATTCCAACTGCAACATGTGCATCTTGTGATAACTTTTTGTTTGCTAACATTTTTTTCAGCTTGTGACCACATTCCAAAATCAGTGATTGCGCAACTTAACAATGTTATTGAAATTGGACTAAATGCAATACATTGAATTGCATCGCCATGAGCATATTTGAGTAAACCTTCATGTTGGTCACTCCATATTATAACTTGTTTATCTTGAGATCCAGAAGCATATCTTTCACCCGTTGGGGCATAATCGAGTGCAAAAACGGCTTCTTTGTGAGCTAAGAAAAAAATGTTTTCAATATTTGCATATTTTTCATTTTATTTTTAGTTCGTACCTTTTGAATTTGTTATTATTACTCCATCTGCGGGATCATAAGCCATAACCCGATTATCCACAGCCAAAATAACTTGTGAACCATCTGGTTTAAATGCGATATCATAAATGCATGAACTACAAAAAAGGAAATAAGTTTTTTATAATTTAAGAAAATGTTCTTTTTATTTTTATTTTATGTTTTAATGCTTAAAAAATGAGATGATACATATTATTTTTCTTCCCCATTTTACTCATCTTTCTTTTTTTTATGATGATTTCATATAGTCAGTTAGTTAGATATTTAGTAAGGCTTTTTTCTATTCATAAGCGGCATTTTCAAAAAAAGGAGGAAGAAAGATAAGTGACGAGACATGCTCCTCGTTTTACTTGTTATAGAAATAAAAAACAGAATAATTCATTGTTTTAAAAAAGAATGGAGGAGAAGCGTTGGCGGAAATAGTAAAAAAAAAAGGCCACAGCTGAACCGATGTACAAATTATATTAAGAGATATAACATCATCATGAACCCCAAAATAATATACAAACGCCTTTATGAATGGATCCAACATGTTATCAAAAATTCATATATAAAACAAAGAAATTTCTTATTTTGGACACTTTGATATAATGTCCCCAAGGCCAGATTATGCGATAATACTCGTGCTGTTATGCTTTTGCGCAGCTCAGGTTAGAATAATTTGGCTTTGATTTTCTTTTACTGAGATTTTAAATTTAGGTTTTTTCTAAATGTTGCCAATCAGTATCTGAACAATCTGAATTTTGTGCAGCCTATGAACAATTAAATTCTGAAGATCAACATGCTGTTCAACAATTATTAGGTGAAAGTTGTGATGGAAATGCAGATGAAGCTATTAAATTTATGGAAAAACGTAAACCCAATTTTATTAGATTTGGTCGATCGGGTTTGTTTTTCTATTTTATTGTGTTTTGTTTTTAAGAAAATAAATTTTAGACCCCAATTTCTTAAGATTTGGCCGAGCTCCACCACAAAATAATTTCTTAAGATTTGGAAAATCTCCAGGTCATGCTCAACAAAACTTTTTAAGATTTGGTAAAAGAAGCAATGAACCCAACTTTTTGAGATTCGGTAAATTTACTAAAAAAAATTTACTTCGAGACTAAAACCAACAAATTTTTTAGGCCGATCAAATGAAAATAACTTCTCCCGTTGGACCAAATCCTCAGCCGATCCAAATTTCCTTCGATTTGGAAAGCGCGCAAATTCCATGGCTGATCCTAACTTCCTTCGTTTTGGCAAAAGTAACAACTTCCTTAGATTTGGACGTGCCATTCAAAACGATGATGATACATTTGATCGAGAATACCGTAAACCAAATTTTCTTCGTTTTGGTTGAAGAATTTTTTTCTTTTGGCTCTTATAATTATTTACCCAAAAAAATGTTTTTTCTATGAATAATTTTAAACAGTACTCTTTTCTCCGTTTTTCCATTCATTTTTGTTGTATTTTTAAATTATATTTTTTTAAAGTTTTATGAACCCTCTAATTTACAAAGATCGTGAATAAATTTGTTGACACCGGTAAACAAAAAAAAAGAAGAGTTAGCAAGCAAAAAGTGAAATGTTTTAAAAGAGAAAAGCGATTTTTTGGAAAGAAAAAAAGTAAAAACAGAAAATTTATGGAATGGAAATATAAAGAAGCTTCAATAGAACATAAAAAATAAATAAACCAAAATGAAATTAGCTTACCCATTTTCATTTTCATCATCATCGCAAATCTTTTCAACCCATGATAAAGTTGGACGCATTTTTTCAGATTTAAAAAAATATCACTCAAAAATGTTTTCGTTTATTTTGCAAAAGAAATTATTTTCGGCAATGTCGCTATAGTAACCAAGGTTACGCTGTTCTTGTTGGTTTTTTTAAAATAAAAATACATAGGTTGAACTTTTTTTTTCTTTTTTAGGTCAAGCATAATTAAAATAACTTTTTAATTATTTTTGCAAAAAAATGTTTTGATTGCAAAAAAGGTAACAAATTTTTAAAATTTACGGTTTTCCTTAGCGAATTGGGAGACTCAAAAAAACCTAGGCATAATTTGAAAGTGTTCAGTTTGTTCAATAAGTGCGAAACTATAAAAAATGTACAACGTTTGATTGGTTTTTGCCTTTCTTTTCATGAGAAACGACTTCTGACTTAAAAAAATTATAAATTTTGAATGGAAATTAGAATGATATAGCGTTTTTTTTAATTTATTAAAATGACTCCTAAAATTATGTCTATTTTTTAAAGCAAAAAGAAAATATGAAACCATTTTCACCTATTTTTTGTTCGCGATGTGAAAAGCCCGCGGTGATACCTGTTCAAAATCAAAGTGCAAATATTTTTGAATCACAATGTGGCCATATTTTTTGTTTATATTGTTACGATCCCAAAATCGAATGTCCCAAATGTGGATTATGGCTTGTTAAAGGAAAGGAAGTTAGGCTTCGTGGATTTGTATTTCATAACGAATAAAAAAGCATTTTATTTTATTTTTTTGGTTTATTAAAACATTCCAAATTCTATTTAAATTAAGACAGAATAAAATATTTTTAAAAAAAGATGTCTTTGGAAGGACCAGTAAATATAATTAGTAAACATATTCTACCGAAATTTTAGTAATTTCTCTTTGCCTTTTATTTTTATTTAAAATTTTTGTAAACTTTGTAGCTTTATTTTGTTATAAGGGTATACACATTAGTCTTTTTTCTGTAGAAATTTCTTTTTAATAATAGTTTATACATATTCAAATTAGCACGTTTTTTATATTTGGCATTACGTTCTAATTTTACATAACATTTTTTCTAGCCCTTCTCACATTTGCATTCCAAAGCATTATACTGAGCTTTTCATTTCGGCAATATGAATCATGTATGTTTGGTTTTATTCTTTTCGTCTATTTAAATTCTTATTTTAAGTATATTATTGTTCGGGGGACTGACCAAACCATAAAAAAAGTAATGGCACGAGATAATGGCGTTGTTAGCGTTGAAGCTTTACGGAGAGCATTTCTGCTTGAACCAAGTTTACCATTTTGTCTTTATCAAAATGGTATTGCATTAGAGTAAGTTTAAAAAAAATTTAAATGTCGTTTTTTTAAAAAAAATTTTTAATTTAAAATATTACACTTTAGTTGTTCACCGGAACATGATAGTTCTAATACTTTCATTTATCATCTTCCGGGCCAATGGATGGGCGCGGAGTATGAACTTAGTTGGAATGACTCAATGGAAATCGATAGCAAAAATTCTGGTAAGATTATTTGTTACTCTTTGAATATATAATTTAACTAAGAATCTTTTCTAAAAGTTTTGATGCATTATACTGATAAGTAATTCAAAGGTATCTATTTTTTACTGAACTTAAACTTAATATATAATTTATAACTTTAATTAAATTTTTTTAATTAATTTAAATTTTTTAAAGAAGAGGCTGAAAAGAATATCAGCTTGATGTCAAAATATGTTTATAAAGTGGACGGAATTACTGCATGTGCTACAGCAGTGAACCCCACCACGCTCGCCACATGCTATCATTGCATTCGCCACCTCATTGCGTCAGGTCCAGGATTGGACGAAATACAATGCCATCGAGAAGCCGTTATCACGCTCACGAATTCATTGAATGATATCAAAGTAAAAGCGAAGATCGCAATTTATTCAATTGAAAAGGATGTTGCAATTCTTGAAACTTTCGATGAAGCGATTTTAATGGATCGAGATGATATTACTTTGACAGAAGCGTGGGTAGGACAGCCGTATTATGTTTTTGTAAGTGTCTTTATGATGCCATCGCATTCACATTTTGATGACCGGACATTTTCTTGAATATTAGTATCTATTTGTGAAAAGTGCCATTTTTTTATAAATATTTTAATCAACGCCAAAAAACCAAATTTGTTATTTTTTTTAATAAAAGTTTTTGTCAAAAAATTATTAGAAAAATGTCCAAAAATAATAAAATATATATGTGAAAAAAGTTCTGTCATCCATTTTTTTAAATTTAAATTTATTCTGGGAAATTTATAATTTTTTGAAACTATTTAAAAAAATAATTTACAGGGAACCCCCATTTCTGATTCCGGAGCTCCCTTGCAAGTGATTACTGGCCATATTTCTCTCAAACTAAATCATTCATTAGGAATGGAAGAAATAAGCACACTTCACGGACATGGGTCCGCGGGGCCTGGAGCATCCGGCGGGCCTGTGTTTGCCAGAAGTTTAAAATTTGGGAAGCCTGCTCTCATAGGTATCGTACAAGCTGGACAAGATATTGGCCCCAACACAATGCTCGTTACTTTTATATCTTCAAATTATGTAAAGATTATTTCAAGTAGCACTTTAGAAAAAATTTATCAGAAATTAAAAGATCAGGGCCCTACGGCCTTTAAATTTGTTTCTTTGTATTAGAAGCTTATTTTTTTAGGTTTTTTTAAATGCACGCACAGATGTAACATGTTTATTATATTCTCGTATATCCCTATTTTTTTCCACTATTGACGATTTTTAAGCCTTAAATATTTTTTATTGTATTTTTGTTTTATACTTTTTTGTAAAAAAAAATTAAATTGTATGCCTTCCTTCCTTCCAAGCGAGTCATCTTTCCTTTAATCTTTCACCGTTTACTATCTTTTTTTTATCACTGCGTCTTTAAAATTTTATTATTTGATGCCTTTTAAATAATTATTTATAGTCAAACTTTGGAAACATTTCATTCCCAAAATATGTTATTCTTTATTCGGTTTACTAAAAAAAACTTTTCTTCAGGTTGCAACTTGTAATTATCCAAAAAAATTATGACTGTTTTTTATAAACTTGTATTATAGAAAACGGCGTAAACCAAATTTCCTTCGTTTTGGATGAACAATTTTTTTCTTTTGGCTCTTATAATTATTTACCCAAAAAAATGTTTTTTCTATGAATAATTTTAAACAGTACTCTTTTCTCCGTTTTTCCATTCATTTTTGTTGTATTTTTAAATTATATTTTTTTAAAGTTTTATGAACCCTCTAATTTACAAAGATCGTGAATAAATTTGTTGACACCGGTAAACAAAAAAAAAGAAGAGTTAGCAAGCAAAAAGTGAAATGTTTTAAAAGAGAAAAGCGATTTTTTGGAAAGAAAAAAAGTAAAAACAGAAAATTTATGGAATGGAAATATAAAGAAGCTTCAATAGAACATAAAAAATAAATAAACCAAAATGAAATTAGCTTACCCATTTTCATTTTCATCATCATCGCAAATCTTTTCAACCCATGATAAAGTTGGACGCATTTTTTCAGATTTAAAAAAATATCACTCAAAAATGTTTTCGTTTATTTTGCAAAAGAAATTTTTTTCGGCAATGTCGCTATAGTAACCAAGGTTACGCTGTTCTTGTTGGTTTTTTTAAAATAAAAATACATAGGTTAAACTTTCTTTTTCTTTTTTTAGTTTAAACTTATTAAAGAAAAAGATATTTTTATTAAAATGTTTTCTCCATTTATTTTGCAAAAAAAGTTTTTTATTTCATGAACCGTAACAAATAAAGCAAGTAAAGCTAGCAAGCTTTTTTCTCTGAATTTTGTTTTTGATTTTAAAGTAAACTAATTTAAATGAAATATAAATTTTAAGGTTTTAAACTTTGCATATTTTTTGTTTCAACAAATAAGGCAACACACTCAAAAGCAAGACAAGAAATTCTCCTAATTCGTGGGAGTTCAATTCGTTCGATAAAAGAGACTATAAAAAATGTACATCGTTTGATTGTAACTGTTCTCATGAAGAACTACACTTCACTTTAAAATATTATTATTTTGAATGGAAATTAGATTAATATAGCTTTTTTGTTATTTAAAATGACTCCTGAAATTATAACAAAAGCTCAAACTTGTGGATCTCCTGCATTAAGGGTTGTTCAACTCGATGCTCATATTCTCGACAAAGAAATTCAAACATATTTGGAAGCACAATTAAATGATTTAGTATCAAATCTTCCAATTTCTGTGACAATAATATTTCAAAAATATTTTGCTGAAGTTAAAGTTATTCTTTCTGGAGTATTATGGTTTTATCGAATATATCGAGGATTTTCACCTGGGCAAGAAATGATGGATATTGCATATAGGAATTATCCAAGAAAATTAGCTGTTGCTCATTTTATTGCAGTTGTCATTGTTCCATATATTTTTGAAAAAGTCTCAGAAAAAATTCAAGACCCGGAAATAAAAGCTTTTGTTCAAAAAATAATTAATTTTGGAAGGCTTTTTGAATTTCTTCATCATATTTACTTCCTCAATCGAGGAGGGTTTTCAAACATTTGGGAACGAATTCTACATTTAAAAGCAGAATATATTAATCCACCAACTTTGGGTAACTTTTAATTTTTCAAACGTTTAAAAAAATTTAAAACGGCATTTTCAGGAACAATTAGTTATACATCATTAAATCGAGAACTACTATGGCATAGTTATCGAGATTTGTTGCTGCTTGCATTACCTTTAGGTCAGACAGCGCGTCAGTTGTGGACTCGATGGCGCACACGGAGAGCTATCAAGATGTCAGCTGCAAACAGCGACAGCAGCAACAACGGCTCAAATGTTGTTGAATTTTTAAAGCAAAAAGAAAATATGAAACCATTTTCACCTATTTTTTGTTCGCGATGTGAAAAGCCCGCGGTGATACCTGTTCAAAATCAAAGTGCAAATATTTTTGAATCACAATGTGGCCATATTTTTTGTTTATATTGTTACGATCCCAAAATCGAATGTCCCAAATGTGGATTATGGCTTGTTAAAGGAAAGGAAGTTAGGCTTCGTGGATTTGTATTTCATAACGAATAAAAAAGCATTTTATTTTATTTTTTTGGTTTATTAAAACATTCCAAATTCTATTTAAATTAAGACAGAATAAAATATTTTTAAAAAAAGATGTCTTTGAAAGGACCGGTATTATGATAATAAAAAATTGCTTCGTGCAAAATAATACAATAAAAAAATTTAAATCTTACACTCGGGTTGATTCTTAGCGACTACAGTGCTTAAAAAATAAAAATGTGGTAAATAAAAATTACGTTAAAATATAAAAAAGAATTCATGTTTAAATCGCTTTTAAAAAATTATGGGTTATCTAAGTTTGTAATTTTAATTAATGTTCATCTTTAAGAGCATTTCCAACATTCATAGCCGAAGTTGCAACCATGTAAAGAATTGACATCAATAAGATTAAGATTAAAACATTAACGCAGAGAATAATTGTATTTTTATCAAAATGTTCTTCAGCTGCTTCAACAATGGACTTTCTACGGGTTGTAGATGCAGTGGATGAGCGACGCATTTTTATATCAAAAATTTAAAATACACTTTTTTATAATAAATGTTAAAAGCGAAGCCAATACAGGTAGAGATAGCAGCTAAAAGATGAGACTTTTGTCAATAATTAATGTACGTCTAATTTGTTTGCAAAAGAAAAAATAAATAAAACACGTAAATCCGCGGACATATAAAATTCATGGGAAAATTTTTAAAGTTTTTTGTTTATCTTTCAAATGAGTAAGTGAGTCAAAAGATTTTTTTGATTTTGATTTTAACTAATAATTATTAAATCAATAAAACAAAATAAAGAGAAGAAAGGAAAAAAGTGGTAAGAAAAGAACGCTTAATCTCAATTAACAAAAAAGTAAGGACAAGGAAGCAATTTTTTTATCACAATGCGGCCGGCGTTGACGATGTTGTTAATCATGACAATGAAGAACAACAGTTGGAGGAAATAAAGAGAAACGAAAAGTGGCTTTAAGCATGCCATTATTTAACGATGGCTTAAAAAATTGATAACAAAGTGTCGAGACTAATACGAGACAACACGAAGTTTGTCAAAAAATATTTAAACAGAAAATAACCTTTCTTTTTTATCAGAGCTTTAAAAAGTTAAATGGTAATTATTTTTTTATTTTATTTTTTTGAAGAAGGTGTTTGATGATCTGAGAGGAGTGATAAACAAAATAAGGTTAACAAGCAAAAGCGGTAAACATGCGTAAAAATGCAATAGAGATAAACACGGGAACACGGGTTTGAAGCGATCATCGAATAATTTGTCAGAAAGCAATTAGATATTTGACGACAACTGCTTTAGAAACAAACAATAAAGTTTTAGTTTCTCATTTCAATATTTCAAAAGCTTAAAATTTGCAAAAAATGAAAATAAAAATCAAGAAATAGAAATAGAATTTATAATAAAAAATCAAACCACAAATTTCCAGCTTCCACAATCCACCTTCTATCCTGTCATGGTGGAATATAAATGTCAAAAAAAATCATTCAGCCACAACGAAACTGAGAGAAAAAGGTTGATTACACAAAAATTAAAACTAAGCTTTTTAAGATAAAATGTAAAAGAGAAAAGAAAGAAAATAGGAAAGAAATACGTATTGCAGCAGCTTTGACGACATGAAGACAAAATACGCCTGATCTCAGGGAGGATACATAATGAAAAAAAGAGACTAAGAGACAATAACGACGGCGACGTTCAGGTAAAAAAATGGCCGCCTTTATTTTTCCAAAAAATACGAAGACACGACGACAAAAAATAAAATGAAAAAACGCTTGAAGAACAACTGTTTTTGGGATAAAGTAAAAAAATATGAGACTACTTACACAAGACAATGGCAGGCATTATTTTCATCAACACACTTTTCTTTTTTTCATTTTCATCATCTTCAACTAAATACCTCTTCGTTGACAACAAACAATAAGGTTGTAAACTTTCCCATGTTAAATAAAAGTAGACTTTTTGTTGTTTTTTAACTCAGTGACAAATTAACCAAATCAAAAAAAAATAGTAAACAAAAAACAAAAATAATTTTTGAAACTTATTTTGCCATCGAAAAAATTCTAATAAACTGAAAAATAACACATTTTTATTGCTTTCACCTTTCTTTCAACTTTAACAAAAGAATTTTTGAAAAGATAAAAAAATATAATAAATATCCATGCAACTAGAAAAAGAAAAAAAAATATCCCGACATCGCATCCGAGTTAGAGCTAATTATTTTTTATGCGGTTAACAGCAAACAGATCAAAAGCAAAATGGTCGCTCTTCCACCAAATTGCTTTTTATTTATGCTTTTTTTGAAGAAAATTGAAGAAACAAAAATGCTTTATTTTGTCGCAAAAAACTGGTGTTAAAATTTGAGTTATCAAAAGTTTGTTTGATCATTTATTTTGAGTTGTTTAAACGTTAAAAAAAGAAGATTTTGAAATGAAACCTTATTTTTAAAAAATCTGTAAAGTGTTAGATGTTTGTTTAAAAAAGTTTATCTTGCAAAATATTTGAAATAAAAAATAAATGCTATTATAAAATTAGACTTCCTTGGATCGCCGATGTCATAATAGTCCAAGGCGCTCGTTTCACATCATAAAGCTTTTGAATTCAACTTTACTCAACGGCGATCTGAGCAAGATACGAGGGTTTTCAAAGTACAAGATTTTGACATAATTGAGTGATCATTATGAAGGAAAATTTTTTTTTGCTCTTTTATTTGCCAAATTTTTTTTGTGCTAAATTTTTCTTTTATTAAACTATAGTAACAATCAATAATTTTCTTATCCGATATTCAGATATAATTGTAAATTCGGTCTTTCTTTTTAAAAAAATTTTTCTTCAAAATTTTCTCAAAATAAGCTTTAAAAAATTTCATTGTCTACCTATGTAAAGCGAGAATGTATGTCTGTTTGTCTGTTTGTTTGTAGATTTGGTGTCCCCTAGCAAATGGAAATGTGTCTGGCACGTCCTATGCAGTTTTTCACGCTGATTACGAATATGTGAATTTCGTTTATCGGAAACGAGATGGTCGATCAGGACATGCATTTGAAATTTGCATAACCGAAAAAAGTCTCGACGCGATTGTTTTCTCTTTGCGTTTGTGGAAATGGAAGATCATGTTTTTTTTGTTTTTTCTGCAATGAAAAAGAGCGTCTATTATGATGCGATGCATCAGTAAATGTGGAGATATTGAATATATTAGTTGAAATAAAGATTATTATGAATATTAAATAACGATTAATGTTCGTAGCGAAAATGACAAAATTTTTGTTTAAACTATAGAAATTTAAAGAATTTTTGTTTGAAATACATATTTTACTTATTTATGTTAAAATAAATGTTAATGCGTAATAAAGTTTTTTTCAATTATTCAGCTTTGCCAATTATGTTTCAATTTTATTGTTGCAGTTGTTTTTTATAAAGCTTCGAATGAACCAAGCAAAAATGGCGCGAAAAGCTTATAGATTTATTGAACGCAACGACTCAAAGAAACACTTCAGATTCGCTCATTTCAGAAACATTCCCCAGAAGAATGCTTGAAAAAAAGAAGATGCTTAGCATGAATTTTTTAGTTTTGAATCAGTCTATACTTTTTTTTCAGCCTACTCAACAGTCGGCTGCTCATCGAATTGATTTCGTACTTTTCCTGCTATTGCTATTACGCATCTTTTTTTTTTATAACGCGTTCGTGTTTTTTTATACGGTGTTTTTTTTTTTTATGCGATGTCCGTTGCTGACAGTGGTTCATCTGCTGTTGGTGACAACGTTGCTGACTGTAGCTCTGCTGCAGTTGGTGGCGAAGTTTACGGCCTTCGGGCACCCCTTGATAGTGGCTCTGCTACTGTCGAGGTTAACGCTTACGGCCTTCGGGCAACCCAAGTTTACGGCCTTCGGGCAACCCAAGCTTACGGCCTTCGGGCAAACCAAGTTCATGTTTCTCAAGTTAATGCTTCTCAAGTTGACGTATCACAAATTAATGTTTCTCAAGCTACAAATGCAAACGAAGTTAGCGTTTCCCAAGTAACAAGTGCGACAGAAGTACAAACTTCTCAAGCTACAACTTTTAATGACGATGAAAGTTTTTTTACACAAGATGAAGAAGTTTACGTTACTGTAGATAATGGTGAAGATTTAATGAGTGATGTTTTTGCGTCGCATGAAGTCAATCATTTACCGATTGAACCAATGGAAATTGATAGTAATAATGAACCCATTTTAATGGGTGCAATGATCGAAGCTTCGCAGATTAATGCTAATGAATTAATCCCAAATGAAGAAATGCAAATTGCTGCAGATGTTGAAGAAATATATGAGCAATATTGTCGGAGAAATCATTTAAAAGGAAACAAAACGTTAAAGAAAAAATGGCTTAAACAAAAGCAAAAAAATGAAGAACGTTTAATTGAAAACCAAAAACGTCGAGAAGAGCGTCAAAAAGCTAAAGAAAGTGAAACAATTGAACAGAGAAAAAGGCGTTTACAAGAAGCAAGTGAATTGCAACAAATGAGAGTTGAAACAGAAACTCGTAGTAAAAAACGAGCAAGATTAGAAAAAGAAAATGATGCAGTTATCTTGAATCGTAATAACGAAACTTTAGAGCAAAGAGAGGATAGATTAAATTCACAACGCGCTATTCAAGCTTCCCTTCGTGAAAATTAAACTTCTGAGCAAAGAGAAGAAAGATTGAATTCTCAACGCATTCTTCAAGTTTCACTTCGTGAAAATGAAAATGAAGAAGAAATAGAGCAGCGATTAGAAGCTGATCGTATTCAGCATTCTAATGCCAGAGAAAATGAAACTTTCGAAGAAAGAGAAGCGAGATTAGAATCCCAGCAGATTCTTCAAGCTTCTCTTCGTGAAAATGAAAATGAAGAACAACGAGAGCAACGTCTAAACGCTGATCGTACTCAGCACTACAACTGAAGATAATTTAGTTGAAAAAGTTTTCGCAGACGTTATCGCCGATAAAGATTATGATACTTTTTCTTCAAGAGCAATTCTTTCAACGGTTAATTGTGAAGTTGATGCATATAATGAAGCAATTATTAATTTGCTTGATGAAAATACTGAAAAGGTATACACAGCAGTTGATCGAGTTGAAAATATTAATGGTGATGGAAATGCCATGGAATATGTTCCTGAACATTTTGAATCGTTTAAGCCAAGTGGATTCCCCGCTTACAATTTACGTCTTCGTGAAAATACAATTGTTATGCTAATGAGAAATTTGAATATTCGTGAAGGATTATGCAACGGAACAAGGCTTTTGATTAAAAAGTTGGAACGCAATATTATTATTGCTGAAAAACTTTTTAATAGAAGCACAAATAATGACGATAATATTGTAATGATTCCAAGAATTACTCTTCTCGATGATTCAAGCATTTTTACAGTTTATAGAAATCAGTTTCCAGTTAGACCAGCATTCGCAATGACTATTAATAAAGCTCAAGGTCAGACGTTCGATCAAATTGGAGTCGATATCAGCCGAGGAATTTTTACTCACGGTCATGTATATGTTGCTATTTCTCGCACACGTGCTTGGGATCGCCTTCAAATTAAGCTACATGCTGATGATGTAAATTGTTCACGAAATATTGTTTATAGTGAATTGTTGAATGAAAATCCTCTTGCAGTTATGCAACCGGATGGTCCAACCATCGAAGATTTAAATCCAAATTGGAATGCGCAAGAAATCATGGAAGTTGATGAACATCCACATATTGATATCGAATATGAAAACGAAGACAATGAAGTCTTACGAGGTATTAATGCAGGTTTACCTGCAGAAGAAGAATATAATGAAGATTGGAATAATGTGAATGAATTTGAAGAAAACCAAGAAGAATTTAATGCATTTTGGGAAGAAAACCATCAAGGTGACGATGAAGAAGATTAAGTTTAAAGCTATGCTAAAGTTAAAGTTGTTTTTTTTTTGTTTTCAAATGAAAATGATCAAACGTTAAAGCGGGTTTGTTTTGCTCTTTCTAGAGTATTGTTTCCCCGTCAAAAAAATCAATAACCCTCTTGAAGCTGGAAACCGTGACGTGGTTAGAGGGCTTACTGTCAAATTTGTTTTTTTGGCAAACTAATATCCAGCATTTTTATTGTTATTTTTTATATGGTGTTTGATTGTGTCTGATATGTATTTATTTGTTTTGTTTATTTGTTTTGTGAAAATAAAGAATTATTTTAAAATGTTTAAACGCGCGACGACATGAGCCTTAGCCTTAGTATTTTCGTTTCTAAGTATCTTAGTAGGAATTTTACTACTATAATCAATCAAATTTCTCAAATTTTATATCACCATTACTATAAAAATATTTCCCCTTTTATCAACATACCCTTCTCCAGAATAACTCAACCAACGTTGTATATGTTAGTCGAAAATGTTATGTGTGTTTCTTAAAGTGTTTATTTATTTACACGCAAAAAATAATGAGGGACCACCGAAGGTGGGCCCCAAAGCCCTTGTCAGTAATAACATGAAGAAACAAAAAAGTAAAAGTACATATGTATGTAAAAAATGTAGGTAAAAATGTTCGAAAAATTAAAACAACGAATATCGACGACGACAAATTAATCTGACAAATCAGCTTAAAATTAGACTTTTTTAAATACCTTTACTTATCTTGTCATTCTTTTGCATTTATTAATAATCCAATGAGCACGTTTTGAATTTTAAATTCACGCTTCGAAATTTTTTGCTTTTTTTCGGGAAAGGTTCTATCTTCTTCTCCCATTAAGTTAGACGACTGATTTTTTTATTATTGATTAACGAAAGCTTATGGCTGTTGGCTGCTGGTTGGTCTAAGAATGTTTTTTTTATATATGGTTTTGACTCCTTTTTTAGGAGATTCATTTTTTTTCTCCGAAATATTTGTTGTTTTGTTAAATGCTTGTTCGACTAAGACTTATGACTCTTTTTTTGAACACCACAAACATTTATTTTTTTAGAAAATGATCAAAAAAAATTCTTGCGCACATTCAAGAAAAATTAGTGTTCTTGTCTCTCCCTCATTTTTCGGTTATATTTTTAGTTTGTAATTTATTTCCCTTTTTTTGTTTTACTTTTATTTACTTGTTTCTTTTAGTTTTAGCTTTAAAGGGACATAGCTATTTCATGCCTTTTCAAAAATTTCGATACTGGGGCTGATAGGAACAGTTGGGGCGGCGCGTGTTTGAATTACCGTGTCACTTCTGTCTTACACGGTAATTCAAACACGCGCCTTACCAAGTGTAACTTGCAGTGCCCGCAAACGAAATTTCAAAAAAGGCATGAAATAGCTATGTCCCTTTAAAGAACGAAAGAAAAAATTGTGGCCATTTTAAGGTGTTACTAAGTCACCAAATAATAATAAAAATATGAAAACTTCCGAAACTTGTCGGCTTAAATAATTTTTCTTTCTCATTCAAAACAAAAACCTAAAAACGTGGTGCGTACGAGAAAGAAATAGAAAGTGACCGATCACTCTTGAAAAGTCATTTTAGCGGAAGGAAGGAGGCTTCAACCTCCTTCATTCTTTCTTATTTTTAGACAAGTTTGTACAGTTTCAAAAAATCATAATTTGCTGCTGAAGCATAGTGCCGCTGTTGCTATTGCTTATGCGATCGCAAAATTTTTGAGAGATGCAAAAAGAAAAATAACGGAAAGCGTCCGATGGAATTTCGGCAAGTATAGCAAGCAAGTAAACGCTTATGAGGAGTAAGGTTGAGATTTTTACGCCACCCTCTTATTTGGTGACTTTGACTTTTTTTGTTGTTGTTAGAAACTATTGCAGGTTTTGTCGAAGTTTTTATTATTTATTCTTGCAAATCTTTTTTTTGTTTTTTAAATTTTTATCCCGATAATTCCGTTTACTTTTTTATTCCCAATTTTTTTTATACAATTTTAACGCCTAAACCACTTACACACTAATTTATTTATTTTTTTTTCTTTTTTTGTATTTGCTTTTTCTTTCTTAATTTCGCAACTAAAAAAACTTTTTAAAACCAAAGTTATGTTGTTTTTATTCTCTGTTGCCAACCCTCAGGGGTTTGCCTCCTCACCTTTCTCCATCAAAAAAATTAGTTAGTTTGTCCTTTCACTTTCGACGAACTTTTGCTACTGCTTTTTTTTGCTGACCAACAATAATAACCGTTGGTTGAGGAGTTAGTTGATTGAATTGAGATTGAGGAAAAATAAAATAAAATTAGTCAACGACGATGAAGAAGACGACAAGGATAAGGGAGAGAAAGAGAATTGCGCAAGACACGCACGCGGATAATAAAATTCTTCGACGACAACGATGGATCTTCGTCGTCGTTGTTGTTGGTCCTAATGGGGTTGTGGACGACGCCTTGATGCTACTGACCGCAGGCAAGCAAAATAACTAACTAACTATAAACTTGTGCTGATGGTTGTTGGTTGGTCCATCATCACTTCTTTTTTCCTTTTTCATCGAATCCTGGGCTATTTTATTATTATTGCATCACACTTCATCGTCGCGCCAAAAAAAAAAATACAATACTTTTTTTTTATTCTTCTTTCACTTTCTTCGCGTGAATATCAAATTTATATATGAATGTCACTCACTTTTATTGTTACTAGAAAATTATAAACATATTATTTTCATTTTTTGGGTTCCGGAGCTAGAAATTTTTTTCCTTCATTTTTTTAGCGGCTTTCTTTGACTGTTTTTCTATTTCTTTTTTTGACCGCTGATTTTGAGTGGATTTTGTTGTTGTTCATGATTCATGATCTCGATATTCCCTGTTCAAGATTTTGGTTATTTAGTTTCTTGACTCATTTTGTAATTCCAAAGAAGCTTTCGATGACTTTTTTAACATGCAAAAAAAATCACTTGTTTTTTCGAGCGGTTGCTTTTTTTGTCTTTAAGTGCCTCGTACCGATATTTTTTTTTTACCTTTTTACTTCCAAATTTGGGTTTAGAAGCTAGCTTTTTTTTTCTTTTAAAAATTTCTATACCGGTATTTTGTTTTTATCTTTCTTTTTTTTTACTTTCAAAATAAAGCTTGTTTGAAAGATTAGGGAAGTTGCTTCAATGCATTGATCTAAGCTTTTTTTTAAAGTCAAAACTTGTTTTTATTTTAATTTTATTTTTTCTGAACTTTTAAAGGTTAGTTTCCCTTTTTAAGCTGGTCTATCGATCTCCTATACTAACACGATTTTTGCGTTCCGTTTTCATTTCTCAAGCTTAAATGCATCTACCATGAGTAAAGATGATGCGCATGAGAGAGGTTTATGTATTAAAAAAGGCGATTTTTCATTCTTATCTTTGACCTCCCAATAAATAACAGAAAATAATTTTTTTTCAATCTTTAAACACCACATTTATTATTTTTGACCTAAACCTTTTGAGTTTGTTGTTTTTTTAAAGTTTTTTGTAAAATAATTTTCACAGTTTCGTGTTTTTATTATTTTTTTAATTGTAAAGTTACCATTGATTTTTTACGCGTCATTTTGCTTTTTTGTTACTTTTTTAATTTTTGATTACAAGCATTGTCTTTATTTCTTTTCTTTAGTTTTTTTTTGATTTCGCTTCTTTTATTCTTGTCCCACGTTGGTTGGTCAACCAACCGATCAAAAAAAAATTAAGGTGTTTCGTGAGAGGAAAAGACGACTGTTTTTTATTTTTGCGCATCTTAGCAAATTTTAAACGGAGACCAAAAAAATGTTGTCCTTTCAAAAAAGGAGTTTTGAATATAAAAAATGTGGGTGACTGACCGTTTCATTCTTTAACCGAAAGAACGAACAACTAACGCACGCGCGATGTTAGTTTGTTGGGGTCATTGTTGTCGTCGTTGTATTCCTTGGTGTTGATTTGGAAAAGAGAAACTAACTTTTTGACGGCAGAGACACGATTTTCGCAGATTTTTTTTTCTTTCTAATTCTATTTGCTAAAATTTGTAAAGGACGAGTTTAAAAAAAACATCAGAAAGATTTTGTATGTTTGCTTTTTCATTAGCAACAAAAAAAGCAAAAAAGATGTTTTTATTTTGGTTTTAAATAGTAGCGGCTAATAATGAATGCATGAACAAAATAGCATTAACAGTTTTTAAAAACATTTTTTTAATCTCATTATAAGCTTTACAAAACCTTACCTGTCAAAATTAAGATAGCTTTTAGTTTTAGTTTGGTGAATAAAAATAAAAAGCTATTTCTGAGTAAAGAAAGAAAAATACGCCAAAAAAAACTTTGAGCTGCTTGTCAAAAATTGGTCCTTTGCCGCTGACAACAACGACGACGACAGTATGTGTATGTTGATGGAAGCTTACTTGCTTACATTTTATGTGAGTTAGCGAGCGATAGTGTGCACTTTTTCTCAATGTTTACTCAAAACGTTCGGTCACTCATTTTCATTTTTGTATTCCACCTTCCACTTTTTTTTCTTAAGTTTTTGTCGTTGCCCAAAGGTGGTGACAGTGAAAAAAGAAATAAAGAAAGAAAAGGAAAACTAACTTTCACTCATTAAATACCATTCTTCCCCTTTTTTCGGGGTTTAGTAATTATAACGAGTTACAAAAACGAAATCAAAATGCTACTACATAACAAACGAAAAATAAAGCAATGATTAAGCCTTTAAAAAAATTACAGTTTTAAAACCGTGAAAATTTATAACAAAAAGTTTTTATGAAAAATGAATCAATATTTTTTTTTCAGACAAAAGTTTAAGAAGCACTGCGATGTTAATATATTATAAATACTTATTCAATCCGCGACAATAATAAAAAAATTAGTTTCATCTTGAAAGGTTGCAAATTAATTAGTTACTTAATTATCAAATAAAAAAGGTAGAAAAGCAATTTATATATTTTATTTAAAATGGTGGTAGATATACGATGGATGCAGAAAAAATGCATATTTTTAATATTTTTATTAATTTATGTTAGACTGGGTTCCTCTCAAACATCAGATGTCACTGATGCAGCTGATAATGATGTTAAAATGCTTACACCTTCACAATTTCCTCCGGTTTTAAAAGTAAATTTTTTAAATTTTAAATTATGAAATTCAGAAAATACAATGTTGAATTTGCAGGTAAAATCAACAGAAGGATACTTGCCAGAATTGTCCGAAGTTGGAACAACTGTGAGAATATCACCTTCATTGCATGCTGATTCATTACAAATTTTAGTTGATGATGAAGATTTGGTAATTTTCAAACATAAGCAGCCACTTTACTTTTTCTAAACTCCCACTTTCAGAAACCTGGTATGCCTCCAGCAATATATCAATATGTTCTAACAGGATATGGGGCAGAAAAATTTGCTGTTGATCAAAGAGGTTATTTATATTTAAATGATCCTGATATTGATGCAGATTCGGATTCCTCTACATATCAATTACATGTACAAGCTCGAGAAGTTGATACTGAACCCATTCGAAGTTCTGAACCTATTTCAATTACCATTCATATTATTGATGTTAATGATAATCCACCAACCTTTGCTTCTCCCATCTTCAGTGCAAATGTATCTGCAAGTGATCCAAGGGAAAGATTAGTTATGGAGGTAACTATTTTTTTGGCCAAATTTAAAGTTTCTCAAACTACGTTTTAGATTGAAGCAAAAGATTTAGACGCAGGAAAATTTGGTAAAATTTCATATAGAATAGGTCAAGTTACGGGTGCTCCATACCAAGCTTTTCGATACGATGACCAAACTCATGAGCTTAAAGCTATGGGTCCACTTGATCCAGGAGAGCAATATCAAGTCCTATTGGAAGCTATGGATGGTGGAGGACTTATGGGAAAAACTGTTATTCTTGTATCAGCTATTGATGATTTTGATCCATTATCCGCAGCAAATATGGGAGCTTCACTTGGAGCAGCTGCCGGAGCTGCAGCAGCAACAGCGGGTCAAAGTGTTGTTTCACCTCAACCTATTCCAAATTTTTCTCAAACTATTGTACCACAACCAATCTCAGAATTTACTGAAAATTCTTTTTCCCCTCCACCTTTATTGCCACTTGTGACTTTTACTCCATCAATTCGTCGAACAACTTTGGAACAAACTTCTGAACCAGTTCAAACATTGGTTACAGAAATTAGCGAAGCTACTCCACCCAAAGCTATTGTGGCTGTTCTTGGAGATGATGATACTCGTTCAAAGGTTTATTTCATTATTGCTGATGGAAATGAAGACGGAAAATTTGCTATTGATGAAAATAGGTTTGCAAAAATATAAAATTATAAAACTTTACTAATAAATATATTAAATTTAAGCGGAAAAATTACTACCGTTGCTGAATTTGATCGTGAAGAAACAGATATGTATACTTTGCAAATTGAAGCCCGCTCTCGTTACCCCGATCAAGCCCTTTATTGGACTATTCTTCAAGTGGCAGTCACGGATGTAAATGATAATGCCCCAGAATTCTTAGATCCTCATCCAATTGTTCTTAAAATGAGCGTCGATGATCTCAATGAATTTGGTCCAAATATGAAAGTTGGACAACTTCGAATTCGAGATTTAGATGCTGAAGATAATGGACGAGTGACGCTTAGAATTGTGCCACCCATGAATCGATTATTTACTATTACCAATCAAGGTGAAATAAGTGTAAACGGCGAATTCACAACCGAACATTTTGGTGAACATCGTATTTCTGTGATTGCTACAGATCATGGAGATCCACCGTTGGAAACCAGAACCACAATAACCGTAAGCATTGTTGGCACATTTATTACTCAAGCTACACAAAATCCGAATGAAGTAAGTTTTTAAATAAATATTGGGTTTTTTATAGGAATTATTTTAGGTTGAAAATAATTACGAAGAAGAAGATGAAGAAACTGAATCAACATTTTTCACTCGTGCTACTTTGCCCGCATTTACAACATTGGCACCTCCACATATTTCTAATGGAGTTTCTTCATATCCAATTCCAACAACAAATTGGCTTCCATCAACTCACCAACAATCTAAAGCAACTTTCCAATCAATTAAACCTTCAACAAATCAAGGGTTAACTAAAATTCCATTAATTCCAACTATGCCACAACAACCTTCGCCTTCTCCACGGCCTACAACTCCAATTCAAAGGATTGCACCTGTATTTTCTACACCAGTTTTGAGTGTTATGGTTGAAGAAAATGAAGGTGAATTGGAACTTGCAACGGTGGAAGCTCATTATCCAGATAATCAACCTGGAACTATTACCTATGTTATGCAAGCTGGAGATCCATCTCTCTTTAGTGTCAGTAGTTTTACTGGAACCATAACTTTATTAAAACCATTGGATGCTGAAGCCGATCAAGAATATGTAGTTAAAATAAGTACAGCTGAATCTTCCGCATTAGCGATGGATGCAAATCTTCCACATGTTGCAACAATTACAGTTAAAGTTATTGATGTAAATGATTGGATACCTAATTTTGAAACAAGTAATTATGCATTTGCGGTAAATACCAAAACTGAACCCGGAACTATTATTGGACAAGTTGCTGCATTTGATCAAGATCGAGATGTAAGAGAATCTAATTTTTTAATAAACAAAAAAATTATTAATGATTTTAGGAACCAAATAATAAAATCCATTATAAATTAATAAACAATGATGGAATGGAAAAATATTTTGCTGTTAATAGTGAAAATGGTTTAATTACCCTTAATAGAGATGTTAAAGAATTTGTTGGTGAAAAACTTACTGTAAGTAGTAATTTTTACTATAAAAAATTCATTTAAAAAAATGATTAATTTTTAGCTTCGAATTGAAGCAGGCGATGAAGGTGAACCTCCTCAATCTACTCAAGCTGATGTTGTAATTGATATTGAACCCAGTGAATCAGAAGTTATTCCAAAATCTGAAGGAACTGATTTTTCATCCAATCCCGAAAATGGTGCTATTCAATTTTCACTTCGAAATTATACGTACGTTTTTTCTGGTCTTTGCACCAAAATAAAATATTATTATTTTATAGTGCTTCCATTTCTGAAGCTGTTCGTCCTCCACATTTAGTTCAAATTCTTACAGTTCTTAATAAACCAACTGATACTCGATTTATTATGTGTAATATTATTTCTGGTAATTATCGAGGTTAGTCAAAAGTCTTACAAATTTTTTAAAAAGTATATTAAAATTTTATAGGCGCATTTTCTGTTTCACCCGGCGCTGATGGTAATTGTGAATTACGAACTCAAATGCAACTTGATCGAGAAACGGTGGAGCGATATCTTTTGAATATAACTGTAACATCAGGACATCAAAACGATTTTGCATTAATTTCCATAACGGTTTTGGATGCAAATGATAATCCACCAAGATTTATTTTTTCAAATGGGTTGGATTTAGCTGCATATTTTGGTGGGGTTGCATCGAATGCTGGGCCCTTCACTCGTATATTAACAGTTAAAGCTGAAGATACAGATCTTGGAAATAGCTCCCTCATTCAATATGAACTTGATTCATTATCAGTGGATGCAAAATATTTTACCATTGATAAATGGAATGGCGAAATTTCAACCAAACAAAGCATGGAAGTGCTTGTTTCAAGGAATCGAAGGAATTTTTTTGAAATGAGAGTTATTGCTTCGGATTCGCCCACAAGTGGTAACCAACTTTCAGCTAAAGCTGATGTCGTAATAAATGTTGTATCAGAACAACATCGATTTTTAACTGTAATAAAAGGAAGTCAACCTCAACAAATGAGATCTCATGAAGATGATATGGTTAAAGCCATTCGACAATTTACTGGTCTTTGCACTTTGGTGACTCTTGAACGACTTGAAGAAGTCTCAGGTTCAGATGAGCCAATACCAAATCTTCGAGCGGTTTGGTATGCAGTGAATCCATCAACTAAAAAAATATGTAAAAAACAAGAATTTCGTAAACTTTTTGAATCTTCAACTTTGGATCTCATTGCTGGAAAACTCAAGCCATGGTTCACCCTCGATCGAATTTTGGAGCACTCTAGTGCTTTGACTGGCGGATTTGATGGTGATATGGATTTCGATAATTTTTCATGGTTCTCAGGAGATTTCCAAACTACATCCGCCATTTTAATCGTTCTCGCAATTGCTATTGGATTAATAGCCCTTTGCGGTCTTTGCGCGTTATTAGTTTGTTGGATGCGATATCGACATAAGCAATCCACTGCATATAATGCTCATCCAACTATACATCAAATGCCTAAATATGGTGCATTTTATTTACAACCAGGTGCAACCATTGAAAGGGATAAAAATTATGAAACTCAAGTAAGCCAAAAATTAATTAATTATTTATTTAATGAAATATTTAGATGCTCGAATTACCAATTAGTGATGAAGATTTTACAATGAAAAATAGTTCAATGCGTTCAAGCGCCCATGGAATTGGTAGACCACCACAACCACAAAGACGTGGAATGATGAGAGACGATGATAGATATGGTCGAGATGATACTCAATCCATAGCCACCATGCAAGATCATCACCATCACCATCAACAACATAGCCGACAACAACAACAAAATCTTAATAGTCGACCATATGGTCGCCAACATTCGGTTCATGATGAAGGAGATTTTTCTATTGAAGAAAGCATGTATGCCATTAATACACCAGGAAGGATGGATCCTGTCACAAAGTAAGCTTTTTTAACTAAAATATTTTAATTTGGAATTTTGCTGCACACTGTGGTTTTTATTTATGCGGGAGCTTTTTTCATTTCTTTATTATGCTTTGGGTTTTTTTAAATTAACAAATAACCGCTTAAGACAACTTCATCCAATGGTAATTCCAACACCTGACTATCCACAAAGCAATGCTTCTGACACCAACAATCAACCACAACAACGAAAAAGTTTTCTATAAACTTTGGAAAACTTTCACCAAAAACTTTTTCAATGCTCGCAAACTTCATTCATTCACGTGTTGCACCATAAAAACAAGACAAAATAAAAAAATTATTAACAGTACATTTTTTTTCTTCTCCTTTTGGTTGTTTTTTAATTAACATACATATCTTTTTTTCTTTGCTGGAAGAAACAATCTTTAAAAAAAATGCGCCTTATATTTATTTATCCAATTATTTATTTATTTATTGTTTAGATATCTCTACTGAGATAATATATATAAAAAAGCTATCAAATTCCATTCAAGTCCATCACGATATGTTAAATAAAAAAATAGTACAACAACATTGGTGTTTAATAATATTTTCCTGATTTAGGAATTTTAATATTTATTAATTTATTGATTTATAACTGGTTTTCATAAGATAAGGCATTTTTTGTGTTGTTAATCTTAATTTATTCATTATTGTTTTCAATCTCTCTCTTTTTCTTACATCATCATTATTGTTGTTTTTTTGATCTTCGTCTCATCCCTTCTCCGCCGCTTTTTTTTGTTGATGCAACTATACTACTTTTATTTTTCTACCACTCTCTTTCACCACTTTTTAAATTTTCAAAGATCGACTTTTTTTACAGTATCTTAAAGTTACTAAAATTAATTAATTTATTTATTTTATTTTATAAAGTCTCTTTCTTCTCGTAAGATTATTTTTATATATTTTTTTGCTCAATTAACCTGTGAATTCTGCCTATTTTTTATTTCACTATTTATTATTATTAATCGCCATTTGCTTTTAAAAAGATATACGATCAGAGATGGTATATTAATTGTTTGTTTCAATTTTTCTAATATTTTGTTTTTAAACTTTTATAAAAAACAATAAATAAAGAATTCATTGTAAAAAAAACTGTATTCAACTTTCACTTCAGGTTTTATTACAGTAAATTAAAGTTGTTTTATAAAGCAAGAGACACAGATAAAAAGGAAATTTAATATTAAAGTATTCTAAGATGATTACAGAAATAAAAAGTAACCAAAATCGAGCAAACAAACATCAAAGAAAAGTTTCAAAAATTTTAAATCCATCGTTATTTAGCACGAAAAAAAGTTTCGACGCGAAGAAGTCTGCCTCTTTTTCAAGAAAAAAAATGAAAAAGTTTCATTGAAACAAATGAGTAAAGTTTTCTATTGAAATCTTCCTCTATTTTATGAAAGTATGGAAGTTTCTGTAAATGATAATATTAAAATTTATAATCTAAGTAAAGGTGATTCAATTCCTGAGGTAAGGGCTTTTGTATCATTGACATTAAAGATAATATTCATTTTTTAGTGGGTTTCATCAAAAAGAAGAAGAAAACTTGAAAAGCAGCATGTTGGTTTTCGACGAAATATAAGATTGATTCAAGATTTTGAATTTCCTGATGTTGCTACAACTCTTTCGTTAACACCTAATGGACGTTATGTTATTGCTGCTGGTGTTTATAAACCTATGCTTCGATGTTTTGATGTTAATGAACTTTCACTGAAATTTGAACATGGTCTTGATGCTCATCCTCTTAAAGTTTTACCTATTAGTGAAGATTATTCAAAGGTATATTATTTTTTGCTTCTAAATGTTCTTACTTTGATTTTATAGACGATTGTACTTGAAGAAGAACGCTTTATGGAAATTTACTCAAATGGATATCGTTATTATCGCTTCCGTCTTCCAAAATTTAATCGAGATATGGCCCTTTGCAAAGAGTCTAGTGATTTATTTGTTGTTGGAGCTGGGTATTTCTTTTTGTACTTTAATCGTTAATAACATGGTCGTTTTTAGGAATGAAGTTTATCGATTTAACTTAGAACTTGGACAATTTCTTACGCCTATGGAATCAGAAGCAAAAGAACTTAATTGCTGTGTTGTTAATGATTATCATCAGCTATTACTTTGTGGAACAAACGATGGCCGTGTTGAATCATATGATCATCGTGATCGAAACAGAGTTGGAAGTTTGGATTGTGCACTAAGCACTTTATTGGAATATGATTTAGAAGCCGAAAAAGGGTATGCTTTTTATTCTTTATCAATAATATTTTATCAAGCTTATTATAGAGCGACGCAACAAATTACCTCAATCGCTTTTAAGGATGCTCTTACTTTTGGTGTTGGAACTAGCACTGGTCATGTAAGCAAATGTCATTTCTTTAACTTATGTATAATTTTTTCTTTCATTTTTAGGTTTTGCTTTACGATTTGCGGTCAACAAAACCTTTGCTTGTAAAAGATCATCAAATGGGACTTCCAATTACAAAATTAGATTTCATGCAAGAAAATGATGTTGTGCTTAGTATGGATTCACGAATGCTCAAATTTTGGGAAGAAGATACAGGAAAACCAATTGGCGCTATTGAACCTGGAGTGCCTTTAACCGAATTTGTTAGAGTTCCCAACTCTGGTTTGTTTCTTACATATGTATTTCTAAACTTATATGTTTTTATTGTTCCAGGTCTTCTATTTTTTGCTGCAGAATGTCAACAAATGTTACAATATTATATTCCTTCTTTGGGACCTGCGCCTAAATGGTGTTATCATTTAGAAGCAATTGTTGAAGAACTTGATGAAGTTGAAGCACCAGCGATTTATGATGATTATAAATTTGTTTCACCTGAACAATTAGAAGAAATTGGTTTAGCACATCTTGTTGGTACTGATTTATTGCGAGCTCATATGCATGGATACTTTATTGATTTACGTCTTTATAATCGTGCAAGAACTTTGACACAACCACAAGCTTTGAAAAATCATCGTCGTAATAAGGTAAAACTTTTAAACTTTCATACTTTATTTAACAAATTGATTTTTAGCTTCGTGATGATATGGAAAAACAAAGTACAGCCATTCCAGTTCAAAAGAATGTTAATGCTCCTAAAGTCAAAGTAAATAAAGAATTGGCTGCACAACTTCAAGCTAGTCTTACTGTTACCAAAGATAAGAAACAACAAGATCGGGTAATAATTTTGCTTTTATGTATAAACGTTGATGTTATTTGTATCTTTAGGCTAAAATTGCTTCGAAATTACTCACTGATGATCGATTCTCTTCATTATTCCAAAATACTGATTTCAATGTTGATGAAGAAAGTGAACATTATAAACAGATGGCTAGACGTGCAAATATTCGAAAACTTAAAGCAAAGGCAGAAGATGAAGACACAACGGATGCATCTGGAGATGAGGTTTGTTAACATATTTTTCTTTTCTCTTAACTTCTTATGTTATAGCAAGGTCCACAAAGCGGTCTTTTTATGGATGATGCACCTATTGAAGAAAAAGATTCAGGTGAGGAAGAATCCGATGGTTCAAGTGATGATTCAGATGAAAGCTCGGATGAAGAAGACGATGCAGAAAATGAAGAACAAAATGGAAACATTTCTGAAGATGAACGAGTTGAAATTAAACCACCCGTGATACGAAAACCTAAAGCCTTCAAATTTGTTGCTGTAGATTCTGTTCGTCAATTGAACACTCTTCGAACAGGTGAAAAAGAAGTTGATGAAGTGAGTCGTAACATAAATTGCCTCTTTATAATTGCTTTAAACTTTTAGGGTGCTGAAGAAACATTTGGAGCTCGACGTAAAGTTCTTGATAAACAAGCTTCTTCATTAGTCAATATTGATGACGTACCATTTGGAAGCAAATCTATTAGTTATACTGTAACAGGTTTGTCTATTTTAGAAATTTTAGAATCTTTTTATTGTTGTGTTCTTTTTTAGATGATGCAAAAGCTCAGCGTGAAGCAAGAGAAAAGAAGCATTTGGAAGAACGTCGAAATGTGCGCCGTTCAGCTGGTTCATTTGGGAAAGATCTTCCGTACACTCTTCGAGGACGTGGTCGTGGACGCGGTGGTGGCCGTGGACGCGGTGGTGGTCGAGGACGTGGTGGTGGACGTGGTCGTGGAAGATAGAAAATTCATTTAAACTTTGCCAATCGTTGTTGATTTTTTGTTTGTTGTTATTATTAAAATAAAAGAAATTATTACAAAATATACATATAAAATTATGGTGTTCTTAATTTTAGTTACAAAAAATTATTGTTGTTCGCCGTGTCGATGTTCAAAGTCAATAAAATGGCGCGGCACAGCAAGGAAGCAGGAAGAGAGTAAACGCAACCTCCGGTTTTTTTATTGTTGTAGAAATAAAAGAAGAAGAAGAAGCAGAATCGTGAAAACCCCTTAGAGACATTCTTCGATAAAAAAAAATAGCAGACACATGCATGTTTTTATTGAGCAAAAAAAGAACAGACCCAAATAAGAATAAAAGAGAGGGAGCAAAAAAAAGAAAAAAAATAATGCCAAAAGACTAACTACTACTTCTATGCCATGAAGAAATATAACAAACTGCTGCCCATTGGCAATGTTGTTGTCTGCCCTATGCTTTCATTCTCGCTCTTAAAATGGAATGGAATGGGAGAATAGAGGAGAGAGGATGCACACACCACATACAAACGTCAACATCAAAACCCTAAAGCAGCATGTTCTCTTCTAAAAAATGGAAATCAGGGATTTATTTTTAAATGAAAAAAGAGAGATATTTTTTAGAATCTTTCACAGCTTTTGCGCGCGCCGCCGTATGTAATTTATGCTTATTGTTTTATCAACAAAACTATAGTTATTCGTGCCTTTTGTTTTTTTCCGTTTTTGATTGTTATTAAACTTTGCTTAATGTTTTTGAAGTTAAAAATGTTTTAAAATACTTTTCGAAATCATAAAATCGTGATTTCTTCATCTCCGAACTTATATTGTTTCCCACATTTGTTTTTAAGAAATTTACTCTTTTTTGAATTTTGTTTTCTGAAGAATAATTTCCTTTTTAAATTAAGTTTTTTTATTTGTCAAACATTTTATCTTAGTTTTTGCTAACCCACACCGCATTTTTTTCCGTTTTTACTTCTTTTTTGCAGCTTCTTTTTCCTAATAACTTAAGATTTATAATTTCAGTTTATTTTTTATGAAGCAATACAACAATAAATTATGTCAGGGTGGTTTACATCTTTATTTGGGTAAGAAAGAAAATTAAGTTAAAAACCAAGAAAACTTTAAAAATTTAAGATCAACTCCAGAACCCAATGAGGAATTAGAAAAATCTCAAAACCTTGATGAAGCCGACACTCCTTCATCATCGGATGTAATTTCACCAACATCAGCAATCCCAGGTTTGACCGACGATCAAAGAGATCAAATTCGAAAAGTGAGTCCATCATTTTTTTTGTAAATCAAAAAATAATTTGTTTTAAGGTAATTAATAAAGCAGAGTTATCAAAGCAATCTGCAAAATGCGTTGTGGATCCAAGAAATATGGAAAAACTCAGGTTAGAAAGGCGCCAACGAGAATTAAGCACTTCCACGATTGATGAAAATCAAACCGATGATGAGTTTGATTATGAGGATGTTGGAATGTTGGTTCAAATGGATTCCTTACCTGAAAGTAAGAAATTAATTCAAAAAGAGCTTATCTAATTTTAATTTTTATAGCTATTGAAGTAACCCTCGGGCCATCGTATGGCGGATCTGCGATGAGTTTAACCCAATCAGATTATGGTAGTAAAGCAGCTGAAACTGATGGTGAAAATGAAATTTCTAGAAATATTTCAATAAGTATGAAAAAAATATCAGAAAAAATTAGTGAATGGGTTAAAAGCATGGAAAAGGAAGAGGAGCCAATTATTAACCAAAAAGGTAAATTTTTGTAATTTTTCTAAATACAAAAAACAAAAATATAGTTTTTTTAGAGCTAAAAACTAACAACAAGAGTTGCGATCAAGACGGTGAAAGTGAAATCGAAGAATATTGTTTATTTATTACAAGACAAGCTTGCATTCTTGCTATCGCAGAAGTTTTAGATAAATTAGAAAAAGATAGAGAAAACTATGCTCAAGAAATTGCTACGGATATTATTGAAAACGCTTTAAATAATTTAGAATATGAAAATAGGAATGAAGTAATTAATGAATCAGCTACAAAAATGGTTGATGGAATTATAAGTGACCTCCTTCTTGATCCTCGAAATTTTGGATCATCGCAATTGGAATGCATCATGGAGAATGATGACGAATATCTTAATTCGATGTTAATTAGCTCAAGTCCAAATATTCTATCAAGAAATGAAAGTGAAGAAAGCACAATAGCTTACAGTATATTCAGAAACAATAGTGAGGAGAAGAGAAAAATTTCGCAACCATCCACATCATTGGAAAGAGCTGAAGCTATGAATGAAATAGAAACAGACGCTAAATATTTTGAACCAAGTTCGTCAAGTTCCACATTTGGTGCAGATGAAGAACATGAATCGCTATCATTTGCTTCGTCAAACGACCAAAAAAATAGATACGAAGGTGGATATCATCAATCAGTCGATATTGAAAAAATATCAGAAAGTTTGGAAGCATTACCACCTCCAAGACCTCCTCCGCCACCACCTCCTACAGCAATAATAAATGCTACCCAGCTGTTGTCGTTAACAGAAGAAGAATTAGCTCATATAAATTACATCAAACAATTAGCTGAGCAAAGCTCATTCGAAAAGACAAATTTTTTACGACGGACGGAAAAACAAAATATTACAAATGAACAAATCTTCGAACCTAGCTATGAAAAAGATGCTGCTATTGAATACCCTGAATCAAGTTCATCAAGCTCAACATCTGGAGCTGATACAGATCTTCAATTGTCATCTGCTGGTATATCGACAGATAAAAATCCCATTTATGAACGGGATTCTCAAATCATTGAAGTTGATTACATCCAAGAAAGAGATGAAGCTATACCATTACCAAAATCATCTCACCCACCAGAACCAACTCCAGAAATAGCAAATGCAACCAATCGAGTTTCATTAACTGAAGAAGAATTGGCTCATATAAATTATATTAAACAACTTGCTGAACAAAGTTCATTTGAAAATATAAATTTGATACCGACAACAAACGTTATGAAAACTATAGATATAAGTCAGAAAGAAACAACCAATCCTTCCGTTGTGTCAAGTTCTTCAAGTGAAACGTCAGGCGCAGTTGATGAAAATAGACTTTCATCGTTTTCTTTTTCCAATGACCAAAAAATAATATATGAAAGAGGTTCATCGATAAATGAGTTGGAAATGTTATCAGAAAGTGTGGAAGCTTTACCACCTCCACGACCTCCACCGCCACCACCTCCAGCAATAATAAATGATACGCAGCAAATTTCGTTGTCAGAAAAAGAATTAGCCCATATAAACTATACCAAACAACTCGCAGAATTAGCGGAGCAAAGCTCATTTGAAAAATATTTGCCCGAGATTGAAAGTACTCAAAAAAATGCAGATGAAACAATAATAGGGTCATCAAAAGAAACAAAAGCAGATAATGATATGGTAAATAAATCTTCTTCTTCAGAAACATCTGGAGCCGATTCTGAAAATGAATTTTCTTCAGCGTATTTATCAAAAGAAATAAAAGTTATGCCAAACTCATCATCATTTGATGCTGAAAACATTATTAAAGGCGAAGAAATTATGCCGCCTACTAGACCTTCGTTACAAGCGTCTCCAAAATTAGAAGCAACAAAACGATCATCACTAACGGAAGAAGAACTAATTCATATCAACTATATCAAACAATTGGCAGAACAAAGTTCATTTGAAAAGCTTGCTTCAATGCCATCAAAAATGATAGAAACAGTAATTGAGGCAACTGCACCGGCTAATGCGGTCTATGAATTAAGCTCATCAACTGCTACTTCAGGTGCTGATGCGAATTATGAAACATCATCGGCTAGTTTATCCACTGATCAAAAGATTATTTATGAACATGGTTCACCTTTAATTGATATGGAAAAAATATCTGAAAGCGAGGAAGTGGTTTCATTTACAATGTTACCATCTCCACCAGCTGTAAATCCAGCAAAGCACATTTCATTAACAGAAGAAGAACTTGCTCATATTCATTATATTACGCAATTAGCGGAACAAAGTATGTTTAACGAACCTATCCCACCAAAAATGGAAAAGATTGACACTGAATTTCTTAAAAAATCAAATGAAGAAGATGAAGTTATGTGCAAAAGCGCTGATGAAGCTTTATCATCTGTCACATCGGGTGCCGATGAAGACTTTGACTCTTCTTCAGCTGCTATGTCCATTGACCACAAAATTAATTATGAACGCGGGTCGCCTCTTATAAATTTACAAGAAACTCCTGAAAATGAAGAAGTAATGCTATTGAATAAACCATTGACACCACCTCCAGCAATAATAAATGCTACACAACAAATTTCATTAACCGAAGAAGAAATAGCCCATATAAATTATATTAAGCAATTGGCAGAACAGAGCTCATTTGAAAATATTACAATGTTATCAAATAAAATCGTAGGAAATGAAAATGTAACCGTTATCCAACCATTAAACGAAACAAAAAAACTCGATACTCTTATGAATTCAAGTGGCTCGTCAGGTGATACATCGAGTGCAGATGCCAATTTTGAATCTTCCTCCACATTTTCGACTGAACAAAAATACCAACAAGAAGAAAGCTTACTAGAAAATGATGTGGAAAAAATTTCGGAATCTATGGAAGTTGTTCCACAGCCAAGACCTGAACCTCCAACATTAGTTAATAATGTCAAACACTTAACTTTAACAGAAGAAGAATTAGCACATATTAATTATATCAAACAGCTCGCAGAACAAAGTTCATTTGAAAAATTTACTTCGATGTCAACTAAAAAAAGAGAAGATGATTTAATAATGCCTGCTATTGAACCATCATTTGAAAAAATAGAATCAATTCATAAAGAATCAAAACAAAGTTCTTCAAACGATACTTCGGGTGCAGATACACATCCTGAATCTTCATCGGATGTTTTATCCATTGACCAATTTGAACCTGGTTGTCCTTTTATTAGTTTGGATAAAGTTTTTGAAAGAGATGAATTAATTCCACTAGCGAAACCAATGATATCAGAACCAGAAAAACGTGATCCATTTAAACAACTTTCATTAACAGAAGATGAACTCGCCCATATTGATTATATTAAAAACCTCGCTGAACAAAGCTCATTCGAAAAATTAATTTTCATACCAGCAAATATTCAAGAATCAGAAGATGAAAATCTTTTGGAAAAGGACATAATTGACGAAGCTAATATATCTAATTCATCAAGTGGTACTTCTGGTGCAGATACGGAACATGAATACTCTTCGAGTAATATTTCAAATGAACAAAAAAATATTTATAAAAATGACTCGACTAATATTGATTTGGAAATAACCGAAGAAAGAGAAGAAGCGCCGTTTCCAACAATACCACTAACACCAACTTCATACATAGCAAATGTAATTAAAGAATTATCTTTAAAAGAAGAGGAATTTGCTATTATAAAATTGAAGGCGAAAAGTTCATTTGAAAAGGTTCTTCCTATACAAGAAGAAGAGCCATCAGCAACTTCTGAGAAACAATTTGAAAAAGAGGCAGTGGCTTTCGAAATGAGTCCATCAACTGCTACCTCTGGTGCAGATGACGATTTTGGATGCTCATCGGCTGTTATTGATCAAAAAACTATTTATGAAAATGACTCATCTTTTATTGATTTGGATACAATATCAGAAAGCGAAGAATTCTTGCTACCACCGAGACCTCCACAACCGCCACCATCCATTATAAAAGCAGTGGAAAGTGTTTCATTAACCGAAAATGAATTAGCTCATATAAATTATATTAAACGATTGGTAGAACAAAGTTCATTCGAAAGTTTTATACCCGGACCAACAAATACTCAAGCAATTGAGAAGGTTACAACGAATGAATTTTCTTTAGAAAAAGAATATTTAGTTGATGTCATAAACAAGAGTACTTCAAGTGCTACATCAGGTGCCGATGAAAATATTAATTCGTCATCGGCAGGTATACCATTAGACCAAAATAATATTTATGGAAGTGCGGCGCTACACATTAGTTTAGATAATATTTCAAAAAGTGAAGAAGCCATACAGAATTCCCTACCAAAAGCAATTTTGCCACAAGAAGAAAAAGTAAACGCGGTCGAACAAGTTTCATTAACGGAAGAAGAATTAGCACATATTAATTATATTAAACAACTCGCAGAATTAGCAAGGCAAAGCTCATTTGAAAAATATATCGTTCCACCAACAAAAAATGAAGCGGATCGAACTGACACGGTAATGATTATTAGGCCAGAAAGAGAAGAAGCAACTATCGCAGAAACAAGAGGACAAAATTCATCTAGTAATACTTCAGGTGCAGATACTGAAGTTGATTTATCTTCAGATGCTTTATCAACGAGCCAAAAAATGTTTTATGAAAACGGATCGTTCATTATTGATTTGGACGAAATGAATGAGGAGACAGAACCATCACCAAGACCACCACTGCCACCTCCACCAATAGTAAAATCAATTGAGCCAATTTCATTAACAGATGAGGAAATGGCTCATATAGATTATATTAAAAAGCTAGCTGAACAAAGTTCATTTGAGAGATTGACTTCAATGCCAATAAAAAACAATGAAACGATTACGGTTATTGAACCAGAAAAAGAAAAAGAAGTTGTTGAGGTGTTTGAAGAACCGCATTCATCTGGTGATACATCTGAGGCGGATACAGAAATAGGCTCATCACTCGACGCTTTATCAGCTGAAAAGAAAGATTTTTATGAACACGGATCACCGCTAATTGATTTGGAAGAAATCTTTGAAAACGATGAAGCGGTGCCACTTGTCAAACCTATAACACCACCACCGCCAGAAATTGTAAATGCTACTAAACAGCTTTTATTAACAGATGAAGAATTGGTACATATAAATTATATTAAGCAACTAGCAGAACAAAGCTCCTTTGAAAAATTCCATCATTTATCAGCTAAAATCCAAGTGAAAGAAACAGAAACCGTTGATGAACAACAAACAAAAGGTGAAGAAATTATTAACACAGCGTCGAGTTCATCGAGCGCGACATCAGGCGCAGATTCCTTAAATGAATCTTCATCCTTTGCTTTATCATCTGAATATAAAATTATTTGTGAAGGAAGCTCACCCCCATATGATCTGGGAAAAATAAAATTGAATGAAGAATCTTTGCCACCATCGAGACCTCCTCCACCAGCATCACAAAAAATAATTAAAGCGTCGCAGCAAGTTTCATTAACTGAAGATGAAATTTCTCATATTAATTATATTAAACAACTCGCTGAACAAAGTTCTTTCGAAATGGCTATTCCAAAATCACAAAAAATTATTGAAGTTGAAAATTTTGAACAACAAAGTCAAAATTCAGCTCCCACTGAAATTGTACAACTAAATTCATCTAGCTCTACTTCAGGTGCAGATAACGATAATGAAATGTCCTCAACTGCTTTATCAGATGATGATAAAGTTGTATCCGAATCTAACATTAATGATAAGGATAAAGTCAAAGAAAGCGTGGAAGCAATAAAAAAATTACCTCCAAGGCAACCGCCTCCACCTTCAGAAATACTAAATGCAACGACGCAACTTTCATTAACAGACGAAGAACTAACCCATATAAATTATATCAAACAATTAGCTGAACAAAGCTCATTCGAAAAGCATGCTTTAGTACAATCGAAAATCACGCAAATTCAAACAGCAACGGTTGGTAATGCTGAAATTGAGGATGGAGAAGATAAAGAAATTGTAAAGCAGAATTTATCATCTGCTACAGAAAGTCCTGACACTAATATGGGATCGTCATCAATTGCTTTTGATCAAAAAATTATTTATGGAAGCGAATCCCCTCCTCTTGTTTTTGAAATGATTCCATCAAATAAGGAAGCAAATCCACCACCTCGACCAGCTCCTCCAACAATCGCAAACACCATCAAAAAAATATCTTTAACCGATGAAGAATTAGCGCATATTAATTATATCAAACAATTAGCTGAACAAAGCTCCTTCGAAAAAACTATTTCGATGCCACAAAAAATAAATTTGGACGAAGCTAAAAGTTTTATTGATTTATCAAAGCCGAAAGAAATGGAAGAAAAAAAGATTTCTAAATCTTCATCAACTGCAACATCGGAAGCAGATACTAATCCTGAGCCATCTTTCGCTGGATATTCATTTGAAGAAAAGCTTATTTTTGAAAATCATTCGCCTTACTTAGAAAATGATAAGAATTTAGCAAGTGAGGATGCTCCACCTCCAAGACCTCCACCACCGCCAGCAATTATGAATCCGGTGAAGCAGCTCTCTTTAACAGAAGAAGAAATTGCTCATATTGATTATATCAAAAAATTGGCAGAACAAAGTTCATTTGAAAAATTAAAATACATGCCAGAAAGGATAGAAATAAATGAAGATCTTTCAAATGATGGAGAAAAATTTAAAAAAAAAGTGGAAGAAAATGCTTCATCATCAAGTGCAACATCAGGTGCTGATGAAGATTTTGAATCAACCTCGGCTGTTATATCTACCGATAAAAATAATGAACGTGGATCACATCCTCTGTTTGATATGGAATTTATTGAAGAAAGAGAAGAATTTGTTCCATCACTACAATCCACACCATCGCCTTCATCAATGATAAAAGTAGTCAATCAAGTATCATTTTCTGAAAATGAACTAGCTCATCTTAATTATATTAAACGAATTTTGGAGCACACCCACTTTGATGTTCCCTTCCATTTACCTCCAATAAAAGAAATAAATGAATCAAGTATGGAATTACCAAACATAAAAGAAATCGAATCCGAGGTTGTTGAAAATGTTTCATCAAGCACCTCAGGAGCAGATGAAGATCTTGATTCATCTTCAGCTGGATTATCATTTGATCAAAAAATTAATTATGAACGTGGATCGCCACTCATTGATTTGGATGAAATTTCTGAAATTGAAGAAACAAGGCCGCCACCAGTTCCATCGCTTACTAACGCTGAATCATTAATGGCAAACGAAAGCGATGATATTAATTATACCCAACAGCTTTTGGAGCATGAATTGTTTGGAACACTTCCCTCAGTTTCACCGAAATCAGAAAATAATGCATTTGAAGATGCAAGTGCATTTCCAAATGAAATAAAAATGGTACATGAAAAGGTAGAGATAGCTGTATCACCCCCAACATCAGATGAAGAATCCGAATTAGAATCATTGGAAGAAAACGATTTTTATGAACGCGGTACACCGCTCGTTGGTTTTAATGAAATATCAAATAGCGATGAAGTAGAAATATTAGTAACATCAAAGCCCATAACGCCACCACCAGTTATTGTTAAAGCGGTTGAACAAATTTCATTAACTGACGATGAATTGGCTCATATAAATTACATCAAACAATTAGCAGATCAAAGCTCATTTGAAAAATATATGCCGGCGATTGAAAGTACTCAAAAAATTGAGGACGAAATAAATATAGAGAAATCAAAAGAAACAAAAACAGATAATGAAATGGTAAATAAGTCTTCCTCTCAAGAAACATCAGGAGCAGATTCTGATAATAAATTTTCTTCGGCTTATTTATCTAATGATCAAAAAGATGCTTATGAAAGAAATTCACCTCATAATAATTTGGAAAATATTTCGAGAGACGAAGAAGCTTTACCACTTCCATTACCTCCTCCACCATCGCTTGTAAAATTAGCGGAACAACAACTATTGACAGAAGAAGAAATTACTCATATAAATTATATTAAAAAGCTCGCGGAACAAAGTTCATTTGAAAATTGTACTTCGATGCCTTTCCAAACGGTTGAAAGCCTAATTGTGATTGAGCCACCAAAAGAAAACGAAAAAGAAGTTGAGATGGTTGAGAAATTTTCATCATCAAGTGCAACATCGGGTGCTGATGCAAATTTTGATTCATCATCTGCAGGATTATCCACTGACGAACCATTCTTTTATGAACTCGGCTCGCCTCTTAGTGGATTGGACAAAGTTAATGAAAATGAGGAAGCATTTGAAATTATTAATCAAACTGAAGCACCCACATTTTTGGATAGCCTATCTCATTTGAATGAAAAAACTTCTGAAGCTGAATTTATGAATGAGCTACCAAATGAGGAACAAGTGCAAGTTGGAACTGCAGATGAATCTTCATCATCATTAACATCAGGAGCAGATGCTGACATTGAACCGTCATCCGTGGCTTTCTCTGAAGATAAAGAAATTCTTTATGGACATGAATCAAATTCAAATGATATTGATAAAACTTTTGAAACGAAGGATGTAGTGTCACAACCACCACCTCCATCGATCGTAAAATTGGTTGAACAAGTTTCTTTAACCGAAGAAGAAATTGCCCATATTAATTATATAAAGCAACTGGCTGAACAAAGTTCATTCGAAAACACTATCCGAACAGAAGCACGAATAATGGAAATTGAAACTACTTTTATTCCAGAAAAAATTGGAAATACTTTGGAAAGAGAATCTTCAAGCGCAACTTCAGGAGCAGACTTTAGTTTGGAATCATTTTCAGTGGAAATATCCAATAATGATCATAATTCGGTTCCTATCAACATAATTCCAGAAAATGCCGAAACAAATCCACCACCTAGACCAGCGTCTCCTGCTATTGTAAAAGAAGTTAAACAATTATCTTTAACGGAAGAAGAATTAGCTCATATTAATTTTATTCAAAAGCTCGCAGATCAAAGTTCAATTGATAAGCTTGCTTCGATGTCAACCAAAATTGTTGAAGATAAAATCGAATTAGTTCCAACGTCCACAAATCAAACAGAAGCTGTTACTGAAAGTGAAGATGTATCTTCATCAAGTGCAACTTCGGGAGCTGATACAAATCTCGAATCATCATTTAATGAAATATTCGAAGATGAAAAATTGATACAGGAAAACAAATCGCCTCTAATTCGTTTGGAAGAAATATTAGAAGCACAAGAAGCAATACCACTGTCACAACCCTTAACGCCACCATCCGGAATTGCCGATGTGGTAAAGCAGTTTTCACTAACTGAAACAGAATTGGCTCATATTAATTATATTAAAAGATTGTTAGGACAAAGTTCATTTGACAAAACCGTACCAATGAGAGAAGATATTCAACCAATTGAAGATGTTATTGTTATTGAAACTTTTGAAAAAATCTCAGACGTTGAAGAGTTATCTTCTTCAGCTGCAACATCTGGAGCTGATGAAAATCTTGAATCATTATCCGAAAATTTATCTTTTGATAGGAACATTGAGGGTGAAAACATTTCTTCTCAAACAGAGTTGCCGGAAATCGTAGAAATGGAAGAAGCGATGCCACAACCTCCGCCAATTCCCCCACCACCAGCAATTATAAAAGCAAGGCAACAGCTATCTTTAACCGAAGACGAATTGGCTCATATCAATTATATAAAGCAACTGGCTGAACAAAGTTCTTTTGAAAATAATACTCCATTCATTGATGTCAAACAATTAAAAAATAATGAGTCAATTAAAGATAATGAAAATGTTGAAGAAATTAATGAGCAAAATATTTCAAGTGCTACTTCTGGTGCAGATTCTCATTTTGAATCTTCATCCGCTGAAAAATTAAATTATTACAAATGCGCTTCGCCTCTTATCGATATGGGAAAGATAGCAGAAGATAAAGAGGTGGCGTTACCACCAAGACCACAACCGCCAACTATTCCAAAGATTGAAAGCGCAATCAAACAACTTTCTTTAACGGAAGAAGAAATTGCACATATAAATTATATAAAGAAATTAGCAGAACAAAGTTCCTTCGAAAAAGCTATTTCTTTGCCAGCAAATAATAATGAAATTGATAATCCAACTTTAATTAAATCAGAAAATGAAAATGAAGTCAAGGGTAAACTTTCTAATGAAGCTTCGTCATCATCAACATTAGGGGCAGATACTAATCTAGAGACATCAACTGGATTATCCTTTGATCAAAATATTAATTATGAACGCGAATCATCCTTTACTGGTTTAGATAAAATTAATGAAGGTGAAAAAGCTGTTTCTTTACAAAAATCCTTAACTCCACCACCATCTATTGCAAATAAAGTTAAACAAATATCATTAACAGATGAAAAAATGGTTCATATTGATTATATAAAAAAGCTCGCGGAACAAAGTTTATTTGATAGATTTACTTCAATGCCAGTAAAAAATAATGAAACCATTAAGCTTAGTGAACCTGAAATAGAAAAAGAAGTTGTTGAAATGTTTGAAGAACCACATTCATCTGGCGATACATCAGAGGCAGATTCAGAAAAAGGATCGTCGTTGGATGTTTTATCTATTGATAAAAAAGATTTTTATGAACGCGGATCACCACTAATTGATTTGGAAGAAATCTCAGAAAACGAAGAAGCTTTGCCACCTCCGAGACCTCCGCTTCCACCAGCAACAGCACTTATTGTAAAAGCGAACCAAAAATTATCATTAACCGAAGAAGAATTAGCACATATTCATTATATTACACAGCTTGCTGAGCAAAGTTTGTTGGAAACTCCTGCGCTTATTCCAATAAACATTGAAGAAATTGTCGAACCATTTTTTAATAAACAACAAAGCGAAGATGAAGTTGTAAGCAAACTGGCCGAAGAAGCTTTATCATCAGCAACATCAGGAGCAGATGAAGCTTTTAATTCATCGTCATTATCTGTTGATCAAAAAACAAATTATGAACGCGGGTCACCTCTTATAAATTTACAAGAAATTTCCGAAAATGAAGAAGTTGCACCATCTTCTTTTCACATATCACCACCTCCAGCAATAATAAATGCAACCCAACAGCTTTCATTAACTGAAGAAGAATTTGCTCATATTAATTATATTAAACGACTTGCTGATCAAAGCTCATTTGAAATTCATATGCCAGAAAATAACCAAAATGTTAAAGATTTAAAGGCTATTAAATTTGAAAAGGAGGATGGTGAAGATAAAGTTTCACATTATGCGTTTAATAATAAAAAAGACTCTTTGCGTTCAACAACATCGCCTTTATTAATGAATCAAAAAGCAAATGATGAAAGCTATTTATCTCACATAAATATGGACAAAAGTTCTGAAAATGATTTGTCTACTGAATTAGCAACGGTAACAAAAACCCAAATTCCATTAACTGATGAAGAAATTGCCCATGTAAATTATATTAAACAATTAGCTGAACAAAGTTCTTTTGGAAAAAGTATTCATATGCCAAGAGATATTCAAGAAAGCGATGAAACAATTTCACATTCAAAAGCTCCACCAACAATAATTAATGCTACCCAGCAGTTATCATTAACTGAAGAGGAATTAGCTCATATTAATTACATTAAAAAATTAGCAGAACAAAGCTCTTTCGAAAATTTTATTCCTAATCCAACAAAACCTAATGAATTTGAGAATTCGGTATTTACGGAACCTGGAAAAGAAACAATGGTTGAAGTCGAGAAACCGAATTCATCGGGTGTTACTTCATGCGCAGTTCTTGAATCTTTATCTGAATGTTTATCCGCTGATCAAAATAATGTTTATAAGAAGGATTCACCTGTCATTGAATTGGACAAAATATCAGAAACTCCTAAACTATCTAAACATGCATTTCCATCACCGACGGCGATTTTAAATGCAATTGAACAAATTTCATTAACTGAAGAAGAAATTGAACATATAAATTATATTAAAAAGCTTGCGGAACAAAGTTCATTTGAAAAAAATATTTCTTCTTTACCTAATATTCCAAAAGAAGATACTTTTGCTGTTAACCTTTCCCTAAATGAAAAAGAAACAGCAATAAACGCTTTCGATTCAGGTTCTTCAAGTTCAACTTCAGGTGCAGATGAAGAAAATGAATCATCATCTTACGCTTTCTCCAACGATCAAAAAGCAATATATGAAAAAGGTTTATCGCTAAACGAGTTGGTAAAATTATCTGAAAGTGCGAAAACTTTATCACCTCCAAGACTTCCTCTACCGCCACCACCAGCCTTTGTTAAAGCTGTAGAACAAACTTCATTAACCGATGAAGAATTAGCCCATATTAATTACATCAAACAAAAGGCAGAACAAAGCTCGTTTGAAAAATATTTGCCACTGTTAGAAAAAGATAAAAAAACTGAAATTGAAAAGACGATTGAGTCATCAGAAGTTGAAATTGCTGAACAACCTTCTTCTCCAAAAACATCTGGAGAAGATTCTGAAAATGAATCTTCTTTGGCTTATTTATCAAATGATCAAAAAGATGTTTATGAATCAAACCCATTATTTTTCGATGCAGAAAATAACATGAAAGTCGAAGAAGAATTGTCACCTTCTAAACCTCCGCCGCCAGCGACTCAAAATTTAGAAACAACAAAACAATCATCATTAACTGAAGAAGAGCTTGCTCATATAAATTATATTCAAAAATTAGCAGAACAAAGTTCATTTGAAAAGCTTGCTTCAATTCCATCAAAAATAATAGAAACAGTAATTGAGCCAACTGTAAACGCTAATGTTGTAGATGACTCAAACTCTTCAAGTGCAACTTCAGGTGCTGATGCGAATTGTAAATCATCATCGGCTAGTTTATCCACTGATCAAAAGATTATTTATGGACGCGATTCTCCTCTCATTGACATGGAAAAAATAGCCGAACGCGAAGAAGTGATCTCATTTAAAAAGTTACCATCTCCACCAGCTGTAAATACAGCAAAGCAAATTTCCTTAACTGAAGAAGAATTTGCTCATATTCATTATATTACCCAGCTCGCTGAACAAAGTTTTTTTGAAACTCCGGCGCCTATTCCAATAAAAATTGAAGATATTAACGAACCAACTTTAAATAAACAACCAAGTGAAGCTGAAGTGGTTAGCAAAATTGTTGATGAAGTAATGTCTTCTGCAACATCGGGAGCAGATGAAGATTTTAAATCCTCGTCATTATCCATTGATCAAAAAATCAATTATGAACGTGGATCGCCTTTAATCGGTTTGGAAGAAATTTCAGAAAATGAAGAAGTTGCACAATCTTCTAAACCTCTACCTCTAGCAATAATAAATGCAACCCAACAGCTTTCATTAACTGAAGAAGAATTGGTTCATATTAATTATATAAAAAAATTAGCTGAGCAAAGTTCCTTCGAAAATATTAATCAAACTAAATCAAAAAATAATGAAATAGTTACTCTAAAAGAACTAAAAGTTGATGGCACGGATGATGCCGCAGAATTATATTCATCGAGTGAAACATCTGGTGCAGATGCTGATGGTGAGTCTTCCTCGGCGGATTTAACAGTTGATAATAAAGCTTATTATGAGCGAGGTTCACCTCTCATTGAGATGGAAAAAACATCAGAAAGTGAAGAATTAATAATATCAGCAAAACCAATTCTGCCCCCAATTTTAAATATGAATAAGCAACCATCTTTAACAGAAGAAGAACTTGCTCATATTCAATATATTACGGAATTAGCGGAGAAAAGTATGTTTGAAACCAATGCACCTATGCCGCCACATAATGAAAAGGTTGACATGGAAGCTTTTAATAACTCAAAGGAAGATGATAAAATTATGGAAAAAATAGTTGCAGAATCTTTGTCGTCTGCCACATCTGGTGCTGATGATGACTTTGACTCTTCTTCAGCTGCTAGGTCCATTGACCATAAAATTAATTATGAAAGCGGATCGCCTCTTATAAATTTACAAAAAATTCCTGAAAATGAAGAAGTAATGCTATTGAATAAACCATTGATACCTCCTCCAGCAATAATAAATGCTACACAACAAATTTCATTAACCGAAGAAGAAATAGCTCATATTAATAATATTAAACAAATGGCAGAACAAAGTTCATGTGAAAACATTCTTACTATACCAGAGAAGAAAGAAGTGGTCGATGCTGCTTATAATTCAGAAGATAAAATTGAAATCTTCGATAAACTTGTTGATGAAGATTTGTCATCTGCAACTTCGAGTGCAGACACTGATCACGATATATCATCAACTGGATTATCCCTTGATCAGAATATTAATTATGAACATGGATCTCCTCCCATAGATTTGGAGGAAATACCAGAAGATGTAGAAACTATTCCATTGCCACCGCCAATACCGCCACTACCCGCGACGGTAAAAGCAATCGAAAAAATTTCTTTAACTGACGAAGAACTTGCCCATATTCAATATATTACACAATTAGCGGAACAAAGTATGTTTGAAACTAAAGCACCTATGCCGCCATTAAAAATTCAAGAAGTTGAAACTACAGATATTTTTATTCCACAAACAAACATTAATGTTATGGATAAAATTGTTGATGAACATTTGTCATCTTCAACATCAGGAGCCGATGAAGATTTTGATTTGACTTCCGTTCGATTATCATTTGAACAAAAAAATAATTATAATAGTAAATCACCGCCTCTTGCTTTAGAATACATATCAGAAAATGAAGAAGCAATGCCAAATTTACCTCCTATCAAAATAGAAAATACTATCAAGCAATTATCGTTGACAGAAGAGGAGCTAGCACATATTGAATATATTACTCGATTAGCTGAACAAACTTTATTAGAAACATTTACACCTACAACCGCTAAAAGTAATGAAATGGAGGATAATGAAATTACTGAACCAGAAGATGAGCATGAAATTGTGGATAAAGTGGTTGAAGAAGCTGTATCCTCTGCAACATCAGGTGCTGATGAGGATATTGAATCATCTTCGGATGCTTTGTCAATTGACCACAAAGTAGTTTATGAGCGTGGATCGCCTTTAATTGATTTGGATGAAATATCCGAAAATGAAGAAAGCGCTCTCTCTCCTAAGCCCATATCACCACCTTCAACAATAATAAATGCTACACAACAGCTATCTTTAACCGAAAATGAGTTGGCTCACATTAATTATATTAAAAAATTGCTCAAACAAAGTTCCTTTGAAAATTTTACACCCGAATTTCAAGGAGATTTTAAACAAAATATTGATGAATCGCAAAATGATAATGATGAAGCTTCAGAGAAATTCATCAAACAAAATTCATCAAGTGCAACCTCCAGTGCTGATACTAATATTGATTCATCATTCGCTGAATTATCTTCTAAATCAAAAATTAATTATGAATATGGATCGCCTCTTATAAATTTGGAGAAGATAACAGAAAGTGAAGAAATAGAGCCATCACTAAAGCAATCACCATCAGAAATTGTAAATGCTACTAAGCAAATTTCATTTACTGAAGAGGAAATTGCGCACATAAATTATATTCAAAAATTAGCAGAACAAAGTTCATTTGAAAAATTAACTTTGGTGCCAACTAAAATTCATGAAGATAAAATCGAATTAGTTTCCACGCCACAAAATGAAACAGAAGTTGTTACTGAAATTGAAAAAGAATCTTCATCAAGTGCAACTTCGGGAGCTGATGAAAATCTCGAATCATCATTTATTAAATCTTCAGTAGATGAACAATCCACAAATGTACACAAATTGTCGAAAATTGGTTTGGAAGAAATCTCAGAAACTCAAGAAACAATCCAACTGCCTAAACATCAAACACCGCCACCAGAAATAATAAAAGCGGTTGAATATATTTCTTTAACAGATGAAGAATTGGCTTATATTAATTATATTAAACAAATGGCGGAACAAAGTTCTTTTGAAAAAATCAATTCTATGCCCACAAAAATTCCAGCCGATGCACCACAATTATTAAATGAGCCCCAAAACATTATTGAAAATGCAGAAGAAGGTTATGAACAAAGTTCATCAACTGCAACATCTGGAGCTGATACAAATCGTGAATCATCATCATTCACAGGACTTTCATCAGAACAAAATGTCAGTTATGAACGTGGTTCACCGCTTATTGATTTGGATAAAATTTCTGAAAGTGAAGAAGCGTTGCCGCCACCGTCTTATTCAATGTCATCCATTCCTATAGCGACGAATGTTGTCAAAGAATTTACTGAAAATTTTGAAAAATCTACATTGTATGCAGCTGATGAAACTTTTATTGAGCCTCAAAATTTAAACAACATTTTGCCTGAAGTAACTTCTATTTCTGTAACAAATGAAGTTGGTGTTATTGAAAACAAAAAGAGAGATTTCTTTAGTGACACTTTTGATTTTGGTGACGAAGGTTAGTTTCATTTTTATTTTTAATACGCTTTCATGTATTTGGTTTATTTTGTGCTCCTTGAGTTTTATTGTATTATCTCTGAATTTTTTTTAACATGGGATAAATTTTGATTTTAAAAAATAAATTATAGATATTTATGTTAACCCTCAGCCAAACATACAACCCGATAATAATGTTGCACCAATGGTTATTGTTAATTATTTGCATGGAAATCCTTATGCTGATTGCGAAGCTCGTGCTTCAGTTACGGATAGTCGAGAACTTTGCAACGTTGATTTTATGGTAAAATTAAATTTCTTTGCTCAAAGATTAACTGAAAATATTGCCGAAATGGCTGCCAATGATTTGGTTGCAAAAATTCGTGCCCTTCAAAATCCAAGAGCTCGTTATTTCGATGACGATGCTAAAATTATGTTTCCCGATGAAGAGGAATCATCATCCATTGATGAAAGGTCCGTTAAAATTTTACATTTTCCTTTAAAATTGTAAAATATTTTTAGTGAAATCGAATCAGAAGTTTCTAAGTTAAACTTTGAAGTTTTGCCATTGCAAGAAAATCCCGAATCTGCAGCATCCACATTTTTCTCATACTTTAAAAGAAAGAGTTCCATTGACCGCCCAAAATCAGCGATGGCTGTTATTCAGGCTTCTCGATCCACACCCATTGTTCCCGCCCAATATGAAAATACTGGTCGATGGTCCACGGCTGAATCCAAAGCATCTCCAGCTCCAAGTGGTGGTGATATTATGGAACTCATTCGAAGAACTTCGCTTTCATCTGATAAAGCAGGAGATTCACCAATAAGATTGCCTGAAGATGCATTAGCTGGATTAAGTGAAAGTGAACGAGAGCATATTTTAAAGGTTTTAGCTGCAGCCAATCGATCTCAAGTAACTCCACAACAATCGAGAAGGTTAATAAAATAATTTTTTTTAAATTTACTTTTGTAAGTTAAAAAATTTCAGAAATTCCTCTGCAATGTATGTTTTACCCGAACTTGATAATCTAAATGTGGATGAAAATGAGCGAAAACATATTGAGGATGTTATTTCTAAAGCTGAGCAACGACAATCACCATTTGTTATAAAAATGTCTTCGGAAGATAAAAGATTTACTCCACCTACAATGGAGATATATGATAGCGATAAACTGAGAAGACCAATTCCAGAAGTATCAATTCAATCTCCAATTAAAAATGAAATAGAAATGGATAAATTTTATGATATTTATCCTATTCGAAGAGTTTTAGAACGAATCGATTCTCAAAGTGAAGTATCTTCCGAGCAACCATTATCACCAAAATCTGATATTACAATGAGTGAAACAAAAAATTCAAATTTATACTTATTTGAATCAAATATTCCTTCACTTTCAGTCAAAGATCGTCGAAACTCATTATCGCCTTCTTTGTTGTTTGGTAATATTCGATCAGCGATTTCGCCATTAGTTTCACCAAGCAATTTCTTCCAAAGTAATCGAAGATTATCTGCGCCAGTGGCGTATGGAAATATTTATTCCCCTTTATCTTCTGATAAAGCTGAAGGTATTTTTGAGGATGATGAAGAAGAGCTTTCACATAGAAGCGATTTCAATCAAGAAAGTGGTGAAACTGAAGCTGCTTCTTCTCCATCTTCTGAAGGTGAAGAGAAAATTTTAATGGATGAAATTAAAAAAGATGTTGGACTAAATCCAGAAGAAATGGAACATATAAGAAGAATAAATGAAATGGCTCAAGAAGCGTTAGAACAAATTTACCAAACACCTTCTCAACCAACACCACGAATGCCTGAAAAAGTTGAACAAAAATCTGAAAAGAAATCTATCTTTGGTTCATCAGGAATAGGTTTTAATTTTGGAAAAGTTAAAAGAGCAATGGAAAGTGTGAATTCAGCAACAAATGCTGTATACTCCGCAATTGATACAGCAAGAAAATCAAGTATAACGGAAAATATTCAAACTACTTTGAAAATAAAAGAAGAACAGCCTGCTGAAGCACATAATAATATTTCAGAAACTAAAGAACCTGTTCTTGAAATAAATGTTGCAGATAAAAATGAGCTATCAGCAGAAGAATTGGAGCACATTAGTCGAATTGCTGCTTTAGCTGAACAAGAAAGTATGATGAGTACTTTTCTAAGCAGATCTATAAAAGATGTAGATTATGGAGTCGATGAAAGGAAAGAATCGGCGTCAGAAACAAAAACTGCTGTTACAGAATTATCGGCTGAAGAACATGAACATATTAATCGCATTGCAGATTTTGCTGAACAAGAAAGCTTGAGTAGTACTTTCTCGAATGCACCTTCCACATATACTAATTTTGGAGTCCAACAAAATATTGAACATGCTTTAGAAATTAAAGTTGCAGATGAGCTATCATCTGAAGAGTTGGAACATATTAACCGTATCGCAGCCTTAGCTGAACAACAAAATATGATTAGCAATGTTCCAAGCGAATATTCAAAAGAAACAGATTCCAATTTGCTAAAAGAAATTGAATATGCTAATCAACTTTCATCTGAAGAGTTAGAACACATTAATCGCATCGCAGCTTTAGCTGAACAAGAAAGCATGATAACTACAATTCCAACTAAATCTTCAAGAGATGAAAATTTGGGATTAACACAAGAAGAAATGGAACATATTGAACGAATTAATAAAATGGCTGAACAACAATTTCAAGGAAGTTCAATGTCTGGAATGCTATCTCCACAAACTGATAATGTTTCAAATGAGTTTGATAAACCAAATTCTCAAAAAATTAATACATATTTTTCCAATGCAGTAAATAAAGAACAATTTGTTGAACATCAAAAAGCTGATAGCCCCATTGTCGAGTCTAAGCTTCAAGAATTTGTTGTAGATTCACCACGAGCGGATGTTACAGAAGCAAAACCAATGGTGGATATTGAAAAACATAAAACTAAAATAGTCGACACTGCTTCTAAATTCTCTTCCTTCGGAATTGGTTCTTTCCAAAAAGCAAAATTAATGTTAGCAAAAACAGCTGAACAAGTTTCTGATACTATCCAACAAAAGTTACCGAGTGAAATGGTGGCAGAGAAAAAATCTGAAAGTCCTATTGAAGCAAAAATTCATGGTCAAGATAGTTTGCCACCAATAACAATAACAACCGATGTGGATGCAAAGAGAGATGAAAGCCAAGTGAAAAATAAAATAGAAGAATTAGAACCTAGTAGTCCTGAATTTTGGGCAGATGAGGTTGAAACTCATGTAAATGATTATATAAAATCTTATCGAACTTCAAGCATTGATTCTGCGGTTTCCCTTGAAAAAACCGACCATTCTCAAGATATGTCTGCCAGTACTTCTGGAAATCTTGTAAGCACTTTAAGCGATTATGATATGGCAGATGAAAATCTAGAAAATATTCGCACCATTCAATGGTATGAACAACAGTTAACTCAAATGAATCGAAGCTTGGATGAAGATTTTGGCGATGGTATGTTTTAAAAAAAATTTATTTTTATTATTAATTTGAGCAATCAATTTGTTTTGTTTTTTTATTCGTTTCTTTGTTTTCAGGAAATATAAAAAACAATGAATAAACATTTATTTTATTTTTTATTTTTTTAGGAATGCATCCTGAATTAGAACCACCGTCGCTTTCTCCGTCGCCACCGCCGCATGAATTCAATGCCGACAGCAGCATTTCCCCGCATCATTCTTACTCCCCACATTCTCATTTTGCCATTAAAAAACATGAGCAAGCAGCGACGGCGCTGACAAACTATACTAACCTACCAGCAGCAGAAATAGCAGCAGCAATGCCATTTATGTCGAAAAATGAATGGGTGGAGTCTCCGCCGCCTTCAAGGGAGGCCACCAGTAAAAAAGAATTTGAAGAAAAAATCAATGAGCTTGCTGCAGAAGAAGTAAACCGCGCATTGCAAGCGGCAACTGAAGAAATAATATTTGTGGGAGCTACTACTATTTTGGAAAAAGAAAAAAATAAGCATCAGCAGGAGCAAAAAAAGCAATGGCAACAGCAGCCATCACAGCACAAAATTGCCTTGGGTGAAAAATATAGTGGTGCTGGTGACGAAGAAGACGAAAAAGAAAAGGAGGAAGAAAAAACCCACAGCCGCAGCAGTTACTTTATTGAAGAACCGCCATTGCTGCTTTCAAAGCTTGCTGCTGCAGTTGATGCAACCACCACAAAATTCCAGGTTGAAGAAAAACCTGAAACAAATCAGAATGATGCGATTGTTTCTCCTCCAAAATTCGATGATGAGATAAATATTTCTTCAAATTTGCCAAAATTAGAAACTACTAAAGAAGAACCAAAAATGTTTGGTTCCAAATCAAAAACTTCTGGATTTGGCGGGTTTGGAGGTTTATCTAAATTTGCTTCAAATGCATTACAAAATGCTAAACAAGCCGGTGAACAACTTGGAGCTAAAGCAGCTCAAGCCGCACAAGCAGCATCCACTGGTGATTTAACACAAGTTGGAAAAGCTTTGGTAAGGCATATTTAAAAAATAAATAATTCCCTTTTATTTATCATCTTCAGCATGTTTTTTTAAAATTTAAAATAGCCTTTTTTTATGCAAAACATTTTTTTTAAACACGCAATATTTATTTATTTATTTTAGCAACAGCAACAACAACCACAAACGTCGACGACAACTTTACAAACTAAACCACCAACTCGTTCACAATCATCATTTTTACCACAACCTACCGATATTGATAATATTCCACCTGGATTGGAAGGGCTTTCACAAGAAGAAAGAGATAAAATAATGGCGGTTATGGCTTGTGCTGAAATTGATTCAGGATCCATACAGATGCCACCTCCATCATCTGGAACCAAAATGAGTGCATCAAGAACAGAAGAAAAAATATTCCAACCAAAACCGTAAGTAATTTATTAAAAACTCTTATAATGTATTGCATTTTTTTTATTTATGTTTATTATGTTATTTTTTGTAGAATGACATCACAAAAATCTGCTTCATTATTAGAACTTTCCGATGTACCACCACTACATACAAATATTAAATCGCCAGCACCATCACTGTCGATGCCAATTACTCCAACGATAGAAGAATTAGGCCTTTCCCATTTAACCCCAGCAGAGCAAGAACAAATATTAAGTGTTATGAGAAATGCTGAAATGCAAGATATGTCAAATACACCAATGCCTATTTCTTCTATGTCGTCACCAAGTATTAATAAACCTGCAGCAAGTATGTCTTTTTCTCTTTTTTCCAAAAATAAAAAAATGTTAACGGAACAAATTCCACATACACACATAGATGTATGTTAGATGTAGATGGAATGGATGTTGTTTGTTTATTATCATTTCATTTGAGTAGTTTTTTTCCACACAAAAAAAAAGTTTAAGGAGCAGCTCATGTTCTTCTTATTTACTGCTTCTACTTCCCCTTAAAAAGTAGTCCAAAATAATGTGACTCCTCAATAACAAAAAAATAGTGGATTCTCTCCCACGAGGCTTGAAAAAACTGCCGCGCGCTACTGAATTTCTTTTTTTCGAATTCTTTTATAACTCTCCTTGTGTCTTCGAAATCAATTTGAAAAATAAAAAAAAAGTTTTAAAGTAAAGAAAAGAGAGAGAAAAAAGAATGTCAATCAAAATTAGTGTAACTAAAAAATTGTTTAAAATGTAAAATGGCCTTCTCTTTTTTATTTTTCACTGAAGCTTCTTTTTTTGCCATTAAAAAAACATGTACTTTTTTTGCTTCATCTCAATTACACGCATATATTCAGCTTCTCAAATTTAACACTTTTTTCGAAAAAAATTTTCTTTCTTTTTTCCAATTATTTGTTAATTTATGTATTTTATTTTTAGCTATTGTTCATGAACAACTTAATGATAAAGACGGAATTAAAACTAGAAAACTTTCATGGGAAACTTCTGGTCAATTAATTTCTGAACCACCAGAACCTTCAACGACATTTATTTCACAACATAATGAAATAATTCAATCCGAATATGAAAAATCTCCATCTCCTCCATCTTCAATGATTTCTTCCACATCTCCAATGACATCCTCACAGCAGCAGCAACAACAGCAAAGGAGTGTGGTAGTATCCGATAGTGGATACATAACATCACCAGGCGGATATGAAATGGAAAATGAGAAATCCTTTTTACAAAATATTCCATTTCTTCCTCCTTCATCTTCTTCAACAGAGGAAATTAAAGAATCCATGCTTCCTGAAAGCTTTGAAATTGATGAGGAACATGAAGATGAAGCAGAACGACGCATGTTTGGTGGAGCCATAATTGACAGACAACAAGAAGAAAGAAATAACGAAAATGAAATTAATAAAACAGCAATAAATAATTTGGAGGAAAATGAAGATTGGGGTAGTCCAGAAGTATTACAACAATATGGTGGAGTACTGCCAATTGTAACCACTGAAAATTTATCCGAAAATCAAGAACAAAGAGAACAACCTATTTCGATTATTGAAGCTAAAGATGGTAGTAAACAGGTGGATGCTGTAGAATTAGATGAGGATATATGGATGCAACCAAAACATGAATACAAGGTAAAGCTTCCCTAACTTAAAAATAATAAATCAAAAATTTATAGGTGCCAGAGCATTGGGAGCCTAAAAGTGGACGAATGTGGACCACTGTATTCTCAGATGATTCAGAACAGCATCAAATCGATGAATCTTCTAGACAAAATATTTTTACCGAAGATTATTCCACTGTTGCTGAAGATCAAAAATCAAATTATACCAATGATAATTGGGACCGTCAAGAACGGCAACAGCAACATCAACAACAAATTCCAGAAGAGCCTATTACTATTGCTCAAGCACAACAGCAATATTACAAAGATAATGATTATTCAAATAATAACCCCGAATTAAATAATTTTGCTCCACAACAACCACAAGAAAGCGATAATTTAATTTCAATGTATAACAACACCAACAAAAATGATGCAAATTATGATATTCAAATGGATGATCCTTTGTCTCCAACATATATTTATTCAGCTCCACAACAACAAGTATGTATTTTTTCAACACATTTTTTTATTCACAAAATTAAAATCTTTTTACTTTTTTTAGCAGCAAGCTGATATTCAGCAGCAGAAAAATGTAGTGCTTCTAAAGCAACAAGAACTTCCACATCAAAAACTTTCAAAGAGTCCATCAAGACGGGTTCTCGAACATCAACAACAAAATGCTCCAACTCCACCTGAAATTAAAGTTACAATTCATGAAGAAAAAGATAAAGGTTCGGATGAAGAATCAGAAGAAGATACTTCACCAAGCTCTGATGAAGATGATTATCCCGATCAAATAATAGAGGCCCCATCCGCGCCTTCCATGTCCTTCACTGAAATGGAACATGAGCGAGAAACTCAATCAGCTTTTGCTCAAGAAGTTTTACAACAAATTCAATCATTTGGTGAATCCGCCAATGATGAATTTGATGTTCAATGGGCTACGAATAAAACAAACAAGCAACAACAACAAAAACAAGCTCAAATTCATCAACAAATTCAAAGTCAACAAACACCAACAACCTTACCTTTGGTTGCAGCACCAACAATAACAACCACAACAGTTCCCCAACAAGATATATCAAATGAAAATGAAACCTCTCAACAACAACAACAAAGAATAAACCAACATCAGCGAATTAATCCTTTCCTCGATTCACCAGATGAGGAAGAAACAGATGGAGTTGTTGTTGAACAGCATGTAAAATTTTTTTCTTTCCATTTTTTTATTTTCAATAACTCTAATTATTTTTTAGCAACTTGATTCAGATGATATTGATTATAGTCAAGCAGCCCAATATTACCGAACCTATGTTGTTAATGATCGAATAGAGCAACAGCAACAACTTAGAAAAACTTATACCATTCCAGAAGGTGAAGAAGAGGGCGGCGTGATAAATACTGAAGGGCGATACCATGGTTAGTCTTTCTATTTTTTGGTTCCTCTATATTTAGTCAATTCTTAAAAGAGACATTTAAAAAAATTAAGATGGCCGTGGTTGTGGTGTGGTAAATAATTAAATTAAAAAATCCCACGAGATATTTCTTCTTTTTTTATGCCTTGCCTTTTTTTCTATTTTTTTTTCGAAGAAAGAAGGTAGAAAAATAAAACAAAATTTATTTTTTTCTTCATTTTTTTAGCTAAAGAGCTTGAACGTCGTCCTCTTCATGGTAATTCTGTGCCACCCTTAGTTCCAACTACAACAGAACTTGCAACAATACGTCGTAGAGCTAAAAGTTATACAACAACACCAAGTAGTTCAGCAGTCGTCGGTGGTGCTCCTATAACCGCAACATCAGGTTTGTATATGTTTGAGTCTTCGCTTAATTTTTAATTACTCTGCAAAAATGATTAAAATTATAACATTGTTTAATAAAAACGAGTGCAACCACAAAAATTTGTTCCTAAACTTTTTTAAATTTTAAGTCTCATCTTCACTTTTTTTGTTGCAGAAACTAAAAAAACATAAAAAGAGAAGCAGCATTTTAAAATTTTAGAAAAGCATACTTACTACAATTTTTTTTCTTATACTTTTTTTCATTTTTCAATTTTTTGGGCATTTTTAATGCAACCTGAAAAACTATATAAGCACGTTGAAGAAAAAAAGAGACGAAGGAATTATGATACGTCTTATTTACTAAAAAAAGAAAGAGAAAGAAACGTATTGAAAAAAAAGAAAAGCGTAAAGAAGTATAAATAAATATACTTTTTTTGCATTGCTTTGCAAAATACATTTGAGAAAGATATTCAAAAAAATAAATAAAAAAGAAAGGCTTCAATCAAAAAAGGCTTTGTTTTATTTTTACTTTATTTTATTTAGCTTTAAATTCAACGACAAACAACCAAACCACTGATATTTATTATACTCCATCCCAGTCATATTATATCTCAGCTGGTGGAACTTCGGTACCAACTTCAACTTGGACTACAACCACAACCAAGCCTGTTACAGCTGCAGCTGGTTCTCAACAATATTTACTACAACAACAGCAACAAGGTGCAGGCAGCAAAGTTGATTCTCAAATCCGAGTTAGTATTCCTGAAACTTCAATAGCTGGAGATCAAGCGAGTCAAATAACACCCATTCGTCATGCACCTCCGCCACCAGAAAATGGCGAATTAAGTTTATTACAAAATGGAAAATCTCATTTTCAATCTGATATTCCCGTTCCTGATGATTTAATTCCATTACAAAACCATCATCCTTTACATCCACATGTTCATGAACCACAAAAAATTCACCAACATGCCCAATATCAAAATGGTGAGTTTATAATTCAGGAAAAAAAAATTTAAAAATAGCTTTAATAATAACTTTTTATTATTTTGAGATTATGTACCCGTTAATTCAGCATCCGATGCAGCTTTCCTCGCACAAATTGGCGTTTCTGTTAGTGGTCATAATTATGATAGACAAACAACGCTAGGTACACTTGGTAGTCAATTGGCAAGTGCAAACCACGCTGTTATGGGAGCAACAAGTGATGATGAACAGGTTGCTTCAAGGTAAAAATTAATATTTACACTAAAAATAGTAATTTAATATTTTGACGAAAAAAAATTATAGGCTTAAAAGATCACCTGCGATGATTTTAACAAATGACAAGCAACAACAACAAATTGAAGATCCAAAAGATATTTATACATTTCCTCCACCAACTTATTCTGCAGCCATTAGTGCTGCAAATGCGTCTATGCATTATCCGAATTCTACCACCAATGTTTCTTCTTCCGATGGCGGTGTTAGTGTTGTTAATGGAGCTTCAACATCAGATGGAATTTTTGGTGGTGTTTTGATGAAACGATTATTTGTTTGTGACGTAGGTTTTCTTTTTTTTATTATAAAAAAAGTGTCGTGGTAGTATTTATGTTTTATTTGAAAAATGTGTTATTTTTTAAAACTTTTTTTAAAAATTTATTTCTTTTCAACATTATCAAAATGAAAAAGAAACGTTGCATCCTCTTCTCTTTTTTCTTTTTACAGTCTACTTATTTTTATTTTTATAGCTTTTAAAAAGCTTTTTAAAAATCGGAGTATAGCTTAGCAAAAGTCTAAAAAAGCAATAATGAATCATTTTTTTAACTTCTTTTTATATATTTTTTTATTTTTTGTTTCTTCGCAACAAGAAGTCAAAGTCCCTTAGAAGCAATATTTTATCCATGAAAGCATTTTTCTTTCTATCATTCTTTTACAAAGCATTTTATCCTTCAAGAAGCATTTGTTTATAATATACTTCTACTATCAGGAGGATATCCTTTCAAGAGATCTTTAAGTTATTTTTTTCTTGTCTTTTTTTTTCAGGAAAAAAGATTGAATTCAAAATGCTATTACTTTAATGAATTTTTTTGTTTTTATCTTTTAATGACTAATTTATATCTTCTTTTTTATGTTTTGAGTTTGCTGTTTCTTCCTTCTTTTCATATATTACTTCCCTCTTTTATTCATCAAAAAAGCAGATTAGGGCTTCGAAAAGATAAAAATGAATCACACATATTTTTTTCCAGGATTCTTTCAATTTGTCCTTATTTTTATTATTTCTGAACTTTTTTTCTCTTCAGCAACTAACAGTCGCACTCTTTTTTTAAAAGAAAAATGAACAAAAAAAAACACGCAATAACAAAAAAAAAATGAAAAAGAAAAGTATAAGGAATCTTCTACTTATTTTTATTTTTTGTGATGCTTGCTTTTAACAAAAAAGTCTGTCTGCATTTATCTCAACCACAACAACTAAAATAGCAAGACAAAATAGCGGGTGCCAAGGGCACAAAAAAAATAAAAGAAAAAAGAAGGCGTGCCTGAATGACGATGCAAAGCTTTTAGCTTGCTTGGTGGTGGCATCAAGGGGCCATCCATATATGGCCACTACCAACAACCACCACGAAGCTAGAAAGAAAAGAAAAAGCAATGTTTCCCTTTTAGTTTTTTAAAGGAAAGCAGAAAGACTTTGATTTTTTTTCTTTCTCCTGAAGCTCGCTACTTTTTTGTTGTTTTTTTGTGTGGCAAAAACGAAGGACGGCATCTTGCTTTGATTATTCTTTTTTTCTTCATCTTCTTCAACTTGACAGAAGCAAGCCAAAAACAGCTAATAAACTAATGCCGCCGCCACTAAAAAGTTTATTTATTACTATTGCTTAAAATTATTAACAAAAATTAGTTTAAAAAAAGTTAACAATAGTATTTAATAATACTATTTATTATACATATTTTCAAATACACAATTATTTATTAAAATTTTTATATATTTTCAAAGTGGCAAACGACAAAATAAAATTATTTTTTCTTCTTTAAAAGGTGCGATTTTTATATTCTATAAATTTTAAACAAAACAAAAAAAGAGAGGCAAACCCAAAAAGTAGCAGGATGCCATTTTACTTTTCAAAATAAAAAACCATTGTTTATTTTTTTGGTAAGCGCCAATAGTGGATAAGCATCCAAAAATAAAAACGGAATTAAGCTTATATTCATTTTAGTTTTTTTCTTTTTCATGAAACTATTTTTTTAGTCAGAAAAAAATACTTTGAATTATTCAGTTTTTTTTCGTTTTTTTCTAAAAAGTTGCCAAAACAAAAACAAAAAATGCTAAAAGCAAGCTTCAGCCTAACATTCCTTGAAATATTTAGAAGAAGATTCTTTGCTTTTCTGTTTTACTATAAAAAATAATTTCGCTATGAATTTTTATGACACTTTTGAGGCATACCCAAAAAAGCTGCTGCGCAGCAAAATCGATGCACAATTTTTCATCTTTTTATAAGCTAACTCTCCTTTAAGCAACGCCGCCGCCGCTACCACCAACGTTGAAACAGAAAAAGGAAATTGTGCCAATTTAATCACAATTTGATTTGAGTTTTTGAATAATTATATTTTTTTCCACTACTACCAAATATTAGTTAAAAAAACTCATTTTTAGTTTAAAAAAATAACAAAAATAAAGTTACTTTGTAATGTGAGAATTTTAAAGGCCATAAACTAGCTTTTCACGCTTTTTAGCACTTTTTAAGCCTAAAGTAAATTGACGCTCCATAAAGCCAACAACAGCAAAAAAACTGCTTACTCCGATTTTTTTGTTCTTAAAAAAGACTTTTGACAGCATCATTTTTCACCCTCCTCCTTTTTCTCGAGTTTCATGCTTACCAAACTTCTTTATCACTCATCTTTCATCTCTATTTTTTTCTTTGGCATTTTTAGGAGGATGCTTTATTACCCCTTACTGGTACATCAACATCAGCAACAATCTTATCAACTACAACGACAACAACAAGCAATAATTCAATTGAAATGGGTCGTCGTAAATTACCTTCATTACCTCAACCTTATATGGGTACAAATAGTATTAATGCACCAATATATTATACTTCAAGTGGTCCAGAAAAAACTAATGAAATTCCACATGGAATTATAAATACTAGTGGTGGTTCGATAGTTTTCGATCCATCCACAGCTTCAACTACGACAAGACTGACTTCAGCAGCTCGAATTCCACCTTCTCCAATTCAATCAAGGCCTGGTAGTGCCCTTGGTGGAGGCGGTGGCACAACGCATTCAATTGATCCAGCAATATTGCCTGGAGCCACATTTAAAGTTATGTCTAACTCTCGTCAAACTCTTATGATGATGCCAAATGGGGATTTGGCAAGTAGCAGACAAAAAAAGCCACCAAAAATGACTGATACTATGTCCAGAGTTATGTTAAAAAAAGAATTAAGGGAAGTGTTGCTTAAGCGTCGAGATAAATTAGATGCATGCGAAATTGAAGCAAATAATCGACAATATGTTATTAATCGAATGTTTAGTAGCGGAATTTTACCCGAAAATCGATTAGCTGAATTAAATGAAATTCCAGCAGTTATTAAATGTGATTTGCCTCTTGATATTGTTAGAAATGCTAGAGTTGTGCCACTTCGAAGGCAACAAATTCAAACAACAAGTTATGATTCAAGAGTGATAAAACCAACAAAATATCATCAAAATGCTTCAGTAAATTGGATGGAAGAAGAAGGAACTCGACAATTTAAAATTAATACATCATCTTCAAATAATTATCGTGAAACTAAATCGATTGCAACTCAATGTGAAGCTCCACCAAAATCTGTTGGAACTTCCACAAATATGTCATATTTTAATCGATATGCGCCTTCAACTTCTTTGAAACAACAAATTCGTACTGAAGTTTCTCCCGATTTCGGTCATCTTTCAAAGAGAACAATTGAAACGCAAACTGATGTTGTTACAGATAGTAATCGGGCGAAGAAATTTCCCAAACCTACTGGAGTTCCAATCTTACCATCTCGAAGCACTGCTACAACAACGGGAAGTGGGCCAGATTTGATTGAATCCACTCAAAGATATTTTGAAGAGTATGATCGAAGGTTGAAGGAAGCAGCTAACACGAGACTTGAAAAGCAAAGATTCAATTTTACGGACAATGACATTGAATCAAAGCGGCAACAAATTTTGAATGAATTAGCACAAAGACGGGAAAAAATTTCATCTATGGTTGATTTGCGTTATTTGCAACAGCAACCTTTATCAAGATTGGCGCCAAGTCAACCCATGCCTTCAAGTGATTACGCATCCACTGTGCCTCATTACGGGTCCTTACCAAGAATAGATTATCCTGCGAGAAGTCGAATGTCACCAAGTTCACAAATTCGTGATTTTACGTCTCGCCAACAATCATTTCAGCAACCTTATAACTATAGTTCGTTGCCAAGAAATTATGAGAGAAATTTTAATTTAATGGAGCAATCTTTGTATGGAATGCCACCTTCAAGAATTCCTCCAAACATGTCTCGATCTCTTTATAATTTAGATCAAATTGATCCAAATTACTCTCAATATTTGCAACAACAAACCCAAATTAATCAACAGCCACCATATGCAAGATCATTAAATTATGTGGATCAATTAGGTTCTATGGATGACCTCTTTACCACTAATAGAACTTCAAATCTCAATCCGGGTATCGATGGTGGAAATATGTTATCTCAATATGCAAATTACCTCAATAATCAATTTTTACTTGCTCAACAAAATCAATTTGATGATCCTTTGATGGAGGAATTAAATAATCTCCAAGCAACAACTTTACCACAACAAGTTGGCGGTGGCAGCTATGGATATGACCAACCTGGTCAAATGTATCAAAGCAATTTTCCTGATCAAATGATGTCAAATATACCTCCACCACCATCACAATCGCAAATTTATGATACATACCCAAATAATTCACAAGTTTATTCTCGACGTGAACACAATTATGGTACTCGACCTAGTCAATTTATTGGAGACTATGGAAATTATCTCCATAATCGAGCACAAAGTTTAAGGCAATTAGATAATCTTCAAGATTTTGTTAATCATAATGTTGGAGTTATACCTAATGTTGCACCTGCTACAAATCCAAATCCTCCAACATATGGATATTATCCTACACCATGGGATAATGGATTAAATAATTCAAATTATATTGCTTCCCAACAACAACAGCGACAGCAGCAAGAGCAAAGGTTGTTGCAGCAGCAACGAGAGCAATTGCAACAACAGCAACAACAATTAATCCAACAACAGCAACAGCAGCAAATGCGACTATCAAATAATGCTTCCTCATCATATTATGATGCAAAATATCCCCGTGAAGATGGCTTAAATCGAATGTATCAAACTTATGGTCGACGTCATCGGTCACCATATAATAATTTAAGTAATAATACAGCAGCGACTATGAATAATTCTGGTAATAAACTTCTTTCTAATTTTCTTGTTGACCGTTATAATCAAAATAATAATTTATTTATTGATGGAAGATAACCCTTTAAAAAAAACTCTGTCATTGTTAAATAAAAAAATTTATTCTTTGTTGTTTTTTGTTTGCTTTTTTCCTCTTTTTTTACTAATAATAATAAACCTTAATAATATGTGCACTTAACAAAAACATATATAAATGTATGTATGCGTTAGTTTAGTTTGTTGTGTTTTTTTCTTCTTCAAAAAAATTCATTTCAGAATTACATAAAAAACGAAGAAGAGAAGTAAAAAAAATTGATTTTGTTATTTTTTATTTTGCATGCAAAAAAAAACAGACAAAAGAAAAGAAAAAAAGCGACGACCTCCAATGAAAAAAAGGGTGCCATGGCATTTTCTATGCAATACAAATGCTTTATTTTATTTTTTTGAAATCCTTTATTTTTTGTTAACGGTGGAGTACCAATATGCATTTTATTTTTTGGCAAAGAAAAAAAAGTTTTATTTTATTCTTTTCGTGGGCGGCGGTGGCAATGAATAAAAATGATGTTATTGGAGCGGCAGCAAGCAATAAGATTAATTCACAAATACCACAAACATTTTTTTATCAACAATAAAAGCAAAAAAATGCTTAAAACAAACAATGTTTTTTTTTGTTTTTGTTTTAAAAGATGGCTTCAAGTTTAAGAATAGACAAAAATTTTAAGAAGTCATTTTCCCCAAGGATTTTTGTGCCTTTTTTAAAACGCAATAAAATAAACAAACGAAAAGAAAAAACCATCTGATTTTCACTCAAACTCAATGGCAACTTTTTTCCTCCCTCGTATTTTTTAAAAGGCAACAATTTTCTTTAAGAAAAATAAAATATAAAAAAAGAAAGAAAAGAAGATTAGTTAAGCGCTAAAGAAAATATTGCAGGGTTTAAATGAAAATGGCATAAAAATAAAAATATTAAGCATGCATGAATAATGACACTGATTAACTAAATGATGCCGTTTTTTTTTGTTCTTGTCTTTTTTCATTTTTGTCAAAAGGGTTATCTTCCATTAAGAATCTTTCTTTTTTTCGCTTCCTTACTTTTTACTTTTCCTATTATTTTTTTGTCTCAAAATAACAAATTTTGTTTAAGATTATCTTCAAAATCGCCAACAATTTTCAACTTCAAGTTTAGGAAGAAATATGCGTCCAAAACCTAATAATAATATTGTAAGTCCAACTATTTGTAAAATTGCGAATAAAAACGATTAAAATTGCAGGCGATAGCCTCCTCACGTGGTCGTTCGATGAATAATATTGGTCGTGAAATCAATGATCTTTTGAGAGAATATCCTTCACCCAGCGGTCGACGAGTTACCCCAAGAAGGATTAAAAGAATTTTGCTTACTCGTCGATATAAAGATTCCAATGTTTATAATGGTACAGAATTCCAAAGTCAAACATTTTTTACCCTAAATTTTTAGATCTTGGTATTCGAGTTACTGGAGGCAAAAAGATGCCAAATGGAGATTTGGGAGCTTTTGTGACAGGTGTGAATCGTGGAAAAGCTTTTGAAACTTTGGGTGAAATTCAAGAAGGCGATCAAGTTATGGAATGGAATGGCATTCTTTTAAATGGACGAACCTTTGAAGAAGTTGAAAGAATTATTACTTCAAGCACAGGGGAAATTGAAATAATAATTAAAAGGTAGTCTTCCAATTTTTGAAGGTTCTTTATGCTTATTTTTCTTTTTTCTAGCAATGGCGGCCAAGAACCTCAACCATTTCCCAAGGGTGAAAATGTTTATGATAATGTTTCGGATAATCTTCGACAAGCTAATCGAAGATGTGCGTTTTTTTAGTTAAACAATTTTATTTATTAAAAAAATATTTATTTTAGTTCCAACAGACAATAACAGATATTGGCAATCTCGAGGTGTTGAGGCTCCTCCGGTGCCAGCACATCGCTCAGGTTCTCCAAATTATTACAATGGCTACAATGGAATGGAAAGCAGCAATATGCCGCTATCATATGACCCATCTTCTCAAAGACAATATTATGTTTGTTTTTTGCTTCTTTTTTTAATTATAAAATCCTAAATGTTGACATTTTTTCAGCCCAAAAATTCAAGAGATAGCAGCAATCTAGGAAGCGTTCAAATTGCTTTTTCTTATGACCAAGTAAATGGAATTTTGCTTGTCACGATTGTAAGTGCAAGAAATTTACGATGCCGAGAATATAATAATACTGTAATGGCACCAAATCCATTTGTAAAAGTATATCTTTTACCTGGTCGAAAGTAAGCTAGAGCAATTAAAGAATTAATTTTAAGCAATAAAAATTTTAGGGTTACAAACAAACGAAGAACTAAATACATTGCAAATACAGCCAATCCAGATTGGCATCAAACTGTTGAATATTATTTAAATTACAGCGACATTCCTTCGTTTTATCTTGAATTTACTGTTTGGAATTATGATAAATATAATGATAATATTTGCTTGGGACAAGTTAATATTAGTTTATCAGGTATGCCACTGCCTAATAGAAAAACGGAAACGAATAAATTTTTAGACCCTGCATTATTAAACAATATGGCAAGATCTTATCCCCTTCAAAGTCCTGATCAAACTTCTTCGATTCAAGGAGTTTCAAATATTCCAGCACCCACAACTCGTTTGAGAACTCAATCTTATTATAATCCTTGTAAGCTTTTTTTCCTTCAATTAATTTTCTGGGCTATCGTTTTAATTTAAAATTTTTAGCACATTTAGATCTTGGCGGATATCCAGCAATATGCTAGCCTCAAAAAAACCAGTGACAAAGTTCAATGAATCCAAAGAACAACAAAGAAAGTACAAACGCAAAAAATGGTAGTTTGTAGCTTTAAAAAAAGCAAACGTTTGCCTGCCGCCTCCTTTTCTCTTTCTCCAAAAAGCCTTTTTCTTGTTTTTTTGATCATTATTTTTTTCGCTCAGTTTCAAGTCTCAATAATATATATATTCTTAAATTAAAATTTCACACATAATTACCCTGCCTATTGTGATAATAATAATAGTTTACTCAAAAATATGTATCACTTAAATATGCAAAAATTTTTAAACTTTTATTATGTTTTTTCTTTGTTGTGCTAGTATTTCTCGTAATTATCATTATATTTTTTTAAGTATTAGAGTTTGTTGCCAAAAAATTATTTATATTTTGATTTCAGAGTTTAAATATTTTTACAGATTATATTTAATAAAATAAATAAATAGATTATATATTAATAACTCTAGTTTTTACACATAACAAATTTTAATATTCGTTGCTTCCGTGCCTCATATATTTTTTAACCTACAAAATTTCATTGAACCATCATTTTTTAGCTTTATTTTCTACTAGAATGCAATCATTAGAAGATCGTTTAAACCCTTTATTATTTTGGTCAAAGTACACTTCTTATATCTTCGACGCGGATGGTGTACTTTGGCGTGGAAGCAAGCTCATTCCTGGAAGTAATACACTCGTAAATTCACTTATTGATTCTGGAAAACAAGTTATAATTTTGACTAATAATTCCACTAAAACAGTTTCAACGGTTGTTTCAAAGTTGCATAATCTTGGGTTTTCAAGTGTTGAATCAGCGAATGTCGTTACAGCTGGTCTTGTTGCAGCTGATTATTTGAGTCGAAAACAAAGTCCATTACCAGTATATTTGGTTGGTTCAGAAGGGTTAAAATCTACTCTCGATGATGTGGGAGTTAAAAGCTTTGGAGTTGGCCCAGATAGTATTTTAGACTATACTCATGTTAGTTTTTTTATTGCTTAAAAAGTGAGGAATATATGTTTTTATTTTTTCAGGATACAATTCTCCATGAAGTTGATGTTTCACAAAAAGTTTGTGCTGTCCTTTGTAGCTTCGATGGTCATTTATCTTATGTCAAAATTATGAAAGCAGCAAATTATTTAAATGATCCTGAAGTCGATTTTGTGGTTACCAATGAAGATGCAACCTTCCCCGGCGATAATCCAAATGTAGTTATTCCTGGTTCTGGAATTGTTTCTGCAGCAATAAAAACTGCTTCAGGAAGAACTCCAAAAATTATGGGAAAACCAAGCGAATACATGTTTCAATATATTTTAAATACTTATAATATAAATCCATCATCAACAGTCATGATTGGTGATCGACTTGATACTGATATTGCATTTGGAAATGTCCATGGCTTGGATACGGTTTTAACTCTTACGGGCGTTCATCAAACTGCGGATGTTGAAAGAGCTGTACTTGAACAGCGAACCCATCATGTTCCTTCAGCTATTATTGAATCCGTTGAAACTCTTGTTAAATCAGATTAATTTTTTTTATCTGAACTTTATTGTTAGTGATTGTGTAGTTGTTATTTTCCTTATGGAAACAAAAAACAAAAGTAAATTTTACAAATTCATTATCTTTAAAAACACAGTCAACTATTTTTTGAAGCATCCAAACAAATTTTTCTTCTTTTTTTGTTGTTAAAGATTTATAAAACTATTCTACTTACGAAATATCAGTGAAGTAAAATTTTTTTTTGTTTATTTATTTATAAAAAAAAAAGCCTCTAACTTTTAGTAGTTGTAGCTTTGTGAGTCATTTTTATCAATTCTTGAGTAAGCAAAACGTAGAATGGGAGATAAGAATAAAGCATAAAACAAGTTCCTGAAGCCTAGAAATTTATTAAACTATCAATTTTTTAAAATTTGTCAGATTTATTTTTGTTTCTTCATCAATGCGTTCCGTTAAATGTGTTGTCGTTGGAGATGGAGCTATTGGTAAAGCATGTTTATTAGAAACATATATAACCCGTATTTTTCCCTCTGAATACACTCCACACGTTTTTGAAAATTATTCTAAAACTGTGATGGTTGATGAAGAGGCGATAGATCTTCATTTATGGTATACAGCTGGACAAGAAGATTATGATCGACTTCGGCCATTATCATATCAAGGAACAAATTGTTTCTTGGTTTGTTTTTCACTTGTAAGTCCTTGTTCATTTGAAAATGTTGAAAGAAAATGGGTGCCAGAAATTCGTCGTTATAGACCAGACACTCCAATTATTCTTGTTGGTAAGTTTTGCGAATGCACTTGCTAAAATTATTTTGATAGTTTTAGGTCTCCAGTTAGATTTACGCGACGAAGAAAAAGAGCTTAATCGATTAAGTGATTATGGAAAATTTCCAATCACAGCAATTCAAGGTCGAAAAATGGCAAAGAAAATTAAAGCATCAAAATATCTTGAATGCTCTGCTTTAAAAAATATTGCTGTTGACGATGTTTTTCAAGAAGTAGTGCGCGTTGAGCTTAGTAAAGTAAAATCAAAAAACTGCACTATTATCTAAATGTTTTTCCAACCCACTGCTTTATCGTTTGCGAATTTTTTCGTTTTATAATCTTTGGTTTTTTAAACGTTTTCATTTTCAAAAATTTTCATGTTAAAAATCGAGTATTTACTGTTTTTATTTTGTCCTTGTTAAGTTTATTAATAAAAATAAAAATGTTGTCGTCATCGGTTGTACAAAAAAAAATATTTCTCAACAAAATATAAAAAAAATTTAGCATATTTTCATTTATCATTTTTGTTCTCTTTGCATAGACACCTGATTATGCTTTTCTTCCTTTCATTTGTCAATAAATAGCTTGACTAATGGTGACGATGTAAAAAGAAAAAAGAAAAATAATTTACTTGATAAGCAAGAAATCATTCTAAAATTGGCGAAGGAAAAAAACTATGTCGAAACTTCAATTACTGCCGCTATCTTTATCAAACAGTGATTTGTATGTTCGAAGGTTTGAATAATTTATAATAATTTTTTTCTAAACGATTGATTTAGAACATCAGTTTCAAAGCCACAAAATCCTGCAGTTCAAAATTTTTGTACCTACTGTTTGGAAGAATTCGAAAAGGATGAAGAATATCTCCACGCTGAATCATTTTGCTTTCATCAAAAATGTTTTAAGTAAATTCACGACTTTTTTTATTGATTCTTTTTTAAAATTTTTAGTTGTGCCCAATGTTTTATGCCATTAATGACTGGCAGCTTTTTTCATGTTGATGGTAGATTTTATTGTGAATATGACTTTGCAAGAAATTATGCGCCTGTTTGTCAAGCTTGCAGTTAACTTCTTTTACTTATTGCTTTAGTATTTAAAGAAAAAAGCTTTTTAGAAAAATATGTTCTTGGCAGAGTTATTAAAACCCTTAAAGGTAGTTATCATCCAAATTGCTTAAAATGCGATGATTGTGGAGATGGCATTGAAAATCATCTTTATTTTGAAATGATGAAGTAATTTAATTTAAAAAATTTAAAAAACATAAAAATTAATTTTAGAAACTTATGCCAAAATTGCCATAAAACAAGCATAAGACCTCATATTTGTGTAAAATGTAAAACCCCAGTTCTTGAAGAAGAACGTCTTTGGTATCGAAATGATTGTTGGCATGCGTATCATTTTGAATGCACTAAATGCGCGTAAGCATGAACTTATCCATAATCTTTTCTACCAGTTTTACAAAGTTTAGAAATCCTTTGGATTGCAAAGCTCAAATTTGTCGTGATCGACTTTATTGTCAGCGTTGTTATGATCGATATATTCTTAAAACCTGCGCCCAATGTCACAAAACCATTGAGTATCAAGAGGAGAGAGCTATCGTTGCAAATGGAAAATATTATCATCCTGGAGTAAGCAACTTTTATAACGTTTATTTTAAAAAATTTCTTTTAGCATTTTCTATGTTTTAAATGTGGAGTTCAGCTAAAACATGGACATATGGAACTTAATGGACACAATTATTGTAAACCATGTTACTTGTTGGTAAGCGAAACCGTCATTTGAAAGCCTCGAAAAAAAGACAGAAGCTTTTTTAGGAAGTTGGTGATAAATGTTCAATATGCCAGGATGCCCAACATGAAATGATTAGTGCTCTAAACAAATTTTATTGCAACAAGTGTTTCGCTTGTGCTCATTGTGGCAAACGCTTAGAATTAAAGTAAAAAATATTTTTCTTATTAAAATTATAATAACAATGACAAATTTAGAACATCGATGGTTAATTTTGATGAACAAGCGATATGCAAAAAATGCTTTGAACGTTTACCCAAAGAGCTTAGAAAACGATTGAAAGACGCAGTCAAATCACCCACCAAAAAAGTTTTAGCTTTTTAAAATATTATATTTAAATTTCAATTCTTTAAAATAAACTATAAATTTAAATAACTTTGCTGATGTCTTTATGTTTTTACACTGACTAAAATTTATAAAAAATAAAGTTTAAAAGAATTCTAAAAAAAATATGTATGATGCATCATTCTTGATTTTGGAAATTAGGTCAATGCTCTCTCTATCTCGGTTGGGTTGCATTTATTTTTCATTTTTTGGAAGCACCATTGTCAATTTTTTATTCTTCTTCTTTTTTTGTGTCGATTGCTTTGATCAAGAGAAGAATAAAAAATAATGAAGATAATTGGAATCATTTTGTTGTTAATTTTTTGCCAATTTTGCTGTAAGCTTTTTTTGTCATAGATTTTTTCATAAATAAAAATTATTATAGTGAGTTTGGATAATGATTTGCCTGTGGAAACCCAAGCTTCAACAGTCGCAAATTTTATTGTCCATCCAGAAGTTCAAATAAATGGCCAAAATGCGAAACCCATGTTCGAATTTATGCCTCATTTTGATAAATCAACTTATGATTTTATGATCCCTGAAGGAAAGAATAATGTTCGTGTTTTTTTCTCCTTCCAAATTTTCTCGATTTTAAATTAAAATTTTAATTACTTTGTTATTCTATATTCTAGCAAGAATCAGTCGCTGCGGTAGTTCAATTTTATGGCATACTTACAAAGCCAACACCGCAATTCCAACTGGTTGGTGATGACAAAGAATGGTTTAAAATAGGAGATGTCGAAACTATAAAAGTTCGTGACCTTGAACTTTTCCGTTTTTTTTTTGATAGTTAAAACTTTTTTAAGGAACCAAATTACATGATCTCTTCCATTCCAATTTTAATTAAAGAAGGCGCTGACGTACTTTATTCGGAAGCAAATAAAGGAATTTATTCATTTAAAATTATGGTTCGACAAAAAATTCGGAAAGCATAAAAAATTAGCAAAAAATTTGTTTTTAGACAAAAGATGAAGAGCACGTTGCCGAATCTACTGTAAATGTTGAAATTTTATCTTTTGGCCCTATAATTAAAGAAGAAAAAGAAAAAACGATGACAATTGAAAATATTGGTGCAAAAAGCTTAGAACCGGTTGTTCCATTAGCTGAAGAAAAAATAACGGAAAGTCCAGTTTTAATAGATAATGAAGCTAGTTCATCTGCGACGACTACTTCGGCTGCTGCTGCTGAAACAACTGAATTATTAGTTACTGAACCATCAGATTTTACTGTTGAAACAGAATTGAGTAGCATTACAGATATTTCCCTTGACGAATTAGAGCAAAAATTACAAAATGAAGTGGTGCAATTTACTTTAGCGACAATGATGCCAATGAAATCAGAAACACCTGGCTCTTTGGTCATCGAAGATGGAACAGTAGGGTTAGAAATGGAAGAAACAGAAAACCCTAAGTCACCTGAAGTAACAGAATCTATGATTACTGAACCATCAGATTTTACGATTGAAACTGAATTAAGTAGCATCACTGATATTTCTCTTGATGAATTTGAACAAAAATTGCAAAATGAAGCAGCTATTCAAGTTACTCCATCTTTGCCAATGGAAAAAGAAAATCTTACTTCTTCGAATGTTGAAATTCAGGAAGTTCCAATTGATTTTGAACCAATCGCACCCATTCCATCAGATATTGAAATGCCGCCAATCCTTCTTCAATTTGTTGATGTTAATACTCAATTACCAGCAACTGAATTGACTATCAGCGGGAATGTTAATGATGGATTTGTTCTTAAAGATTATGAAATTCGAGCAATTTGCAATGAATCGGTTTGGCAAATTTTTTCTTTACTTCGAAAATTATCTGTTTTTAGGTTTCAAAAGAACTTTTGGAAATAAGTGTAGAACCATCGGATATTTTTGATGTTCGTCCACATTTTGTTTTAACTCGAATGCCATCCCAAATTGTTGTTAAAGATTCTAAACAACATTTAAATGAAAATAGTTACAAGCTAAAAATAAAAGTTGAATATGCAGATATTTCATCCTCCACTTTCGCGGAGCTTACTGTAAATGTAAAAATCGAAAATATGCAAAAAAGCATGGTTGCTTTTGAACAAAGCAAATACGAATTTTCCATTGCTGAAACAAGCACAAATGGGGCTATAGTTGGTGAACTTCATGCAAGCAATAAAGATAATAGAGCGCCATTAATTTATTCATTGATTGGAAAAAATAGTGAACTGTAAGAATTTTTTTGCGAGTTTATTTTTTTAAAGAAAAGTTTTTTAGATTTTCTATCAGCGATGGTATCATTACTTTATTATGCCCATATTCAAAGCCTTGTCTTGATTATGAAAAACAAAAAGCTTATTATTTGATTGCAATTGCTACTTCTTTAGGTATTTACATAAACAAACTTTGAAAAATATGCATAAAATTGGTTTTTAGATAGTATATCTTCTGATCCTCTAACCATTGTTATTAATGTCGCTGATGTTAATGATAATCCTCCAATTCTTAATTTCCCCGAAAAAACAGTCAAAATTCAAGATGGAAGAGTTTTGGAGCCATTTTTAATCAAGGTTGGTTAATTTTATTGAAGGTAGTTTTAATTTATTTTTTGCAGATAAATGACAAAGATTCAAATGATGTAAACAAAAATATTTTATTATTTGAAGGATCTGCAGCCAAATTTTTAACTCCCGAACTTGTGTCCAATAATGTTTACAGAATTCAAGTATCAGGCATACCCGAAATTGGAGGCTATATGCTTGATATAATTACAAAAGATGAAAGCGAAGTTGGATTTAAAACTGATAAGAAAACGCTTAAAATTGAAGTATTGAACACCGCTGGAAAAGCCCGATTTGCTCGAGCTCGATATGAAAGAAAAATTGCTGCGGATAAACTTCACAAAGGCAATTCATTAATCCAACTTCAATTTACTGGAGAAACAATAGAAAATATTCAATTTATTTTCTTTGATGGAAATCCAGGATGGTTGGCCATTGAAGATTTTGGTGGAAATGTTTTTGTTGGAGATGTTCCAAAAGATGGAGTTCCGCCTGGGGAATATATTATGACTGTAGCTGCATTGGAAAGACAGACGCAACAAATTATTGATCGTTGTGAAATTGTAATTAATATAGAAGGAACTCAAGTCTCAAAATCAATTTTTAATGGAAAAGTTTTTTCAATAACTGTGCCAAAAGAAGTTGAAAAAAATGTTGTTATTTCACCTTTGCAAAAGAATGAAAAACGAGGAATGAGTTTAATTTTTGATAGCATTTATGCTTGGGGAGACTCGATGGAAACGGTTCATGTTCCATCAGATATTATTAAAATTGAATCCAATTCTATCACCATCAGTGCTTTGGTGTTACAAAACTTGCGAGGCTTACAATTCCAATTGGTTGCTACTGATAATCCCAATGATCGAGCTCTTGTAACAATTTATGTTTCATCCGAAATGGAAAAACATGAAACTGAAAAGATGCATCGATCCAAACCCAAATTTGCATTACCATGGACTTCTGAAGCTCTCGCAATTCCCATTGATTTGCCTGAAGAAACTCCTCTTGAACATACTGTAATTCATCTTCCAGCATTCAATCCTGAAACTGGCGAACTTATTAATAATATTACTTTAAAAGGTGCCATGGCTGAATATTTCTTCTACGACACTTCTAAAAATAGCCTCGTTGTGAGCAAACTTATTGATTATGAAGCCCTGAATGATTTATCACAAAAAACTTTTGACTTAGAAATCATAGCAAACAATCATCCATTTTCCCAACCAACAAGCGCAAATTTAATTTTGACTATTCAAAATTTGGATGACAATGCACCTCAAATTCGAATTTTAAATAATGAAATTGGAAATAATGAAATAGTTGAAGGACGTCCACTTAAACTAAAACTTTCTGAAAATTCTCCACCTGGAAAAAATTTAATTGAGTTTGAAATTTTTGATGCAGATGCGATTGCAGAACCAGAAAAAAGAAAATATGACCGATTTAATTTTAAGTTAATCGGCGAAATTGCAGGCAATTTTCAAATACAACAAGTTAGAAACTTTATTTTTTTGAAGTTGGTAATAACTTTTTATTAATTTTTTTTATAGAAAGAAAAAAGTTATATTTTGGCAACGTCACCTGCCACAAATTTGGATAGAGAAACTGAAAAGCAAAATGTGCTTTTGTTAGAAGTTCGAGATCCCGCTGGGAATTTTGATACTCTTCCAGTAAGTCAAAAAAATTAAAGCTATAAAACTCAAGAAAATTTAGATTATTATTGAAATCACTAATGAAAACGATAATCGCCCAATGATTGAGAGCAGCAATAAGCATCTTGAAGTGGTGGAAAATTGGCCAATTGGAACTTTATTAACCCGAGTAGTAGCACACGATAAAGATGAGAATAATAATAAATCAATAAAATTTTCAATTTCTGGAAATGCAAGCAAATGTCTGTTTTCATTTTTTTCGCCAAAAAATGCATAAAATTAAATGGAATTATTTTAGTTTTGACAATCAATCCTGAGTCGGGTGAAATTGAAACAAATAGTTCATTGCATGGTCTTGCAACCTTTGAATCATATCGTTTCCAAGTAATTGCAAGCGACGGTGGAAATCCGGAATTCACTTCATCGGCTGATTTTGATGTTCGAATTATTGAAACTTCATCTTTACAAGATGGAGAAGAAAAAGGTGTCAAATTTACCAGTCCTGCTGTTGATTTTTCTTTAACTTTGCCTGAAGTAAATTTTTAGGATTTTTCGCCCTAAAACTTTAAAAGAATATATTTCAGGATACTTTGCCTAACACTCGAATTCTTACTGCTGAAGCAGCTTATTTGTCTGAGTCAGTTGATCGAACCGTTCGATATTCCCTTAAGGTACTGTAAATTCTTTCTAAATCTTATCAAAAAAATGTTTTTTAACAAAAACAAATTCATTTCAGCCCATTTCACCCGATGATGATGGTTGGTTAAGTATTAACACAAACAATGGCGAAATTTTTGTTCAATCTGGATTTGATTTTGAAAAGCAACGCTTTGTTACGGTTTGTTTTTTCTTTCTTTCCTTTTTTTGTAATGAAAAAAAACATAGTTAGAAAGACAGATTCAAGGACAATAACAATAAAAAATACCTTATTTGTCTAGATGCTCTTCTTTTATTTTGCACACTCAAAGAAAAAAATAGAGAGCTGCAATGTTTAGAAAATACATATACAAAGGAATTGAAATCCTTAAAATAAACAATTCTTGAGTTTGATTTTTTTTTGCGTTCAAAGTAAATGAAACGCATTTAAAAAAAAAACATTTCATGCGTCAAGATTTTTTTCTCAAACCAAAAAATATTCAATATTATATCTGCGTGTTTTTTATGTTTTTATTTTTAATTTTATTTGATTTCGTTTTATTTCTTAAAATATTTTTTTCTTAAACATTTTTCGTTGTTTTCTTGTTGCTTTCATTGATGGATCCCTTGATGATGGGGGACGACACGTTTACATTCATGAATTATATATTTTTTCAAAGGATGGAATTTGTCTCCTCCCTTCTTTGCCTTTTAAAGTTTTATTATTTTTATTATTTAAAAAAAAGTGAAAAGTTTTGAATCTCAACATTCATTCCTCATTTTTGTTGTTTCATTTTCACTTTCTTCATTTCATTTCGTCAAGAGAACAAGCAAGCTATCTTTAGCATTTTTATATGTATTTATTTTCAAGTTTTTGCTTTTTTGCGACTTACATAAAGGCTTGAATTTTTTATAATATTTGTTCTTGAGTTGCGGAAGAAGAAAGACTTTACTTTTATATTTTTTTATTCCTTTATTTTGATAAAGAGATTAAAGGGGTAAATAAACAGTGTTCATCAAAAGCAAAAGTAAACTCTTTTATTATTCCGACAGTTTTTATTTGTTCCATTAAATCACTTTTTTTTTCTTTGCTTGAGATTTAGTAATTTTTTTTGACGTTTGTGTTCCTGCAAAAATTATTTTCGTTCTTATATTTTTTAATTTTTGTGCTTTTTTCAAGAGGACGAACCAAGATGTATGAATGTGCCCTTGATTGCTCCTTTTCGATTTTTTTATAACCTTTTTTTACTTATGTACATATATTTATTCAATGCGTGGTTGTACTGAAGAAAAAAATATTGTACTATAATGTTGAGGTCGTCGTCGCCGATGTTCCCTTTTTGAGGAATAAAAAATTTTGTGCTTTTGATAAAAAAATTGCAATTCGAATTCTAGATTCTTTCCTATTTTCTTTTTCATCCATTTTCTCATTTTAGTTTTTTGAGTTAACTTTTTTTTATATTCAATCAAATGCGTTGTTGTTTTATTTTTTGTTTGATTACTGAGCAATGCGTCGTTAGCTTCGATGATGTGGAAAATATATTCGCTTCTATATTGTTTTTATTGCTTTGACACTTTTTGATTTTTTCGTTGATGGAAAAAATAAGTTCACCTCCATTAAAAAAATATTTACAAAAGCATTTTTTTACTCGTTATTTTTTGCATTTCTGCTGCTTTTTGCTAAATAAAAAGTTTATTGGTTTTTATCAAAATAAAAAAAACTATAGACAAAAAAAGTTTAGACCTTTAAATATCTTTGTCCTTCTATTTTCATTCCTGAAAAATAAAAAGTTCAGTTGAGTAATTTTTTTTTTGCAGAGCACCCCCACTTGAGCACTTAAATTTCTTTTCCTTTGATGGTTGTGGTTCTACACGCATTTTTCCTTTCATCCTCATAATATTTTTTTCTCTATAACTCAGGACGTGTGCGCGAAAGAAAAAATCGTTTTTTTCTCCATTCCTGTACCCTCAAACAGCAAGGAAAAAAATTTGTCAACAGCTGGGAGAGAGAAAGAGCGTGTGTTTTTTAAAGGAAAGAACCGCCCATCATCTTTTTTGGAAACTATTTTTTGCATTTTTTAGGAAAAAAATAATTTTGGAACACCACTGATCCTCCTGTTCAATTTCTAGTAAACTACTTTCTTCTTGTTTTTTTCTTCTAAAGCTTGAAACTCAACCCCTTTGTTAAAAAAAAAACAAGAAGATAAGCCGAGTTTTAACTTACAAACTTACGAACAATGTCTTTTGATGATGTTATACGTCGCTTGCGTCGGAGGTTTGGCCGCCACCGAAAATCCACGAAAGATAAGAGGAGGGCTGAATCGGCGGATACTCTTCATTTGCCTCGATCTCGTAGTTCAAAATCAAAGACGCGCGATCAAATGTCTGCAAGCGCGGTAGATTTGGATAATCAGCTGGTAAGTTATTAAATTACTGTGAAAATAATTTGATATAAATAAAAAGGATGAAAAAATTATAGCCTTACCCTCCATCTTCCGTTTCTACTCAATATCGACGTGAATCAGATCCACATGTAATTCCAAATTTATGGTCTCCTGATGAAAATAATTTAATTCATGAAATTCCACCTAAACCTTTTAAACGGAATCCATCCAAAAAGAAACATAGTTTTGCTTTGGAATATGGGGCTCCAATAACTCCAAATCCTCGAAGAAATCCTTCACCTGTTTGGATTCAAAATGTTTCTCAAAATGTGAATCAAAATGCTCAAAATAATTTTCAAAATTTTCAAGATGAAGAAACACAAACAAGCGAAGAAAATTATTCTATGGCTCCCGTCGTAATAGAAGAACGAGTATGGAAAAAGAAGATTGATAGAGTGTATGATATAGCTCCAGATAATACTGAAATTCAACCAACTTCCACTCATTTTCCTGTTCATGCTTCTCAAGGAAGTCCTGTAAGCAGCACCAATGGATCCAAAGATCGAGAACAACTTCGTTCACCCACAAATGAAAGTGGATATGCTAGCGGGCGAACTAGTGGTTTAGAATTATCTATGCCTCCATCCCATGACATAACTCAATATAATTCTCCTTTACCCTCAAATAATTCCGTGAAACGTCGAAGTCTTTTATTGGGTTCACCAAAATCTTTAGAAATTTTAAATGATCCTAAAGCCTACGAAGCTCCAGTAACGGTGATTCATATTTCTCATGATGATGTTATTGACTTGGATAAACATTTACCTTTTGAACCTATGCTTCGAGAACAATCACTTCGAAGCCATGCTAAATCTGAACTTCATATTAGACCTATGACTCGATCAAGAAGTGCTGAATCTGCTATTCATTTCCTTAAACGTCGAGTGAGAGAAACCAAATATGTTACAGCTGTGTTTGAATCAGCCACGGGTGGATTAGCTGATATGATAGAAGATGTTTTAAAAGAATTTACACTTTGGATGGGTGAAAAATCTGCGTTATTAGGCATTGCAGTTGAAATGCATTGGTCCGTACCAGAAAAATGGCGTAGCAGAGTTATGGAAATAAAGTAAGTTTACTTTAGAGTTTCTTTTTTTTTTACTTCAAGTATTTTTGTTGTTTCTTTTTTTAAGACTTAAAGATGGCCTCCATCGTGAATTGCGAAACAATAATCGTCGTGTGCTTAACATGTATGAAGAATGTCGAGAACACCTTCCATCAAATTTTATTGAATCTAAAACAGAAGAAAATTGTGTAAGAGCAAAGAATGTCAATGCATTTCAAGGTGAGTTAACTCCTTGCGTGCTTCTTTTCTCCCTTTGATTCAGTTTAGAATATTAAGTAAATATACTTACACCTCACTCAAAAGAAAATGACGGATGTCAATCACTTAAAATAATCGGATTACATAAAACTTTTTTTTTTGTTGATGTTACTATATTTAGTTTTTGAATTTTGTAGGTGTTTATCGTCGATTTTATCCAGACCTTCTTTCATTGCAAGACAAAAGAACCGTGAAATCTCATAGTAATTATTGGACGTTTGAAAATATTTACGAGGCCACTCGTTCTATGCCTGTACCCAATCCAGGAAGATTCTTATTTCATGGCCAACCTGAACAACTCAAAGATAGATCAATAGTTGCCATCAATTTAGCCACATTACGCTTGGATGATTCTGATGTACCAAGTAAATTGACAACATCGACTTACTAGTAGTAACTATATTTCTATATATTTTTAATAACCTTTTGTAATTACTTTCTTCTTCTATTTTTTTTCCTGTTTTTTTTTATATCTTGACAAAAATTTTATGTGTATTTGCTTTATTATTTTTGTAAGTAAGTAAAAAAAAAGAGAGAGCATACATCTTCGGTGCCAATATATATAAGTAAATAAATGAAAATGACAAATGAAAAAAATAAATGTGATAAACCTTAGCCTTGAAAATAATAAAAAAATAAATACAAATGAAAAAGAAAAAGAAAAAACGTTGACTTGCAACAACACCAGCAACAACAAAAAAACTTGTTCTTTTCAAGTGGTGCTGTTTTTTTTATATTCCATATCTCACTCAAAAATTCATGTACATACACTGATTTTTTTCTAAATCGAAAAATAAAAAAATAAAACGTGAAGCGTATGTATTTTTTGTTAAAAACAAAGCTTACGCATGAAATCGAAAAATAAACCAAAAAAATGTAAATAAAATAAAAAAGTAACTTATTATTTTTATTTTTTTAGGTGCAAATCATAGCAGCAAGTGGGTATGATGAAAAACAAAATGCAACAAGACTTTTAAGAATAAAAATCACAGATGTGGATGATAATAATCCTGAATTTTTGTATGGAGCAAAGGTAAATTTGCATAATGAAAAAAAAACAGGGGTTCAACAGAGTTATTAAAATGTTTTTTTATAGAATGATGGAATGTTAACTTTCATTGTGGATGATGTCGATGGAGAAAGCAATAAAGAAACCAAAATGATTGGCAAGGTCCAAGCTTATGATGCTGATAAAGCTCCATTTAATAATGTTTATTATTATTTGCTTCCAATTTGTGAGTTCAAAATTACCTAACATTCTAACTTTTGTATCTAATTTTAAAATTTTTAGGCAACCCCGACACAGCTCACTATGACATTGACCTTTTTACTGGAGAAGTTTACCAACTTAAATCCAATGATGCTTCAAATAAAGCAAGTAAAACTATTTGTGCTTTAGCAAGGTAATTATAACTTATTTTGCTCTATAATCCTTCGTATTTATTTAGTTCTGTCCCTGATGTGTCATCAGAAACATTGAGACAATTTGAATACGATAAAATGAATGCGAGTATGACTCGTTTCAATATTCAAAGTATTTCGTCCATGATGAATGAAGAACTATCAAACCAGCCTCAAATTCCTATTGAAAATAATAATACTATTGTCGTATTTGGTATATTATTTTTATTTTTAAACCCTCGAAAAAAAATTAACTACAAATAACTTTCTTTTTTCTTTTTTTAAGACTCTTCAACAAGCGGCAGCAATAATTATCAAGTTCCATTCGACTTAACTTTATCTAAATTGTCGTTGATTGCTGCTGACTCATCACAATTTTTGTATAAACTTCACAACTTAAAATTCTTTTCGTAAGTTTTTTCAAGCACTTGATCATTTTTTTGTTACGTAAAAAAATATATAATAGTTCAATTTTAGATTTGAAAAAGAAAGCCAAGGAATTTCTAAATCAAACAAGATTGAAGTGTTCGTTGACCCTAACACTGCTGCAATTAGAATTGATCCAGAAATTACTGCATCTCCTCAAGGCATTTATGAAATAGATATTCAAGCGTTTTATATGTCAAATGGCAGACATGCAGGAAATTTGATTTCTCAAGTAAAAAATTTGCATTTTTGATAAGCCATAATAATCAGAGACTTTACTTTTGTAGATTCATCGGTTAAATGATAATAACAGATTAAAATTTGTTTTTGATTATCCTCTTGAAGAATTAGGAATGAGAATAGAAGATTTTAAGAAAGGATTAGAAGAAATATTGGTTGCTAATACTTCAAGCAGCATTCATTCTGTTTTCTCAGCTCCTGAATTCTATGCAGATAAAAAGCGCTCAAGATCATCCGTTTGCTTCCATTTAGCAAAAAACCATGAAATTCTTTCTTTAAATAATTCAATCAAATTAACTTCAACCAAAATAAATGCAAATGAAAAACTTATGAGTTTATATCAAATTTTTGAAGTAATTAATATTGATTCATGCAAAACTGAAGCTCAAATGGAAACTTCTACAGCAGGAGCAGCGGCATCAACATTGTCACAAAATACAATTTTAATTGTTGCAGGAATTCTTATTATTGTTCTCATACTTTTTTCGTGCATTGCATACACCTGCTTTGTAACGAGATATCGTGAATTTTTAAAGAAACAAAATGAAAAGCTCAGAGGTTAGTTAATAACAGTAAGCTAGCATCGTCACAAAAACTTAATTTAAATTTTAAAATAACGTTTATTTTTTTTTTTTTTTTCAGATTCTAAACCCCCGCTTGAGCCATTTGCAATTCCACAGTTTATTGATCACCGACGAATTTAAAATAAAAAAAATTTCTATCTTGTTTGTGTTTTTTTATTTTACAAAAAAAAGATTAAATTTAAATTTAATGATATTTATTTATTTCTTTTTTTATTGGTAAATGTTAATCTATTAACTTATATTACTGCGTCAAATATGTCATAAATAAAAAATTATATTAAAATAAGAAAAAATAGAAATCTCTTTTTAAAGTTATATATTTACACATAAAAATGGATATATAAATTTACAGAAAATAAAAACCTAATAATATCACCGGTGTTTGTCTTGAAAAAAGCCAACAACAACAAAAAAATGAGATCAACAATGAAAATAACTGCTGCTTGAGAAAAAAAAATGACTGACGACGACAGAAAACACCAGATTTGTCAAATGAAAAAAAAAATACAATAAAATTACATAAGGAATTTCTAATATTAATAATATTTTGATATATGGACGGAAGAAAAAGATCAATATATATAGCGTCCCTGAATATAGATGTAAAATACATAAATGATATATAAAAATTTAAAAAAACAACAACAATAAAGAAAGTGACAACAAAATTTGGAAAGAGATAACATAGAAATTTATATAAATACTTGAGATTTTGTTGTTCAAAAAAACTGAACTACCATTTAATAAATAGAAAAAAATTATAAAAATGGTTTAAAAAATTTGTGACTAATAAATGCTTTTTTTTGCTTCGAATGTATTATTTTTAATGCTCATTATCACTTCGATAATTTGTTAATGCTTGAGAAGTTTTAAGTAATAACATATCACTGAATTGCTCATTGGTTAATAAATGATTTGGTGGATATCGAAGTTTTAATGGTGGAGCTGCAGCTACGAGTGGAAGGATTGCCCGAGCATATTGGGACATTTTAGGTAAAGTTTGAACTCTCGCCCAAAATTCGAGGACTTTTCTGCAAAATAATTAAATATTAAATTATGTCTTTAACTGAAAATAAATATAATCTTACCGTCCTTCTTGAGGTGAAAAATGAGTATTTAAATATGTGTCCATTTCATCTTGAGCCATACCATGATCTTCAAGTTTGCTAAGAAAATGCCGCCTTTTTCGTTGAGGTTCATAATCTTAAAATTTTTTGTTTAGACAATTTTGCATAAAATTAAAAAAACTATTACCATCATTTTGTTCATGCCTATTTTCTGGAGTCATCACAGGGATAAGATTTGCATTTTGTCGAATTGTTGAATAAGTTAAAAGCCTAGAAATTAAAAAATATGCAATTTTAATCAAAATTTAATTTTTTGATTTTACCTTTCTGAATCCGAACAAATAATAGGCAATTTTCTCATTCGTGGATTTAATGCAGTTGCAACCATATGATCCGTTGTCAAGTTTTCCTTAGCCCATTGCTTTAATTGATGTTCAACTCGATGACGCAATTCTTGCATCCATGCATTGTTATTGCATATTAATGGAATGCCTTCATCTGGCTGTTCTTCAACTTGTAACATTGGATCATCATCTATGGATTTTTGATGTCGAAGTGATCGCCGCCGCGGTCTTTCAGATAAACGAAGAGGTAAATCATGGGATGATGATTTGGATGATGGATCTTCTTCCTCTTCTTCTTCGAATGAAGTACATTCATGAATTAAAGCATGCCATTCGGGTAAAATCTAAAAATAATTTTTTGTTTGTAAAAACCTTTTTTTTTTAAACTATAAAATTACAGTATGAAAATGTGGTTCTTCACTGGAATCAAAAGTTTGGCAAACATCCACGAAAGGTTCAAGAAAGCTTTCAAGATTATGTGCAATAGTTTGATCTTTTTCTTGAATTTCATTTAAAAGTTCTAAAATTTTGCATATTTCTGTTTATTTATTTTTTTGTAGTCTTTTTTAAGAACCAACCAATTAATTGTGGCTCCCTTAATCCTTGTTTCAATAAATCAAATCTAATTCTGATAAATTTAAGTAGATGATAAAAATCAAGTGCATCCATAAGTTCATTTGTCTCATTATTGAGTACCTTCCCTTCAAAACGTGATATTCCTTTAAAGTTTTCATTTGCTGTTGCTTCTGCTTCGTCGGTTGTTGAATAATGATAATGTTGTTTCGGTATATTGTTTGCAATGGTTTGATAAATTTTGGCAATGTTTTTAATCTCTATTATATTTGAACATTCATTGATTGATTTGATAAGAATCTGAAGGGAAAAAAAGACTTAATGATCTATGTTTTTAGCGATGCAAAATAAAAATAAAAACCTCATTAATTGCTTGAACAACATTTTCTATGTAGTACATATTTTCTGGTAGCTCTTGCCTCGTTGAAGGAGATACAGTATCATCAAGAGTGATATAAATTTTATGTGCATTTTGAAAGCCGTATTCTTTTGCAACTTCATTTAAGGCCTCACCAAAATTGTTTTCGTGTAATTCTTTTGCCCTAGAAATTTTTTTTTGTTTATTGAAGGAAGCAAACTATAAACATACGATATACAGATTCTCTCATACTCCCAATCAGCATTGATGAAGCTTGCCCATATTGTTATCATATTTCGACCTGCATATTGAAGTTGTTGACAAACTAGGACAATGCCATAATCTAATGTCGTTTGAAATTGTCTTTTAAGCTTATCACGGATTGAAATGCTTTCATCTTTGATGAACTAAAAAAAGAATAAACTCGTGACTTGGTTTTAATTATCATTTTTTTAATGCATTTTTTTGTTTGTTTTAATTTACCTTTGTCAAAGCATATTCACTTGGAAGCAAATCAAAAAAGTTTCTTAATCGATTTTGATTATTGTTGTTTGACGACGTTGATGATGAAGAGGGAAAAAGTCGACGTGCACATTCAAAAGAACCTTCAAGTAATTTTGCAAAAAATGGTTTCTGTAAAAAGTAAAACAAAAATTAATTAATTTGCACCTTTTTTTGTTGCATTTTTTTTTTTGCTTACGTTCACAATATTTGGAAGTTCAAAGGATCCAACACAGTATTGAGCAATAATTTTAAGGATTCGTTCTTTTTCAAGTTCAATATTTGTCGTAGTTATTTGAGAAGAAAAAGAAGAAAGTAAATTTGTAGTTGTCGTCGTCGTTAACATTTCGTCTGCATTATTATTTAATCCTCCTCCATTTCCATCACCTTGCATACAACCGCCGCCACTTCCACTGCTAATATTAACTGGAATTAAAGTGGGTGGAGCACCTGGAGTTGATGAAACATCTAAAGATAGACTTCCGCATGAAAGTAATCCAGGTGGAGCTGATTCGGTTGATGAAGATGAAGCTTGTAAAGATATACTTCCAACTGAAGATAAATCAGATAATTGAGTTTGTAGTATTCGAGTTGTAGTTATACTATGACTACTACTTATTCCACTATTATTATTTCCACTACTAATAAAAGGCATATTTATATTTGAAATAAGTTGTGGCGGCTGGTTATGGAGGTTGTGATTGTTGTCATGATGATGGTGATGATGTCTTTGAATATTGCTACTGCTGCTTATGCTGCTTATAGGATAATGCTGTAGTTGCTGTTGCTGCTGTTGTAGTTGTTGCATTATTCCAACAGGTGGTGGGGACTCGTAAAAAATTAAATTTATTAGAAAATTTAATTTAAATTTTTAAAAAAGAAATGAAAACTTATCTTTCCATTATTATCTGGTGAAGTGCCTTGTATGGATTCAAAAGAGCTTTGAGTATGAAAGGAATCTCCTATAGTATCTATTGATGACCTATAAAATATTAAATAAAAATTCATAATTCTCAAGAGTATTCATTAATCTTTTTTAAATCTTTATTTTATAGTCTTACCCTGTAATATTACGGTAACTTGCCCCAAGAGGGCAACGATGACGCGTCATATTTCCTGTGCCACCTCCGGTGTCTGTGTATAATACCTTACAAGCATAACACGCAACAAATGGCAACTTTTGACCCGTGACATTATCCATTACCTAAGAAAAAAAGTGAATAGTTTATTAAAAAAAAGAAAAAAAATGTTTTTCTTACTTGTCCAAAAAGATTCCATACATCTGAACGACCTCTTTTTCGAACTAATTTAAATCGACCTTTGCCTAAACGAATATCATCTTGAATAATGGATTTTCGTGGCATATCGGATCCACGAAAAGTTGGTTCTGAACTTGTACTGGCTGTGGATTCCGTGGAATGAACGTTTCGAGTTTCAGCAAATTTTGCTAAATCAAAACTATGCGGTTTTCTACTATCTCCACAAATTCCACCGGAAGAAGATGAAGTTGAAGCAGTGGCAGCGGCTATAGCAGCAGAAATTCTATAATCATCACGGCTTTGAGCAGCTGCCAAGTCTGCTGCAGGATTTGAACTCGTCATCTAAAAATAAATTTAAGATTAAAATTAAAACTTTAAACCGATTATAAATAAAATAAACTAACGAATGAAGGCAAATTAAAATTCGAAAAATTTGTTTGAGTTTGAGCTGCAATATTTAATAATTGATTTGCTAGAATATCCGATGGTTTAGTAGACCAGGGAAGATTATCAGATGAAACTAAAAACATTTTTGAATAAATAATAAAAAACGTCTCTAATGAAATAAGAAAAATAGTATACTTACAAGGTTCTTGTTTGATTTGATGTTGTTGTAAAAAAAGGCGGAGAGCTGATTCATTTAAAGTTGAATTATTGAGAGACAATGGAACGGGAGCGGGTAAAGGTTGATTGGGAAAATTATTATTACTTTGTGAAGAAAGTCCCAAAATTTGTGCGGCTGTTAAAGCTTTTCCAAAGCTTTCGTCGTCATCAAAACTGCTGCTATTATGCGCTTGCAAATGGTGATGTTGTTGAGGAATAGTTAGAGATGTCGTTGTTGTGGAAGAGGATAATATTTCTGTTGAAGTGTTACTGCTTGAACTTGCAACTAAATTATGGTCATCTTCTTCTATGGCTTGATTTTTTTGTAACGGTGCTCTTTGATGCCTTTCTAATCGGGACATGCCACTTTCGTATAATGGCGGCTGTGGCGAAAGTGGTGCTCGTGGAGAAGGTATTTTTGCTCCACCACCGCCGCCACCGTTATTGTTATTATTTGGCAATGCCACGCCTGACGACGTGGATGATATGTGAGTTAATAGCGGCTTCCGGCTGCTTCCAAAGTTATTTTTATTCGCCTCAAATTGCAAACAATTTATTGGATGCAAAAATGATAAATCTGCAGTGGAAATCGTTGAGGTCGTCGTCGTGGATGATGGAATGAGACGCGACTCAAGATTCGCGCCACTGGTAGTCGCGATGATTGATAAGCCAGAATTGTCGTTGGAGTCTTCAATCGACAAATAATTCGAAGTCGTCGTCGCTGTTGTTGAGACTTCTTTGGATGACGCCGCCGTTTTACAATAATAAAGAAAAAATATAATAAGATGAAAGCTTAAAAAAGATTAAATTAAAATTATTTTTTTTATTGAAAAAAAGCAAAAAAATAATTTAAGCAGGTCAACAACAAACAAATAATAATAACTTTTTTTAGACAACAAACACGTTCACGCAATTTAAATCTTATTATTTATCAAATACACACACATTTTCACAAATATATGGCTTTAAAGAATTAATAAATAAGATTTGAAAAGATCTTATTAAAAAAGAGAAAAGAAAAAAGAAAAGGTGTTTTAGAAGATATTAAGTGACACCACTTCATTTCATTTTCATTTTTATGAATAAATAAAAGAACAAAAACAAAGAAGAAGAAAAAATGGAAAATGGTTTTACAAAGCATTTATTAATCGTGCGTTTGACGTCTTACTTCAGTGTATCGTCGCCTGAATTTTTTACACCTGGTAAAAAAATTGTAAAACAGTGAATTAAAAATTAAGAATGAAAGAAAAAAAGTACACTGCTGAACTGGACTGGACAAGACAGCGACGAAGTTAACCCATAAAATAAAAATTATGAAAGAATGAAAATAAAAAAGTAGCGAAAATTACTTCAAATAAAAAATAAGTAAGGTTCTTAAAACAAAAGCCAATTTTCCTTTTTTATCATAAAACTCTAAAAACAATATAATTCAGAAAACAAAGAGCAGTAGGCAAACAAGCTATTAAGACAGAAAAAAAGGAAGGGAAAATTGTTGTTTTTGCGTGGTCGGCCGGTCAATAATCGAAGAAACATTGCTGCTTGCGTGTTATTGAAAAAAATATAAAATAATGGATACCTGGAGGCGAAGGTAAAAAAACTTATTTGCACTTAATAACATGCAAAATACAATAAACAATAAACCAAAAAAAAAAATGAATGAAGTTGAGTGACGACTATATTCCATTGTTTAGAGATAGAAAAAAATGTGAAAGCAAAGTTTAATTATTTGGTTGGGAAAAAAAAAGAAATATTCATATGGGAGGGAAAATTAGAAGCATGCGAGTGATCTAAGGAAAAAAATGAAATGAAAAAGATAAGATAAAAAAATGAATGTGCCTTTAACCCTTTTTTTATGAGCCAAGAAAAGAATGCGTAAGAAAAAAAAGAGGAAAAAAATAATTGAACTGTGTGATAAAAAAAACAGTTTTTTTATTGGTGAATCTTTAGATCCGTGAAAAATTGGTATCATCATCTTTCTTTTTTTTTTTCTTGAGAAGCAGAATTAAAAAAATAAAAGTAAACACAAAAATTTTGATCAGAAAATTTCGAGCTCTTTATAGCCGACATAATGCATCATATATTAAAGTTTAGCGAAGAGAAAAATGAAATTGCTAAATGACTGACAAAAAAGTTCAAAAACAATTTTGCAACACAAAACTATAAAACCATAAAAATGAAATAATACTGCGAATAAAAATCAAAAAAGGAAGAAAAAAAAGCTACAAAAAAAAACACAGAAATCAAAATTATTTATTTGACAAACACCAAAACTATTTTGTGTTATGGTAAAAAAAATTTTTAAACCCATTTTTTTTTTGCTTTGTGTTCAAGAAATAAAAACAACATATTGAAGTGGGTCGTCGTCGTTGTCTGTCGTCTCCGAGAAGGAAGGAAACTCTGTTATCGATTCAAAAAATATTTATAAAAAAAAGCGATCACAACAACATAAAAAAAAATGCATGGAACACAATCAGTTGAATTGAATGTATGCATTGTCTTGTGTTAAAATAAAAAAAGACAGAAAGAAAATGCATCGACCCGGAATAAAAAAAAAATGAATGAAATGCCTTTTGGTGTTGGTGTTAGTTAGTTATGATTCATGGATTGATGCTTATCAACAAAAAATAGATAAAAACCCATGCAGAATGTTTAATGCTTTTTTTGTTTGGAAAATAACAACCGACAACCGAGCCACACCCTTAAAAACAAAAAATTTTAACTTTCTTATTTATTTTTTTATTATTCGAGTAATTTTTTTTTGAAATAAAATGACATCAAAAAAATACTTTGAATTTAAAATTTAAAAAGGTGATAAAATAAATTTTTTTCTTAATGGAAAATAGCAAAAAAATAAAAATTAATGTTGCGTTTTCAAAACGGCGGCTGCTAATTTGCTTTTTTTTTGCGTGCGTTTTTTTTATTCAAAATTTTTTTTGGTTTTAAACACCTGCGTACCAAAATTTTGCAATTTAAGTTACGGTAAGTAATATTCATGGAAAAAAAAATTAATTGCAGAAAATACAATAGAAGAGCGGAAAAAAAGACATAAAAATGCAAAAATAAAAAAGATGAAACTATAAAAAGCATATTCCATGATAGCAACGGAAACAGCAGCACCGAAACAATGAATGAAACTATTGATTATAAACTAACAGACAACAAGCAGCATCTATCATGCCCGGAAATCCTGGATCATAAAAATTAAAAAAGAAAAAAAGATCAAAGACAAGAAAGAAAAAAAGATTATTGCGTGAAAATAAATAAATGGTGGCTTTCGTCGACGTATGCTTTTGAAGAACAAAAAATTAAAATTAAAATAAATAAATTAAAAGAAATAAAAAAAATTTATTAAAACTCAAACATTTTTTTTGTCAAGAAAAACTTCAAATAAAAAAATTAGCGACTTTTATCCTTTATGTTTAAAATAAAAAAGAAGACTTAAAGCATCCGAGTTTTTTTGATAACAACTCTATCTCTTAACTTTTTATTATTTAGTTAATCCCAAATCACAGCTCAATGAATTACTTTTTTATGGATAGTAAGAACTATAAATTTTAAAAAAATAAGAAAAAAATAAAGAAAGGATGAGCTGCTCCGGAAGCTCTAAAAGTGAGGAAAAAAGAAAAAATATGAATTAATATATTTATGTTTAATAAAATATAAGACTTTTATATTTTATTTTATTTAATATTAGTTGTAGACTTAATCCTTATTAACGTCAGAGATAGATAAATATTCTTCTTTATTTTTTTTTTTGCGGTGGCGATAAAAAGATTGGCCTATGGTTTGAAGGAAATAAGTCAAAAAAGAGGAAAGACCTTTAAGATGGATAAAAAATTTCTTTAAATCTAAATTGAAGAATCCTTGGAATCCTTAACAGATAGTTTTCGCATCAAAAAGACATTTATATATTCCTCATTTCTTTCTTTTTTATCTCTGCAAAAAAGGAAAGAAAAAAGTATGCCTTCATTCTATGAGATGATGATTACGCAACAACCGGATGAGAGGCATTTCGTGCGCCGCCGTCGACATACATATCTTTTTCTTTTGTCGTCGTCGTCGGCGGTGGCTTCCTCATTCGTCGCTTGGCATTTTTCTTTTATTTTTTTTTTGTTCTCGTCGCTCATTTAAGGGATTCAAAAAAAAACAGCGAGCATTAAAGCAGCATGGATAGGAAGGATATGCTTTTGACAAACTTATTCTATTTATTTTCTTGATATTACCGGAATTTATTATATTTCGAAATATCTATCAAAAAAATAATTCTCGGTATGTCAAAGTATGTATCCTGCCAAAATAAAAATTGTTCAAAGATCAAAACTTAATCTCTTTCAAAACAATTTTTCAAGGAAAAAATATTAAACGAAGGATATAGTTTTTAAGATATAAGAATTTCAGACATTTTTCAATATATATATTTCATAACAAGACGCTTTTTGGGAACTAAAGGTAGATGGCATAAAAAAACGAACAAGCAAGAAAAAAATAGAGGGCCAAAATTTTTTTTAACATGTTTTTAATATGCTTTTGCTTGTTGCTGTCTATGTTGGCACTCAGGCACAACGACGCTGCTTTAGAATTTTTAAAATATAAAACCTTGCAATCAGAAGCTAGCATGAAAAAAAAGAGAATATTGAACCAACCAACAACCTCCATAACCCTTCCCGACTATGGCTCAATACTAAAAAATGTGAAAAGGATTTTGTTTTTTTGATGATTATTGAAAGGAATAAAAAATTCTTTAAGAAGAAAAAAGAAGGAAAGAATGTTTAAGCGGTTCTTTATTGGAGTGTTTTTAGCTGTTAATAATGAATTACTATTATCAAAAGATAAAAAAAAGATAAAAAAAGAATTTATTTAAGTAGGCTTATTTTATCTTTCTGGAAGCCCGCCATCATTCATTCATATTATTGGCGATTAAGATTTATAAAAAAAGAGTAAAGATATATTTAAGGAATTTCCGATTGAATAAAAAATTGTAGGGTTTATAAAAAAAAGGAAAAGAAAAGCTTTTTTATAAACTATTTTGAGATAGAAAAATTAATAATAGTGTAAATTGTAAAACTGTGTTAATTACAATTTACCATTTTTTTAGAAGTAAATAAAAAATTGGGGACATTATATTTATTTATTTTCATGCAAGAGAGCAAACTTTTGCTATTAATAAGCGCTTGTTTAAAGAACAAGAAAAAGATTCTTTGCACTGCTTTGCTTTGATGCTTCTTCAAGCATTGGCAAGATAGAAAGAAAATTATATGCAAATGTTTCTGTTTCAAAAAACATGGAAGCAAAAATTAATAACTACAACAAAGGTTAAATTACGGTAGGGAGGAACTAAGAAAATGAAAGGGAAGTCTTTTAAATTGTACAAAGATTTGAAATAAGAAATGTCATATAAATGTCAAAAAAGGATAAACCGAAAACCTTTAGAAGAAAAAGAAAAGAAGAAAGTCTAAAGACCAAAACAAAATATAATCCACTTTTTTTATTAATTTTTTAATAAAAATGTTTAAAAACAAAATATAAAAAAAAAATTTTTTTTTGCTCTTTTAATGTTGATTTTTAAAAAAATGTGTGACAATGTTTTTGTCGTCGTCAAATTCCCATAAGAAATAAATAAAAGAAGTTACGCAAAATTTTTCTACTTTCTAAAGGGTAAATAACTCATTCATTCTTTCAACTCACTAATGAATGAACATTTAAAAAGCTACGACGATTAGCACGTGCCTTTTTTTGGTGGTTGAAAAAAAAAGTAAAATAAAATAATAAATTAAAATTGTTTTATGAATTAATGACCCACGCATTAAAAAAACAAAACAAAGCAAAGCAAATTAAAAATTATTAAAGTCAAAAATCAAAAATGTTGTATCAAATTCTCTGAAAAGGAAATTGAAAATTCAAGCTTTTTTGTATTAACTATGGTCAGGTGGAAAAAAAATTTATGTAGTAAAACAAAAAAAAGTAAAAAACATTTAATGTTCACCGTTTATTAATTAATTAATTAGCATGTGGGAGGCAAAAATTTGTCGATGAATAATTTAGAAAAAAGTCAAAAACAATATTACTAAAAAAATGTGTATACAATTCAGAGAAATTAAATGGTTTTATTAAACTTTAATGAACCCAAAAATTTTCAGAAACAATGAAAGGAAAATTTCACTTAAGTAATCGAAAAAAGATTAAAGTTTCATAGAAAAAACTTTTAAAAAATACATTAAAAACAATTACGGTAGCTGAAAAGTACGACACAGGGAGAAAAAAATATGGTACGACAAAAAAAAAGTAATAGATTGCAATTAAAGTATTCAAGATACATTTATATTTCAAAATTAAAAAAAGTGATTCATCTCTCTCAAAAAAAAAGACAAAACAAAAAGATTAATTATCTCGAACTTCTTTTTCTTTCCTTTTTTGACGCACTTACTTTTCTCTTCTTTTTTTGATTTTATTTTTTAACTTAAATGGCAATGCAATCAAAATCAAACCCGTTTTTGAACTTGCACGTACGTCGTCGCAGTTACTTTTGACAACGAGAGCGTTACATAGGAGTAATCAACTCGATCATCACGTATATAAAAAAAAACATCAGAAGTTAGTTAATTTTTTACTGTTTTTTTATGATTTGAAACAAAAAATCTTCGTTCTTCTCGCATTTTTCTTGACGACGACGATCTGAGGCAATCGATTGTTTTTGTTTTTTTGCCTTTTTTCAGAAGAATAAAAAATAAAAGCAATAAGAAAATATTAAAAAGAACTGTACCAAAACTGAGCGAAATAAAGAAGAGAGAAAAAGGAATAAGAAAAAACTTTCCATGTGAATAAAATGGACAAGAAATTGATCGCCCTTAAGCAGTGATGCAATAACAATAATGATTTGAAAAATAATATACAAAAAAATGTTTTTAAAAGAAAGCGAACAATAAAGATGACAAAAAAATAATAAAAAAATTCATATAAACTTTTTGGTCTTTCATTTTTTTAAAGAAAAATAAAAATAAATTTCTGAAAATGAATGAACACACAAAAAAGTTAAAAGATTTTTTTCCCATTAAAGAGTCACACCATTTTCTCACGAATTCATTTAACAACATAAAAAAAGAAAGAAAACCTCCGGAAAATATATATCTATCATTCATAAAAAAAATGAAAGCAAAAAACTTCAAAAAAGCATATTTATAATTTTGGTAAGAAACAAAAAAACAACAGAGCTTTAAAAAGTGCATTGTTCGCGTGAGACAAATCAATTAGCTTGCTTATTTTTTCTGCGGTAGTGGCACAGATTGAATGAAGAAAATATCTTTAAAAATTGCAGTTTATATTTTAAAATAAACTAACAATCAAGTACAAAAATTGCACTTACTTACTTCTTTTTTTTAACATCCGCTTTAATAAATAGTTTGCTTTTTAGCTTCCTTTAATAACAGATGTAAAACTTTTTTTGGATAAATAAAAAAAGAGGAGGAACAAATAAGCAGCAAATTATAATTGCAAAAAAATGCATAAAAATTGTTGTAGGTGACAAAATTAGAAAATTACATGTCCTCAATTTTTAAAACATTTTGGTTGGTAAATTATAGACATTTGTTTAAATTAAAGTTCTCTGTAAATAAATAAAAAGTAACTTTAAAAAGTTATATGAACCAAATAAATTATTTTGGAAGAAAAGGGTTAACTAATTTTTAACTTTTCAATCAAAAATCCTTAAAATATTTTATTTTACATGACTGAGAAAAAAAAGAAAAAAACAAAGTCCACTGATGAGGCATACTGACATTTGTTGGACGTCGGCGGCGACCAAATTTCAAGTCAAACCCAAAAAGGACGAGTCAAAAAAAATATAGGCGTGTGAGACACGTACTTTTTTCTGTGTTTCTTGCCTCCAGAAAAGAAAGAATTCTAAAAACCCGTGCAAGCGAAAAACTAAGCAGTTAGTTTTGGGTGAGGGTGCGTTTTTTGTTGTTTCGTTTCTGCTACTACTCACTCGTTTCCTTTTTTCCATCAATGCCCTCAGCAGCCCCAAGCATGCAGCCTAACATGGTTTCATTTTTTTTTTAAAGAAAAAAGAAACTAGTGTTGGCCTTTTTTTCACCCATGTTTCATAGAAGAGTGAAAAAAGAAAAGAAAGAATATTTATGCAACAACGAAATAAAATGAAAAAAGTTTTAAATTTTTTATTCTCTGTTTTCTTTGCTGCTTTATGATGTACATAAATTTCGACTCATAACCTCCGCAGTTTTTTTCCCTTTCATTTTTTTGGCTTAACAGTTTTTAAACTTTTATGGATTTTTTGAAAACCTTTGTTTAAATGCCAATTTATGGGTGGCCTTCATTATTCTGACTTTATAAATTTTTTCTCTCCTCATCTTACTCATGATATTTAACATTTAAAAAATAAAATATGTCATTCTGAAAAAAGGGAAAAAAGAATAAAGAAAATAAAAAAATAAATGTCTGAAGTTGGCACGTAATAAAAAGAAATATAAAATAAAGGACATTGTTGTTTTCCCAAAAGAGCAGGCTTTTTCGATTTCTTGAGAAGAGAGTGAATGAATGAAAATGAATGAAAGGGTAAGTTACTTACTATTACTCGTCGCACACCAAATTTTTTTATTTTATTTTGCTCTTCTAAGAAAATATTTCAAAGTCATTCATTCATTTTGATACTCACGCATCAGCAGCATACATACAACATACTTATAAACTTCCGGCAACAATAATAAAGAAGTAAAATGAAAATAAAAAATAAATAATCCTTTTAAATTTTAATTATGCCAAAAAGGTTAACTATTGTTTTAATTTCTAAAAGCTTTTCGCGATCCAAAAGAAAAAATAAAGGTTTTCAGGAAAAAATAAATTTCTTGAGAATTGGAAAAGTTTCAGTTAAGAAATAAAAAAACCCGTTGCATTTTTGATTCTCAATGTTAAAAATGAATCAAAATGATTTTTATCTTTCTTTTTATTTTTTTCATTTCAAAGTTATGAAAATGTAGGTGCGGCGAAATTGGGAGTAATTCGGGTCGTCATTTTTTTTTTCTTTTACCTGCTTTTTTTATTTCATGAGCGCGAGAGAAGAAGGACGGAAAAAACGCTTGTTATCTTAAATCTAAATCAACCTGAAATTTATTTCTCTTTTATTTCCCCATTTAAAATTTTTTTTCTTCTTGATCATCTATCAAAACAAAATACCCAAAAAGATGAAAACCCAATCATGACATAAAAGTACACACACGAGCTGATGAACTAAAGAATTTGAGAGCTCAAATTATTAGTTTTTTATAGGAAAAATAGTGTAAAATGTGCTGAACAAAAATTAATGAACAAAGTAGGGGGAAGAAAAATAAAAAATAAATAATTAGAAAGCAAACAGTTTTTTATTATTTAATTTTTGTGCTGCATAAACTTCCGCCACAAAAAAATAAATGATAGACAACTACGACGGCGAAAAAGTTTTTTTTACTCGACCCATAAAAATGCAACACGAGAAGCATCAGAAGAAGAAAAAAACATGAATGTTTTAACATCAGAAGCAGGAGCAACAGCAACAGCAACATCAAATCAATCGAGAAAAAAAATTGCAAACAAAATTTAATTTTTTTCTTTCTTCACTAAAAACCAAATAAAAGCATCGTATTTCTTTTAAAACTTAAAAAAAGAGAAAAAAATTTTATGTAAAAAAATTTTTTGCATTAATAAATGTGTTCAAATTTTTTTGCAGTAATTATTAACACCAAACTTGCAAAAAAAGGTTTCATATTTTTTAACAGACATTTTTATTTATTTTGTGTCACGCATTAAAAAAACAAAACACAACCGGTCAAAGTCTGAGATTAGTCAGATAAAACTTTTGCAACAAAAATCAAAATTAAAGTATTTAAACCAATGGGAAATTTAGATGCTGAATTACAATATTGCTTATTTTTACAATAACAAATATTTGAATGGCCTCCAATGGTATTTATATTTAACAAAGTTACGGTAAGATCATAAGCAGAACACATTTCATTTTGTCCAAAAGGATTTACATCGGTGCAATATTTTCGGGTTGAATAAGTTCCTTGAACTTTTGAAACACTTTTAACGCAATATTTTTTCGAACATTTTCCTTTTTTACAATTTCCATTCGTGGTTTCGCAATCATAGCAACTAAGAACTTCATTGTTTATGGTATTATTGTATTTGGAATCAGTGCAATCATTTATTCCACTTCCTTCTCCTGGGAAGCTATCTCGATCATTGCAAGCTATAGTAGCGTTCCTGAAAAAATTATAAAAATAACTGTTTGATTTTTAATTTTTATGAAAAAATTTACATGCAACGTTCAGCTAAAATTTTTGTAGGAACCATTTGACCCAAAGAATTTGGACGTTTAAAACTTTCGTCATATTCGCAAAATCTTGGACTTCCCATTCCATTCATATTATTTACAGAGGATTGAATTTGGGTTAAATCATTTTTGCAGCCTCTAACATACAATTCTAAATAATTTTTTAAAATTCAAAAAGATTAAAGAAAAAAAGAGGGAACAAACTTTTTCCAACATAATCTGGATCTTCAATGATATAAGTCAAACATGGGCCATTGCAAGGTACAGCTTTTCCTAAGCCCTGCAAAAATAAAAGTACTATAAAAATTAATGTTTTTAAAAAAGCTTACATCAGTCGAATTACAACTGTTTCTGAATGCACCATCCCCCAAAGACGTTGGTAACATAGTTAAATGCCATCGTTGTTTAAGTTCCATGGAAGCACATTGATAACATTGATAAGTGGAAGAAATTTGAGAAAACGCAAAAGGTAAAAGAAAAGATACGAAAAAAAGTATAGCTTTCATAATGCTTATGAGTTTTTTAGAAAAATAAGCGACGACTAAATAATGGACAATGATAAATACCTTTCCATAACCGTTGCTTTATATTTATGCTCTATGCAAAAAATCAAGCATTGTTGTTTGATTTGAAGCTTTTAAGAGATGAATCAAATTTCACATTGGTGCGACTCAAAAATGGACATTGTGAGCGACGGTGCCTGGTGAGTTTATTTTATTTTCTGACTAATCATAAGTTTGTAAGTTGCTTTTTTCTCTTTTTTATTTATCAAAAAGGAAGTGATTTTATATTTGTAATACAGTGACAGAATGGTACTTCTTTTTTTATTTAAGGCATAAACGCAAAAATGCTATTTTGAAATCTGATGGACGAAACAAAGATTCAATTTTTTTTCTCTCGAAAGATATAAAAAAAATATATTGCTTAAGCTCACGAAAAAAAAAATACATACATATTTTCATTGCAACTAAAAAACAAAGGATAAAACCGTTTTAGGTTAAGTAAATGTTCCCTGTTCGATAATATATACACGTATAAATGGAGGAAAAACACCAGTTTTTTACAGCTTTCTTTCTATCGTCGACAACGACAAAGTTTTTCAACGCATGATGTTCTCATGATTAAATAAATAACTACAATCAAAGTGGAACATAATAAAATTGACATTAATGAATATCTCCAACAACATCTCGAAGCGGTGGCAAAGTATGCAGGACATTGTAAAAGGCTGTAATGCTTACTTTTTTCCTGAAAATTTAACAGTATTGTTTGAATTCAAAGAACCTAAAGTTATCTTTCTCAAAATGGAAACAAAGTTTGTTTTAGCAATCAAAAAAAAATTTTGTCATCCACATTTTTGTTTATAAAAAAGTAAACTCACATCATTAAGTTTTTCTTGTTCCGTGTAAGTTTTAAAACATTCAACATTGCCTTCCAAATCTCTATCCACCACTAAAAAAAAGAGAGCAAACAAACTACATTTTTTAAAGCTTAAAAATAGTTTACTTACATGTAACAATCATTATAATAATCATAGTAAGTGAAAAAACTGTTAATAAACCAATAGCACCAAAATCAATTATTCTCTGAGTTTTAATCATGATTTTTTTTATTCAAACGTATTTTTTAATAAATAAAATAAATGTTTTTTCCTAGAAGTAACAAACTAACTGAAAATGAACAACCAAAAAATCAATCAATGGGGAATGGCGCACTCTCTTCTCTATCGCTGCCACAACCTTTTTTTCGTCTTCTTCTTCTTCGTTTTTTCTCTTCTTCTTCAAATTTCATGTTGTTGTTGTTTTATTTTTTTTCATGGCGGCGCTGACTGACGATTGTTTTGTTTTTTTATTTCAAGTCACACCAAAGAGAAGAAAAAAAAGCATACATCTCTATATTTTTTTATTCGACTATGTTGTCGTTTTACTGCTCTTTGCTGGGAGATTTCATAATTTTTTTTGCGCTTACTACTTCCTTACTACTTTAAAATGTTTTCCTTTTTTTATAACAAACTTGTTTACTACTGAATGTCGATAACACAAAATTTGAAGATGTGGAGAAAAAACAATAAATAGGTGCGGTGAGATATTGGAAAAATTATGTTTCCCAATACCTGTTTTTGATATTATTGTATATCCCTTTTTTTATATGATAAAGATAAGAACATCGTGAGGTTCTACGAGGCCAATATGTTGTGAATTTTGAAAAAGTTGATTCATAGATGACTTGTTTAAAAAATGTAATTGTTTCGGGTTCTCAAAAAACAGTTCTCGCAAGTTGAAATGACTCAGCATTTTAATATATTTTTTTCTTTTTCGCTAATTTGTTTTAACAATCAAACTTTTTTATTAATTAATTTTTTTTTGAACTTTTTGTAATATGCATTTAATTAAAGATTCTTATTAAAATAAAATTGAAGGCATTTATTTTGTGAAAAAACAAAAAATAATAAACAATTACGCCGATATAAATAAATAAAGCGCAAGGCACAAAAAAATATATAATAAACTCGAATTATTTTTTTTTTCTTCAATAAAAAACTAACATGATTTTAAACCTGACAATAACAACAGAAAAAAAAGATTTACATAGATATAGTTTAGTGACAATGTAACCCAAATAAAAAAAAAATAATCAAGGTAATAATATTTAATGATAAAAGAAAAAAGACTATAGCCCGTGGGAAGGAGATGATGCTAAAAATCATACTAGACAAAATAATATTTAATTTAAAAAAAACTTTACACGAAAAAAAATATTTCTTTAGTAAAAAAAGAAGATCAAAAAATTTGGAAAGTAAATATGTAAATAAAATTGCTTTTTGACCAGCACACAAATTACTACTGTAGGAAACAAGGAAACAATAAAAAAATCATAATAAAAAAGAAAGGAATTAAGAGAGATCTCAAATTGCTAAATACTTTAATTTTGGCCAAAAAATTACAATACTTATTTTGCAATATACTTTTTTAAAGATTCTAAATGCACGTTTTCCTTATTTTTTAGTTTTTACATTGGAGTTTTGAGGTCATTGGGGCTTCGATTCATTCGTGAAAAAGTTGAATGCAACATGGATGAAAAATCATTTGAGCTGCAATTAGGTCGAACAGTTAAAAATGGTGATTGAAGTTGTGGAGAAAGTAATGCAAGGGTTGCAGCATTAATTGCCACAGCGGATGGAGGAAATTGGAAGATTTGTGGAACGGCTTGTTGTTGCTGCTGTTGATGATGATGATGTTGAGGAGTTCGAGGAGGTGGCATGGGTGTTGAAAGAGAAGAATGATTTGCAAATAAATTCACTAAAAATAAAAGGGAAAATAGATTAGTAAAAATATAAAATGTAATAGCTTTAATTTAATTTTTCGAAAAAATAGGTGTGCAGCGAGATTAGTAGAAGAAGCTGAGCACAAAAAGCGAAAGCAATTTTACGTACACACAACGACAGGAAGCGATGGACAACACAAAAACAAAATTTATTACATCGAATTTCTTTTATTTAAATTATATAAAGCCACTACTAAACATTTAACATTTAAAAACACAGGAACAACCAAGAAGCAATTACATATTATTATTATTATCGTCGACGGCATTAAACTAATTTCTTTGGTAAAATAAGATAATTTAAATAATAAATAAACACATTTAACACAGAACAAAAGTAAAGATTTACAGAAAGAAAAATGGTATGTATTTTTTTGTACAAAAACCAACGAAAAGTTATATTAAAAAAAACTTTTACAAATAACTAGGAAAATTATTACTGTCTGGTTTTTTTCTCCAAATATTTTTTACAAACACAAATAAGCAAAGCAAAAAGCGGACAACAAACACATTTTTGTGCATGGCACGTACATATAAACAAAAAAGCAAGGATGGTACAGTATACAAAAAACAACATTTAACAACACAATTATTTTAACAAGAAAAAAAAACACATTTGCACAACAAACACAAATTAAAGCAACAACAAAAAAACATTTAAATCTGAGCAGAAGCAGAGGCGGCAGAAGCGGCGGCAGCAGCAAGAATTAATTTTAAATTCTCATTTTGCTGCTGTTGTTGTTGTAAAGCAACAAAATATGCAAGTAAATTATATTTTTCATTTTCCATCATAATTGTGGATGATCTCTTACCCGTTGGTGATGAAACTGCTTGATTTCCTAATGCTGCATATAAATGATTTAATGATGCAGATGCAAGAGCAGGACTATGAGCTGCAGCAAGTGCTAAATGCCCTGATAATCCAGCAGATAAACAATTATAAAAATTTGATAAAAAGTATGGTGATCGAGCATTTGCGGTAGTGGCAATTGGAGTTGAAAGTGGATTAGGTTGGGTAACATTGTTTACGGCAGTCAAATCTAATGGTTGTGGACGAGCTCGTCGAGCTAAAGATCCTGTAAAATCTGAATTGGATTATTTTAACTTCACAAAATAGGTTTTAGTCTCACCACTATTGCTACCAGATGATAATCTTTGATTATGAAGTGCTCCAGCTAAAGGTGTAGAAGGGCTTGGCATTTGATGATCATTGCTATACGAATTTGATGCAGATGGAGGTGTTTTCCTTTTTCGTGAACCTGCTGGACGTTTTTGGTGGTGCTGTTGTTCATTATTCGGTGGACTCGATTTATTGTTGTTATTATTATTTAATCTCCCTCCTCCGCCATACAAAGCATCACTCAAATTACTACTTGTGGCTGTTCCTGCACTACTTACACCACTCGATGATCCTACACTTCCTGGAGAGCATGAGCTAAAAAAGAAAGAAGATTATTTTCTGTTAATACGAAAATTCCGAATCGGCTTATTTATTTACCTATTACTGGGTGACGGAGTGGCAGAATTATGTGGAACAGCTAAAGAAGATTGAGTGCTTCCACTTTGGTCATGAGTTTCAGGTGAAGTGGTTTGTCTCAAAGCCATTGAACCAAATTCTGAAATAAAAATAAAAATTATAGTTTAAACCTTAAAAAGCAATTTTTACCTTCACTAAAAACATTTCCAGAACCATTGGCATTTCGATTTAAAGCATATGCAACGGGATCAATATTTCCTGCTTCACTATCCTTAACAAATCGATACATAAACTTTTGTCCAATAACTTTTTTAATAATATTTTTATCATAATAATATCGCAATGCTCGAGAAAGTTTATCATAATTCATATTAGGCTTTGATTTTCTTTGACCCCAAAGACGTGCAACTGCTTCAGCGTCATTTAATTTAAATTCACCATTTACTTGATTCGTCCATTGAATTAAAGTTGGATGTTCATTGGTATTTAATAATTCCAATAAAAATTGCCATAAAGTTATACTTGCATCTGGGCCACCGCCACCTTGAGGTGAACCAACAGAATGATTTTGAATTAATGGTTGAGAAACACCGGTGCTATTATTTAATGAATTAATTTGACAAAAACTTTCAAGTATATTTTTTTGATTTCTTGCCCATTGATCTGCGATTGTTTGAGACATACTCACAGGTGTAGGCATAATTAGTTCTGTAACAGATGGCTTAATTTCTGTCGTTGTTGTTGATTCGTTAAGAGGTTGCTCAAATTTTATTGTTATTGGTTCAGTGGAATTATTTTCGTTTTTAACTAATGGTGGCGACGAAGAAGCCGATGATGACATGCAAATTTCTGAAGATGCTTCTGTTTTTGTGGAATGTGATTCTGGAGGCAGTGGAGTCACTGCAGCAGTCATATTTTTGATTTGTGTTGAAGGATTATTAGCTAAATGTGATGTTGTAACTCCTGAATAAGGTGGTTGCTTTTGAGTAATTATTGGTTGTTGCTGTTGAGGTTGTTCATATGCAACAGAAGTATTATTATTATTGGATGGTACTGACACTACTGATGATGGAGGAGGATATGGTGAGTAATTGCAATAATATGGTTGTGGTGTTGAAGAAGAAAAGGGTGGCAATGAATTCTGTGTAATTTGCGGTTGTTGAGATTGATAATACGGAGGCGGAGGGTAATGATATGGACCTGAAAAAATAAAAAATGTAAAAGAGTGCAAAATAACATATAAATAATATGTAATTGCAGGTGGTAAATATGTAAGTAAAAGAAAAGTCCAAACGCGTTGGTTTTTTTTAATTTATTTAAAATGCCAAGAAAGTGAGAGAATAAAAAGAAAAGGAAAAAAAGCATGAATGAAAGTAATCTTCGAGATTTCAATTTAACAAAAAAATACTTATGAAGAATTATAATAAAAAAAAGGCTTGCAAGAATAAATGAAAGAAGATGAAAAAAAAGAAAGGATTTATTAGCAAAAAAATGATTAAGGGAACAATATAAAAAAATAAAAATAAAATAAAGATAGAGTTTTTTTAAATCGGAAACGATTGAGCCATATTATATTTTTTAGGCACTTAAATTAAATGACGTCCAAATTAAAAAGACGAAGTTTTAAGAAAACGGTTATTAAAAAAATTAAAGAAAAAGTTTAAAACTTTTAAAAATTGCAGTTTAAGATAAAATATAAAATAAAACAATGATGGGAAACGGATTTCCTCTTTTCTTTAAAAATATAATTATTTTTGTGGTTTCTCATATTTTAATAAAAGTATAACATGCAAAACAAAAAAGAAAGAAAGATATTATTTTCTACGTGGTTGCCCTCGACCTTTTTTTATAGCCCTAAGAAGCCTTAAAACTACAAAACAAGCCTCCGTTGCAATGTTTTTTTTAAAAGCTAAAATTAAAAATGAAAAAAAGTTATTAAAATTAATACATTTTTTGGAAGAAGATTTTTTTCATTTTGAGGAAGATGAGGAAGTCAAATAATAAACGGGGAATTTTTATTTTGGATTATGATCAATTTTTAAATATTAAAAACAGCAATTTTTTGTTGGATTTTTTTTAGATATAAAAAGCAAAAAAGCCATTTTAGGAAGGGCATGCATGTTTAGCGACCCTTTAGGGTTAGATTTGTTTTTTCTTTTCTTTTGTGGCTCGGCTCATTTTCACTTCTTAAACGTGAATGCTCTTTTACGCCCCCACTTTTCTTCCCGTGTGCAAAAAGAAAGCAAAGATATTTAGCTGTTGCTGAGTGCCATTGCCGCTGCTGCCGGAAGCTATGAGACTTTCTTGTTTGAATGAAAAAAAGAAATGAAAATTGGCAATGGCATCCAAAGAAAGTCATTCCTTTTTTTTCTTTTTTTCTTTTTAAATGAAATGAAAAAAAGCAAGAAAGATAATCAAATCCATCTAATAACAAGTTCACGAGATTTCTTTAATTTTTTCTTACTATTTTGAATAAAATTGTTTACTACCTTAAGAAAGAAAATTAATTTTTGGAAAAAGTATTACAAATAAAATAAAGAGTCGCAGAAACTAATATTAACAATAAACTATTAACAAGTATGACATTTGCAGCAGATGCCAAAAACATGCATATCATCATAGAATTTTTTTTAATAAACACGTGAAAAAAAAGCATTTTTTAAAACTGATTCCAAAAGTTTATTTTATTAATTTATCGAAAAATGCCTCAGGCATAAAAAATTGAAATGAAACTATCATCAAAGATGGTTGGAAGACGTGAAGCGTGCTCTGACCCTTGTGTACTTAAATAAAAAAAAAAGTTAAAAAAAAGTATAACAGGAAATGTTATAAAAAGCAAACAAATGTTATGCAATTGCGTGTGCAGGGTCTTAAAGTTACTTCGAGGAGAAGACCAACCCTTTCTTTACAAGGTTAAAGCGATCGGGAAATACAAAAGAGAACGAAAGTATTCAGCCACGTAAAACTGACCAATACCTTTTAAGGAAAGAAAAGAAGAAGCCTAAGGCGAGGCTGTATAATCACGTAAAAACTTAAAGCAGAGGACTTCCCGCGAAAAAAATGATGATGCTACGTTTGTGTATAAAAAATAATTTTTGCGATATACGGATGTTGCCGCCACTAAGTGTTCTTCACGCTAGTAGAGAAGTCGATCGTGCAATCCTTTAAAGGACGACGACGAATGGGCTCATCATCAGCGAACTGGCGTCGTAGTCGACGACGACGATGAAGATGCTTTCTTTATCCGAGATGTTGTATATTTTTGCTGTTTGCTTGCTTTTGGGAGCAAATGTCGAGAACCACCGCATCAATGACTTCTCCGGACGAAACCCAGTAAAGAACAAAAAGCAACGTGGGAAAAGACAAGTGCTCTACAAATACGATGTGCACGATTCCAGCGGCGGCAACCATCGCCACCTCCGGAGTCAAGAGCAAATATGGACGTCAAAAGTTTTTCGAAGAAGAAAGAAGTCTGATCGTGAGAGAGTCAGGAACACTTTTTTTAACAAAAAAAAGCAAACAAAGGCAAGATAAAAAAGGATCAAAACTAACGTCCGAAATAAGGATGTTCATCCATATACAAATTTTTAAATATTAATTTTGGCTTTATAGTTTCACAATAATGTGACGTATAAAATAAAACAATGTGAACTAAGAAAAAATAAAAGAAAAGAAAAATAGTTTTAAAAGGTCCATACACACGAGCAACAGCGGAAGCAACACCTTTTAGATAAGAACAGATAGGGGGCGTAGAGGAGCAGCTTATCAAAAGAGTAGTACACCTTGCTGTTAGAAAAAAAATTCAATGGAGTAGAGTTAGCAGATGCATAACTTAAAATAAACAAACAACAAGCAACACACCATACTTTCACTCTTTTGCGCGATGCAATTTTTTCATTTTAATGCGTTTGTTGCTGTGTATACAAAAATTACGTAAAAAAAGTTGTAAAGGGTGATGCGGGTGAGTGAGTGACCAGCGGCCAAAGCTCGAGGTGGGATTCATCTCGTTTATGCAATGAATGCAGCAGCAGATTCACTATACCTGGCTTGCTTTTTAGTATTTTTTTTTCTTTTCACGGAAGAAAAGATCAAACAAATTTTTTTTGCATTTTATTTTTACTACGTTTATTTAAAAAGTGAAAAGAAAAAGAAGATGACCCCATCGGCGGTTGGTTGACCACTATTGCACGCAGCAGCAAAAATGAGGAAAAACGTGTCCACACTTGGTCAATATGCAAACAAATGCACAAAAAAAAAAATAAAATAAAACGAGACGACAAAAATAAAAATTATTTGCTGTTGTAAAGATGATGAGATGAGAGATGATGCGTATAAGAGTATTTCCTTGCTTCGTGGGACTATAGTTACGTAATAATAAATAAAAACTCAAAGCTTTTTTACAAAAATTAGAGGAAAGTGAACGTCCCGGGATCAAAAAAGAAGAAATAAATAGTATATAGTAAAATAAAAATATAACTAACAAAAAGAAAGAGGGTAAAGCTCAAAAAGGCATTTTTAATATTTCATGAATCTTGCATATTTCTTATTTTGAAAGAAAAAATAAAAAAGAACTAGGTGGTGTAAGAGAAGGGGAGAAGAAAAAACCAAAGATGGTAAAAACGTCTTAGTCTCGTAGTATGCATATACGTATAAGATGCCGCTGTTGATGCTGCTGCTGCATATATATATATAAGCAAGCATTGTCAATGAAGTGAAATAGCAGCAGAGAGACGCAGTTTCTTTATTTTATATTTGAATTAAGTTTTAAAGCAAAAAACATTCAATGGCACGTCTTTCACGCAAGAATACTTTTAACTGCGCAAGTATTTTTTTCCAGCTACAAATTAATTCAAAATCTGAGAAGTCATAAAATTAAATGTCTAATGAAAAAAGTAGGCTAAACTTGTAAGCGGAAAACTATTGTGTTTGCCTCGAAAAAAAGCAATGAAAAAAATGCAAAAAAAAAAGAAAGAAGGAAAGGACTGATAAAAAAAATTTGATGTAAAAAATGAATCGGAAGATCACAGGTCAACTTTGCCAAAAGATTCATGTTTTTTTTTTGGAAATTTCCTGGATGCTCCATATCTATTTCAAAAAAAGGTGCCAACATCCTCATATCAAACTCAAATTCAAAAACAAAAACTTACCAAAATTTTTAAAATATAGGAGCCATGAATTAAGAGGAAACATTCTTTTTCTCAAACCCAGATCCAACAATAACAAAAAAACTATAAAAGTGAGAAAACCCTCTTCAAAATGGGGAAAACCTTGCAACTGTTTTTATCTCCAAAAAGAAAGAAGCCGAAGTCTCTTGATCTCGAGGGCATAAGGCGGTATTGAAGAAAAAAAAGGAAAGACAGAAAGGTTCAAAATATGGTTGATGTGAGATAAAGCAAAAATGCCGCTCAAAGAAAAGGGTAAAATCTTAAAATGTTCGAGATTTCCTTTAGGCTTTACCTTAGAGAAAGCGCATAGAAATGAAAAGAGGAGGTGATGAAAAAAAAAGCATAGGTAGATAGGTGGCTTTTTTTGGGTTTCACTAATCATAACAAACACATACCTTAAATGGTCATAGTTTTGCCTCATTAAATCAAAAAATAGTGAAAAGAAAAAAAGATTACGGTGGTTTTATTATTTTTAGATATACCTTTAGATTACTATCTATCTATCAGCCATAATTGTTGCCGCTCAAGTAAAGAAAAAAAGCCTCAAAATATCTCATGTTTCGCAACGGTGGCAAATGAATCATTTCTTTTAGCGGCAATGTGTCGGTTGTTAAGAATCATTTTGCCATCATCCATCGTTTTGTGTCGCGTTGTTTATTTCCGTGATAATAATATTTTTTTGAGAACGCGTGCAAGAAAAAGACCTTGAAAATGATTTAATGCGGATAAAAACAAAAATCTTATGAAGGAGAAGATCAAATACGATATATATAAACTTATTTTTATCAAAGTCAATATTTTTCTTTTTACTTTTTTGGGTGGCTAAGTTAAAAATATTTTTGGTAGGTAAAAAAGCATTTGATTATTTTGTTTCCTGTTTTGAGATGAAAAAATAAAAAAAATTGGTGGTTGAAAAAAGGGTTCCTGTTGATTTTTTCGTTATCAGTTCTCCTATTGAAAAAGGCTTTTTTAAAGAATGGTTAGAATTTGTTCAACAATGTCAAGCCAAAATGCAAAAAGTCACGCTAGAGAAAAAAATCATGGACAAATAGCAAAAAAATGAGAAATGGAATAAATAAAAAATGGATGAAAGCAAAAAGTTTCTACATCTTTTTGATTTTGATTTGGAACGCTTCATTCGGTTTAGTTTAATCAAGTCCTGTTCTGCGTCAACGACGACAGCGAAGATACATCAATTTTCAACACTCTTCAAATGCACACATACACGTCCGGTCTAATCACGCCAATCAAAAAAAAATTGATGCTCCTTGAGGCGACAAAAGAAACATGGAGCAGCTTCATCACGCCAGTCACTAAGACTCATCCGCATCCGTTCTCTCTCTTTCAATTCAATTCAATTGCTGTTGTCCGCAAATGACCATGACCATGAATCTTCTTTCACGTTGTTATAATTTCTTATTTCTTCTTCCTTATTTTTTTTTTCACTTAGAACATAAAAAACTTTCGCTACATTTTTTTATTTCTAATTTTTGATCGCTGCTCACAATCCGCTTCTTGAGTCTCTTCAATTTTCTGAGATGTGTGAACAACAATGGTAAAATTAGCGGAAGAAAACGGAACAGACAGTAAATAGCCAAAGGCAATTGGTGTTACTTCTTCTTTTTCTTTTCTATTCACGCTGATTTTTTCCGCTACATACGACGACGACACAATTCGATGAGACGACGACAACATCCGCGGATGTAGGATGGATGAGGATCTTCATCAACTCAAAAAACCTTTCCATCACAAAGCTAGCTTTCAATTTCATTTTTATTTTTTTGCGCTTGCGGGCATTTTAGAAATAAAAAAGGAGAGAAAACAGAGGAAAGCAGAGATTTTTTTGACTAACAAACTAATTCTTTAGTTATATGGATGCCCGAATCCAGTTACCAAATATTTTTTTTTTGCATGAGTCTTTTTTACAGATGGTGGTTTGATGACAGAAAAAAGCACCATAAATTTTTTGACAAAATAAGAAAAAACTTAACGGTCGCTAAGAAAATTAATGAATCAATTGTTCTAAAAAAGAGTAACTTTCAATTCTCAATCAAAGAATCAGCATGAATCAAAAAAAGAAAATTTAAAATACATACGACACCGGAACAAACCAGTCAGTCATCTGCCCTTAAAACTCCTTTTTTTAATTTTGTTAAATTTTTAAATTAAACAAGGAATTGTAAAAAAAGAAAAGGAATGAAGGGCTTCTGTCGTCCCATGATTCAAGGTATACAAAATAAAATGTTTTGGGTGTTTATAAAAGTTTAATAAAAAAGGGCAAAGAATATATTTAAAAAAAGGTGAAAAAAGAAAATGGCTTTAAAAAAGTGGGCGAAATTAATTTTACAGTTTTCGAAGTTTATAAAATTATTGAAATCTAATAAAGTAATATCCGGATCTTGTCATGTCACAAACTTCAAAAACGCTAAAAAGTTGCTTTTTTGTATACTTATACTGTGTTTTTCTCTATGAATAAAAAAAGAAAAAGAAAACATGCGCCTTGAAAAGGCCAAACTTAGTAAAAAAATAAAGAAATAACCTTAAACATTTTGCGCAACAACAAAAAAACAACCACAAGGACGGCGATGAATGGCGGCACACGGCAAATAAAAAAAGATGATTCGACAACGACCCGGACCCGTCTCTTAAGCATCAGCAATTAGCATTAGAAAAAAATGCTGCGCATGCGTTAAAAAATAAATACAAAAAGGTTTCAATGGCTTTTTATCATAAAAAAAAACAAAAAATAAAAATAATGATTCAACTTTAGTAATAAAGGAAATAAGCAAGCGAAGAAGGAAAATGTTGATTTCCGCCAATGAATGAGAATAAGTGTGTAATGTAATTAAGGAAGTGAAGAGCAAGAAAAAAAACAAGAAGCAACGACCTCAATGAAAAGATGTTATTTTTTGTGTCCTAAAAAAGCAAACGAGATACAATAGCTAACAGTGTAATATCCGGTACTTTAAATTGGATTAAGTATTTGAACAACTAATTAAGGGTAAAGCGTTGGAAATCCTTTAAATCAACAAAAGGAAAGCCAGGGCACTTTGCTGAGATGAGCCAGTCACAATAAACTTAAATATCAGATGGATAATAACTTGCTAAAGCTTTAAAAAAAGAGAAGGAAAAAATATCTTTTTTTGTTGATAAAAATAAAAAACTTTAAATGAGAAAAAAAAAAAATAGAAAGTGTAAAGTTAATGCTATCGGCATTAACTTGATCATATGATAAAATTAAAAATTAAAAAAACTAAATAATTCGGGTTTTTTTGTCGATGTGGTTCAGTCAAGAAAATGACGCATGTGCGCAATCAAAAAAAAAGAGACGCCAATCAGTTAGTTAGAAGCCCCTTGTGGCAGCATCAGTCAATAATTTCTTTACCCTTTTTTTGGTTGATTTGTGATTAAACAACAATCGACAAACACACAGAAAATAGACCCACGAATTTGGCTATTTTGTTAATAATGATCGGCACCTGATTCAAAAAATTAAATAAGAAGTTTGTCAAAAATGACTGCGCAAGAAAAAAGATAGTTTGTTAAAAATAAACTAATATTTATTATTGGTTGACGTATGGACAAGATCAAAATTAAAAAGCGATAATAATAATAATTTCTAATTTGACATATGAAGAATACAAAAAAAAATATGCGAAGGCGTAAAATCAAGAAAACGAATAAGAAAAAAAAACTGTGGCTTTCAAAGAAAATTAATGTCAAAACTTTTTTCGCTCGTGGCAAGGAGAACAAAAAAATAAGTATGAAACTTGATTCCCTTTTTCTATTGTTCAGAAAAAAAAAGAAGTGATAAAAGAAAAATTTACAATACATAAGCTAAATAGAATGAAAAAAAATTAAATAACGTAAAAAGACGATAACTAACTAATGAGAATGATGTCTTCCTTCCTTTTGTTACTGCGCAAGAAAATTATAAAAGAAGAAGTTCCGTTAGTCATTAAATGATTTTGGCTGATTTTTTTTAATGGAAAATAACACAACATAGGTTTGCTCCAACAAAGCCAGCCATTAACATGAAAGAAGAAGAATCAAAAAAGGGAAGAAAAAGACATATTAAGAAATTAAAAGGAAATACGAAAGAAAAGGAAGAAAATTTTGAAAACCCAACAAGATTTTTTTTTGTCTTTCAAACATGCATCGCTCTAAAACGGGTGTTAAAACAAAAAATAATAAAAATGGGAAAAACTTCTTTTAAAACACTAAAGAAGCGGAAGGAGGAAGGCAGTGATTTAAAAGAATCAAAATAAAAAAAATGTCGAGAGATGCGCAAAGGGCGATATAAAACATTTAAATCCGGCGTGTAAATGTTCAAGATTTTCATATCCGTAAATTTTTGTTTAATTAAATTCTCGGTGGATTTCTTTGCCCTTTTACACGCTGTTAAATTAAAAGAGATCAAAGGCGAATAAACGAACGTTTTTTTGTTTTTGAAATAAAATGATCGATCAAAATCACGAAGGAAAAAAAGGAAGAAAGAAATGAAATCGATCGAGAATGGGAGAGAGAAAAAGATATCCTTTTTTTACGTTATTTTTAAATATAAAAACAGTTTTTTCGATATAAATAAAGAAATGTTTCTGCTACTTTTGAAATAAATACTAAAAAAGATAGGGAGCGATAAAACAACAAACGCGGAACACAAAATTGTGGCTAATATTATTTTAAAACAGTCAAAAAGAAGCAACAAAAAAACTTTTTCGATGGCGAAAAAAACAACAAACGCTTTATTTTTGAAAAAAAAAGATAAGAATTTTTTGTTTGAGACTTGCAAGTTAAAAAAAAGTTAGGCGAAAAGCATATTTTTGATTTTACTACACGGAAAAAAAAAGAGTTAGATTGGCTATGTTGATGCGCTAGTTTTTGCTTAAGTCAGAAATAAAAGCAAAAACTCGGCAAGCAGATGATTGCCTGCCTATTGTCACTTAGATGTGAAGAAAAAAAGATGGAACAAAAAAAAAAGAAAAAAGCGATCGAACTCAATCCCATAACACACATATATCCAGCCGGCTGTCAGCAAAAATAAAAGGAATGGAAAATTGCCCAAGGTAAAAACATTTGCCGCCACCGCCGCAATGAAAAACGTGATTAGCAACTTTTTTTATTTTGAGTCATTGTGGCAAAAAATAATTTAAGGTGGTCGCTAAAAGTGAGCTGTGTAAATTTTTGCGATTATAAGCTAAAAAAATAATTGTTTTAAAAAGTGACTAATAGAAAATATTTAGTTTAATAGTAAATCAAATTTGCTTATCTTAGAAGAAGATAGAAAAATATTACGGTAGCAGCTTTCGTCACTTCAACCCATTTTTCAATATCACAACTCATTTTTTTCTGTCCTAGGCATTTTTTTGGTTTTATAAAAAAGATGACAACCACAATCTTTCTTCTTTTTTTATTCAAAAAACTGATCGCATCTATGTATTTTTTAAAGAAAAATTACAAAAAGGCGCCACTTAGGGTATTAAAAAGTCTGATCAACAACACGCAAAAAAAAGAGAAAAGAAAGTTTATTGCTTCTAAAGAAAAAGAAAGCTTAGCAACAACAAACAAAAAAACAAGTGAAAATAAAAGAAACTTCTTTTTTATAAAAAAAATTTTAAAAACGTTTTACTTGCGTTCATGGAAAAACAACTTTCAATCTTTCTTGACTCCATTTAGAGAAGTGAACAACGGAAGTCATCGATGCATCGACGTTGTCTTTTTCTTCGTCTTCCTTATTGTTTTTCAAAAAAAGAAGAAAAAAATCGGTGTGTGCGGGTAAAATGGCGCGCAACAACTTTGCCTTTTCCACTCTTCTTTTTTTTAATATCGGCTGTCTCCAAGAACGATGGACTCTAATCGGCCTTTTTTTCCATTTTTCCTTATGTCTCCAAAAAAATAAAAATGTGTATGTGATTGGTGCGGGTAAAAATAGATGAAAATGTTCGGCGATCGAGCCGAAACTCTTTTGCTTTTATATTCACTACTTCCTTCCTTCCTTTTTTCTTTAACGTTTTTTTAAAGAATGAAAAATTTTAATGCATGCAGTGTGATGAGTGGCAAAATGAACGCATGAAGGTTAAAAGCTTGTATTAAATCTTTTTTTTTTTGCATCGTAAAAATCAAAGAGTTTATAAGCTAATTTAGTTAACATTGGTTTGGGTATGGCAGAGCTGCCTTCAAATTTAGTTAGTTTTAGTTGCATCTTTTTTTTTCTTCCCGATAAAAACAATTTTGTGTCGATTAGACTAATATATAGAAAAATATGCGAAAATAAAAGAAAAAACGTTGATTGACCAAAAGAATGGAAGAAATGCAATTTTGCTTCGAGGTTTGGTGGTTTTTCTTCTTCCAAACGGAAATGGAAAATTGCCATACGAAAAACAATATTTTCTTCCTCAATACCAGATGACACAATCCTTTCTTCCAGACTATTGCCAAATGGAAAAAAATATTACTAACGTAAAAGTGCGCATCAGTCTTTTTTCATATTGGTTTTAACTTTTTTGTGCCATTTTCACAGAATTTTAATTTTTTTGTGCAAATTTATTCAAGGTTTTTGAAAGACAACAAAAACGCGACACTTGACTTTGAAAAGGATGTTAAAACCGCAACCGATGGAAAAGTTCAAAAAAAAGCAAACGTTTTGAAAATGAAAACAACAAAAAAGGCATCTTTTTCTGTCAAAAAAATTTGCCGAGATTTTTGTTTCCAAACAAAAGAAACCCACAATGAAACAAAGAGACGACACTTTGATGTGGCGCGCGATTGTTGTTGTATCATCGATATCAATGTTCAATCGAATTGCGCCTTTAAAAGGCTAATGAGCGTGAAAAAAAATGTTTTTCTCTTCTTTCTTTTTTCAGAAAAAACGGTATTCCCAAAATAAAAGTATTTTTATTTCACGTTGTTGTCAAAAAAGTTGACATATTTTAGATTTAAATTTAATTTTAATACTACAACTATTCTTGAGTTTTTCAATGCTCATAAAAGAACAGACGGCGAAGTAAGAATCGTAAAAAAACGGAAGAAAAAAGATTTTTGATTTAATCCTTTGCAATGCTAAAATTAAAAAAGTTTTTAAAAGTGGGAGACGCACGATTTTAAAAATGAAAAAGATATTCAAAAATTGTGAACTTATTTATATGCATTTTTCATCCGTCAAATAGCGGCATTTTTTAAATCTGAGGCTCGAATAAAAAAAATACAATACAAATAAATCAAAATGAAGCGAGTCCAGAAGCCCACCTCACACAAAAAGAAAAAAAGAAAGAAGCGAAGATATTTTTTAAAAATTTCTTCAAAAATAGTAAAGAAAAACGATTGAGAAATGAGTGAAAATTGAACATGATAATTAATCAAAACAAAAAACGAAAAAAGGCGGGTGAATCGGTGGATGAGTGCAAAAAAGGATGGAATATTTAAAAAAGTAAAAGTTGTGATTTATCCATCTTAGCAGCTATTTTTTTTTTATTCCAGAAAAACTTGGATTTGTAGTGGCTTTGTTTAACTGGAAAAAAGCAGTATTTCATTTTGTCGCATGCCAGCACAGTGAAATAAACTTTTTACTTTGTTTTTTTATATGTGAAAAGGATATAAGAAGAAAAAAACGATAGGTTTATCTATCTATTTCAAACGAAAGAAAAAAGAACTAAATGATTTTGAGGATAAGAAAAAACGGAATAAGAAATTGATACCGACCAAACTCTTCCAACATGCTGGAGAAGGATGTAAAAGAATCACATATTTTTAGCGCCACCGGGGTGTAAGGATGGAAAAAGAATCAATGTGAAAATCCAAAAAAAAATAAAAACGGTAGCAGAAAAGCAAAGTAAAGCCCTTTTCTGTGATTGACGACGATTTTCAATCGAATCGTTGAAAATGAAAAATGAAATGAAACCCAACTCCCGCTGTGATCTTCGATAAACGAACGAACGCATCCGGTGTTCGAGTTTTTTTTCAAATTGTAAAGGCATGAGAATGAAATGGAATAAATTAACTGAAGCTAAATTAAGATGGCTGATTTGATTTTGGAAATTAATTTAAATTTAGTATCAGAAAACTGATCAGATATTTTTTTAGCGATCGTTTCAAAATTTATAAGCCTTTCGATTACAAAAAGTTGAATCATTTTGTTTTATTTTGATAACTTTTGAAACAATTTACAAATTTGAAAAAGCCTGGCAAAAAAAAGGCATATGCTCGAATTAACAAAAAAAGGAAATGAAAATTGAAATATTTTTTTCTCTTAAAATGATGCGCAGACATCTTTGTTTCAAAAAAATAGAGATCCGATTGAAACCGGACTTAGCACCAGCCAGCCAGTCAGCGCCATTTTCTTCCTGTTAAAAATAAAAAGTAAAAAACAGCCTTCGCGCAATTTTTTTTTCTTATTTTCATCTGTCGGCGCTCAATGGCACTTTTTTTAGATCCGTTCCTTTTTACTATCCTTCCTTTTTTTTCTTACTGTTTTTATTTTTGTTTACCTCTTTGTATATCATTTTTCCCAAGACAATATATTCTTCTGAGAAACACTTGATCATAAACGATATTTTTATTTTCGCGCAAAAAATTTGCATAATTCCACTTGAAAAAAAATTCATACAAAAGAAAGCAGCGCCATTGGCGGATTGAGTTTTTTGATTTTAGCCAAGGTCGAAGTTTATAGTCGCGTCGCTGTTTAAGAATAAAAAGAAAGAAAGTGAACCGCTTTTTAAACGAGCATCAAAAATAGAAAAAAGTAAGACCGAAATATTTTTAAGAGTATTAAAATTAAGTAAAAAAAATCAAGTCGATTCGAGGATGGGAAAGAAAGCAAGAAAAATAATATTTTTATGAATTAAAGTCAATATTACCGTATTCTTAGAAAGCATAGAAAAAAAAAATATGAAAAAAATTAGTAGCTTTCTATTGTTAAGTGGATGATACATAGTAGCGGTATTCAAAATGCCAAGAAAAAAATTAAAAGAAAACAAAAGCTTGAAGAAGAAAAAAAACGCGAGCAAGGACATTTCTATATGATTTATATTTTTGATACAACCAGCCAGGCAATTTGCATTCTGACTAAATTTATTTTTCGAGGACATTGGTAGCTTTTTTTCAACATCTTAAGATTCCAAAAAAGGTGGCAAAAAGACATATCAAGTTTAGTTTAGTTTTTTATTTTGCTTCTTTATAAAAAAAATACAAGGAAAAAAGTTGCAAGGTCATACATATCCTTTTTGACAGTTTATACATAACAAGAAAAAAAATTGCGAAGCATGCCGGCATTTTTTTACATTCAAAATCGTTGGTATAAAAATAAAATAAAACGAATACTATCCTTGTTGTTGTTGCAATGATTGACGCCCAATTAACTTCTTCTTATTCGTCTTGCGGTTCTTCAACCAAAAAAGAAGAGTGAACGGAAAATTAACGTATTTCTTATTTTGAATCAAATCAAAAAAATGTAATAGATAACTGAAAAAAGAAAAGACTAACGAAATAAAAACACCCGTTTTTTCTATTTGCAATCAAATTAAAAAAAGTGTTCAACAACCGAAAAAAAATCTTCTATAATTTTTTTATGATGAAAGAAGTTTTACAAGCCATTTGACCGAACGACCGTATAACGACGACAAGACAAATTTGTTAGAAGAAAAAAAAACAAAAGCGAACAGTTGCACTACGAACGGTCAAATTTATTTTGTTATTACTCAGGAATAATAAAAAAATAATATTAATCATTCTTTTGAAGACTATAAAAAAATTAAACAATGGAAAAAATTTTGGTTTACAGCTTTATGTAAATCTTCAATAAACTTTGGAAAAATAGGAAAAATATGGGATCAAATATGCCTGGAGGCTCCTGGTGCTTCTTTTATGAAAAAAAAGTAAATGAAATGAATCGGAAAAGGTCAAATAAGTAAAGTCGAAAGGAGGTGTTTGAAAAAAAAGAGTTTTCGTTATAATTTTTCTTTTTCTTCTTCTTATTTTGAAGGAATTAAGGTGTGCCTCAAACCGTATAATAATAATGTCTTAAACCATTAATAGTTTTGAGGTGTGGTTGCGAGTAATGTAATAATTGTGTATAAACGTATCATAGAAAAAAGAGTATCGGAGAAAAAAATATTTAACCCAAAGAGAAAAAAAATCGAAGAAAAAATGAAACGCAAATTTTTTTGCCCTTTGATGAACTGCAGCAATATTTTTTTCTTTCCATTCCAATATTTATTGGTCATCATCGCTCGTTTATTATTAAACTAAATGAAGGTAGGAACATATTTTATAAAATGAAAGATCAAAGACAATGAAAAACAGTGTTTACAAACTGTCAAAAACTGTTTTACAACAAAAAAGAAAAAATAATAAAGGAAGAAGCATCTGCCAAATCGAGAGCCGAGAGTTTTTTAAAAGCAGAATCCCGCTGCCGCCACTAGGATCTCAATTTCTATCCATAATGATTAAGTGCGAAAAAGAAAAGGAAGAACAACGCGTGCCAACAGACGAAGGCAAAAACAACAACAACCAAATCCTAAACTCCTTGACCGCAAGAAAATGATGAGGAATAAATACAAAAGAAAGAAGCGCGCGAGAGATAGGATTAATCCTGCCGGATTAACACCAAACAGAAAGAAAGGAGGCGAAAAAATAAAAAGAGATCGAGAATTAATAATATTGAAGATAAAAGTTGTTGTAAATTTTAAAAGGAAAGCAAAAAGCTTGATCTGAGAAAATAAATGATGGCTTTTATATTCCCCGAAATACAAAAGCAACCAACAAGCTTCCTTCAAAATTACAGTATTTTTAATTAAAGAGCCAAAAAGAAAAAAAGGCCATGACCGCTACTAATCCGCTAATGGGCTTTCGCTTCTTTACTTTTTTTTGTGTTCGCACATTTTTACAGAAAAAAAGGAAGAAGAAAGATGAAGAAAAAAAGTTTTTTTTTCGAAAGAAAACTTTCCTAATCAAGATCAATGAATGTCTGCGGTCATCATCATCGAAGCAACAAAGTTTTTTTTTATTATCGATGCACCGAATCAACGCTTTTTATGTGGCAACTTTTTTATGCCGAAGAAACACAAAGAAAAATAAATGAAGTAAGTAGCAAAAAGAAAAAAGAAGAAGTTAATTATGATGTATTAATATTATTCTTTTTAGAAAATTTAATGGGAACAACGAAGAAAAACTTTGTATCAACGGCGGCGGTCATTACAAAAGTAAACTTTAAAAGGCACACATCAAAAGTTTTAGGAAGCGATCGCTTTTGCTGCCGCATATGGTGTCTTCTAAATTGCGCAAGATGAAAAAAAGGAATAAATAAAATAAACGTTTATAGAAGAAAAAAATTTTTTATAATCTAAATTAAATTTTTTTCTGAATGTTTATTAAAATGCTATTTATTGTCAGATGATGGATACTATTGCTTTTGCTCCATATTGGAATTTATATATAATTTTAAAATTCTTTCACTTTTTTTGGAAAACGTCAAAACGCTAAAGGCATTAATTTTTGGTATCGAGAAAAAGAAGGAGAAAAAAAGGCCTGATCAAATATATAATCGTCGACGTCTTCCGTAAAGGAATAGAAAAACAGCACTATCGTCGCTGAACACCTTCCTATTTTTTTAGAACTGACCAACCAATAGCGCGCGCAAATAAAAGCCCTTTAGCCATAGTTTCCACAGCCACAAGGCAGATTGATGATTGTACATACAACATCCTACTCTTGGTTGTTGTTTACGCATCCTTTCAATCAAGCTTGATTCTTTTCCGTCGTCCATAAAAAAATTTATATAAAAATATCGTAAACGGCAAATACATACAGATTTTCTCAAGCAATGCGTTGATTTTGATTTTTTTCCCGAAATAGCTACTGGCGGTTGTTATATCGAAAATATAAGTGTGTTCAAATTTTAAAATTTTTTAAAGGAATAAATAAACTATTGAAATAGGAAAAGGAAAAAAGTGGACGTTGCTGTTTTTAAAGCAATAAAATCAAATCATTTTTTTATAAAAAGCAAATACGTTTCAAGCCTCATATTTGCTATTTATTTTTTGGTTTGGTCACTCAGAAGCATCAGCAGCAGCGCATGTTTAACAAATAAATAAATAAATAAGAAAGCTATTTTTAGAACTCTATTTAAAAAAAGTAAACGTAGGAATAAAAAAAAATAAAAACTGTAAAAAATCTTTTTAGTCTGAGTTGCGGCTTTTTTGTAAACGGATCTATTCATAAAAATGGCTTTACTCTATTCGACATCCTCGACTGTCAAGAAAAATATAAAAAGACAGATAAATGCCAAAATTTCAATAATAACCTTTTAACACAAATTTTTTTAAAACAAAAAGGTCAAAAGTTTGCTTATTTTTTTCGGGAAAAAGATGCCGACAAAAAAGAAGCGTGAGGAAGCGCACAAAAGAAAGAAACAAAGAACCTATAATAAGAAAAAAAACTAAAAAGACAAAAAAATATATTATAATCGTCATTGAGAAAATGAGAAGCATCAATCGAACTTACCGTAATCATAATTGGGTTCTGTTTTAATAATAGTATGTAATGATTGTTGTTGTGATTCAAAAACCATGGTACCAGTTTCCTGAAGGTGTGGTGATGAGGTAGAAGATGTGGTATACATTGCCAATAGCTTATTAATATTATTATAACTTTGTAATTTAACTAAAACAGGGAATAAGGTTTTAATCAACAAAGTTTAAAAAAAAAACATGAGTAATAAAGTTTTATAATATAAAATTACGAAATTAAATTTTTCTAAAATTCAAAAATGGTTAATCACGTCAGAAAAAAAGAGAGATCATTTTTAAACAGTCGCATTTTTGATATTTAACTTAGGACATTTAAAAAAACAAAAACAAAAATGGTTTAAAAGAGTAATAACCAATTCCGTTCATTTATTTATTTATTATTTTGGTTTGTTATTGTCTAATATGTATGTATTAGCAGTTAGTTGTTCACCCTACTTGATGCTGTTTTATTTTTTTGCTTCATGAGTGGTGGTGTAAGTGTAAAGAAGGGAAGATGGAAAAAAGTGAGTCATTATAGTTAGTTTCATTTGATTTTAACACGGTCTCTCTCTTTTTCTCCATCCTTTTTTCTTCCTTTTTAGACGATGTCGATGATGAGCGTGCTTATACTCCGCAATCAGCAAAAGAGAGAAAAAAAAATTCTTAACTAAGGAAGTAGTGGCCAAAAGTAGAAAAAAAACGGTTGCCTCTAATGTAAGAGTCAACCATCACGTTTTAAAAAAAATAGAGATCAATTTGATGGTGTAGTCCTGGCCAAAGAGAGAAATAGCTTTTATCACCAATGATGGGTGAAAATAAAAAATGAAAAAACGCTTGATTTAGGAACAAAAAAAATGAAAGTGAAAAGAAAAAGATAAAAACACTTTTTCTCCCACACTCTCATCTAAGATGTTATTGTTTTTTTTAATATTATTTCTTACGGTTTTTGTTAGCCAGCCGATTGCCGATCCGGAATGGGATAAAGAAAGAAAAAGAAGACGAAGATAGTAGCAAAAAAAAAAATCGAAGAAGTGAAAAACATCAATAAAAAAATAGAAGAAAAAAATGTTTTTCTTTTTTCAATAAAAAAAAGTAATCGAAACAAAATCTTCTGAGTTTTCTTCTTTGTTTCAACTTTTTTCTTCTTCAGAAATCTGACACATGTTAACGATGAAGATGATCAGCATCGGTAAAAACAAAATGTTTCTCCTTTTTTTTTGGAAAGACGCACAAGAAGAAAAAAAATGACCGTTAGGCATGGAATTGGTGATGCCATAATTTTTTTATTCCCCTCATAATGAATAAAAAAAAACAGGGCATCAGAATGTGTAAGAGAGGTAGAAAAAAAACATGAGAATCTTAGAAAAAAAAGTAAGGAGTGGCAAAAAAAAAAAAGAAAAGAAAAAAGAAAGCATAATATTATAATCAGTGTGGGTTATTAGGGAATAAAAAAGAAGAAAACATCATATTTTTAGATAGGTTGCTATTTTTACATTTTTATCGACGTATTTGAAACGAAATAATTTTTGTTAAAAAAATAAATAAATAAAAAAACTTTCAATTAAAACAATAAAAAATTTAGAAAAATCAAAAGAAGATGCATGCATGACTGCATGCTTTTACTTTTGTAGAAGGTTAGTGTGTTTGCTTTCCATGGAAGTTGTTATCAGTAAAATTAGACTAAATGAACACATTATCAATACCACCGGAAATTGAATTGTACGGAGAAGCTAGAAAAAATAAAGAAAGTGAAAAGAAAAAAAGTTAGAGGGAGGAATGATAAAAGTCGTTGGTTAGCAGCCATATCAGAGCTTGAAAAAATAATATTATAAATCCATATGGAAGCTTGAAAAATCAAAGAAAAACAACAGAAACAGAAACGATAATAAACAGCTTTTTTGCAGACACACAAACAAAAAGTGAAAAACCTATCATGGATCATTGATGATTATTATTTATCAACAGAAATATATTAACAGACGACTGACCGCAACTAACTTTCACAAATTCACTAATATTAATGAATGAATGATAATCAAATCAGACGAACACTACTTTCTTTTAAAAAAATTGCAGAAAAAATTGTCTCAGAACAAAAAATAAATAAAAGAAGTCTCTTTTTTACTAACGTAAATTGACAATTAAATGAAATGACGAGAAAAAAACTTTAGTTAGTTACCTAATATGCATTTGTGAAACCACAGTCTTCTCAATTACCTTTTAACATAAATCAATTTTAAAAAATAAGAGAAAAAGGGAAAACCAAATATTGAACTAACTTTTTGTAAAAAAAAATAAGCATTCCTTCTTCTTCTTTCATTATTTATGTGTATGAATGTATTGATTCTCATTATTTCATTATACCTATACGTATACCATTTTGATGATGTACCGTAAGAGCCACAATCACTGAAACTAACCCATAATGAATAAATAACTGGTTTTTTATTTTGTTTCAAACTTATTTTTTAGGAGAAAGGTTGGAAATTTTTTTCTTGTTGTGTACCACCTTTTTTATTTTTCTGTGATGTTTTTGTTTCTTTTTTTTTATGTATTTGATTTTTTTCTTCACAAAAATGATACATAATTATTTTTCATTGCCATGTCTCTTTATTGTTTTTACTTTTTATTTTCTTTTATTTGAGTTTAAAATTTAATAAAAAAACACACACATGTTTTTGGAAATTATAATTAAAAAAGTTTAATTCTACTACCACATATAATAAAAAAGAAATTATAATAATAATTAAAATTAAAAGTTTTTTTTTGTTCACAAACATAATTTGAATGGAACACAATTAAATGTTTACATGTCTTGTCTCATCTGGAAGAAAAGATTACGAATTAATGCTACTCATAAATTCCAAAAATTACAAAAATATCAAACTTGGTATTTTTTGAATTTAATCAAAGTTTCTACGTGAAAAAATTAAAAAACAAAATTATTATTAGTTAAATTAAGTAAAGATGATTTTCATCTCCGAAAAATTAAAAACCACTAATTTCTAATATTAAAAAAACTTGACCCTTTGCAATAAGACATAGAAACTTAAAAATTTTAGAGCTAAAATTGCTGCTTCAATTAATAAAAAAATATTTTTAAAAATGACGTCTAAATGCTGAGCGAATCAATCATAGGTGCAAACAAAACTTTTTTTAACAATAATAATCAAAATTTAGGGAGAAATATTAAAAGAAAAAATAGCAAATATGGAGCTGCAATTCAGAGTATGTGCGGGAAAAAATGTCTTTCTTTAAAACGGCAAATAATTGGTGTTTATGGGTTGTCAGGAAAAATAATAGAATAATAATAGTTACTCATTTACTGAAGTGGAAAAAATAAAATAAAGATTTTGAGTGGCTGCTGCTTAAATAATATTATTAATAAAGGATGAATGAAGTAATTTTATATTTAAAGTCTCATTTTTTCTGCTACCGCTGCAATCAAAGCTGCACCTTTAGCAGATCCTTCATCAGCATGAACCAATTCCCACTAAAAATGAAATTATTTTAAAATCAAAACTTTAATTATTGAAAATATTTTCTTTAATTTTATACTTATATGCTGCAAGACTTACTTGAACATTGAGTGGGGCTTGCATATTCATTTGAGCTTCCAACATTTTATGATAAGTTGGATGAAATTGAATGAGAGCTCCACCAACACCAATTTTAACCTTTTGATGATTAATATGGCGAAGTAATGCGCAAATAGCTGCTGCAACAATGGCTGAAGAGCGTTGAGAAACTGCTTGACAAACGGCTCGAATAATGGCATAATCACCACTGCCATGATTAACTACTTCAAGTTCATCACAAATACGTCGAGTAATTCTGGTATCTTCTTCGCTAAAAGTCATATTTGCAAATTAGTAAATGCATTTAAAAAGGTAAAAACATACGCAAGAATTTCAGAAATATATTTAGTTGGGAAAGATTCGGGAAGTTGAAGCTTTTCAATGGTTTCTCCACCAAAAAGAAGGCCATCAATAACAAATTGAGATAGAATGTGGCGGGTTAATTCACCAAGATAAAGTGCACCAGTAAGTTTATCAATACTAAAAAAAATTGAACATTTTTTATATATTCATTGTTTTTGAAAAGGCTTACATTTGCTTTCCTTTGTGCACAGAATTTTCATCAGTTTCTTTATCAAACGGCGTTAAAATATCCTCAAGTTCACCTTTGGAACCAAATTCTTCCCATTCTGTTACAATAATCATTTTATCATGAGGATATTTACCAGTTTGGGGATCAAATTTTTCAATATTTTTTGTTTCTTCAAGATACGATGAATTGCAACCATATCCAATTACTACACCAATAACACATTCAGGCCCGTATTTAAATGATGCAGCAGCTAATTGTCCAACGGTGTCATTCATAACTGCTTTAATTTTAGCATTCGTGGACTAAAAACATAACAGTTATTAATGGGAAAATGGAAATTTATATATACCATGTTTAATTCAAGAGCTTCTTGAAGCAATTCAACGACATCCTTTTGCAAACAATCTTGAATATCAAAACCTTTGGTCCACCAAAGTAATCTAGCGGATCGAATGGATAAAAGTTCACATGGGTATGAGAAAACAAAGCCAATGGGTAAATTTGCATCTTCCAAATGAAATTCTTTTAAAAACTTTTGTAAACAATTTACGATGAATGTGAAAAGCTGAAATTTAAAAAGGTTATTTTTGGTTAAAAAAATTATATATATTTTGATGTTGCTTACTTGCTCTCCAGTTCCTTTCATAATAGGATTAGCAACAATAAAATTGCTGGTAGTTATTAAAGGTTCTTGGCCTTTACCTTGTAAATCCAATAATAAAATACGCAAATTTTTTCCTGATAAATCAATTGCAACATATTTTCCTACTTCTGAACCATCTGGAAGGGCTGGAACATAACTGGGAAGCATAGCAATGGAAGATTTCTCTGCTCCATATTTTAAACCCTCAATAAATTCTTTTTGAATATCTTCACTAATTTGGCCTAATCTTTCTCGAGAAATTTCAAAGCTTTTTAAAGTATTTTCAACGGCTTCCGGCAAAGACATCTTTGAAGTTTTGATCGGCTACTTCTTCGAATGTATATTCAAAATCTCAATGAAGTTTGTATGTCAAAATTATATAAAGTTGAAAAATGTGTGGCAATTCGCCAAAATTTTAATGGCACAATTGATTCTTTATTACGTGTTTTTATTGATAAAAACCTGAAATAAAAAATATGAATGAGTAAACAAAACCAAAATTTTAATAGGGTAAAAAGTTAGAATTATACGCGTGTTTGCACGGTGAAATAAATGACCACGTAAAATAAAGGAAATATAAAAAAGTGGAAAGAAACACGCAGAAATGTAATTATTTTCCACCCGAAAAATGAGAAGGGTAAATTGAATGAAGTAGGAGATGATGATGATAAAAAAACGGGAAGAAGGAATGCAGCGGCGACCGACACCAGTGGTGTCGTAAAAATTTTTTTCATGACAAAAAGATGAAGATATCGAACGACATCGACAAAAAATGATATTTCTTTCGCCTGTGTCAAAAGCTATTGCTACTGTTGCAAATATTATTGAACGACAACAAAAAAAAAACAGCAACGCTTTCATATATTTTTGTTTCCTTTTTTTGTTGAATAAAATCGATTATAATTGAATTTTTAAGAATAAATTATTCAAAAGAAAATGAACCTAAACAAATTTTAGGAAAGAAAAATGAGAAAGAGAGCATTTTTGATGAAAAGATTGATTCAATAAAAAATTGATTACACATTTTAACATTAAAGACAGCGAGAGAATCATCTTCAACGAAAAGAAAAGAAAGAATGAATGAAACCTTTTTTATTGTCCAAATAATTATTATATGCATTTTTAATTGAGCGAGAAATAAGAAAATAAAAAAATTAGTTCAGACCTAATAAAAAAGAAAAGAGAAAGCAAAGAACGCAGCAAAGATTGGCAACATCAGCAATCATAAATGGAATGTTCGCGATAACAAGAAGATCAAAATGCAGATAAATCGATATTTAAATTAATTCAGTCACCAAAAATTAAAAATAAAAGAGTGAAGAAAAACTGTTGTTTATTTCCCTACTTTTTTTGCTGACGTCTGCTTTTCTTCAATGCATTCATTCATTAGTGAATGTACGACCACCGGTGTTGCACTTTTTTTTTTGCTTACTTTTTTTCTTTTCTTTTTCATCGATTTTATTGCAATGACTATGACCTAGGCAGAACATTACTAGGCTGCATTGGAGCTGCTGCTATTGCAACCATTTAGTTGTTCAGCAAACAGCAAAAGGTAGTAGTTGTCGCAAATAAAAAAGTAAGAATATTTTTTTCAACTTTTCGGCAGGTCTGTTATTCTTTCAAACGGCCAAATGGAAAAGATTAGAACGCGATCGTTAAAAAAAAGAAGAAATAAACTGCAAAAAAATTATTGCTCCATTGAAAAAGAAAAAATAACTTGGTACTTTGCAATAAAACAGCAAAATTTTATAAAATCACGTTTCAGCTATGTAAAAACCAAAGTTTTTAAGTTCAAAAAACAAATAATTATTTGATCGATGGATTATCTTTAATAAAAAAAATTCTTTCTTTCCTTTAGAAAGTTAACGCAAAAAACAAAACAAGAAGAATGTCAAAGTAAACAAAAAACAATAAAAAAAGAAGAGAAAAAAAATATTTTTTGTTTGAAAATACATAAAAAGGTAAAAAAAACAAGCATGAAAATATAGAAAATTTTTGGTAGTAGCAACATTGCATATTTCATAAACTATGGTGACAAACAGTTAGGTTTGTCTTGCATCATTTATTTTTTGAGGAGGAGAAAAACTCTTTAACAAACAAGCATGCAAGGGGAAATATATATAAACCGTGCAAGATGCAAGTTATTTTACAGCCATAGTTGTTCGTTCGTTTGTTGTTTTCTCCTTTATTTTACACATTCTCTTTCTCAAAACAAAATAGCAGACCAGACAACGGCGACGACAAAAAAGGCCGATAGAAGGAGAAAAAAAAGAAAAAAAGGAAATAAGAAAGCTGGCGGCATTATTTTTGAGGGAATTCGTTTTTGCATTGGTTTGAAGTTGAGAAAACGCACGCGCGCGTCTATCTATAAACTAAAAAAGCAGCGCAGCACATTTTTGTTGTTAGCTTGAATGGAATAGACCAATAATATGTGGGAATACAAAGCCTCATGAAAAAAAAGAAGGAGAGAAAAAAGAATGTACCAAACAAGCATTTTATTTTGAGGAGCCAAAAAAAATTGAGTGGAAAAATAAATATGTTTGTTTAAAGCTAGTGTACAGGATTTCATTTTTTTTTCTAGAATGGTTTTTGATATATTTTTTTTAAAGGTAACGTGGCAGAATATTTAAAAAAATTGCCATTTAAGAAACAATACCAAATATTTTTTTAAAGTTGGTTAAGAAAAAAATAAATAACAACACATTTCTTTGCTATGGGAAAAAAGAAAAAAGAAAAGGACAACTTAATGATCAATAAGCTTGTTTACCAAATCATAGGTCAAAAAACGAAAAAATAAAAATAAAATAAAAAAGATAGGCAGAAGAGGAGGTAGTGTAAAGAACGATGGACACTATGTACAATCATGAGACGATGGTGCTCTATAAAAATTTTGTGTTATGAAAAAAGAAAAAGAAAACAACGATTAAAAAGGTTTTTTTAAACATAACTAATCCATAACAAGCCTGGTGGTCTCTTTTCAATTTTACAGGAGCTTTTATTTATCTTTCAAAAAAAAAAGAAAAAATTGAGCTTTCAAAAAAGCGTTAAAAAAATAGTATAGGCACACTACTCACGTTTTTCTCATCATTACTCGAAATAAACGAAGTTAAAATTAGAGAGAAAGTCCGCATCGTCGTCGCATGACTGATGATCGCTCGCTTGATCAATCAATCGATCGATTTAGCATCTCTCCGATATTTTTTTTATTTTTTTCTCGTTAGAAGGAGACCTTAAAGAATTTATTCAAACAACAAAACACCCGTTAAACAACAACAAATATGGGCGGGTTTTCAAGGGGCATAAAACAAAAAAGGTTTCGTGAATGAGAAAGAGTCGATCCACGAAATCGCTACTGATTTAGAGATATGGAAAAATTTATTTTTGCTTTTGTTGAAATTAGCTTTTTTATCAGCAAAAATGTGTTTTAAAATCAAAGAAAATGATCAAAGCTTAATATAACAATAATTGCCCCTGTAAATAAATTTTTTGATCGACATTTTTTTGTTAACTTTCTTAATAACTTAGATACCAAACGTGTGTCAAAAACCATTGTCCCTATTAAAGAGCAAGATGACAAATACAACAAACACACATCAATATCTATCTTAAAAATTTCGATGAATAGAAACTTGGTTCTTGACGGCACAAAAATAAATATATTGGAAAAGAATTTTTTTATTTGTGAACAAAAACACAACAAACACATATATCCACTGTTGGCCACCGCCACTTTTAGTTTTTAGTTTAGTTTGCAACTATTCTGTTGTTTGTCCCAAAAGAAATTGAATAACCACGACAAGAGAGGCGGCCCACGTGGTGGTTGTTGGTGAAACTCTTCACACAACAAACAGCTAACTTTTCTTTTCTTTGCATTGCTTTTTTTGAAAATTTTTGAACGTTCTTTGAAGGGCCATGACAAATAAAAAAACCCGCGTTCATACCTATCATATGCCACCACCACGAGTGCATTCCTCATTATTTTTTTATTAGAAAAAATGAGACAAAATTAGCACAAAAAAGTTTTCATATTTTCTTATTTCTATCGTTCCAAAGTTAAATCAACCAAAAATCTTTTTTCCAATCATTGTGTACTGACGTCAGCCACAAACATTACTCTTTTTTACATGACTGTTAACTCTTTAGCGGGAGCCAGAATGAGATAGTTTGCCTAAAGGTTTAGTAGTAATCCACTTATGTTTGTACAAAAACATTAAAAAAAACATTCGTGTTTTGATGTTCATAAGTGCAGGCATAAAATTTTTGCGTACCGATAATATATATTAAGTATTTTTTAAAATTAAAGTTTCAATATATACAAAAAATAAAATTTGAACAAAAAAAGAAATATAATTTAGGATTGGATAATAATAATTTATAAATTTTGAGTGTTTGCGCTATTTATATTTGTGTTTGGATTTACGTTTTCTGATGTTGATGATGCATGTTGTTGTTCTTCAACTGAATTGCATGATGCCTCTGCAAGAGGCTGTAATTGACTGCAAAATTTTTTTGAGCCATTTATTCCACGATTTAATGAGCCTCCTCTTTGATATGTGCCTGATAGACGCTTTTGAGAAAGTTGTAAAGATGCCAAAGATCCACGATAATCTCGACTTCCACTTAATCTTCCACTAACTTGCCTGCCAAAGGATGTTTGGGAAAGCTGTAATTGTAATGATTTAATTTATTTATACTATTCAAAAAATAGACTAACAAACCCTTGGAAATTTTCTAAAAAATATCATGGCACATTTGCGTCGAAAATGAGTTGAACTTAAACAAAATAATACAAAATTAACTGTTTTTCCCGTAACTACAAGAGCATTTGCGATGCTCATAAATACAAAAATTGATGAATCCTCATTTGACGAATATCCAATTAAAAGTTCCCACACTGACATTACAGCCGATGGACCTTGAGTTAAAGCAAAACATGAAGATATAAGAATTACCGTAATGGTTGCCCGTCTTTTTTGTCGCTAAACAAATTTTGTTTAAAAATAGTCTAAAATTTAAGATAATGAAACGCACGTGTTGGCATGCAAGAGTCATTTGCATAGTATTTGAATTTTGTGTTTTCATTACAAATCGATCATGAGTTTGTAGTTGGCGAATGAGAAGCATATTTAGTATTCCTACCGCCATAATTGGAACAAACACAACCTAAAACAAAAAAAAATATATGCAAAATAAAATAAAGATAATTTAATTTTTTGCACTTTTTTAGATGTTCAAATAAAGAATTTTTTGCTATTAAATTAACTTTTGAAGTTTATGCAAAATTAAGCTTTTTGATAAAAGGCGGGGGAAAGCAAACATCTAAAAAAAGTATCCAACCAAAAGCTACCGTACTAATAAAGCATTACAAATAGTGCTAATTCGAATATAATGTGTCCTCCAAGGCGATGGAAATACTGTAACATTTTGTTTATCCCAACTACCAGGATGTCTAAAATTTCCAGCTGAATAACAATAATTATACATTTGAGTGTCATTGCAAAAATATACTAAACGACAATCATATTCAAAGTGATGATACATTGTTAATAGTCCTAAAGAATAATGGCTTTTTTTATTTTTAGGTTGACTTTTCCTAGAATTAATTGGGGAAATAAAAAAAAACTAATAACCTGTAGCAGTAAAAATTAATGCGAGTACAAAAAGCCTTTCCGACTTTTTCCAATAAATTCGTGAACGTAATGGACTTCGAATAACAAGAAAACGTTCAACAGTTACAGCAAAAATAAACCTAAAAAAATGTCAAAGAGTTTTAAAAAAATATTTAGTTTAATGAAATGTTTACCAAATCGCAGCTGCTGAAGACCAATTAGCAAAAGCTGAAAGTTCTTCCCTGGTAGCATAATAATAATATCGAAATGTAGGATTATTAGAAAAAAATTTAAATACGGCCAAAGAATGTGGAAGCATAAGAATAAAAAATAAGAGATCAGAAAAGCTAACAGCGGCAAGCTAAAATCAAAATTTTTCCCAACCAAAAATGTGAAAGATAGATTACCAAATCATTTGCTCGATTTCTCATTCCATGACAAGATAAAATCCATAAATTTAGAGAATTACCCATAACACCTAAGAAAAATTCAGCAGGAAATACATATCTTAAAACCAAATCTTCCACATCTGAAGTTATTAACCGCAATGAACGTTCAGTCAAGCATCGCATTGAAACATTTTGTGATGACATAATTAATTATTTAATTTCTGGGTTTAATTTCCGGCGTGTATTACATTTGCTATCAATTTTGAAGCTCTTTTGTGAAGGAGGCCAAACCACATAAATAAATTTGGAAAATCCTGAAAATATTAACAAGACCATAGATAAATAAAGACTCGTGTAAAAATGAAAGAAAAAAACGCATAAAAGACCAACTTTGTTCGCTTGCTTCCGTAAAGTGCAAATAAAACACAATGTTTCCTGGATTTTTAGTCAACAAATACAACAACCTAATAACACAAGCAAAGCACCTTCTTTTTTAGTTAAATATATAAATATATATTTAACTTCAATGGTTTCCAAAAAAGAAACAAAAAATAAGTTCTTTAAAGAACGAAAAAAAGCTAAAAGTAATAAAGTAACTTTTTCGGTAAGTGCCAAACAATAATTAAAAATTTATTAATAGTAGCTGCTAGCTATTTTTGCTGCAGCTTTCTAAAGTATCAACGTAATAATAATATTTTCTGGTTTTGACAGCACAAAAAGTGGCTGCTGACAAAATCGATCGAAAAAAAAGGTTTAAAAAGTTGAAATGACAAAAGCTGTATGCACGTTAGATTTAAAGGGTTTATGCAAATTTGAATCATGCATTTTTAAAACAAAAAAGTATTTATTTAAAATCACGAAAACAAGAGGCTTCAAATAATAAAATACAACGATCAAAGATTCATTTTTAAATTTTACACACACATTTATAAAAAATGGAAACAAAAAAGAGGAAGTATTTTTTTTATATAAATATTAATATCGTTGACTTTGACTATTATTATTACAAAGAATTTTTTCAAGTTCTCGGATATATTCAATGGCAGCAATAAGAATTTTTAATTTGGCTATTCTTTTCTCACGATTTGAAAAACTTGGCAGGCGTGCGCGAAGGGAAGAAAAAGCCTGAAACAAAAAAAGTCACAATGTCTGTTGAATCTTAATTAAGAAGTAACTTTTTCTTTTCTGAAACTTTTTTTATGTTTTGTTTTTTTCAACCAACCTTATTTACTATTATGACGCGGTTCCTCTCTCGTGAGTTTTTCAATTCCAAGCGTTCATTTAAGGATGAAGAAGAATGAAAGCCGCCGTTGTTGTTGCTGTTTCCTTTAGAAATACGATCTCGCTTCTTTAAAACTCGAAAAGTCCGCATCTTTTTTACAACCACCTTTCTGGACATGAAAAAAAAATATTCTAAATCCAAGCTTTTTAATTTTTATTTTTCTTCTGTTTATATACTTTTTTCCTTCAAGATTAAGAAAACGCGTAAAAGCCATTTAATTTTAAAATGGCTTCAACTTAGCTCATAATGTATTCATTGAAAAATAAAATAAGCAATTCCATAAAATCTTTATTAGATATTTAACAAAAAATCACACCACAACCATTAATTCTAAGTAAAGCAAAATTTCTGAGAGGAAAATACAATTTATTTTAAAACTTTGATAATTCTATGAAAGTTATCACACGACAAACAGTGATGAAAATGGAAAAAGAGAAGAATTGTTAATAATTGAAGCATTTAAAAACATTCATCTTCGACATTTCATACTCAAGAAATATTTAAATTTGTAAAAAAATTTGCATTTAACAAAAGCTATGTTTTTCTTCCTCGGCTCTTTCCAGCTGTTTGTAAATAAGCCGTTTCTACAATTTCCATACAAACAAAGATGAGAACCTTAAATTTTCGAGCTAAAATCAAAAACATTTTATTCGTTAATTCAAAATTTGTCATTTTTTTTATTTGTCAGGTCAATCAATATATGTAATACCATCAAAAATTTTTTTTATAATTATAAACAAAATTATAATTAAGTTCATAAATGCATTTTAACCTTTTATGGTTAAAACTGTAAGAAAACATTTATTTCTTTTTCATGACAATGTATTATCTGACAATTATATAAATATTGTTTATCGGAAATTGGAAAAAGCTTTAAATTTTTAAAAAATACTTTATTTCCTTTAAGTTATAGCATTCATTTTCTTAAAGCGAAAAAATTTGCCGCTATAATCATTCTTCAAATATTTAAATCATACATATGAATTTTTGAATTATCTCTATCGCTTGAGACACTCCCTTTAATTGCTCAACAAAAAGCCATTTATAAATATAGTATCAAAGTTGAAAAAAATGGTGTTGAAAATTTAACATATATTGGGTTTAAAAAGTCCAAACCCTTTAATCATTTACTTGAATTTGATAATGAACGCCAAATATTTTTTTGTACGAAATGCAAAGAACTTGGAAAAAGTATCGTTCAGTGTGACGGATTTACTTTTTTATCGCCTCGCCTCTCGCCTCGCCACTGAGGCGTGAGGCGAGGCGATAGAGGCGCCTCTGAGGCGATGGAGGCGATAAAAATACGTTAGGTTTTCGAAACATCGCCTCCGCCTCAGAGGCGAGAGGCGCCTCGCGAGGTGATTGAGGCGCCTCATGAGGCTGAGGCGTGTCACACTGGTATCGTTGGAAAAATTTGCAAGGATCAAAATGATAAAAGTTTTCTTCTCCTAAATGGTAGCCATTCTTGTATTATATCTGTTATCAAAAAATAATTCTCTTGTCAAATATTTTATTATTTTCATTTTTCTTTTACAATAAAAAAATTTTGTATTATTTTTGACTTACAAAAAAGTTATAAATTTATTTCAAATATTTCAAAAATCAAACACATATAAAAATTATATAAATAATACTAAGTAAATGGCAACTTAAAGGCAAATTAAAAAATTTTTTAAACCGAAATACTACCCTTACGAAAATCTGTTTTTCCAATGACAACATTAATGACAGCTGATTTTCCATTTCTGCTTTCTTCAATTGCATTTTTAAATTGTTCAGTAATTTTAGATTCATTTTCTGCATCCATACAAATTCCAGTTGTGCCAATAGCTTCTCCAATTTTATGGTAATCTGTGTATGCAAGATCGCATGCGACGGATGAATTAAACCATGGAACTTGATCACGAGCAATTTGAGACCAACATGCGTCGTTTCCAATAACAGCCACAACGGGATATTTATGGCGAACATAAGTATCAAATTCCATAATGGAGTATCCGGATGAGCCATCTCCATAAAGGATAACAACGGGGCGATCAGGGAATACAACTTTAGCACCAAGAGCAAAACCACCTCCAACTCCAAGGGTTCCAAAAGCTCCGGGGTCAAGCCATTGCAAAGGTCCACGAGATCGAACAATGTAAGCGGCACTTCCAACAAAATCACCGCCATCAGCGACAAGGATAGCATCATCGGGAAGAACTTGATCAAGCTTTTTCAATACACTCAATGGATTTAATTTGCCATCAGCAGTTTTGTCATCCATTTTCTTTGCATTGGAAGCTTCTTTTTCATCTTCACTTTTTCGAAGATTTCCCAACCAAGCTTTAGGAGATTTCTTCCATCCTCGTTTATCCAAAGCACTTTGAAGTTTGACAAGGCTTGTGCCAACATCGGCTTGAATCAAAGCAGTAGGGTTCCAAAAGATTCCTTTATTCTTTGTAAGTTGGCTATAATCTCGGTTAATACTGATAACCTTTGATTTTTTGGAAAGAACTTTGCCATAACTCAAACGGAAATCACAAACAGTTCCAGCGAGAATAACTACATCCGCGTCTTTTAAAGCATCACGACGATTTTGTCTCATTTGAATATCGGATGAAGTTCCAAGCAAGCCACGAGACATTCCACCAAGATAAGTTGGAATTCCAAGTTTTTCAACCGTTTCACGAAGTTCTGTTGCTTTTACTGGTGGAAGAGTGGATTGACTTCCAAGTAAAAGCAAGGGGCGTTCAGCTTTAGCAATAATATCAGCAATTTTTTCTAAATCTTCTGTTTTTGGTTGTGGAACGACTACGGGAATAGGAGACATATCTTGAGGAGTATGAGCATCACCAAATTGACGGGAAATATGGGCAAAAAGATAAAAGTTGATGATTTTCTGAAATTTTTATTTTAGAATAGGAAAAAATGAAAGAAGAAAACAAACTTGAATGCCTTGAGGATTTTTAACGAGACCAGCTTCAGCAACTACAGTTTGATATGGAAATAATACATCGATGGGAAATTCGATAAACACTGGACCAGGAGTACCTGATTGTGCTGCATTTATAGCTTTACGAATAGTTGGAATAATATCCTTGAGTCGAGTAACGCGAGCACAAAATTTGCAAAGTGGTCGGAAAAGGGCAAGTTGATCGATATCTTGTAAAGCTCCACGATCTTTCAATAAAGTTGGGGCGGCTCCACCAATAAGAAGAACGGGGGATTCAGCCATTTGTGCATTTTTTACAGCCGTAATCGTATTGGTTAATCCAGGACCAGCTGTAACCGCAGCAACTCCAATACTTTGACGTAAACGTGCAACTGCATCGGCAGCAAAAACAGTAGTGACTTCATGACGAGTATCAATAATTTTAATTCCAAGTTTTTCAGCGGCGACTAAAATTGGGGAAATGTGTCCACCAACAAGGGTAAAAATTTCTTGAACTCCATGAGCTTGAAGAGCTTCAGCAACCAAATCACCTCCATGTCGTTTAGTTTGTTCGTCAACCTAAAAAACAGATTTGAAAAAAGATATATGAGTCACATAAACAAACCAAAAAGATTGATGAAAGAACGTGTTTTTGATTTGAAATCAATAATTGAATAATTTGTTGAAGCTTGGGGAAATTTGTGATATCAAAAACTCCATAAAGAATTGCACCAATAATAATTGTACCCAAAATAAGGAAAATCATTTTTTCTAATTTTCCACCTAAAAAAAGAATGTAATAAAAAAAGGGAGTTTAGAATATAAATGAATAATATCTCGAAAGAAAAAAAAAAGACTTTCGACCTTAGAAAAAAAAGTGGTAACTACAAATCAATCATATTTTATTTTTTCGAGTCGGGGCATTTTTCTTTTGCAAGCAAAAATGATAGTCAAACATAGAAAAAGAACAAAAACAAAGAAAAGACCTTATCAATAAAAAATGAGAAAAGACTAATCACGAAAAAAATTCGAACAAAGGTAAGCCAGCCTGAAACACAGCTAAAAAAACTATTGTGTAAAAGCAAAAGTAAAGATTATGTAGTTTTTAGCCAAATGCATTCTATCAAAATAAATCGAAAGGTGCGGCATAAAAAGTTCAAAGTCTGTTTTCGTTTTTCCAAGCAAAAACTTGAGTTTTTCTTCCAATTTACTTGGATCTTTTTGATTAATGTTGCTTAAACCAAAATACAAATTTTGTATTTTGATGAGATAAAGAAAATCTTTCAAACAATTAAAGTCACGTAAAAGGATTATTTAAAAAGCAAGAAGACCTTTAACAATGATAAAAATGGTTAAACTTTGTAAAGAAATTTAATAACAAAAAAGTATTTTTCTTAACATTTTAAATTTTAAAAGGCAAGCATGCCAGACATAGCAAACAAGCAGAACAAAAGCATAGTAAATAGTTAGGGTTTTTGTGAATAAAAAATGAAGAAAAAATTATTAAAAAAACATTGAGTCCAGAATACATTGAAAAGCGAGAATTACTATTTTCAATTATTAATCACTGATGAGAAAGTTTTGTTGCAAAAATTATATGAAAATTTACATCGAACTTCACAAACTTTTTTCGAAGCAATTAACTATAAAGGAATTCATAAACTTTTTTTCAATAAGAGAGTTTTAAGAAACTGGAACAAAAGTGGTGAATTTCTGATTGAGAAGTAATAAAAATAAAAATACAAAATTCACTGAAGTAATGCCTAATTCGATGCCCTGAATATTTTTTATACAGATACTTTAGCTCCTTGAAACTTTTCACAGTTTTTGTTATGCTTTAGGTCCCTAAGAAAGGAATATTCATAAATATATTGGAATAAACAATTGTATGCTATTTTATGTAAAGTTTTGCCCAATTAATTTTTTTTATAAATAAGTTTGATTTGGATTCAATTATATAATTTTTTTACTGAAAATATTTGATAGAATTTTTATTTTGATTATATCTTCAAAGTGCTACTTCTAATTTACAGTATTTTTTAACTTTATAACTTTATAAAATTCTTCTCTATAAAATAATGCGGAAATCTTTCTTTTGAAACTCTAAATAATTCGATTATTGTTGAATACAAAGGTTTCCTTTTCGATTAAAAAAGGGATTATAGAATGACATGGAAATGATTGAACATTCGATTTTTTCAACACCATTCATTTGAATTTAAAAAATATTATTAAAAATATTGTTTGATATTTCTAAATTCTAAATTTCTATTATGTATTTATGCGCATATTAAATTCTTCGCTTCCTGTCATTTTTATTTGTTACCTTTTTTTCTGATCATAGTCATTCATTGATTTATTTTATTTTTTTCTCAGCTGATGATGATGTGATGAGCTAAGCCACAACTAGATTCTTATAGAATCAATAATTAACTAAGAGCTCTCTCTTTCCGCGCAATAATCATTTTTTTGTTGTTGTCGTCGTCAAAAAAAGTTTTATAATCGGTAATGGTAGTGATGGTGCGTCCGCCATTTTCGGAAGTGACAATTTGTATTCTCCTTTACTTTTTTTTATTATATTTCGATCGATTGATTGATTTGTTAATACAGACCTCACATAAAAAAAATCTTGCGCGTACAAAAGAGGATCTGTTTTGTTTAGAAAGAAAAAGTGGATGACTCATTAAAGCTTCTTTTTTTTTTTTGCAGGTGTTGTTGCTTGCTTCACTTTTATATATTTCCATTGGTCACTCACTTTTTTCTTTGAAAAAAAAAAGAGTGGACACTTTTTACACTTTTTTGATATTCAATTTCACTGATTTATTTTATACTTCAAAAAAAGAAAAATGTATATTAAAGTTACTTTACTATTATGGTCATTATTAGCTGTATTTGATATGGTATTTGCTAATAGTGAATGTGTATGGGCAACTGGAAAAGTTATTTGCTTGAAAAATCAAACTTTAGTTCAAGGTTCTATTGTTGAATTATTTGATTTGGATAGTCCACAAGGAGTACGTTTATTTTAACCACAAATTCAAATTTTTATTATTTTAACAAAGTTAATCCTTTTCACATTTTTTAGAGCAAAATCACGAACCCTCTTGATCCTGATGACAAAGTAGCTTTCACCCATATCGAAAACGAAGATGGATTATTTAATATTGAAGGTTGTGCAAGTGATAATGATTGGTTCCCCGGAATTAAAAATCAACCCGAAATGTATTTTCGTGTTTTTCATTTTTGCAATAAACCCAATGGCGAATATAAATACATCTGGCCAATTTTTCGAGTCTTTGTTCCAAAGACTTATGACAAACATATCGAAGATCCAATTATCCTTGACAATTAAAAGAAAAAGCCATGTCTAATTTTTTATTTTTATGTTTTTATGTGACACAGTTTGGTGTATTATAAATTGTCAATTACAGCAACCGCCGTTTCTTTGTTTTATTTTTTGTTTTTCGAAAAAAGGATGTTCGTGTTTTTCTCAGGGGTAGCTTGCTTCACTTTTTTTTTGTCTCCAATTACTCCCGATGACATTTGATTTTTATTTTGCTTTGTTTTGACTATTTTTTTTGATGCAAAAGAAAAAGTGAAAGAAAGAATTAAGTAAAAACATTATTTTATTTTTTTTCATCAAAGAACAATGGGACAATAGCCAAGATACAGCTGACATCTCTCCATTTTTTTGGGTTGATATTTATGTATTTGGCTTTCATCGATTTTACAAGTTTTTTAACCAAATGTTTTAAAGTTGTTGATGATTCTTTTTCAAAAGAAAAGAAAAAAGTGCTAAATTCAATTTTTTTTTTGTGCCGTTTTAAAACCGTCGAAACCCAAACAACGAAAAAATTTTTGTTTTTAATTTTTTTTTATTCAAAAAAGCAGATAGCTTTCACGTTTGAAAAAGAGAGAGAGAGAAATCATCAGATCTTTTTTTCTTGCATTACATTACATATAGCCGTTTTGAACGAACGTCGTCAATGGCCCCCGCTTTTGTGACAGTTGTTGTCGTAATCCTATCTATCGACTTCGAACAAAAAATCCATTGTCTATTTATTTTTTGAAATAAGGATTAGCTTGCATCAAAATAAAAAATAAAACAATTTCTTTTGAATCCTAAAAAAACTTTTTTTTTCCTTTGATGATCGCATATTTTGACATACTCTAATCTATCACTTGAAACTCCTTTTTTCAAAAATGACTCATCTTTGAACGACCTTCTTTTTTTTTTACTTTGCGATCAGTAGTTCTTTTCTTTCTTCTATTTCTCTTCTTTTTTCTTTTAACCACTGATCAAAAATATTTTCTAACATTCTTTATTTTTTCTTTTCTTAAAACAAAAAAAGTTCCTTTCATTTCCGGATGGCGCGGCGGATAGGATATATCATGTTACTTTTATTTTCTTACGCACGAAAAAAAATAAGACCGACGTCATATGGCCGCTGCTCATCTTATTTCTTATTTCCAAAGAAAAAATATTTGCCCTTCTTTGTCCTCATTTTTTGTTTGTTGTTGCTACTTGAGAGGGTGGCAAAGAGGAGTCTGTTTTTTTTTACTGTCCTCTTCAACATTTTTTTCTTTTCTAATGCGCAAAGGAAAATAAAAAATAAAAATAATTGATTGATCTTATTTGGCAGTTCTTGGTCGCATTTTATGTTTAAGGAAATTTGTCGTTTCCTTTCATTTTTTTTTCTTCTTTTCCGCCTTTTTTTGTGATGCATAATTTATGCCGCTTTTCTTTTTTATTTTATTTTTTGCGGGATGAGTAATTTTTTTCAAACCTATTAAAAAAACGCTTGACTGGTTTTTCCTTTATCCAATCTTTCTTTCGTGATACTTTTTTGTTGTTGATAGTTTTACGCCTAATTTCATGTTTTATTGACGAAGTTTTTTTGATTTCAGAATGAAATTAATTGTTGTTATCTTACTTTTATCGCTTGCTATTGCTATTGAAGCAACCCACAAATGTGTTTGGGCTCGCGGTATTTTAAGATGTAATAAAGATGCTTCCAAACATTACAATGTTGAAATTCGAGTTATTGACAAAGATGGTATTTCCTTTCTTCAATTGCTTGATCCCGATGATCTTATGGGGTAGATATTTTTTGATTTTACTTTGTTTGTTTAATAAAAGTTTTTTTTATTGCAGAGTTACTTTCACCGAAGAAAATGGCAGCTTCCAATTAGATGGATGTGGAGATGATTTTGATTTCTTCCCTGGCATTGAAAATCTCCCTGAACCTTACATTCAAATTCGTCACTCTTGCAATGGTGATAAAGAAGAAACTATTGAATTACCCATTTTCGATACCTTTGTTCCTCATACTCATGATATTGGAATTCTTGAACTTGATTCAGATTTACCACCAAAAATTGTGGAAAGCAATGAAGAACTCCCACCTGAAGATAATGAAGAAATTGTTATTCATAAAAATAAAGATTCTGGTGAAGTTGTGATTGGCCCACATGGAAAAGAATTTGTTGAACAAACCCTTAATCCTAAATTTTCCCTTCCTAAAGTTACTCTTCCTCAAGATAAGGAAGATGGAGAAAAAGAAGTCGAATTAGATAATAACACCAAATCTAAAATTATGGTTACTCATCCTGATGATTTAGCTTTTGAATAATTATTTCATGATGTTAATTTTTTTATTATAAGTTTTATGTATTTGTATTCTATATTAGAAGTGTGTCTAAAACACTTGAGCACGATCCCAAAAATGTGCCAATAATCAACAAAAAATCAGAAATGGGTCATCTCTTTGCTTTTATACTTTGTAAACTTTGTATTATTTAATTACGTTATCATAATCATTTTTTAAAAAATAAATCTGTGCTTTTTAGTATTACTGTAGTTTTTTTATTGCAATCACTTTAAAATCATTTTTTTATAAAATGATGAAAACAAAACCTAAGTGAAATTCAAAATGTTCTATTTTTGAAGAGGAGAACATTCGAATGGTTGTCGTTCCGTCACTATCGCAAAAATAAAAAATATTTTCCTTTTTTGATCAAATTTTTTTAAATTAATTAATAATAGTTTTTTTTTTGTTGCATTTTATTACTTCCCAATCCAAAACAAGAGGAAGGAATTTAGCTTAGAATGAATACAAATGGCCCTGTTAATGAAAATATGCGAGAAGTTGTAAAAGATATTGATTCGATTGTTAATGAGGTTTGATTTTTCGTCGTTTCATTAATTTTGAAAGATAAAACGTGGAACTTTAGATGATAACAATTTGTATGAAACCTAAAAACAACAAAGGTACAGAAACCTTGGCTTCATTGGAGCGGCTTTTTAGTGCAAAAGAAAATGAATTTCAAGATTTGCATGAGCGATGTGAGTGAAAAACCACTCATTTTTTATATATTCCAAATTTATTAATTTAGATTTACATCGACATAAAGTGAAGGGTTACATCCAAGAGCTAGAAAAAGTTTCAAATATCCAAGATCAGAAATTAAATATTTTAAACAATGGCATCAGATCCATTTATGGGGTCTTGAATGAAGTAACCCGAAGGGTATGGTCGCTTTTAATTAAGGTTTATGATAAAACAATCGATTCAAATTCAGGTCGAACAACACACAGATTATAATAAACCCAATAAGCCTCTTCATCCAGAAGAAATTGTTAAAATGTCATATCTCTATAGCGAATCCAACTCAGTCATGTCCCCAGCTTTGGAAGTTAAAGATGCTCGACCTTTTCCAACTTTCGAAGAAATGAAGAAAGGAAAGTTAATGATGGTACGAATTAATGAAAAAGGATTGAAATTTATTTTACAAATATAATATTTCAGCAAACAAGATCAAAACAAACATCAGCAAAGCAGCAAAAACAATTAAATGATCCCTCATATATTCAAGCTTTTAATCATCCTCATCCCATGCCTATGGAAGAGCAATTGGAAAAATGTCGAGCTTGGTTAACATCTTCATCAAAAAATATTAATAGAAATAAAAAAGAAAAACGCAAACATAAAAATGAGAAAAGGCTAAAAAATGAGGGATCGAAAGTGCCATGGACTCATTATCGTCCACGTTATCGAACAGTTCAAAATATTGAATGGAGTGGAAAAGCTTTAGAACCCATGGGCTTTATTGAAAATGAAAATGGGAATACAAACGGTTTTGATGGAGGAATGAATGGAGTCCAAAATGGTATCCTAAAACTAGATGTACCTGAATGGCCAATTCCTCAATTTGTTCCAATCCATGAAAAACACGGAGTTTATTATAAAGCTTTAATTGAAAATGATGAAGAAGAAGATTTATTCTCAAACGAAGAAAGGATGGATCCAACTTCAGTTCAATCATGCGACATGGTGGAAGCAGATAACTTCGAGCAACACAAACAATATCAAGAAATTTTAGAACATTCAAAACAAAAATATAACAACACTTTAAATGAAAATGTTCCATGGTTAGAAAAACCCGAGAAAGAAAAGAGGCCAAAAAACTCAAATCCATTATTCCGATTAAGAACTTCGGCTTATTTTTATCAACGACGGGTTACTAAAAGAGCAGTATGGAATGCAAAATACAATCGCTTCTATAGAAGCCATAAATTTACTTCACCAAAGTTAATTATGAAAGATTATACATTTCCACATCCTCGTCGACATGAAGGTTATCAAACTGGTCCTTGCGGAGCCGAATTGAGTTGGAACCTTCGAAAATGGACTCTTTCAACAAACATTCAACCGCTAAATAGTTAATTACGGGAATATTTATTTACTTTTTTTTGGGTTTAAAATCTTTGGGTAATATTGTTTTTTTATAATTGTAAAATGGTTAATGAAATTAAAAATTGTTTTTATTATTGCAAAATTGTAATGAAATAATAATAACATAAATAAGTAACCCGATTGTAAAAAATAAAAAACAGCAACAAAAATATCACAAAATAATTACCAAGAATGAGCTTCTAACAAAAAATAATAAAAAAATTAAGTTAAAGTTCCGAATTGTGGGATGCAATAGTTTCAGCAGAATCAATTGTGGGGTTTGAAATTGATTCTGGAGTATTAGACTCTTCCGTATTATTTAAAGCTGCAGCTTTCTTTGCTATAATATTAAAATAATAAGTTGTTTACCAGTAAATTAATAATGAGGCATGTGAGTGTGTATGTTGCTCGTTTAAGGCATGACATTTTGCTACAAGAATTTTTGAGACATATCTGACATAAAATCTTGTGAAACCCAATATTCAATATATATGGCAGCCATAAAAGCTATTACTAACATAATAATCATCCCCGGTGTAGGTTTTATGTATATTACAAAGGCACTAATTGAAAAGAGGCCAATATAAGCTATAATTCTTAATAAATTTTCTGCGTTTATCCATTCTTGATTGCTTTTAGCTAAAATTAAAAAGATATTTACCAAATAAAATTTTTTGAAAAATATCTGGACTAACACAGCCACATAACGAGCAACAACCCACACCATCAACATATATAAATAAGAAAACTAACCTTCAATATCAATTTCACACTCTTGTTGTCCATTTCTCCTAAATCCTTCGGCACAATCGCATCGAAAAGAGCCAATAGTATTTATGCAAGCTTCATTTTCTTTTGTGCATTTCCCGTTTTCTAGACATTCATCTATGTCTTTACAACCCTCTTCTGCATCCCAAATATATCCTGTTCTGCAATTTCGGCAACCTTTAGGTCCGGCAGATGTGCAACCGCTGGCACAACCATCGAAGCATTCTAAAAATTGTTTTTATGTTTAAAAATATTTGTATTAATTTTGATTTTCTTACCAGCACATTCAATTGCTGAATCATTTTGATAAACGGGGAAGAAATGAGCATCACAATTACTACACATCGTTCCAACATACCCTTGATCACATTTGCATTTTCCACTTCCACTTCGAATACCATCTCCCTTAAATAATAATAAACTAATTTAAGTAAAATATAATAAATAAATGTTTACATCACATTTGCCTCGAGCAAAGCAAGCTGGAAGCTTTTTGTTTACTGAAGGGCAAGGTTCACATGCTGGGCCAAAATGTCCATCAGCGCAGCAACGCTTTAATTCATTTATACAAAAATAGTTGAAAAGATCTGATTCAGAAGTTTGTAATTTAAAAAACCATTTTTCGAGGAGTTCTTCATGCTCTTCCACAATGGTTTGACACTAAAATAAAAATAAAATAAAGAATATATTGAGGAAATGGGTGTAAAATAAGAACCTTAAATTTAATATCTTTGGTTGAATCAAATTCTTTACTATCTATTAAAACTTCTTTGAGACATGTACTTTCCAAAACTTCTATCAATCGAGCTTCACTAAAATCAAAATATCAATATTTGAAAATAAAATTTTTAATTATTAACCTTGTAGCAAATCTTCCCAAATTCCTCTCCTCCCAATCTGTATTGCCGCCAGCAAAATGGGCTTTTTTGGTTTGTTCCATTCCAATTTTAAATGTTTCAACCAAAAATTTGCATTGGTTACATCGATCTTCTGCTGGAGATGCTGCAGCTCCAAGTATGAGTAGAATTAGCCATAGGATGGGAACCAATAGGGTACCAGCTCCCATGGCACTGGATTTCTTGGAAAAATGAAACTGAAATGATAAGAATTTTATCAAATTTAAAAGAATATTGAATTGAGCCACGTCACAAATAAAGCTGACGTAGCTTTGCTTTTGACCAAAGGTACTCAAAAAATATCGAGAAAGCTCGCTATTTTCTTCTTTTTTTCTCAATAAATTTCGCGATAGGATTTTCTTTAAAAAGTTCTTTGAGGTTAAAGTTAAAAAGTTTGGTCAAAAAATGAGAGCTACATTACCATGTCAAAGATCATCCAATTTATTTAAAATTAAAAGAATTATGGATTTTACAATGAAACAGTGTTTGAAACCAAAATAGAAACATGAAAGTGGAAAAAATAAACGAAAAAAGAAGATTAAACTGAGACTTGTTTGTAACAAAAAAGAAAAAGAAAAGATGTTTCTTTCCTTTAAATGCTTTCCGGTTCACTTCATTCCTTTTTTTCTCAATGAACAACAACAAATCGCTTGTTAAGCCTGGAATGCAGATGCCGCTGCTTAAATCTTTCTTGTCACTCAAAAAATCTTAATTTTGCGTTTATTTACTTTTCTTTATTTCACAAAAATTAAAAGCAGTTTCCGAATTTTGATGGATACACTTATTTGATTTTTGTATTTTGGTGCATCATTTTGGATGGCTTTATTGACAAATGGTTGCACAAATATTTTTTTCGATTTCATACTTGGGCGATTATATACATACACGACTTATGTCCTCATCATCATTTCATGGGAAGATTCGTTAGAATTAGGTGTTGTAAGGAAAGAAACTCAAAAGCTAAAAGCTAATGAACTCATTGTAACAATAAGAAAATCCATTTTCTCGACGTCATGAATGAAGATGCTCAAATGCCAAGTAATTATGCTATGTAAACACGCAGACAAAGAAATTAATAACAAAGTTTATTTATTATAATAATATGCCAACAGGCAAAAACACATTCACAAATTAACAACATTATCAAAACAAAAATTTGAAAACATTTTAAGCAATAAAATTAAAGATCATGTTCTTCTTCATTGACAGGAGTACCATCAGGATTGTAAGAAATCATAGATAAATAATCATTGACAACTTGAGGGTTTTCATAATCTTCAGTAAGACGTAAAAAATTGTCTGAAAATAACGATATTAAATATAGTGAAACAATAGAATTTAACAAACTTGAAGGCATGTTCTCATCCGGCATATCTGGTACATATTCAGGCTCATCGTCATCTCGAATTCGAGTTTCAAAACCCAAACCTTCTTCATCTTCTGCACGAAAAATTGCATCATCATTAGGATATTGTGGCCATGTGAATCCAGCTGTTGCAATCCAGAGTAGTTTTCGACGATGTGGCTCCTTCATTGCATCCTGAAAATCAAAGCAGTTAGTATAAAAAAAAGACATAGAAAGTATAAAAAGTGTTTAAATTTCATGTTAAAAAGGTAAATGAACTCACAACTAATCCAGTAGCTTCATCATAACTTGGAACCGTTCCATTTTCTGGTACTAATTTATCTTCTTCATCCAATGCATCATTAAATCTATTCCAAAATTCTTTGCATTTATCATAGTAATCTTGACGTTCTTCAGGTGTTGCCGTATCACTATCATATACATCGAAAGGCTCTGGTAAGTTTTCAACATCCATTGTTTTGTTGATGAAACTAAAAATGAAGAAAAAATGTAAGCAAAAAAAGTTGATAAAAAAGAACGAATAGAAAATAACGCGAAAGAAAGGATGAAGATGGAAGCAAAAAGTTTTAGATTAATTGACATTTAGAGAAAATAGAATCAAATGTCAAGCAATTCAAGATAATCAAAATAATTGAATGAAGGAGAAAAAACAAGATGAAGCCGCTTTGAACTTGTTTTTTGCTTTGAAGAGAGCAAAAAATTTTTTTTTGTTTAGGAACATGCGTTTACATTTTGCCAACGCCAATGACAAGCAAGAATATGGTATCAATGATTTTAGAATTTGAGTAATTTCGAATGCGTTATTAATTAATTTATGTTTTATAAGTTTTATATTTTGATTCTTTCCTCATCTGATAGTTCATAAAAAATGGTTAAGAAAAAATTAAATTTATATTCGACAAAAGCATACATTTTATTAATGAAAAATGCATTTTTTTAAGATTGGTAAAATACACAGCTCCAACAATTTTTAATAATTTGTTATTCTTTTTTCTTATCCTGAAATAGTAAATATCTAAAGCGTGATAACGACGACCCTTGTTATTATCGCTATATTGCTTAATTAATTTCATTTATAACAAATTATAATTTAAATCATTCATGTGATTTTTTTAAATTTTTTATTTTATCTTTACTGCTTGTCCTTCCTCGTCCGTTCACCTTTTTGACAGACTGACAGAAAGCATCTCGACAAACATGATGATACCATTAAATTTTAAGCCATATAGAAAAAAGAAAAGACAAGGAAAAATAGAGAGATAAAGATGAGGGGAGAGGAACTGTATTTTCTTTTTTCTCTCATTCCTTTTTTTTTATTTGTCTCTCCACCTCGAACGCTCTTGTAAAAAAAGGGATCATCTTCCTTTTCTTTTTTCGCCCATTTCCGTTACTGCAGGAAAATCTTTATGCGACACATCGGTAGCAACAACCAACATCAAAAGTAGGAACCACCCGGCGGGACGCTGCCGATTTGTGACCGTGGCCTCGCCTCCTTGCTCAATATTTTTTTCAATAATATGTGGCGCGATTTTTTTATACGCGCAGCATGTTGTCGAAAAAGAGGCTTTCCTCACATGTTCGAGAGAGATAGATTGGAGACGATCGTAAAGGCCAAATAACTAAACAACCAACAATGAGAGAAAAAAAATAGAGCCGAAACCCTAAAAAAATTTACGATTAAAAATTCTTTTTTTATGTTTTTTAATTTTGTGTAGCACCAAAACTATTTACTAAAAAAATACATAAACCCCAACGTTGTTGTTTTTTTCATGTTTTCACCACTTTAAAATCATTTATCAAAAAAATCATCAGTTAAAAGAGTTTATAGTTTATTTACGACTCGTTTTCTCTCTCATGTTCAGTTTATCATTTTTCTTTCCTTTTCACCATCATCATCATCACCTGGTTTTCCTTTTACACGTACATAACTTAATTATTTTATTTCAATGACCAAAATCGTTTCGCATTTCTTTCCCACTATTTTTTTTCTTTCTTAAATAGGATTAATCTTTTCAATTAATTTGTATTTCCTGCAACCAAAACTCATCTTTTTTCTTCTTCTTTCTTTTCTTGCCTTCCGGCAGCCATTTTATGGTTGTTAGTGGCTAATCAAACTTTTTGAGAGACAAAACATAAATCAATGTCATTCAGAAAAAAATGGTTAACCTTTATTTTTGTTGCTTTCCATCCTTTTTTAATGTGTCGTCTATAATACTTTTATTATTACATTTTTTTATGATAGATTTTGTCAGATTTTTTCTTCTTTGCTTTTTTTATGGACGAACAAACATTGGGCCGATTTTTTTTGTTGTCAAAAAAATGCAAATCCCTTTGCTCGTTTTCTCTTGTTTTTATTTTTTTTTTATTAACTGTTTTTGAGTTTTTTTCTTCTTCGGTTTAACATTTTTTCGGTTTTTTCACATAAAAACAAAACTAAAAATATTTATTGCTAGTTTAAAAAAATGGAGTTAGAGAAAGTAAAAAACAATTGTTTTATGAGCAGTTTTTGAATTGCAGTTCAAACAAAAAAATTAAGAGTGGCTGTTAAGAAAAAAAATGTTTGCCTCTCTTTTTCTCACTTATTTATGTTAGAGAAAACCCCGCCAACACCGGAAATTCTTGTTCCCATCATCAACAAATCTACCGGTATAAACTATTGTCGCAAAAAATGAATGTTCTTCTCATTCTACTTCATTTTCCTCTTTTGGCCGGTTTTAACTACTAAAATTTCTATTACCTTTCTTTTACTATTTATTTGTGTTAGAAACGCATCGTCTAAGTTTTGTCCAGAAAGTTTTTTTTCTTCATTTTTTTGAAAGAAAGAGACTGGAAAATATTGAGGAAAAAAAACTATATTGCTTCTGTCACAAAATTCGTTTTTTTTTCTTGACCGATTTCCGGGAGTTTATACATACATTATTTTTTTAATACTCAATGCTTTTTTAAATTTAACTTTTCCATATTTTTTTCTCCCTTCATTTCTGACCAGTCGAATGAAGTCTGAAACAACACCTGTTGTTAGCTGCTTGCTGCTTCAAATGGCTGTGGCGTTAAAAAAAATTATATAGAAATTTGATCTAAAAAAGAAAATCCTAACTGCTGCTTTAAAAAAATCATAGAAAAAAAGGGATTATTTTTGTTTTTATTATTAAAGTCCTTTCGATTTTTTCTCTGTCTCTCTCAAAAAATGATCATCATCATTTTTGAGAGAGAGAGTGTAACCACTTATTGAATATGTCGTTTGTCTAGGCCTTATTGATAGATTTTATTTTTTTGAGTAATTACATTTTTTTTGAGAATTAGAAGAAGAAAAAACAACTTTTGGTACCGAACCACGATCAACGAAAAAAAGAAGTAGTTGTTCTTCCAAAATTTAAAATATGATGAGGTTAGGTGGGTTGGGTTGTTACACCTGTTGTGGTGGTGCTAGTGGTTGTTGTCTTTTTTTTTCGAAAGAGGCGAGAGAGGTTAAAAACGTTGGATGTGTATATTTTTTGTTTTCAAGCTACCGCTGCGGCCGAGAGAGATTAGCATCATCGACTTTGTAGGATTTTGAACATCCGTTTTGGGTTTTCTATAGTTTAGCGTAACCAACTTTTTACTTTGATTTTTGTTGATTTTTTCATTCTTTTACTAAAATATACATATAATAAATTTCTAAATTTATTCTTCGTATTTTTTTTATCTTGGATCATTTATTAATTAAGATCCTTTATTGGTTATTGGATCTTTAAGATTCTTTATGGGATCTTTAATAACCTTTATTGGATCAAGATCCTTTAACGTTTTAAAGCACTTAAAAATTCACACTTTTATATGATTAATTTTTGATGGATTGAAAAAGAAGCATCGGTAGTCGAGTGGTCAGGAGCTGCTGTCAGATCTGGCAGTTTCACAAAAAGTTCGATTCCCCCATAAATGAAGAAAGATTGAAAAAATCAACAAAAATAAAAGTAAAAAGGTGGTTACGCTAAACTATAGAAGATCCTTCGTTTTTTATTTTATTTATTTTTTCTCTGTTAGAAATAATTTTAAAAATCTTTCTGATTTTGGATTTATTATTTTTTAACAACTTTTACAACAAAAAACTAAAGGTTTTTCAAGGATGGAAATCCCACAAAAAGAAAAAAAGTTTTAGTTTCATGTAACTTTTTATTTATTTCTTTTCTGGTTTTGATTCTAATGGCCTTCCTTTTTTCTCTTTTTTGTCGAAAAAGGTGTCATGATGAGAATTTTTAGCGTTAATCTAAACCATCCTTTTATAAATATATTTTTTTCTAAAAAATAAAAAGAAACCAATGCGGCATTTTAAAAAGAAAAAAAAGAGAGAGGTGTGTTTCATTTCTCTCTTCTTTTTTTCCAGCAACCTCGATAAAATTCGCGATTTCATTTTATTTTTTTGCTGCATTTTTAAATGCTTTTGGGTTTCAAACGTTCTGTTTTTTTTCTCTTACTTTCCTATTTTAAAAATTCGTGGTTTTTTACATATTTTATTAAAGTATTTTTTCATGCATTTCTTACACCTTTATAAAATTGCATCAACAAGTTTTTTTTTCTTTGCTCAAAAAGAATTTATACTTTTTCACAGATTTATTTTATTTTAAATTTATTTTCATCAAGGTTTTTAATTAATTTAATTTAAACGCGATCATTCAAACGTTCATTTTTTCTTTTTTTTTAATTGATTTTAATTCAATAAAATTTCATTCATTCATTTTTTACATACTTAACTGCTGTTTAATGACTTTATGGTTTTTTTCTTTTCTTTAAAATTGATTGATAGCAAATTATTAGTTTTGAAGCAAGCATCGTTTTTTAGTGGTCAAAAAATAAAAGCTGGTTTTACACTTTTTTGATGCAAGCAACTACTGCTTATTTCTTTTTTTTTGTCTCTCGTGAGAATTTTTTACTCGCATCACCACGTTTCCTTCTTTTCCATTTGCCAGATGTTTTTCTATGCAAGCTTAATCAAAAAAAGCAAAGAACAAGCATTTTTGGTTTACTTAACTAAATATTGGATGTAAAAAATGGATCCTTTTAAGGGCTACCTACTCTTTGACCCTCATCGTTGTCCTAGACTACGACGGCCAAATATAATAATACACTTTTATTTTTATTTTTGTCACACCTTTAAAAAATGCTTTTAACCTTAAACCCATTTTTTATTACGCAAAATTTTTTTTTGTAAATTTTTGCTAATTTTTATGTGTTTTCTTTTTCTTATTGTCTTCGTTACTTAATTTTTGAATTTTTTTGTTTCGTTGCTTTTCTCTTTCTAAACAGCAACGGTCAGTTTAAACCTGCTAGAAATATTTATTTATGAAAAATTTGATGTGTTGTTTGCGAGAGCGAACGTTTGAGTTGCAGCAGACAGCCGGAAGCATAAATATAAAGTGGCGGAAGAAAAAAAAAAGTCAATTATATTTTCATTTCTTTTCTTTTTTTTAAATAAAAATTTAGCTATCTCTTCTGCCCCATCGCTGCTGCCCATATCGAATTTTACCGATGAGTGAGTATAAATGACCTTTGCTTTTCTTATTCTAGCACATTCTTTTACTGCTTTTCTCCTGTTTGCGCGAATCAACGTTTTTTTTATTTCCGTCAAAAATATTTCTCGGTAAAGTATTTCTTGATCGATGAAAAATAAGAAAAAGAAAGTAATAAAACTAAGCTCATTTATGGAGGTTAAATTTTTATTTTGTTTTTGACCACTGCGTACAAATAATTTTCTCACGCGCAAAAACAAAAAGAAAAGGTAAAAAGCTTTAAACGGGATTAATAGATTTATTTAAGCTGAGTAACTCATTGCACTGCTACTTTTTTCTTTCTTCCTATGTGTAAAATTTTTGTTTATTATAACCCTAACTTTTTTTCAAAAAAAAAAGTTTTCTTTAAAATAAACTACACTTTTAAAATGTTTGAGTCTTTTTTTTTAAGGATGTACAAACATTGTTTGTTCATTGTTGACGCAACGAATCACACAACAAAATTTTTTTAAATTTCTTCCGTGGTGGTAGTTGTTCTTCGTTGCTGTAATGTGTGGATATAACTGTTTTTAAAGAAAGAAAAAAGTCGCTAAAAATGTTTTTTGTATGCTGTTTATATTTTTTTAACGTGTCTGCGATAGATAAAACTTTTTTTTTTTTTGTCGTCTTTTTTATCGTTCGCTTTTTATCCATCAAACAATGGTGTTTAAAACTTTAATTTTTTTTCTTTGCTTTTTATATGATCCAAAACTTTGCTGCTTATCTCAATTATTCCATTTTGATTTCATTCGCTTTTTTGTATGTTGGATTATTGGAGTTAGAAATTCTCACGCTTTTTTAACTTTTTTGAAACTCTTGAAACTTTGAGTGTTTGTGAATTTGCGAAAAAATTTCCAAAAAATCTCTCAAGTATGCTTGTTGATTGTTTTACGCGCGTTTTTTTGTTTTATAAATGATGATTGAAGATCCTTCATTTTTTAACACTCATTTATTTTTTATTTTCTTTCAGGTGAGGGTTGAATCACCGCGAAACGCGAGCGCCTCTCGACCATATTCTTTTCTTTTTTTCAAATAAAAAAAGATTTATCCCTTAAAATCGGCAACTATTATTGCTCTTTTTTTGCCAACATCGTCCTTCTTCCATATTTAAATTTTCAATCAAGAAAAGTTAAAAATATCGTCTCGAAATAATCATGGGTGATGACGCAAAGCATATGGCATTACTTTTCTTTGTGGATCATTTAATGCAAAAGAATGGAGTTCGAACAATTCATGATTTGAGTTGTCAATTTGGTGCAAGAGGGTTTACACCTGAAATGCGTGAAGCTGTTGGAACAACTCAAGAAGGTAAGCGCTTTAACTTTCAAATTTAGTATTTATTCAAAAACTAAAATCTTCAGGATTGACCGACTTCCTTACAACCCATTCAGCATTATTTACAGTCGAAGGAGATACAGTGATATTAAAGGGTCATGGCGACTTAGACGGTAAAAATCAATTAATGAAAATGCCATCAACAGGACGAAATCGCGATTATGAACGTGAGGCTGTCGAGTTTTTTGAACAAAAATTACATAAATTTGGTCCTGAACTCTTGGTAAACTATTCTCACTTATCATTGTTTACATTTAACATATTTTTTTAGATTAAAAGCTTGTTAGGTCATCGATCTCAAGCAGCTCCAGAAGTTCGATTAGTTTCCGGCAGACATTTAAAAGAATTCAGCGAATTTCTTCAATCCCAAACCGATAATTTCGTAGTTGAAGGAGATCGGGTTCGATTGAAAAATATGCCTGAACCTAGTGAAGAAGCTGTGGAACTCGATGAAGAAGGCCAACCTCTTTCGGGTGTAAAAGCCAAACAAGCTGCCGTCGATTATTTAAAATCAGTGTTGGAACAGGTAATATCCATTTATTTTTTTATTTTTAAACTTAAAACCATTTTTGTAGAACGAGGACACTCCAATTCCATTGGAAGCGTTTTATAAAAAGTTCTGCGATCGCTTTCCACATTCAGTTCGTCAAGAAGTTGCAACAAATCCAAAGGAATTGCTCGCGTTCCTTAAATTAAACCGTAACATCTTTTTTATTCGCTCAAATCGAGTATCTTTGGTTAAAATTCGACTAGAAGATGGATCAGAAAGTGGAAGATCATCAGATTCAGCGGATTCTCCAACAAATTTAATGGAAAATAATAATCAATTATTCCCGTTAAATAAAGAAAATTTGCATCGAATTAGTCTTATCAAAGCTCTTAAACCCGCTCGAGATGCATTCAATCAAATTGTAACAGATTTAGATAATCAAAGTGAAAAATTTATTGGAATTGATTTTAAACTTGTTACATTACAAAATGATGAATATTTATCTTTTATTGTTATTTCAACATGTAGCAGAGTTTTTGTATTTGATTTACGAAATTCGTCTTCAATTCTTTTGGAATCTGGAATAAAAGATTTACTTGAATCTGATTCAGTTTTAAAAGTTATGCATGATATTAAACGGGTTTCAAATGTTTTAGCTCATCAATATTCAGTTAATATGAGAAATGTATTTGATACTCAAATAGCTCATGCGGTATTACAACATGAAAAATTTGGAAAGCCATTTAATGAATTACGTGCTATATCATTTTTAAATTTACAAAGGGTTTATTATCCTCAATCAATTATGATGTCTGATTTATCTCCAAGGAAATTATCTCAACCAATCAAGTAAGAAGGCTTCATAAAAAAAAATTTAATGGAAAAATTTGCATAAAAAAATACATCATTTTTTTAGTTGGCATAATTGCACAATGGATAATGATGTATTATTAGCCGCTTCGGAAGAATGCCATACTATTGTTAGTGCCTTATATCGTTTGCTCAATTCTCAATTACCTATACATGCGAGAACACAATTCCATGATAAATGTTTTGAAGCCTTAATACCTGCAGCAAATAAACCTCCACCGCAAATTATTCCAGGACATGCTACTTCTCCATTAATGCAAAATGGAGTATATCGTCCTCCTCAACGTCGTACCAATGGGAATAATAATAATAATGGAGTATCATCGCCAAAACAAGTTAGAACTCCTCCTCCGCCAGCTGCTGCTGCAAGGACTCCACCACCGCCATCTTCAATTTCAACAATTTCTAAACCAAAGATGGTCGATTCTTCGACTCAAACCTTCTCCACTGGAGAAATTCAATGTATTAATGTATATTTTGATAATTAAAGAAAAAATTATTCTTCATTCAAAAATACAAAATATTATTTGCTCAATTATTTTTATTTCAGTGGATATGAATGACTCTTCACCGATACGACCTTATTTTGCTTCGAGTAAAATCACTTTTATTTTTAGTTGCTAGAATTATTTTGTTTTTATTATATTTGTTTTAAAAAGAATGGTTAAAATGCGCGCAAAATTGGTGCATATCAAACTAAAAAAAATTCCCGCCATATATTAAAATTAGTAATATTTTGTTAAAATCATTTTTAAAAAATGCAAGGTACAGCGAGAAAAAAAAATACTAACCAGTTAAATTTTATAATATTTTCTTTCAAATTTTATGTTTTTGAATGAAAAAAACTAAAAAAAGATTCTATTTTTTGTAAACTTTTTTTAACCAACAAATTTTTTATATAAATATATTTATTTTGTTTGAACAAAAATGAAAAAAAAAGTTATTTTGTTTTGATATTTTAACAAAGAAAAAAATAATAATAAAAGAGAAATTAATTTTGTAAATGTGTCAAAAATATGCAACTTAAAAAACATGGGTTCACTTTTAACAAAATCATTAAATTTAAAAATAAAAAACTATGGAAAGACATTTGCAAAAAAAATTTAAAAACATTTAAAAAATGGCAGTCATAATTTGACATTTAAAAAACGAGAATATAATTTAAAGACCGGAATGACGATACGTAATTTTTTTATATTTATAAAATTAACCTTGTTTTCAAATAATTAATTAAAGCATATTTGTTATCATTTAAGGTTTGATAGAGTCGACTCTATTGTATCTGTAGTTTGAGATCGTTTAACTCCTGGTGATCGCTTGATTACTACTAATGGCGCTTGAGAATCTGATTTTTCTGATACATCCATTTCATAACTTTCATCGCCTTTCTCTTCTCCTTCTTTGCTTCGAATTCTCGTCGGAGGCAAATCATCCACTTCTTTAAGCTTCTTTTTTCGTTTTCGTCGAATAAGCCGCTGAGGTTGTTTACCTAAAAGCTCATTTTTTACTTTTTTACTTTTTTTAAAACCTTTTTCTGTCACTTGCCTGCGTAAACAATCAATTCGCAAACCAGTTCAATTACTTCAAGCATAGTAATTACAGAAAATCCAATCCACAAACCGATATTACCGCCAAAATCAGAGAATAGATTGACAAGCTAAAGAATTTAAAATAAAAAACAATCTTTTTCAATGCTTTTTTATAATTTTAAACAAATAATTATAATTATTATTTTAATTATTCATTTCAAAGCTTCTTCAAAAAAATTTAGACTTACCGTATAACCAGCAGTTTCTTTAAGCGTCTCAAAATTAAGCTGTTCATAATAAATTTCGATATATGCAGTATTTAAACTAAAAAACGATTGCTTTGTCTCATTTTGTGCAACGACAAAAAAAGCAGCCACCTACCGATAATATTCTGCACATGCCTTCGTGTCATTATGAATTTCAAGCACCGCAGGACAATCGGCTCCTATGTTGAAGTTAATTGCAGGCCATGCCGCAGCAGAATAAGCTGTTTCAAAAACATTCTCTGTGCAGGGTTGAACACAATGGCAATCGTGAGTTAAATGATGAAATCCGCCAAGGATATTAGTCATATTTGTTAAACACGCTCGTTCTTTATGATTTCTTGCATCGCAAGGTTTCATTTTATCCGAAGGCAATGGAAATCGAGGATCTCCACAACCACATGCTCCAAGAATCATATGTTGGAAGCAATTTCGATAACATCCCTTTAAAAAAAAGGAAAAAGATTTATAATTTTAGATAAAAATGAGGCATACTTCTGGAGAATAGTGCTCAGAATAAATATAATCTTCCGGACGAAATGTGTCACTGCATTGTCCATATGGCTCATTCAAGCGATGCAACACTTTCTAAAAAGCAAAACAAAAAAAAAATAAGAAAAAAGCCAAAATTTTTCTCACGGTTTTTAAACCAAATGAAGAAACAAAACCCGTGGGTGCTGAATAACCAAAAGTATCTGGGAATGGTTCTTGATCCTGCTCATGTACAACAAGTCGAATACCCGCAGCTTCTGTTGTTGGCATGTAATCACTTTGATTTACATTTAAAAGCAACCTTAAACCATACATGGGACCTGCCCTGCTGTTTTTAAGTTCCACTGAATCATTAAAATTGAAGGTATAGCAATTACCAAATTCAGGATCCATATGGATTTGGAAATCTCTAAAAACATAAACTCATAGAATAAATAATAAAAATAAATGTAAATATGCCTCTTGAGATCACAATCTTCACTATTGAAAGAACATCGCAAAACAAATTCATCCAATGTGTATGATAACTGTCTCCGAGTTTCCTTTGGCATAGCAGCAATAATAAAAATTAAATTTTCTTTTGTTTTTGTTGTTATTGCACCTCGATCTTTTAAATCCTATAATTTTTTTACTTATAATAGCAAATATTTGTTTCACACAACTTACAGCTAGACCAAAAGCATTTTCAATATCAGGTGATGGAGTTGGAGGATCAGTTACAGGAAAAACTGTATAATTTTCTGGATTCCACCATCTTATTTCTGTTTCAGGTTTTGTAACACAATAATGTGAAACTGCTTGACACAGGCATTCGGTGGCTTTAGGTTCAGTTAATAAACTTGTAATATTTGGAGGCCTATCTGGATCATCACAAGTATTAGCTTTTGAGCAATGATAGCAGGTCTAAAAATTGTTTATTGTGTTTTAATACTTTATAGTTTTTATGTTAAGCAAAATTTCGAATGCAAATTGATAAAGCTTTTTTTTTTATTTGTGCTCATCGATTGTTTTAGAAAGGGACAATGCCACTTTGACAGCATTTAGACAATTTATCTTTTTTTAGCCTTTTGGGAAATCGTCTCCGCTTTCTTCAAAGAAAACAAAAGAAGAAAAAAACAAAAGCAAAAAAAAAATGAGAAGAAAAAAATTAATGCAAAATAGCTTTCTTTTTTATTTATTCAGAACAAACCTTTTCTTCCCATACACTTGTAGGATAACAAGGCCAAATATCACCCGTGGTTTGATCTTCAAAGCACATACACACAGAAGTATTTGTTTCGAGTGGATTCCTTTGAGGTACACATTGATCATCGGGAAGGTTGCATACACATCGAACATACACAGGTTGATATACAACGTGACGCTTTTTTCTGATTGGCATCGCTTTTATATCTATTGTATTCATTGCCCGCTCCCATACTTGAAACTAAAAAAGACAAAAAAGATTCTTTTAAATCGAAAAATAAAAGATTCAAAAAAAACTTACACCTTGCTCAATTTCCTCATATTGCCGCAATTCGCTTGCTTTAAAAGCATTTAAATTACATACAGTTGCAGCTGGAAAAGGAGCAGGTTCAAATTTTAATTGCATTTCTATAATAGTTCTATATTCAAGATAATCAGACATTGTTAGATATGTTTGAAAGAGGAAAATTAAAAGAGCAGTAAAAAATACAGTTATCCAAATATATGGACCAAAAAATGAACGAGTCCTATAAAAAATTTATGTTTATGCATAAAGCTTTTGAAGAATGGCTTACCCCACAAATGGAATTCCATGCGAACTAGTTCTAGCACAAAAATCTGTAAATATTTCTTTCACCGAATTATAATCATCTGTCGTTCTCGAAGTTCGAATGGATCGACGAAAATGTGCTGCATAACCTGGAGGTAAATGAAATGAATCGTTTGATCTGTGTGAATGATGAGGAGATGTGGAACGTGTAACTCGAATAGGTTGATGAATGGGTGTTGTAACTATAGAATCTGGAATTCCATTCGTTGGATGGTTGTAACGATATTTCACGCTCATAGGATGCAGCGAACTGGTGGTGGTTGTTGCTTGGTATCGATCTTCGCTCCCACCACCACCTCCACCGCCATCGAGGGGTGTTTCGTCCGAAAAATATTGTCTCCTTTGTGAAATTTTTCGTGCTTTTTGATGTTGAGCAACAGGGTTGCTGTGAATTGATGAAGGACGATTGGTGTCCGGCATAGATTTTTTGCTTTGTTGAAAGCTGCCTCCTTCCATTCATAACTTGAAAGGACACAAGCGCTTTTGTTAAATGGCAGTGTAAAACAATGCTGGCACAAATAATTATTATACAATAGTTCAATACATTTTGATGAGCGTAAAAACTTGTAAACAAAACAAAATCTGAAAAAAGTTTTAAAGAAAATAAATAAAAAATATTTCAATTTTTCTTAGAAAAACGCGTCTTTAAAAAAATGTCCAAATAAATATAAAAAAATATTTTTCTCAGCTACCAAAAGAGTTAGTCAGTCAACAATAGTAAAAATTATCAATTTGATTAAGTGTAAAAAAGCTTGATGGTCCATCGACTTTAAAGGCCCTTAAATTGGCTTAAATACGTACGCCGCTGTGGTTGTTAGTGAAGCAGACATTAGTTTTTTATTCCTCCAACAACAAAAAAAGATATGGGAAAAACATTTTTTCTTCCTTAAAAAAATTTTTTTCGATGCCGCCAATATAGAGGTCATTGATATGCGACAAAGATTTTGGAATATTGGGGTGCTTTTGCTTCTTTATTTTTTTTATGCGACTTAAAGAAGCTTGACGACGCTATTGCCACCCTCGCTTGTCGCCCTCAGCAAGCTGAAGATCTCTAGGGAGTCACTCGACACAACATTCGTGAAGCAATGAATGCATGCATCTAAAAAAGTAAAGAAGCAATTCGTTCTCTATTTATTTTTTTCAACTTTGGTATAAAAGAAGATCTTAAAATCTCAGCAAAAACATGACATTACAACAATTGCTAAAATAAAAAAAGTTATTAAAAGCCAGGCGACGAACTTCTATTCCGGTAAAAAATAATTTTCCTTTGGACATTGTTTGAATTCTTTCGTTGTTGTTGCTTCTTTTTTTGAAAAGCATTCAATAACCTTCTAACGTTTTTTTTTATTTTTCATAAAAAAGGTGCTAAAATATAAGGATTTACTTTTTTTGACCACAAAAAAAAAGAGTGAATCGCCGGAAGTTGGAACAATTATAAACGTTTTTTTCCACAAAAAGAAGTTGCTTTTTGCAAATTTTTTTAAATACTAAAAAAGACTTTTTTTGAGAATTAAAAATAGTGTTTGAGCCAAGTTTATTACGCAAAATTAATAAAATTTGCAGAGAAAATATATAAAATCATGAATGATTATTTTTATGTTTATAAAAAAGGGTTAAAAGGATTACTTACTTCAGCAAAAAATGCTATACAAAATTGTAAAAATGCAACAACCAATATTAACATTTTCATCAACCTCTTTCGCTGGGATTCTTTCCAGATATGATTTTTCAACTTCGTAAAATGCATTTTCTAAGTTGCGATACAATTTTGCAGAAGTTTCAAAAAAAGTGAATTATTGTTTATCCGCAAAGGCTTTTCTCTGAGCTGTCAATACTTTGCGTACATTTTTAAGATCAAGTTTATTACCAATTAACAGTTTAATAACATCTTTACTTCCATACTAAAAAATGATAAAAGATTTAAAAAAAGGAAATAATTTAAACCGACTTCGTTAATATTTTTAATCATGGTGGGTTTAAAAAACAAATTTTTGGGCATGTTTATAATAAACTTTTTTAGAAAAAATTGATCAACGGCCACCCTCTATATTCTACTGTAAAAATTTTATGTATAATTAATAGTTCAAAAAAATAAATATTTAATCGTGCTATTTATGTAAATACAACTTGTGCTAAACGATGCAATAAACATGAGTTTTTAACATATCAAAAGGTAGTAAAGTTTATTTACGTGTTTTGTAAAAGGTCTATGTACTGTTTTGATGTCAACTTAAATTATAAAAGTTTATCAATCGCAAAAATCATTCAAAAACAAGGAGATTTTTCGGCGCAATGCATCCCGACGCAAACCGGCTACAAACATGTACAAAACAGAAAAAAACCTCTCCAGTTGGGTGTCTGACACTGTACTTGCATTTTTTATGTTGACATGTCAAAAAATAGCTATTTTTGAGTAATTTGTTTTTTAGCCGCCCAATTCCAAATATGTCATTAGAACATGTTTTATAGAAAAATTCTTCATTTTCATGCAATTTTGCATCTAAAAATTAAAAGTATTCACTCTTCTATTGGACAATTTTCACATAAAAAAGACCGTATTTTTGTTTCTCGTTTTTATCATTTTATTTTTTGCTTCTAATTCACAAAACAAGAAAATCAGAATTAATGAAAGTAATGGAAAACCCTTTATTATTTTTGTCAATAATGAAGTTGCTTAAGAAGGCTTTTCAAGTGAATTGAAATAAAAAAAATTGACGTATTTGATCTTTCCTAGCGGATTTTTTTCACTTCCGCACAACTGTCATGCAACACTTGCCATTCCCGTAACTTTGTATATTTTTAAACAATAAAACCTTTTGTTTATTGTGTATTTTTTTATTCAATCAAACTAAATATAAAACAAACAACTGCTGAATTTTGCCATAAATTAGTCAGAATAAATCACAGTTGTTAACTTTTCTTTTGCACTTTTTGTAATGTTTTAGATAAAAATTCTTTGAATGAATCATGGTGTAGTTAATTTTTTGTTTGTTCGAACAATTGTTCTTCTTTTTTGTTGATTTTAACTATAACATGCCCCTCCTCTTTTGTCTTATGGTCTTCTTGTTTATATTGTTTTAAAAAAACAAAAACTAAAGAAAGGGCGTGATTCAGCTTTCTGTTTTTTTCACTTGCGGGCTCCTATTTAAAAACGGCCAAACTTTTATATTTTGGCAAAAAAAAAATTGAAAATCTTTTTAGACTTTCTTTACCTATACGATAATAGAAAATATTGTTTGAATGCACTCCTATTTAAGCATGCACGCTTCTTTTATGATCGCGTTGTAATCTAAGAAAAAAAAAGTTTGAAAAAATAATTACAGTTTTTTAGGAAGGAAAAGCCCGTACAACATGGTTTTTGAAGTTCAACATGTTTCTACATTGGTTCTTTTAATCCTTTTGCCGGTAAATTTTATACTTTTTTTAAATTTATGTAGAAATACTAAAAGTATTTTTGGTTTTTTAGACGCTTACAATCGCTGCCGGCGGGAGTGCAAAGGTCTGGCTAGAAAATCATACAAATAGGCAATTTGTATTTCAAGTCCTTCATCAATATACCGGTAAGGCAGTGCAATCATCAAAATGGATCTTCGTTAAACCTGGAGAAGGGGTTCATATGTTGGACGTTACATACAATTACGGTTTTTTGACAACGGGAGTTGATAATTGGAAAATTCACGGAAACGATGGATCATCAGGAAAATATTGGAGAGCCGGACATGGATATGCAGCAGATTGGAAAAAGCACTTTCTTACTGCCAAAGATAATGGAAAATGGACATACATTAAGGTTTTTTATCCTTCTCTATAGATTTCCAAAAAATGTAAAATTTAGATCTATCAAGATACTGTTCAATTCGTATCGGACTCAGGCAACTCTGAAACTCAATGGTATATTAATGAAGGAAGAGGCAATGTTGAACCATGGGCACACGCGTTTTCTTTTGCCAAAGCAATTACCGGAATGGTCGCAGATGTCGGATCTGTCGTTAAACCCAAATAATTGTAGTGAATGTTGTAGTTGGCAGGATTAAACATATTGTCAGCTAATTTAGTTTTATGTAATTTTTTATTCAATTTTTTTAACAATTTTTATGATTTATGTAATTTTTGAATATTTTGAGTATAATAAAGGAATGAGTCAAGATTTTAATTTGAATACAAAGGATTTTCGAAATTTTGACTTCAAAGAATGCTTTGTGATACCATTTAACATGGAAACCAGCATTTTTTGGTTTTTTAAAACATATGAACCGATTTAAAATGAAAACTATGGATAAAAAAAAAGATTGGAAATAGAAAAATTCAGTTCGAAAGGTGAAGTTTTCTGTGAAAAAAATGCACATTTACGTTTGATTTCCGCCATTTTTTCCGCGGAAACGGAAATTAAAAATAAGTTCTGCGGAAACGGAAACGAAAGTGAAAAAGAGCGGAATTCTGCCAAGCCCTTTTACAGACTATATGGAAACAAATTCTAAAGAAGTAAAAAAACAAGCAGGTGAAGAAAAATAAGAATTAGACGATGAAACATTAAATTAAATTAATTTCATTACAATATTCTTTAGAATTTAATTAACTTTTTTATTTGTTTAAGTTATGTTATCAATAAAAAAAAGAAAATTTTCAAACATTAATTTGCTTATGTTTTTAATTCTTTTGAAGGGTAATATAGAAACATATCACTAAAATGCATTTTTTGTTTTTGTTTTGTAAACATAACGTTATCACAAAATTAAAAATTAATCTGTTAATTAAACACTTTTAATTTTTTATTTGTGCCTGTGATGTTATTTTGAAATAAGAAACTAAAATTATAAATTCTTTACTCAACGCAATAAATTTTAGTCAAATATTATTTACAAATAAAAACTGTTATAAATTTAAAAAGTTATCAAATTTTGTAAAAAATTTCTATTATGTAATAGAAATAGATTTTACTGAAGATTCTTTTGAATGAATATCTGTGAGACAATGTAAGCGTTTTCCAAGACGGATAATAACTACAAAGAAGCCAAAACTAAAAAAAAATAAAATTAAATTAGATATTCAAAAAAAATTTACCTAAACAAAATAATTCCAAATCCAATTAAAATTAATTGCAATTTTGGCTTTGTAATCAAAAAACCAATCAAAGATAAAATTTCCAAAATGTAAACGAATGATGCAAGAACAAGTCGATGACAATGAGAAGATAAAAAGGCTCCAAAAGGTGCGCAAAAAAGCACAACAGGAATGGCAACTTCAAAATATTCCCAAGCAAGTTGGGATATTTCATTCATCATTGCATGGCGCCAATAAAATCCTATTACAGTATTTACCGCCATATGTATTACAGTAGTTGGGGTAGCAACTTTTTCAGAAACACGAAAAAGTAAAGTTAATATTGAAAATGCACAAATATCTACGCCAGATCCAGCAAAAGCACTACATAATCCTAAAATTTAAATACTTATTTATTAAATTCAAATGGTTTCTTTTTTTAATGGTCGAAAAATTATTTATTCAACGTCCAAATAATCCGATTATTGCCAAAAAAAACTTACCTCCAACGAGACCGGTGCAAAATAAAATCAAAGCTTTTTGCCAATTAAAATTTTGAATTTCTAAAAATGTTTTTCTCTTTTTTTCTCGATTAAGCATAAACAGGGCAATTGCAAATGAAAACCATATTGAAACAAATAACATTTTTTTGTGATGACTATCAAGAATATTATCTACAAATTGAAGGCCAAAAATAATCGAAATCATTGCACCCAAACTCGTATAAATTAAAACATTCCATTCAACTCGGACTTTCATCCATATAATTGCAAATGTTGCTGATGTCATTCCGCAAGATTGAATCATTAATGAAAAATCTCTCGCCACTGTTGAATCAATATGAAGCAACAAAGTCATTACTGGAAAAGCCACTGCACCACATCCTTCACTTGTTGCACCTGAAAAACTATAGGTGAAAACAAAGAATAAATATTTGCAAAAAAAGGCGTTGATTACAACAATTCCTAAGCTGAAACTAACAACAAAGGTCATAGAAAGTTAAATAATTATTTTAGAAACAATTCTCTTGAAGCCATAAAAGATTTACCTGCAACAGTAGCGCCAAAAATCATAGTTACAGCCATTTCATATCTAGTGGGATAAAGTTTAAAAAAGTTATAACGAATTGCGAGAGACCACCAAATTGAATGCCAAAATATAAATGGAATTAAAAAAGCTAAATATTTTCGATATCTTTCATAAAAAGGTAAATTTGAATTAACATCTTCAAGCTTTTTTCTCTCCGCACCATCATTCAATTTTTGATCCTCCAAAAAATATTTCTTTATAAAGTTTTTGACTTTTTCTTTTGATGTTAATGGCAGTGGTGGAGGTGGAGAAGGTTCAGGACTATAGTTCATTGCTGATGGATTAATTGAAGAAATATTCAAAGTTACTTCATGTAAAGAAGAATTTGGAATTATTTTTGATGTTGATTTACACGACAAAGACGAGAAGCATGAACTTTTGCCATTCTTCTTCCTCCTTTTTTTGTCTTTACAATAAAAAACTGATAACAAAAATTGAATGGTTTTTATATGTTTTTTGTTGTTGCAGCCAGCAATTATTCAATAAATATTAATATCACCATAAATTTAAACTCCGGTAGCATCGGAGGCTGGTACGAGCAATTTTTTTAGTGATCCCAAAAAAATGTGAACAATAAAAATGCAATGAACTTTTTGCACTCTTCTCTCTCTTCTCTGATCACACCCAAAACAATTTCGGTTCAAAAAGTTATTAAAAACAAAACACAATCGAATAAACAATAAAAGAATTTATTGACCCAAACAATTACCGCAAATTTTAATAGACAATAAAAATAATGAAATATTAGGTAGCTGCAAAAAAAAAGTTTAACATCACACGAAGTTAATGCAAAAGGAAGCTCTTTGTAGTCTTATTTATTAGGAATATATTCTTCACAATTTTTTTCTGGATAGATGTTGTTTAACCTTTTTGGATATTGAAATTCTTTCGATAGCCTCATATACTTTTTTATTGACAATAAAGATTTTTGGGGTTAAGTTTGAATATTTTTCTTTGTATTTAAATAATTCATTAATGATTTTGTTTTTAAATCGTTCATAAACTTTTTATGTGACGCAAGTGTACAATAAATAAATGAATTGTTTAAAATTATTTGAGTTAAAGTTCTATAAAATAAACTAACTAAAAGCCACTTTTAAATTTAATTACAAATAAAAATTTTGATTTACCACTTTTCAAATATTTTATAATTATGGAATTGATTCATTTATGGCGCTTTGAAAATGGGTTGGAGCCACAAGCTGACTATCATAAACATCAACGTGGTTTACGGGTTTGATTGATTCATACAAACTACTGGGGTCAGTTATCAATGTTGTTGCTGTTGCAAAATGAGAATTACCTGAAACAACTCACTTTTTTTATTATTATTAAAAAAGTTTTGAATTTTTACGTCGCCTTCGAAGATCAGTATTTGCGAAATTTTTTGGTATATGCAAATGATCATCAAAGTTTTCTCTTTCATCCAATCCATTGAAGCCATCATTGTAAAATGATTTTTGAAATGGATTATTATGAATTCCAGAATTTTGAGCGGCTGGTCCTGGTACTCCTACAATCGTTGCACCTTTTGAAGCTGCGTTATTATTTTCTTTTTGTTTATCCAAATCTCCTCCAGAAGTGTAATTTCTTCGACGACAACTTGGAACTTCTTTTAATTCTGCTTTCTTTGTAAAAATCCATAAAGAAATTTGAATAAAAAGAAGTGCAAATTCTGCGGCTGTAACTGCAGTAAAACCAATCCAAAGACCAGTATTTCCTGCTAAATTATTAAATAAATCAAAGCCCTAAAAACTTTTATTTTAAAAAAATTTAAAAAATTCTTTTGCCCATACACTTGTGACTGGAGTTTCTTCCATTGATTCATAACCCATCTTGGCATAATTAACTTGAACTAAAACCGCGTTGTCTTGATAATATTGCCGACAATCAGTTCCATTAAGCAAAGTGGAATTAGTACATAAAGCTTGGAAAAAATAAGTTCCATATGGCCAATTTGAATAATAAGCATCTGCACTATAAGTGATGTCGTTGCATGGGATTGCACATGTGCAATCTTCAACATTAAAATAATCTCCATTATCTTCTATATATTTTTCATAACAAGCATCTAAAATAAAGGATTTTTTAAAGATTTGAGTTTTTAAATTTTACATACATTTTACTGTATCAGTATTTTGACAAAATGTTGTGGATAAATCTGAAGGCAACGGAAATCGAGAATCCGAACAATTGCAAGCTTTAGATATTTTTTGTTGAAAGCATGATCGATAACAACCCTAAATTGTAATTTTCATTGCATTTTTTGTTTATTTATTTTTTTGCTTACTTCGACAGTGTAAGTTCCTGGGTAATAAAAAGGCTGGTTTAATTCTTTCAATTTATCCAAGTCGTTGCATTCGCCATATGGAGCATCTAATCGACTCACAATCCCCTAAAAAAACATTTATAAATAAGCCAATTTCCAAATTCTGATTACATAAGTGACTCTCAAATCAACGGCTTTTCCTGTGCCACTTCGATATCCATCAATATTTGGAAATGGTGATTGATCTTGATAATGAACAACAACTTTTACTCCTTGTTCAGAAGTTGTTGCTAAATATTCATTTACAGCACTTAGAACAACTAGTTTTAAACCATGATCTGTTCCCATTCGTGTGGTATTATAAAAGAAATCGTGATTGAATGTATAACAATATCCATAATCAACATCATAAATTTGAGAAAAGTCACTAAAAATTACTTTAAAAAAAATTTATTATGGTGAAAAATCTTACCGTTCAATATCACATAGAACTCCATCAATCAAACAAGTTTGAATTAATTCAGGCAGTTTATAACCTAATGCATCTTTTTCGGCATCCGTAAGGGAAGCAGCGATCGTAATGAGTGAATTTTGAGCGTTGGTTTCAATCGTAATAGTATCTTGACTCGACTAAAATAGTTGTTTAAAAATTTATTTTTTATTTTTGTAAATTATTTACGTACATTCAAGTTGTATATTTTGCTTAGGGCTTCTAAATCATTAGTTGAAAGAGGAAAGGATAATGATGATAAATTAAATTGGTTACTATCTCCGCCAGAAATATCTGAGTTGAAATTGTTGGAATTTGAATTATTAGAATCTGAATTCGTATTATTGGAATTTGAATTATCGGAATTATTGGAATTATTGAAATTATTGGAATTATTGGAGTTGTTGGAATTCGAATTGTTGGAATCTGAATTCGTATTATTGGAATTTGCATTATCGGAATTGGTATTATTGGAATTTGAATTATTGGAATTTGAATCGGAATTATTGGAGTTGTTAGAATTTGAATTATTAGAATCTGAATTTGAATCATTGGAATTTGAATCATTGGAATTTGAATCATTGGAATTTGAATCATTGGAATTCGAATCACTGGAATTTGAATCGGAATTATTGGATTTGTTAGAATTTAAATTTATGGAATTAGAATTATTTGAATCTGAATTCGAATTAATGGAATTTGAATCATTGTAGTTGTTAGAATTGGAATCGTTTGAATTGGAAGGATCTTTTGTTATTATATTTCCATAAGAATCAGTTAAACTTTTTATTTCATTATCAGTTGATGATTGCGTCGTTGTATCACTGTTATTTGAAGATGGTATGGAAAGAGTAGTTTGAAAAGGGTTAGAAGATGAAAGTTGATTTGAATTTACTGGTAGAGTAGTATTCGCTGATTGATTAGAGTTTTTTGTCATAGATGGATCTGATTGTGTTTCATTGTTTGTTTTGTTGGAAGTGTTGCCAATGTTATTTGTTGAAGGAGTCGTTGGAGTTATGATATTGTCGCTAGATGTTGATAAATCTGTATCAGAATCGTTGCCTGAAGCAATTCTACCACTTCTCGCTGCTGATGATAAATTTTCAGTTGTGGCTGTATCAGATGTGGGATTTAAAGAATTTGAAATTTGAGATAATGAGTCTAATGTTGTTGAGCTCAAACTTCCTTGCGGTGTATTAAAAAATGAAGTCATTGCAGTAGCCTTTGTTGTTTCCAAATTATTTGTAATACCGTTATTCGTTGTTGGTAAAAAAGTTATAGGAAATAATGAAGTTTTTCTGCTTGATAAAAAATCATCATTTACAGTTGAGGTGGCAACAGAATAATTTGGATCAATAATATTTGTGGTTATTGAATTATCATATGATAGCGATGAAGTGAAAACGTTTTCCGTTACATCACTCTCCATCGTTGTTTGTAAAGCTTGATTTGGAAGCGATGAAGAAGATGATTCGATAATGGCATTTGATGAAGACGTCATCGAGGGGTCTAAAGTTTCTGTTGATGGTGGAGTAATTGCGTTTGATGTTACAGGGAAACTATTTTGTGTTTGAGTTGTAAAAAAATTATTTGTTGTTTGAGAATCTAAGTCACTATTTTGAGTTGGTGTTGTTTCCCCATTAGTAACTACTTTAGATGTGACTGGTAAACTATTTTGTTTTTGAGTAGTTAAAAAATTTGTTGAAGTTTGAGAATCTGATCCGTCATTTTTGGTCGATGGTGTTTCATCTAAGGAACTTGGTGTAGTTGAATCTATTTCTAAATTTTTAGTTACACTCGTTGTATCTTTAGATGAAATTGTTGTTATAAATGGATTTGAAGTGGATAGAATTCCAGATGTTTCGCTTTTTGATGATGCCGTAATAGCAACTACTGATGTTGGTGATGTGTTTAATAAATCGTTAGTTGAAGCCATTGAAGAACTAACTTGTTGAGTTTGTGATGAAGATGCTTTAATTGTTGTTGCTGCTAACGATGTAGATATCTTTAAAGTTGAAGAGCCCGAATTGTCAGCAGTTGTCAAAAATGAAATTGTTTTAATGTTTGTCGATGATACGGATGGTGACTCATTTGTTGTAGTAACAGCCGGTGTAGTGGACAATTTTTCTGTTGTTGGTGAGGCTTTTGATGTTAAGGGCATAGTGACTATGGGCGTACTTGTTATTATAACAGTGCTTTCAGCTGTGTTTGGATTAGTTGATGTTATTGCAAGGGCGTTTGTTGTTGTTGGTAAATTCGAAGGGGTTGATAATATTGTTGATAAAATTATTGCGGCATTGGTTGTTTGTTCTGTGCTTGTTTTTTCAATTGCTGTTGTTGTCTCTAAAGATGGCTCCGTGGAGGAGACAACGCTCGTTAAAGAATCAGTTGAAGAAGGCAAAACAGTGGATGGCGTAATAATTTTTGTGCTTGTTGGAGCTATAGTTGTGATCTCTTTGGAAGTTGATAAAATTGTTGAAAGTTTGGTTGTAAATAAAGCGGATGTAGTAATCTGCTCATTTGAAGAACTGGATGGCTCAAAAGTGCTTGTTACTAGAGGCGTAGTGGTTAGGATATTTGTTGTAGTATCTAAATCTGGCGTAGTAGAAGGATTTAAAGTTGTGGAAGCAATTGCTTCTGTAGTGCTTGCTCCATTTGTTGTGGAAAAACTTTGGTCCATTGTAGTTGATTGGACTGGAATCGGTGTTGTAGAAACAACTCCTATTGTCGTCGTAGTTATTGATCCACTTCCATCAATTGTAGTTGATTGGATTGGAACAGTAGTTGACATAGGTAAACCTTGATCTGTTGTCGATTCCATCATGATTGTTGTTTGTTCTTGCGTTGAAGTGATTATGCTTTCCTCTGTAGTTGTTGATGCACAGGCTTTGTAAAAGTTGCATAAAACTGGTTGATTTGTATCACAATTATTCCCTGTACTAGTATATGGACAAGACATTCCACATGAGGCTTTACAATCTGTATCGTCCAAAGTACTTGACATATGGTCAGAAATAGTTTGATAATTAATAGGACAAGGTGGCGTTGGGGGTGTCAAAGACGTTGTGTTACGATTAAAGAGAGTACCACCAATTCCATCGCAACCTTAATTTAAAAAAACTTGATAAGTATATAATTATAATTAATTATGGCTCACCTTCCATTGTAATGCTTACATCATTAACGCCCGATGTTGCAGATTCACAGGCAACATACCAATAATTAGCGGGATATTTTGTGCTTGGTTTTTTATAATAACCAAAATCACATGCTTCATCGGGTAGAAGGCAGTTTTGTGCATAAATTTTAGCAGTTTGGACTGCAATATTAAATTCTCCAGTGGCAGGTGGAAAAGTAAAATTGTTTTTAGCGCATTCTGAAATACTTAATAATGCTGTATAACCCGAATCCCATACAACGCCACTGCAATCATCGGTGCAAATAGTGTCATGAGCGCAAGTAAAAAAGCCCTTTTCAATAATATCTTTATTGGCATTAAAATCAGTTATAAGAATGTGGTCAATGTTCCATACTGTCGAAGTATCGCACACTAAATAACTCCAATTAAGTTTAAAAATTGTTTCAAAAAGAATAAACTTACTATTGTACATAAGATCAAAATATGTTCCATCACAATTACTTACAGTATAAGTTTCAAAAACAGACGCCGATGGAGCCTTAACAGATGATACACCGTCTACGGGGCATGTTTCACGTTTTCTTCGAACTTTTTTCTCTGTTGGTGATGTTGTAATAATTGCTGTGCTTTCGGTTGTTGTTGCCTTTTTATCCAAAGTGTATTTATAAGCGCTAATCTAAAGGCAAACCAATAATTTTAAAAGTTGAAAATTTATTCTCACCAAATTTGATAACGATGACGATTTATCCAAAGCAGATTTTTTAAAAGGGTTCAAATTGCAAATGGCCACCGCTGGAAATGGAGCGCTTGGTAAAGAATACAACTAAAAAATAAGAGCAATATTAGGGCAAAATCATTTACTTAACATTCGCTTACTCTTATTATGGTAGTTTTCTCATACGATAAATATTCCATAACATTCAATGCACAATGTAGACAAAATGCAATTATCGTAAGAATTAATAAAACACTCCAAAAAGCTCTCCATATTTTATTATTTGTTTTCGCCAAATGTCCAGCAACTTAAATAATAAAATTAGGAATATGAATTATCAAAATTCAGAGAAAACTTACTAACAACGCTGATGGTCCAATGACAAAAATTTTTAGACAATGTAATTAAACCCATTGAAAAAAATGTTTAAATTTTTTAAATAAAAAAAATAAAAGGAAATAAAACTTTGTTACTCTACAATAAAATGAATATATAGTTTATTCCCTTTTTTTGAAATTTGCATTTTGTTTATGTGTGGGTTGCTTAGATGAATATAATTTTTTATTAATGAAAACTCAGAAACTGTAGAAACAAACATAAAAAATTCTTTGTTTTCGTGAAAAAAAAAGAATAAAATAAAAAAATACGATAAAGTCATTTTTCATTGTATTTAGTTTGGTAAATATTTAAAAAGCAGTGTTATGAAAGTAAAGTATTATGCTTTTAGTAGGTTTTTAACTTAAGAAGCAACATTTAATTATTAAAAATTTAAACAAAGTAATATGGCAGAAAAGTCATTTACTCAGAATATTTTTTTTCAAAGTTCCCTTGACATTATTTTTAAGCGACAGCATTTTCAAATTTAAAAAATTATAATTCAATATTAAAAAATAATCCGTTTTTATGAATGCATAATTTCACGCTCGATTAACTCATTTTTGTTTTTATGATTTTGTTTAATACATTTTATGTAAGTTTTTGTGTTTTTTCTTTCTCAACCATGTCAGACAAAAAAGTTAAAGCCCAAGATGCCAATGAACAAGGCAAAGGAGACGATTATAAAGTGTCAGCCAACTATGATGGATTAGTTGAAAACGCTGTTGCAACTCCAATCGACCCGGCAGAAGATATTAGTGGCATTGAAGAAAGCCAAGCAAATCTTACTTCAACTGGTGTAAAACCTGATTTTATAACCGTTACAAACTTTATCGAAGCAAACTCCAAAGAGGCTGAAGGAGAAAAATTGGAAGTAGAAGAAGAAGAAGCAAATGCTGATCAAGATAAAAATGAAGATAAAGAAGAAGAACAATTGGATTCAAAATAATGCCCATCAGAACGATGTAGTTACTTTTTTTTTTGCGATAATTTTTATATTTCTGTGTGCTTTGTTTGTTAAATATTTAATAATAATAAAAAGCCTAAATTTTACATTCACTAAATGGTTCATGTTTCGAAACTTTTAAAAATCCATGAAAAATTGTGAGCCAAAAATTAATCTATTTTTTTTATCGATAACACAAACTTAAAAATAATTCAAAAAAAAAAGTATATTTTTGATAGAAAAACATAATAAAACGGCTCATCGACGATAACGATATCGTTTGAAAAAGAACCAAAGTTGAAAAACGCCTTCTTTGAATTGATTTTTAAAACCATGTTTATGATTTATTTCCCATTCTCGATTAACAATTTTAAATGCGATATCTTCATAAGGAGGGCCAGCCTTGAACCTTAATATAGCAAAATCGGGATCTTCACATTGAGTTAGGGTGTATTGAGGAGTATGAGTAATATCAAGCAAATCAGGATAGAAAATCTAAAATTTAAAAAAAGATAGAAGAAAATCAACAAAAACAAGAAAGCTTACATTAAATCGATAACCTTGAACAATTTTTGGTGGAGGGTTATCCAAATCATAATGGGTTTGATTGTATTTGTTCCAATCAAATCCAGTGTGAACTCGATTGAAATATCGAGGCTTTCTTGGACGATATTTATCAGACCAAAGATATGTTTGCTTTTCAAGCTTTTCTTCTTCAGCAAATTCTTCTTCCTCTTTTTCCATTCCCGATCGAGCAATATTTATAAAGTGAGCTTCTGCGCACTAAAAAAATCCTTTGTTAAAATTTGCAAATATTTTAATTAACAAGAAACTCACGGTTATAGGTTCAGCATTGCCTTCACGATTCCGTTTTCTTGATGCTTTTAAATTTTTGAAATCCTCGGCTTCATCAATAACTTCGATGCCAGGCATGGCTTCATTATCGCCGCCTAATACTGGGCTATATCTTCCTGATTCATAAATGTAATTTGTAAAAACTTCAAGTTGAGCTTCATTTATTGAACCCCATTTTTGTTCCCGAACATCATCTTCCATGGCTTTTAATTCTTCCATTGTAAATGGAATGGATTTAAATAATTGGGATTTAATTGCTGCTGCATCTTCTTCGGTTACTTCCTGAAAAAATATTTATGGTTGGAAAACTTTATATATAAAAATTTAAAAAGGTTTATTACCATTAATTCCTCTTCAGCTGGTTTTACATCAGTTTCTTTTTCAACAACTTTGGGTCTAGGTAAAATAGGTTTAATATCGCCCAATTTTTTCTGATGTTCATCCATCTCTTTTGCTTGTTCTTCTCTGATTCGTTGGAGTTTTAAAGCCATTTTATCTCGATGTTTTTCCTTTAATCGGGATTTTGCCATATATGGGCGAAGTTGATCAAGCAAATACTGCCAAAATCCAACATTGGATTCTGTTCCAATTTTACTTTCAACTTCCGTTTCAAGTTTAACCAATTCATCGTAATTTTTGCCCTTAAAAAATCAAAGTTATTAATGCATAATTTTTTTATTTAATTTAAAAAAACTAACTTTAAAGATTTTTGTGACATCTTCTTTAACGGATGAATGAACAACTTCATCCATTTCTGCTCGACGTCGAGCATCTTTAAGTTTCATAACTTCTCCTTCAGCTATCGTTCGAATATCATCCCAAAAATCGTCATCTTTATGGGTCGAAATTTTTTTATAAGTCTAAAAATTAGGAAATTTTAAATAAAATTCTAAAGCCATGAAAAACTTACTTTGATATCAGCAATTAAATCTTCAAAATCATCGATAGATAAACCTTTAATATATGTAAGGGGATCAACAAGTTCAAATTCACCATATTGTTCTTCTTCTTCGGGAATGGAAAAGGCTGAATATCTCGCTAATAAATCAATGGGCTTGGGACGATTTTCTTTCAATCTAATTTTGGTTCTTTCTTTTGCTTGTTTTATATGAAATTTATATTCCACGATACCAAAATCTCCAAACGTTTGCCTTTCACGATCTCGAGCCATCATTTCATCGTCTTCTTTTTGCATTCTTCGAATTTCACGATTCTTTCGAAGTTCTTCCATTTCTTTAATATTTTTGTTAACTTTATCAAAATGAAGCTTTTCAATTTCTTTATTCGATAATTTATCGTTGCCATCTTTTTGCAACTTCTTTCCCCAAACAAATGGTTGAGTAAGGTTTGCATCATTGAAAGGGTTATTGAGATTATTATAAGATATAACATCTGAAAGACTTTCAGCTTTACGTTTATCTTCTTTTCTCATCTTTTTTGCCATTCGACGAACTCGCTTTTCTTCTGGGTTTTCCATTTCCTTCATTTTTAGTTTTTGAATCTTTTTCTTTTCTGCTTTTTCCTTTCGAAGTTGTTCTAATTTAACATCGAATTTAAGTTCCTCTTGATCTTCTTCGCTTGAAGTGGAGGAAATGGACATTTGACGACGTCGTTCTTCAATGGGAACATCTTTTCGCTTTCGATCTTTCGAGGATGATGGGGAAGGGCGTCGTTGAGGGCTTCGACTTTTGGATTTCTTTCTGCTCTGAAAATCTCGATCTCTTTCGCGATATTTATCACGACCATAATTTCTATCATCATCCCGGTGGTCTTTCCTTCTATCATCATGGCGGTCTCGGTTGCTATTTTCATCTTTTGATCGATAACGTTCAACATCTCTTTCTCTGGATCGAGATCGGCGTCTTCGATAATCTGAATCTTTTCCCATCTTTTAATATCTAAAAAGCTTCATATTTTAAAGTTCTAAAGATATCAAAAATAAATACTCAAATATAAACTTAGCGACGTTTTATATAAAAAAAAGATTTATAACCGAATAAAGAAACAACAACAAAAACGCAAATGATAATGAAAATGTTTATAGAAAAATAATAGCTGACTTTCTTTATTAAAAAAAAATAATAAACAATTATTTTAATTACTATACTCAAATTTTATATCGATATGGCCTTCAACTTATTTACTTAAAGATTTGATGGATAAAAAATGAGAGCGCGCAATAAAGGAAATAATGAAATTCAAGAATATAAATAAATATATTTTTCGACTTTCTCTTTTTGCCAAATAATATGAAAAATCACATCTTTATGAAATATTTCTAATTTAAATCTTTTTGCTTTATAACAAATTTGCGTGGTATGACAAAACTTCTTTTTATTGTTTAGAAGGCAAATTTTCACACATACTATTTACCTTAACCACAGAAATAAAAAAATTAAACAAAAGTTTTTGTAAGATTTTTAAGTTATTTTTTTTAAAAACAAATCAATCTTCATATTTTTATTCTAATTTCATGGATGGTGAATGAATGAGAATTCCGCCATCAACATTGATAATTTGTCCAGTCATGTATGAAGCTTTGTCAGAAGCAATAAAAGCAATAAATTCTGCCATCTCTTCTGAAGTTCCCCAGCGGCCAAGTGGAACAGCATTTTCAATATGGATTTTAATCTGAAAATAAATGTTTCAGAAAGTTGCAAAATTAAAATCTAAGAATAAAATAATAAATTTTACATTTTCCATAATTTCATTTGGAACTCCAGTTCTAGACAAAAATGCTGTTTCTGTTGCTCCAGGATTGAGGTTATTGATTCTAATCCCAGATGGAGCTAAAATAGCTGCATAATTTCGAGCAAAATGATCCAAAGCTGCTTTTGAAATTGAATAAAATGGCATGGATGCAGTTGCTTTGGTGGAAACTATGCTGCTAACATTGACTATATTTCCTTTGGTTTTTTCAAGATATGGAATGGCAAGTTCAGTGAGATGGATAATGCTAAAAAAATGGTATTAAAAACCTATTTTCGAAGCGCGACGACACTAACTTACCTTTTAAGGTTGACATCAAAAATATAATCTAAATTAGCCATGCTTCGAGAATTATTTTCTCCCTTTTTTCCTGCGATACCAGCATTATTAACCAAAATATCGATTTTCCCATATTTTTTAACAGTCTCATCAACCAAAGCTTTAAGAACATTTTCATCACTTACATCACCTTTCACAGAATGAATGTGTTCATTTTTACCTCCAGCAGCAAGAATCAAATCGGTGGTTTTCTTTAAACCTTCTTCTGATCGTCCGTGAATGGTCACAGATGCTCCATTCTTTGCAAACAAAACTACTGCGGCTTGGCCGATCCCCGATGAGCTTCCAGTAACAATCACAACTTTGCATGTGAAACTCATTTTTTTAGAAAAAAAAATAAAGGATGAAATTTATTTTTTAGTTTTCTTTAATTTAAAAAAAAAGGGTTCCATTTATATACGAAAAAGTCATCACTATAAGCACACGATGAAAACAATTTGAAATTTTTTTAGTTACACCTCTTTTAAAAACTGAATAAAAGTTCGAATCACAAACAACAGCAAAAATAAAGAAAAAAACAAAAGAGACACACAATCTTTTTTCTTTTGTTGGTTTAATGACCTCATGTGTGAAAATCACTTTTTTCCAATGTTGTGCAACATTTTTATAGAAGATAAGCAAGTGAGGGCCATTTATGCACTTGTAAAAAGTGATAAAATAACTAAAAAATGCAAATTTGAGGTTAATTATGAAAAACATTTTAGTCTGCCATTATTAGTACACACACTTGTGGAGAGAAAAAATTATTAGAGAACTCACTCATAAGTAAAAAAGAGCAAAGAATGATGAAAGGACATAATACAATACATAGCTTCTTGTACAAGTCGAACGCGCAAAGTAAAAACACTGCATGTTTTTAAATAAAGCTAAAAAATGTTATTTCATTTTTTTATCTATTTATAGTTCAAAAAAAATAAAAAAGAGGCACACACAATCTTCAAACAAGTCTTTTTCTTATATCGATTGATTAATGATTTAAAAAATGTTATTTTCTACGAAATATATTTCGCTTCATTTTTTCTTCTTTGCATTTATTGCAAAAGGGTTTTATTATCTTTTTTAAATATTTTATTGATACTTTTTTATTTGTTTTGTTGCAACAATGTTTTGTAATAAAAAGTGATGTTTTTTTAAATAATTAAGAAATTTGGTTACATCAAAAATTATGTTTCGATCCAAAAGGCTTGGAATTTTGTATTAAGCCTTGGTTCAACATGCCCATGTAGCACCTAACAAAAATTGCCCAGAACAACTTCTTCTGGGAAAGCCATTTATTGATAGTTTCGATTCAGTTGACATCCGTTGCAAAGAAAACATTATTAAATTAGATGAAAAAATTTTGCGTTTACATTAACGTGTTTCATTTACTTTTTTTGTAATGAAATTTTTATGGAGTCTTAAAATTTTGAAAACAGCAAATAAATTTAAAACATATTAATGAGAGAAAAAAGTTATTTATGATGCGATACTACAGCCGTTAGAGTGGTTGATCTTGTTATGCTATTATTGCTTATTGGAGTAACATGGAATTTTGCTCCCATAAATTGGTAAAGCCATGTAATACGATAAAATTTCAATAAATGTTTTCTTAAAATTGGCCTTAAAAATGTTTTAATTATAGCTTAAGCAAAATATGGGTAATAAAAACTTACGAAATAAAGAAAATCATAACATAGGCAGATAAATGAAAGCTAATATACGATGCGTGCATTGAAAAATATAAAACAGTATAAAATGCTCCAATTTTATTCGTATCTGATAAAGCCTTCCATAAAGTTGTCCAATATGTTATTATAGCAGTGTATAATGCAAAAGTGATTGAAGAAACAAGAGCTTGGAAAATTAATTTCTTATCTGGATTATTTTTCAATGAAGTATCCTTTTTAATTTTTATACGGTAAATAGCAACTGTTGTCATATCCGTGATAAATGCAATCACAGCAACAATTCCACTTGATATAGCGGTAACATTTGCATCCTCCAACCAATATCCTGGACATTCCGTTACTTCATCAACCAATTCCAATCTACATTTCCATTGAATAAAGCTATAACCATGAATCAAAAAAGGATAAATAGACAAAAATATTATACAAGCTTTAAAATATTTTGACCAAATTTCGTCGTATTTATTCCACCAAAGAATTGCTGATAGTCGATTAATAGTTAAAACTATCGTCCAAATCCCGCTAAAATCGGTGTTATACCATAATGAAAGCTTATTAGCTCTCATAAGCCAATAACATTCATTTCCATCATGAGTACACACTACGAAAGACGTATAAATAACTGAATCAATAATATCCCAGAAAAATCCAAGCAAAAGAAAACAAAAATAAACATTATAAATTTTTTTAGTTTTTTTAATAAAATGATAACAAAAAAATATAAAGACTGGTATTTTAATAAAAAATGAGACGTAATTAATGTATCCAACAATATCCCATCCTCTCATATAAATAATGTAAATTATATACGATTCATATTTTTTGGGAAACGTTGGTCCAGAGGATGCAGTCGAAGTTACCGCTTCCATCGTTGTCGCGAAATTTTCGGCAGATAAAGTTGAATTCATTTTTTAAATTTAAAAAAAATGAAAGAAATATTAAAATACAACTTGCTCTGACAACTTCACAACTTCTGAAAATTTAATTTGTTATGGTTACCTAAGATTTACGATGCATGAAATCAAACTCCATATAATTTGGTGTTCAAAAGGGTATAATTTTTTAAAACAAAATGAGGAGGTAAAGGATTTTTACTAAGCGCGTAAAAGATATTATTAAATTAACATATAATTTTCAACCAACTTTTGTACAATATAATTTATTTGATTAAAAAAAACAACAAAAAAATATATGAAAAAAAGAAAAAATTAAATTGCTATGCAAAAAATGGAAATCCTTGTGAAATAACATTAATCATATGTATAGCAAGATATATAATTTATTTTTTTTTTAGAAAGTTACGGTGTTAGTAGCTTTTTAGGAAAAACACTCATCTAAATTTTGTTTGCCCATAAATATCATTCATCTTTAAAAAAAGAAAAAAGGGTTTTTAAAAAATATAAAAGCTAAACAAATGAAAAAAGTGATGGTAAAATAGCATGCAAAGTTCAAAAGTTTAACAAAAGAAGGATCAAGAAAGAGTACATTCTCGAGCAAAATCGAAATCGGTAATCCGATCCCGTAACAAGAAGCTACTGGAAAATTTTAAAACATTTAAAATTAGAAACTAAAAAACAGAAAAATACGAAAAAAAACGTCGTTACTCACATCGGTTATTTCCAAAACAGATAAAATTCTAACACATTTAATGAGGTAATAAATGCAATTTTTACAACGTTTTAACTTCGTTGCATGTTGTTGTTATATTATGTTAGATTAATTCAATCCAGATTAACTACAAACACTTGTCAATTTTTACAACTTTAATAAGTGGAGTGAAGACTGTTTTACTTTTCATTTCCGCCTTGGGTTAATTTTGTAATTTCGATTTTTTATTGCGGGGTTAAAAACAAGTTTTTTTAAAACAATAATTTATTTATATTTAAATCAATTTGAAAGTAGATAGACATTTATGTTTTTTATTTAATTTTATTTGAACAATGCAAACACCTTAGCTCCTGCACCTTCCATTACGCTACTAACATTATTTACTGCAGCTTGGGCATTTCCAAGATTGCTGAGGGAAAATGAATTTGCACCAGTAAATGAAGTGGAACTATTGTTTGAAGTATTATTTTCAGTTAAGGCAGAATTAGTTTCTTCAAGTTTAATTCTTCGATTAACGGATTCATAATTTTTAGAGTTTACTAATTCTTCATCGATTCCTTGTAGCTCAAAATCGGAATGAACTTTCTAAAAAATAATAATGGAAATTAAGTCTTTTTTCCGATTTTTAAGGCTTACTTTAACAATAAATGATAAGCATGTCAATTGATAGGGTGATAAAGATTGTTGCAATCTTTCTGTAAGCCATTCATTTATCATTCTCATTTGTCCGCCATACCATTGCTAAAAGTTTTTTCTTACTTTTTTTGTAGACAATTTTTGGAAAACAAACCTCAAAAAGATTATTAACCCAAACTTCATCAATAACAATTTGCCTTAGCATTTCAGATGAGCCACGCATAAAATTAACATATGAATGTCCCATATGTCCGCTATTTTGTTGTTGAGTTGCTGCGGTTTTGGCGTTCGTCGACGAAGGTGAGCCAGCATTATTTGAAGAGTTTCCAGTAAAATTTTGAACTATACTTTGATCTCCAACTAAGTTTTTCATTTTATTAAAAATGCTATTGGGTTTTGGCTAAAAAAAATGCAAATTATTAAAGGAATAAAAATTTTATTGGTGTCTTACCGCCATGGATAAAAATGCACCAATTGGATTTCCTTCATCATAGCGAGCAAGTCGACTCAAAGTATATTCTAAAATTGATAACATTTTTTCCAATAAACAAGTATCCATGTCACTAAGCATAGTTTCAAGAGTTTCATCAAGTTTTGATTGATATTTCTGCAAAAAAACTAATCTTTAAAAAAGTTATAGGGGTAATTTTCTTACATCACTGGCATCAAAAGTTAATTTAGTGGCTCTGGATTTGGATGAAAAAATGACATTAATCATAACACAAATTTCACTGGGTAAAATATAATCTGTTGATTTCTTGAATTTTTGCATATAAATGTCGAAAGTTTGATAGGTGCAATTTGCGCATTTTGAAATCATATCCGATGCAAGTGATTTCATTCGAACTTGAAGATATTTGGCAAACTCCTCTTCGGGCCAATTCAAATCATGAACAAAACCTTGAAGGGCATCAAGCTTCCAATAAATATCTTCCGATGTTGCACAACCATCTTTTCGAACTTCCCATTTTTCTTTTTGAAATCCCTTTTCAATTGATTGTGAAATGGAATGTTCCATGAGATCCACGTATCGAATAACCAAAGGTGAAAATTGTTTAACTAGTTTTGTATGAAATATACCATTTTTAAGTGTTGCTAAAAAATGCCATAACTAAGTTATTTTTAGGGAAGGGAAGCCTACGTTCACTGCATAAAAAGTCATTGAGAAGTTGAAACAATGGAAACGAATCCCATGAATCTGGAGGTTGAACATCCAAAGCTGCATCAAGATCCACTGAATATAAAGACCAAAAGATTTCAGAATGATCAGCTAGAAGATCGCTGAACCATGCAAAAGCCTAAAATCACAATTATGGTTACAGGGATTATAAGCAGTGAAGGAATATGTGATTCACAAAACGTGCAAAAATGTTTTTTTAGCATAAATCTATCTATTAAATTTAAAAAGAAAGGCAATACAAACACTTTAATTAAAAAATTTAAGGATGCCTAATTTTATTTTCTACGTGTTTAAAGCTAATTATTTTGTTTAGTTTGGTACTACGGGTGCAAAGTTAAAAAAAGCACTAAACTATTTTTATATAAGGGAAAAAAAATAAGCATATTGTTGCTGAGCTAGGACAAACATAAGGAAAAGGAAAAGGAAAAAAAGTTGAAAAATGTGAAAGAAAAAAACCACTAGAAACCAAACATTGGTGGTTTGGTGTTTTAAACTTACTCCTCGAAGTTGCTGAAAGATATAAATAAATTTATATATAAATAAAGTTAATAGTTATAGAAAGAATAAATAAAGAAAAGATTTTATTTTTTGTAGAAAAAATAACGAATCGATAGATAAAAAGAAGTTTCAGAAATAAAAATATTATAGTTTTACACAATTAATTTTTTTTGTTGGTAAGAATTTATTTTTGGCGGTTTCTATTTAAAAAATGAAGCAGAAGCTTACCTCGCCATGATGTTCTTCATTTTCTTTGAGAAGATCTATGCAAAGTTCAGTAACACGAATCATGTCTTCTATCCTTTGTTGGGGACTTACATCGACTCCCATGCGTTCTAAAAAATAGCTTTTACTCAAAATACTTTTGCTTGGTAAAATTATTTGCATACGCTCTATTTTAGCTTCATTGCATATCCTTGTATAATTCACTAATGCTGCATCTTCGAGACATTTTCGAATCACAGCTCTCACTTCTTCAGGCGGCACTGGTGATACTACATCTTTCATTAAAACTCTCTCTAATAAAGATAAAGTTCCTTTTAAAGCATTTTCTGGACGGCCAAATGGAAAACAATATCTAAAAAAGCTCTATTTTAAACAAAGATTTATCTAACTTTTTATTACCTAAAATTAGTTATTTGTTTTTCAAGCAAAACCCGCAAACGTTCTTTAACTTCTTGAAACTTTTCTTTTTCTTCCAATGTCACCGTTCCAACTCCATCCGGTCGATTTCCATGAACATGAGAGGCACAAAATGCAAATGAATAATGAATTAATGTTGGATCAATTAAATGGCCTTCATCAGCCTTATTGAGCAAATCATTTAAAAGTGAAACATGTCGAAAACATCCCCGTACCATATATCTTGCACAATATTCATCTAATACAAAAACTTGTCCAGGTGAAAACCAACCCAACGAACATATGGGTTCATTAAGTCTGTAGTCGAGAGATAATTTTTGAAGCATTGCAAAATGGTGGTCGTGATTTAACGTCACCGGATCAGCTTGAATTAATTCATCGAGTCCATGCTTCGAAGCTTTATCAGCAAATCCTTGAGCTTTGGAAACAGTTGAATTTGTTTGTTTTGGTGGCACAGGTTTATATGCTTGCCCCGTGGCTCGATACAAAGCTTGAACCCATAAATGTCTTTCATTTTCATCATCCGTCGCAAATTTAAGTTCATCACCTTCTTTGATGGCAGTGAAAAAATATTTTCCACCTTGATTATATAAATCGTGATCGGGTTCAGGCATGTAATCAATTGTAAAGGCATCAAGTTGAATAAATTCTGTTGGATCAGCTTTTTTCTCTCGATATGAACACATTGCAAAAGCATATTGTGAAACTTGAACCAAACAAAAGAATCGCCTTTTCCATTTTTTCCAAGCTATTTTTCCGAGAGCGTAACAGTAACCACAATATTTTAAATTTGGTGGTTTTTCAACTCTTATTGCAATTCTTATTTTTAAATTTTGATCTTGGCTGCTTTTAGTCACCGTCATTTTATACCATTCTGGAGTTCTTGCACAATTTGGATGTGGACGAATTACAACTTTTCCCAATTCTTTATCTTCAAATGCAATCATATTTTTAACTTCGGCGTATAATTTGACTTTCACAATTGGAAGGGGATGTTTTGTGGTGAAATCGCCTTGAGTGTCCCAACTGTAAAAATTATAATATTTTTAGTAGGTTATGGTCTCAGAATTAAAAGCTTACGATGGTTTTGAAGCTTCTGCATGATCTGTTTGTAATTTAGAACATCCATCAACTTCCATCGTGCAATATACAATTCGATTAGGCTGAACTGATTTAAGGTTTTGAACTTCCATAACCACTACCTACAAAAATATCTCTCTTAGGTCTTTTTTTATGGCAATTTTATACCTCCATATTGAATGAAAGCACCACATCAGATTTAGTTAAACTAACATCCGCATCATCGCTATCCGTTTTATTTAACGACATCGAACTGGTTCGACGTTTTAAGCTAAAAATACAAATAAGGATAGGAATGAAAAATAAAGGATAAAAAGGTGAAATTAAAAAAAGTTTAAAAAACTTCACAGCAGTTTAATTAAAAATTTGTTAAAATCAAAAAAATCCTCCATAACCCAACCAAAATTATTAAAATTCAAAATTCCTATACTAAATTAAAAAAAAATAAAACCCATAAAAATGTTAATTAACTAATTAATAACTAAAAATTTGGATTATAATTGATAGATGGAAGAAGAAAACAAATAAGGGGTGTAATGTTGTTAGAACGTAAAACAATTTTTTTAGCTTAAATGTAAAAATATTTTTAACTAATCTAATCTAAATCATAATTTCTATTTTTCTAAGCTAATGATGGGACTGAAACATTGGATTTATAAGGTAAATAATATATTATTTGACTAAAAATAGGGGTATTCTATTATTTAATAAGACAGCTTCTTGCACTTTGGCTTTTTTTCGTAATGAAAAATTTGCGCTTCTGGGTCATTAATAAAAATAATTTAAACATATTTCACAAAAACAAACCTGTTAAATAAAGATAGATCTTCAATACTTCTTGATCTGAAAGAGGTTAAACTAGACAGAAGAATAGCTAATAATATATATGGAAAAAAGCTTTACATTAAGCTAAAAGTTAATTTAATAAAAATGCAAAAAAGCTTGTGCAGGAAAGATAGCAAGTATTAGTTTTAAAAATGTGTTAGTTTTAAGTTTGGAAAAAATAAAAGTTTATTAATGTAAATTAAAAAAAATCTAATATGGGTTAAAGCTTGTGCAAATAAAGCGGGAAATTTTCTTATTTAAAACAATGATAAAAACACGGCACTGCAAACACACACCAAACAAACAAACGAAGAAAAATAAAACTTAAAATAAAAACGAAAGAATTTAAGCTTAATTTTAGTTTTATTTTTTGGTTTGTGAAAAACATTTTGGATTGAAAAGTGTGGGTTGTTGGATTTTAGTTTCCCCAAAAATTAAATATTTTTAATTCATAGTTATTTGTTTTTGTTTATTATTTTTTTGTTGGTCAAAAGTGGCATTAAAAAGGCGATAGAATGGAAGAAGATAGAAAAATGGAAAAATTCGGAAAAAAAGGTAAGATAGAAAAAAGAAATTAAACTTTTATTTTGTATATTTTACGGTTTAAAAATTTTATTGCCGCACCTTTTCACTTTGAATGAGAATCTGAAAAAAGAAGCTTTTTGAAACTAAGAATGCAAACTTTTTTAAATATTTTTAAAAACACTCAATAAAATAAAAAATGAAGAAAGCAAAAATATTGAAAAGCAACCGTTGTTAATATAAATATATATTTAAAGCAAAGAAAATAAAAACGAACCTTGATCGGCTTTTACTGTCTTTCTTTCTTCCAGAAATAGTTTGGCCTCGAGGAGTCACTGGTACAGATTCGAGATTGGAAATTAATAAATTTATGGATTGTCTCACTTCATCGATAAATAAAGTTTCCATATCTTTTACAACAAATTTAGGCATAATTTTTCGTAACTAAAATTTTTTTCTTTTATTAGACCGTTTAATTTTTAGGTGTTAACAACCCTGGGTATTTCTCTGAGAGTCTCTTCTCGTGTCGCCACTTCTCGTCTTATTGCTGCAGCTTGTTCATCAGGATTATCAAGTTGTAAAGAATTAAAAATAATTTGATGTTCAAATTTTTTTACATTTAATATTTGTTGAAACATATCATAAAGTTGATCTTTGCTTTGAATTAAATCGGCATTGGCTTGATTAGCACCTCTCAAACGGCCCCTAAAGAATTTTTTTGTTAAAAACCAATAAAAGCAAGTATACACTTTTTCAAACAATAACAGGGCAAAATAGGTCAAAACAAAAAAAAACATTTATGAATAATAGTTAGCAATAGATAATTAGTTTTTATAAAAAACATTTTAAGGCAAAAATCAATCAATCTCGCACATTTAAAAAAAGCAACGGTTTTTCAACAAACTCCGCAAATATTAATAGCAACTATAAATCTAATAATTAGAGTTAATAATCACAAAAATTTTCTTTCAAACCTAAACTCAAAAAGTTATGTTTAGTTTACTACAAAAACATGTCAATAAATATATATGTAAAAGCGTTAAATAATTATTTTTTTTAGCTTTACAAATATATGAAAGGCGACAACATTTAAAGTTTCAAAGCATCATTTTTTACTATACAACTTTTTTACTCTTTTTTTTCTCATACCTAGATCGCACCGAAGCTCTAATGCTAAAAATATGATTAGTAAGTTAGTATATATGCTTCTCAAATTATTGTATTATTAAATCCTGTATGGTAGTAAAAAAAATATAAGTTAAAGTGTGTACTAACCTTGCTTGCCGGCCTTGTATAACATCATCATCACCTTTCATGATTAAATCAAATTTAGACATCCATGATGTTAATACAGTTTCTTTAGCAAGCCCTTCAATTTCAGGCAAAGAACGAATTCGCTTTTCAACATTGCAGCGAAATACTTCACGAAAATCATGAGCCGAAAATCCACCCGCTTGAACAACTTTTGCGACTCGTTCAGATTTCATGAAAACTTCAAAATAACTTTCTATTGCTTTTGTAAATGCTTCATCAGCGGGAATTTGGGTTTCACCCCGAAGAAAAGCTTGAAATCGATCCTTCATTTTTGCTAAATCTTGTTTGGTTACTTTCAATTGCCTTCTTGCCATATCTGTGGGTTGTTTGGCATTAAAATGATAAGCAACGCATTTTGCAACAAATACATATAATTGTAAATTTCTCTTTCGTTCTTCCTCTTCTTCTTCAGCTCTAAAAAATAACAAACAAATTTTAAAATGTCGTTCCGCAAAGTTTTTTTTTACTTTATCCTTTCTTGTTCCTCTTTGCTGAGTTTTTGTTGAGAATCACCATGAACTGGAGTGGAATGTTCATTATTATACCCGTCTTCATCGTCCGATATATCTTGAGAAGATTGAAGCACTGGACGGTTTGTAATTGTAGAAGTTGAAGGCTTCTAAAAAAATAATTTGCATATTTTCAAAAAAATAAACTTTTTTCCAAAAATAAATTTACATGTTGTCGACTAAAACTATTTCTAAATGATGTCGTATCATGATTATTCCCGTATTTTCCTTTTTGTGATGAACCACTTCTTTTTAATGAATTTGCTTGACTAACTGAATCAGATGGAGCTGGGGATTCAGAACGTTGAGGGCTTATAGTTGTTGCAAATTGATGATGTATAATTGGTGGAATGGATTTTGGCACTCCCAATACCTAAAAAAATATTTAATAATTTCACTTTCTTTTTTAAATAATAAAATTAAAGGTATCACTTACATCCGATGCATCATCATTTTCAAGCCCGTATTCATCATCATCCTCTTCACTACTTGATGCACCGAGCATCGGAAAATGCTAAAAACAAAACTAAAAAATATATATTTTAATAAAATGTTGGATTTTTGAATAGTTTCAAATTACATTTTTTAAAAACACGAAAGTAACTTTTATTAAACATTAAAAAAGAATTTCTTTTTGCGATAATAAAATATTGAACGAATTAAACAAAAACACGCGAAACATATCTTTTTTACTCTTCTTAATAAGCAAGCGTTCTCACACCCACATTGAATATAAATGACAAATTTATGTAGGTGAAAAGTAAAAATAAAAAAAAGTGAAAAGCATTAAATTTATTTAAAATAATTCTGTTTAAACTTTAAAAGCAGTAAAATAAAATAAAGCTTGCTTAAAAAATTACATTTATTTTATTTTTTATGAGCTAATATGTTTTTCTTTTCTTTTTACTTTTGGTCATTAATGTACATATAAAAAGAAGAAAGAAGAATAGTGTGCGCCACAGTTATATATTGGCGCCACCACCATTGCTGTCATCGTCGCTCGTTGTTTGGCACTCTAGGCAACGACGAAAAAGGAGTGAAAAAAAAGAAAAGAAAAAAAAGAGAGAAATAGAGAGAAAAAATGGTAGGCCTTTCTCATGATGAACAGGAACAAACAATAACAATACCAGAGGGTTAAATTTCAAATGAAATACACCATTCAAGGAAAAAAAAATAGTTCAACGACGATATTGGTTATTGTGAGTTTTTAAAAGGTATATTTTTTTAACAATGAAAAAAAGAGTTTCAATATTTTTTTTGGTTATAAAAAAATGAAAGCTTAAGTAAGGAATACCCAGAAGTTAAAATTCAAATGAATATTTAAAAGGAGAACAAAAAAATGCATTTGTGATCTGAATGTAAAAGTTAGCTTTCTTCACCCAAAACCACCCATCTTTAGCAGTAGTTGAGGCACATCTATCTCATTGTGTTTTACGTCAGAGATAGACTAGAGTGAGAGAAATGAAGAAAAAAAAGAAAGAATGACAACATGGCTTCTTCTTCTTTTTCTTCCAAAAACAACAAGTAAGTCTTTTTTCTTCATTTATTTGTTGCGTTTTTTAACTAATTAGTTACACAACGCACACAGCAACGGCACACGCGTGTTATTGCTTTTTTCTTCACTTTTTGCAACTTTTTACAAAAATAAACTCACAAAAGGTTAACAAAAAAAAGTTAGTTGTACATAAATAAATTTGCAGAAAAAAATAAGTATTGTAAAACTCAAATGGGATTGTAAAAGATTAATTCTGAGAGTGGAAAAATAATAGTTCAAAGATTTGAGAAAGAAATTTAATGGAAAGTAAAATAAATCACGCGAATGAACAAAAAAATCTATTTTAATATTTTTCTTAAGGGCTAATATCGATATATAACAGGAATGCATACAAAAAATTAAGCAAGCAAAATTATAACTTTTAAAAAAATTTACTCGAAAGTAACAGTAAATATTTTTGATTCAAAACTGCTTTTCGCTAAAAAAAAGGTTCTAACAAAAAAAAAGAGAAGACAAAAAATGAATGCATGGTAAAGACAGCAAATGGCAACAGCAAAAAAAATTTGCTGATTACATTTTTCCCAAAAAACATTTTTTTTCTCGACTTTTGGGAATTGGATTAACGCTTTAGCTGCTCTTCTTTTTTCTTCTTCTTTTGTGTGGTGGACAAGAACATCCTCAAAAAAGTAAAAGTTAGGATTCAACAACGCAGATTCTTTTTCTTTTTTTTTTGAAAGAAAAAAAGGAACAAAAAATGAACAAAAAAAGAAAAGAAAAAAAGTTGTTATTTTAATTTTTTTATTTTCAAATTTTTTGAAATTCTTAAAAAACGCTTTGATATTTAGAAGAACAGGATTAAAATGTTTTTAAAATAATATTAAAAAAAATAAATGTGTAGAAAAACCAAAAAGGCTTCATTTAAAATAATCAATCTTTAAAAGAAGAAAAAGTAAGATAAAATTTCAGATTTTGCTGCTTCAAAAAAATCCAAAATAAAACAAGCTAAAAGTAAAATGAAAAAAATATATAAAGAAAATATGCCTCTTTTCCAATAAATTCATAAGACGAAGATAGAATAGAAGTCATGCATAAGAAAAATGCAACAATATTTTTTTAATAAAAAAACCACGCAAGAAAAGAAAATTGATTGAAATAATTTAAAAAAGCATTAATTTACACAACAATAAAAAAATATCTAAAAAAGCAGGAAAAATTCGGTATTAAGAATAAATATTTTTATACCAGTCTTCTTTTTTTTGGTTGTTAGAAAGTATTGATTGCTTTTGCAATGATTCAATATTATGTCAAAGAAAAAAAATTTCCTTATGGGAGCGATAAGAAAGCATTCTTTTTTAAGTATGCTATAAAAATTCCTCAAAAATGAACGTCAAATATTTAACAACAAAAGAAAATATTTATGTTGAAGCTAATAAAAACATAAAAGTAAGAAAAAAATGGTAATAGACAATTAATTTTAAAAAAATCAGTAGGTAAATCTCAAAGAAAAAAAGTAACACTCCTTTCTTTGCCATTTCTTTTTTTTGTTATTGAATGAGCAAAAAAAATATAAAAACAAGAAAAAAACCAAAAAATGCCACTTTTTATTTTTTGTTGGAAAAAAGCCCCAAGTGGTTTTCATTTCAAACAACCACCACCATCACAAAGGAAAATAGAAGACAAGTGCTAATAATAATACATATACGTACGTGGTGGTAGCTTTTTGGGGGATTGAGATGAGATTTTTTTTAAAAATATATGTATGGATGGATGTGTATATGTAAATCAAAAATGTGTAAACATAAAAAAAAGAAAAAAAAGAAGATATATTATGTATTGGATGAAATGGAATACAGCCAACTATCAATGCCCCATGCCAAGATAAACAAACAAACAAAAAAGCCTTTCACAAAAAAAACTATGAAAAAAATAAAAATAATAATATGGTTGTTAAAAAAAATATATGTATTTGCAAAAATAAAAAAACGAATGAGAAAAATTAAATAATAAAATTTTCTTTTAAAAATTATTCAACATATTCAAGTTTTTTTATTCAACAATGGCTTTTCCAACAAAAAAAAAGAAGGAAGGCGCATTCTATTTTAAAACTATGTACTACAAGTTCCAGAAATATATTTATTTATGTCTTGAAGTTATTTACCCGCATTTTTTTTTTTGGCATTGACGTAAGTAAGTATGTCCGCCGTCTTTCTACTCTTCATTTTAACAAAAGAAAAAAGAGAAAACGAAGATGAAGCAATTTTTTTGAAAATAAAAAAGATGCTTTTAGGTTTTTTTAAAAGAAATATTAGTTTCGAAAACAAAAAATAAAGTTATATGCCGGTGATGAAATTCATTCACGGCAGAGGAATTTAGAGATACACGACAACTTATTTTATTCTTTAATTTTCATAACACGCCGTTATTTTTCATTGTCGCCACCGCCGTAAATTATTTCATCAACGATTTACTTTTCTTTTTGCGCGCTGCCGCCGGCTACGCCGTCCGCCACCATAAAAAAAAGCAACTACGAGACTCAAGCCATTAATCGATAGTTTTTTTGTTATATGAACGTTTTTTATACTTTATTTAGAAAAAAGCCTTTTTAGTTTTTAGCTCGCTAGCTTCTTTGGCTGCTGGACAAGCCGACCCACGAAACTACACTTTTGAAGAAAAAAAAGAAGAAAACAAAAAAATAGAAGACGGCTTCTTTCTTTATTCTTTTTTCGAGCTGCCACCGCCGTTGCCAGTAGCTCATAGTTAAAGTAATAGAAAGCTGTGGCATTCTGCTTGCCAGCATCTCGACTTCTTTATTCCTTTCTTCATCTCCAAAAAGCAAGCAAGCAAGAGAGACAGCAGCGGTAACCAAAAGAAGCTTCAGACCAGAAATATAAAAAGAATAGTACATAAAAGCTAAAAAGGCAAGTGTGCCACCACCAACATCGACGGACGTGAAAAAAAGGAAAGAAAAATAACGCTTTTATTTAAAAAAAAGAAGGCAGGAAAAGGAAGAAAAAAAGAAAACAGATTCAAATATATTTTTGGATTTTGGGAGTGCTTCTTCTTTTATTTTTTTTACCAGATACATTTTTTTAATAAAAAGAAAAATGTAAAAGAAACCAAAGAAAAAGTCTTGTTTTTCCTATATATTTTATTTTATTCCATTGTTGTGCCATTTATTTTTGAAGAGTTAAAACTCTTATATGTCAGAAACTAAAAGATGAGCAATGCATGTCAAAAAACAACCACATAGGATTTTTTTATTGTTGTTTAAAAAAATTCAAACCTTTTGGGAATTATTTGCTTTCTTTTGTTTCCAAGAATTCTGTTCAAATAGTTAAGATTAGAATAGAACCACCAAAAAAAGGCGAAGAAAAGAAGCTCTGTTCTGCCAAAAGTGAAAGAGTAGCAAAAGTCTAGCTTTGGTAATGGTGACTTTTGACCTCGAAGATTCATTCACGGTCTAAAAATAAGAATCAAGACAGCGACAACAAATTGTAAATAAGCAAACAAAGTAAAAAAATCTTATTTTTAGCTGATTTATATATGGATGCAAAAAAGGTCGTTAAAATTTAGAAATATATTGGTTTTCTTGCTTATCAAAGGAAAGGCGTGGTGTGGCATTGTAATTACAAAAAAAAAATTCTTTAAAATTTATGAGTTTTAAACAATCTTAAATTAAAAATATTTTTTAAGCTTTTCCCATATATTTTTTTCCAGCTCTAATATTAGTGTTAAAAATGAAAGAAAATTTTGAGACGAAGATAAATGAGGAGTTAAAAAAAACAAAAGAAATGAAAAAAACTAAAACAAAAAAGAACAATATAATTCCCAAAAAAAGTTATGGCTTAAGTTAATACTTTTAAACATAAAAAAACGAAACAGTTTTTTTCCTTTAAAGGAGGTTGTAAATTTGAATTTTTTTCTTCTTCTTCGAGATATATTTCCCTTGAGAAACATTTGTTATAAGATGTTCTTTTTAAAAAAATGAAAAGAAAAACGGAAAAAAGTCTCTGTAAAAAACATCCAAAAAAATAAAGAAAAATAACATCATTTTTTGTAGGTTTTTTTTTACTTTTCTCAAATTTAAACGAAAAAAGCAGTGGCATGGAAAATGAGAATCATGGGATATGAAAGTTAAAAAAGGAAGCAAATTAAGTTTTAGTTAAAACCTTGTTAAAAATAAATTAGATTTCGTAACAAATATTAATTATTTATTCATCATTTTTAAATATACAAAAATAGTTTTAAATAATATAATTTAAATTATTAAAAAAAGAAACGCCGTATTTTTAAAAATTCTTTTAAAGTGAAAATATGTATAGTATGTATAACAAAAAAACACGGCGAAATTAGAGATTCAGTTTTGATTTGATTGAACAAATTTGAATTAATTTCTAATGCTGGCTGCTGAAGCTAATTGTTGCTTCAAGGATTCAATTAATCGATCGCGATCATGCAATTCTTGACGAAGGATTTGGTTTTCATGTGAAAGTTCTTCGACGCTGTGATCTGTCGTTGTCGTAGTGTCTCCATTATCGGTTTTTTGCTATAAAAAAAACAAAGAATAAATGAAAAAGTAATAAATTTAACATGTTTCGAAGCAAGTATCTAATTTATTTTTTTGATTTAAGAACCATAAGAGTAAAACGAAAGCTCAAAACAGCTATTTTTTTAAAATATTTCTTTATGCTATTTTTGGCTATAATTAAGTTTAAAAAAACTTACATCTTCCAAAATATTTTTTAATACTGATAATTTGGATTTGAGTTCATCGAAATCTTCCCTGCTAATTTGTGGAGGATGTTCATAACTTTTTGTGGTGGAATTTGCATTTTGGTCGGACGAGACCGGGGTTCTAAATAAAAGAAAATTATTAAACAAAATTCTTTTAACCTTTTTCTGTTTTACTTTATATCGGATGTTGAGGCTTGCGAAGTGTATGATGTTGAGAGGGGTGTTTCAGTCTTGGATGAATGCTTGGGTCTAAAAAAATACAAACAAATAAAATTTTAAATGATTTTTTAAGACTTTTTTGTAAACAAAAAGAGTGTGAAAAATTCATAATTTGTACCTGAATGTTTTGAACAAAGTATTTAACATAAAACAGTCAGCCATAATTATTTCTATTTAAAATAAATAAGTTTCTCAAGCTAAATAGCAAAAAATATAATAGCAAATACTTGTTTTTTATAAATATAAACTTCTGCTCAAAATGTCCATGAGCAGACAAAAAAAAGGAATTAGCTTTTTTGTTGTTGGTTGTAACCACGAAGAAAAAAAACGCCTCACTATTTTACCCCGCTTGCTTGTTTTGAAGAATCAATTGAGGAAAGAAAGAAATAAAAAAGTGTGTCGATTTTTTTATTCTTTATTTCTCTTTGATTAAAAAATAAAAATATGTATGTCGCGCAAATTTCAGAGTCTTGTTGAATTGCGGCTGTTGTTGTTGCAAGAAAAAAAGAGTGAACGAGAGAAGATGAATTAAAAGCAAAAATAAAATTTAAAAGGGTTTTCAAAATAAATTTTATTTGTTACAAAATGAATGAAAAAAACCATGTCGCGATGGTTTATTTTTATTTTTTGTTTAATTCATTCAACAGTCGTTGTTGTTTAAAAAAGTTGAATGAAATGCGCGTGTTTTTAAGTTTTTTTATTGAATGAATCATTAAAAGGAAGGAATTTGAAATTTAAATCGATCACAACAATTATAAATGATTGCGTTATAATTTGATTTTAAATAAAGTTCCTTGTCTTAAAACGAAAAAAAGAAAGAGTGTAAGACTTACTTACCTTTCTTCAATACTGTCTGCACTCGTTTCCATTCTTTGTATTTGATTTGAATAATCTAAATTCGAATAGGTTCTTTTTTTATCTCCTCCATTGAAATAAGTTTTATCGAAACTATCTTTTCGGCTACCCATATTGGAGACGCCAAAATCGTTATCAAGTTTTATAGCACTCGCAAGTTTTTCGTTATTTTCTATGGCTGTTCTTGTTTGAATGGGAGAAGCAGCTAAAAAACGTCAAATTTTTAACATACCAATAAAAATATATATAAATAACATATTAAAAGAAAGCGGCTTTTCAGCATTTAAAACTTTGACAGATTACAAAATATATAAAAACGTCACATTTCTTTTTATTTCTTTTTTTTGTTTAACCAAAAATTAAAAAGTCTTGCATTTCTTTTTCTTTTTTGGAAGTAGAAGGACAGTTTGGGATGCTTGTTGCTGCTTGCTTTTTAGCCTTTAGCTTTTAGCTTTTAGAACTTATCCTCAAAGAAAAAAAGAAGCTTTTTATTGAAAGGCAAAAAAATATGAGGAAAGAAAAAGAAGCTCCAGGAAAATGACAACAAAGCAAAAAGAAGACGAAAATGAAGAAGAACAACAAAATCGTAATTAGTTTACCGCTGCCGAAAAAAAAAGATGAAAAAGACAAGTATGGCGCGACAGCTTCATTTGTAAGAAAACTGCCAAAGTCAAAAAAAAGAAGAGTAAGGCCAATCAAGTCTTATGTGAAGCAAGCTAGCTTCATTTGTTTTCTTCCTCGTTTTTTTTTCATTTTGACTTGAAGCTTAACTAACTTCGCCGTGTTTTGTTACATTTTGTTCGTTAAAGACTGTTTTGTTGTAAATTTAAAAAGGGCTTAAATCATGCTAAATGCTAAAGCAAAAAAATGAACAAAAAAGAAAGCTTGCATTAACTTTGACAACTCTCTCCCATATTTTTATAAAGGTTTTACAAGCTTAGAAGCATTAAAATAAAGATGTAAGTCGTCCTTCGCAATTAGAAAAAATAGTTATTTGAAAAATAGCAAAATCGGAAGACATTTTTTTAACAAAAAAAGAATGAATGATTGCGTTTTTTTAAACCAAAAAAATAACACCACTACCAAAAAAAATAAAACTATGCTTGAAACAAAAACAGCAAAAAATAAATAATTTTTATCGAAGAAAAAGAAGATGCAGCTTAAGCTCAACCGATAATTTCATGGGCAATTTAAATGAATGAAATGAATGAAAGAAAAAGTAGCGGTTAAAATAAAAGCAACGAGCGCAAAAAAGCTTCCAGCAAAAAAAAAAAGATACTTGAAAATAGTTAGCTACTCTTAGACGAAAAAATAAATAAAAATAAATGCTTTTCAAATAATTTTAAATTTAAAAACATTAAATCCTTGTTTTAAAAGTGACATTAAAAGCAGCAAGCAAGCAGGAAAGAAAGAGGGATATCATGCTTATGGAAAGAAAAAAATAGTTTTCCCGAAATAAAAATGAAAATAACAACAAACCGGATAAATTCGTTTTCATTGTTGGTTCTTCATCAAATAAAACAACTGAAACAATTATATTTCCATTAGCATCGTGCATGAGTTCCGTAGACGTTGTTGTTGTTGTTGTAATAGTTTGTGGCTGGGGAATTTGGATTCGTGCAGCTGCAGCAGTTGCATTAGCAGTATTTTGCTGAGCTCTTCGACGTTGACCTGGACTTGATGTAAGTCGATCAAATCCAATGGGTGGAAGTTCAACGGCTGGAGAATTTTCAACTCGAGTTGATTCAAATTCAGCCAGAGGAGCTCGACGGTTTTTATTGTTTACAGATCTAACATTATTTATGGGCCTGAAAGCGAAAAATTTTTAATTTTAGTTTTATAATACCCAAATTACCTTATATCCACATTTTTGTTATTATCAACTCTATGATGATGCATGGAACTCGGCATCAATGGAATAAAAGATTTTTCTATTCTTTTAATCAACTTCATTTCAGAATTTCTTCTTACTTCTCCAAAGGGTTTCGTTTGAGTATCAAATGAAAGCGATTTTCTTGGAGGAATTTTAGAAACAATTTCTTCTTCCGTCCGCCTTTCTTCTAAAAAAACAAAAAATATATGATTGTTTGTTTTAGAGTTGCAGAAATAAAAAAAAATGAAATTAAACAATTTAAAAAAGCATTTTTTGCCAATGCGACGACGACAATTTGGCAATTTAATCTAAATAAAAAAAATTCTTTTTCTTAAAAAATAACTAAAGCCCCAAAAAAATTATGGCGATGTATTGTGTTTTTTTTGTTAATACTTTTAATGGAATTAGTTTTACAAACGCGCTTTAAAAATAACAAAAAATTTGACCCGAAAAAGAGGAATAAAAAAATGTAATAAAAAAAGAGGCATGATACGACTGACTATACTTTTTTCTCGATCAAATAGAAACAAGAGGGTGTGTACAATAATAACGACGCGGCTTTTTCACAAATAAGGTGCTTTTGTTTATTTTGCTTATTATTGGAAAAAAAATTATAGCAATGGGAACACCGCCGTGTCGACGCAGCATAAAATTTGAATAACGACAACATAAGCGGCGTTCAAGTTCACCTCAAGGTTCGCTATGTTGGCTGCTGCTGTTCGGGTGTTGTTGTGTTATAAAAGCATATGTAAATATTAAGCGCCAAACCTTTAGTTCGCAAGCAAAATTGAAAAATGCACAACAATAGCTTATGTTTAAAAAAGTTTACTCACCTGAATTTCCTTTAATAATAAGACTTCCTCCTTTCTTTGGTTTAACTTTTGGAGAAGGTAAAACTTTTTGAGTTTTTGAACTTTTGTTTCCTCCACCAAATCCAAATTTCGCTGCAAGTTTAGGAGTTTTCGAGGATTTTTCAGATTTTTGTGATTTTGGTGTTGCAGGACTTTTTGATTTTGCTGATTCCTTTGTGTTTTTCTTTGAAACCACCGTATTTTTTTCTTCAACTTTTTTCGATGGTTCTTCTTTGTTTGGTGGAATATGTTCTGCAGCACTTTTATCTTTTTCTGGACTGCTTAAAACCGTAGAAATTTCTGCAGCAGTTGTTGTTGGTGCTGTAATTGATGGAGCAGTTGTTTTTGCATTTGATGTAGCTTCTTCCGACCAATCTGGTGAAGTTATGTTATGTCGAGTTGAAGATGACATTCGGCTCGAGGAATAAATTGTATCTGTGTTCGAAGAAGAAGTCGTAGTTGTTGCTGCACTCACGGGCGAAGTTATAACTATTGTTTGGACTTTCAAAGGAGATGGTTCAGCACTGGAATTTACCGTAGTAGGTTCGGCAACTTCTTGAATAGTACTTGGAAGGCTTATTTTGTCTTCAGAAATTTTTGATGTTTTAAAGGGTAATTCTTCTGATGGAGCAAAATTTCTCGGTGAGCGACATGGTGAAGGGATTAGTGTGATTTGGGACCGTTGCATTGGGACAGAATTATTTTGATGAATAATGCCCTCATCTTTTTGAGAAGAATTAATCATTGATTTATTTAGGGCAGAAGTGGATGGAACATTTCTCGCCGCTTCCATACTGCTCGATTTTGCCATTTTTGTTTTTGGAATTTGAGTTGGTTTCATACTAAAAACATTTTTATATAAACATATAAAATTAAAACCAAACCTAATTAAGCTGGTACTTGATCTAATGGGTGAACGACTATGACTATCCGAACGACTAAATCTTGTTCCAAATTTAGTTAATCTACATCTAACTGAATGGGCCATTGACATTAATGGGCTTTTAGGTGGATCAGAATAAGTATGGACCCTAAAAAATAAAAATAAAATATATAATGGCAGATTAAATTATGGCTCATTACATTTTAACTTGTTTTGTAATTTCTTTGGGTTGCTTTAATTTTGTTGGAGCCTTAGAATTCGATGGAATTGGAAGTGTTTGAACAGATGTGGAATTCTTGAGATTGGTTAACGCCAGCGACGTTGGTGGAGGTGGTGGAAACGTTAAAGGTGGAGGAATATTTGTAGCAATTTTAGTTGCAAGATTTTGAGCCATTTTATTTTCAATAACCACGGATTTATCTTCTAAAAAATAAAAAAAATAGAAACCTTTTAAATTTTATTATTTATATTCTATAAATAAAACGCTTGCTTACCTTCTTGCACAAGCTCCAATGTTGGATATTTGGGCGGATCACATGGAGTGCCTGCGAGAGATTTGGATGCTTGAGACATAATGGATTCATTAGACTTTGATTCAGGAATGGGTGGAATGGCACGATTTAGAGGAGGGCGGCGTTTATCGAAGCCATAGCTTGGTCCAACATTTGAACCGTCAAAATTTATTGCAGACAAAGAGCTCGTAGGGGATTCGTCAGCAATGGATGAGGTAGATGACCATTCTCCTGTTCGACTACTTCCACTTGATGGAACTCTATTATTTATTGGAATAACCATCACTGTCGTATGAGTTCGAGGATAAGGGTATGAATTGCCACTGTTTCCTGAATTTGTGCGACGTAAACCTCGAAAGGGGCTAAAAAACAATATTATTAAAAAAATGAAGGAAAAATGAGCAAAGATTTTCATATTTTTTATTGTTTTTTGCTTTGCTTAAAAGCTAAAGCTTAAAAACATTTTTATGGAATCGATGCCAGCAAAACAGCAGCCTAAGTCCACCAGATGACAAATTTTAGGCTGCCACACTTGGACTTTGTTTTATTTTTTCTAGATTTTTGTTGGTCCCAATGGCCATAAGTCGAGCGCTTTTTTTAAAGTTAAAACATTACCGACACCAAAATCCCCGTTTGAGTCCCATATTAATTTCGTCGTTTATCCACCAACATCATTTTGCGTCATAATTAAACGAAACAACTATTAATAGAAAAAATTTATTAAATTAAGAGGTCTTAAGACAAAGACGAAAAACACCTTGAGATTATCATGAGACTAAAAAACATAAATTTTTGTTTTTTATGGATATAAACAGCATTAATCATCCACGTCGAGACACAAAAAAAGCTTCGCGTTCATTTTCCTTTTTAGATGTTTGTTTCTACAGATGGGTGAAGTCAACATGCAACAGCAGTCGCAGTTAAGAAGCTGCTTGCTACAGAAAAGGAGAAAGGTTTCTATGACAACTATGAGAAAGAATCCCTATCTTTGTTTAAGAAAAAAAGGAGGAAGAAAATAAAATTAAATAATAAAAAAAATGGCGGTGAATGAAAGGCTTTACAATATTTCATTTTTTATGTAAAAAAAACGAACATACAAACAAAGGTTTTATTTTATTCAAAAAAAAACTAAAAGCAAATGGGTGTTTTAAAAAATGAAGTTTAAGGAGATCAAAATGGCTCCCTTGCGTATCTATGTTCTCTAAAAAGTATTAAAAAAAATTTAGAGGGAATCAAAAAAGAATTTTTGTCAATAAAAAATAAATTTTATTAGTCTTTTTTAAGAAAGCCTTTAAACCAAAAGACTAAAAATAAAATCAAAGAAAGCTAGCATTTAATTCAAATAACAACTTAGAGTTAGCTCAGGTTTTTTACTTCATAAAAAAAGTAGTCGAAGAAAGGCAAAAATAATAAAACAATCGATGTGTTAAGAAAATAAAAAGAAGCATCTAAAAGTAGCTGCGAACGATGAACATTAAAAAAAAAAAGAAAAAATGCAGAAATTGTTTGATAAATGTATGAGTTTTTTTAACCTCTCATGGGGATATTTTACAAAAAAAATTTAAGTCCGACTCTTCCATCGAAAAATGAGTCAAGTCATAAAACTGAAATTGACATAAACCATTATTATGATTATTAGCAAGTCTTGCTATTTTTAGTCTCTAAATTTTCTACAGTTAGAAAATGGAAATTTATATGCAAAAAATAAAAGAAAAATGGAAAAAAAGCAGGAAGGAAAAAAGGCAATTATAAATAAACCGAACAACGTTTGTTATGTTAGTGTCACCCAAGAAAATAAAAATAAAAAGAAAATATAAATGCAAGTGCCAAAACTCAATATCAGATTTCAGTTTTAACGCTAGCAATTGCGTGCAAAAATAAAATGAAAAAAAGGTATGCAACAAGAAATATAACATGTTATTTGGCGGTATCGACTTTGTCGCTGTCGGCGAATAAAATAAAATAAAAAGATGCAAGTTACCCAATTGAACCCCCTCTCTTTTAAGTTAGTTGTGTCCGGCACAAAACAATGGGATGCAAATTGAAAAAATAAAAAAATTGATAAAATGCATTAAAATTGTTTCCAAATTCTCGGGTTAGGGTTTAACATTCAGAGTTAATCTTTATTGCGCGTGTTTTAATCCTACTTTTTGTGTCGATGGTCAAAGGCATGACAATCTAAGCTTTTACATGTTGGCGTGACCATTTGTAATTATTTTCATACACCAAAATTAGCAACAACATTTTTGGGGTTTTTTTCAATGTTTAATGATGAGATTTCTTTTTATAAAAAATGGCAAACCACCTTTTTTGTTTTGATGATAAAAGTTTGTTGTTTTTAATAAATTTTTTGCATCAATTATATTTTTGAGATAGTATTTTTTTAAATTTGTTATGAAAATTAGAAAATTTGAGGTTCAGTATATAAAATGAATGAAAAAAATTTTAAAAAAAGAATTAAAAGCCCTCTAATTTGGTTCCAGGTTTTTCATTCATTTTTGCTCTCTTTTTTCTTTTTTTTTTACAACAACCGCTTAATCCCGGAAGTGGTTGCTTCCGTTCTCGTTGCTGATGTAAGACTAAATTGCTATCTTTAAATTATTTTTAAGAGAAAAAAATGTTTTACTTTAGCCTACATTATTCCATAAAAATGAATTACAAACTTTAAAAAAATTACTTTAGTTTAGTAAAATATCAAACCTGTTCATGATTGCAACTGCTTCTTCTTTTTGGGGCGAAATTGTGTTCTTTTTGCTTCCACCTCCAGTAATTTTAAAATGTACCCGCTTCAAAGACGACGATGAAGAAGATGGTGTTGTAGTTGATTTGCCTCCTCCGCTTTGTGAACGTTTTAAACTACTTTTCTTTCGTTTTGGAGTGCTGATTTCTTGAAAAGAAATCGGACTATCAAAATTTGAATAATATTTATCACAATTACAACCGTCGTAATAAAAATAACACGAATATCCTTCGGCTGTTTTACTTGATGTCACAAAATGTTTACTTTTTATTGAATTTTGTGATAATATTAATGGATCATACAATTTTGTAGTATTTGAAGAATGAGACGCACCCATGCGTTTATAGATAAATAGTATTAAATATACTTAGTTTTTAGTTCATTGAAATTATATTAATAATAATAAAAAGGCATTCAGAGAATACACCTGAAAATAGAAAAGAGGATTTAACGAAGAAAAAAAATATTTATTTTATTTTTCGAACAAAAAAGTACATAACATTCAGGTGAGTCAGACGACGACGACGACGACAAATACATAATAATTCTGGCAGAAAACATGCAAAAAAAATAAAAAGGGCACAAATGAGGCGACGAAACTCTTGCTTGCATCCAAACACATGCATATTCAAAAGTGAGAGAGTAACTACCGAAACATTGATGGCTTGGTTCTCTCTAACTCTCTCCCAAAGCGGCAATTCACACACAAAAAAAAATAATAAATTTACACAAAATGTGCGCAAAAACCAGCGCTTTCTTTTTTCAACTACTTTTTTTAGAATATTTATGAATGGCATTTTTAAAAGTGTATGTAAGTACTAAGTAAAGCCTAACAAAGATTTTCTTTAACAATTGCGAAAGGAAAAACTTAAAATAAAGGCATGCTTTGAAGCATTAAAATCAAACAAAAAGAAAAATAATAATAGAAACAAAGGTTTTTAGTATTAAAAAAAGAAATACATTGAAAATTAAAAAAGTAGTTAGTTAAAAGTAAAAAAGGCTTTAAAAAATAAAGATTGACATTGTAGTCTTTTTTCCGTTAAAGAGCAGCAGCGACAGTTTAGTATATTTTATTTTTTATTTTCGCAACAACCCAATTGCCTTTGAAACTGCTTTTTGATGGTGGAGCTTTGCTCCGTCGCTTCGAGTTACCCGCGCTAAAGCTAGTGTCGCCTCGTTCGTTCGACGTTTAGCTAATCAGCCGAGCATTATGTGCCAAATAATGCATGCTTGCTTTTTTTGCCCTCCTAAGGGGTCAAACAAGAAGATGAAGCTAAGTCAAATAACTAACTAACAAACAACACAAAGCCTTAAAACCGCCGGCATTATTAAGAAGAAGGAAAAAAGAAGCACAAACAAAATTTTCATGGAAAACAGACATCATCAGTTCATTTTGTTATTTGGCTTAAATAGTTTTTTTAAATTTTTTCTTCTTCGTCCTTTTTTTAAAAATATAAAGCTAGCTTTATTTTTTGCGCAAAAATAACTAAAAAAAATTTCGTTAAAAAAAGTAAAGAAAAAATGAGTGACTTTATTTATTTTTTATTTTTTTTAAGAAAAAAGAAAGAAAAGAAAAAGCTTTTCTTATGCATAACTTTAGTTTGTTGTCGCTGGAAGGAATGGAAGGAAGTGAAAATGGCAGGCAAAAAAAAATTGCGCAGCTAGAAAAGTCAGAAGCAAAGAAAAAAAATTAATTCGAAAGCATTTTTTTTTCTTGCTAAATTATGAAAATTAAAACAGTGTTGTTATTTTGCAAAAGTAAAAAAAGAAGATGAAGAACAAATGAAGCTAATTATTATTGGATATGAGTGAGGAAAAACATTTTTTATTTTTCTGTCTCTTTCAGCGGCACTTTTTTTTGCTTTCCATTTAAAAAAAAGAAGAACACTTAAAAAATTGCGCATCTATTTTTCTTTCCAGAAGCATTGTTTCTTTCGATAAAATATAAAAGAAGAAAAGAAACTCAAACAAAGCAAAGCCAAAAGAAAACTAGCGTTGACTTGTTTTTAAGAAGCTAATGTGGTGGTATCATTGACGTGTGCCTGTGTTGCCTAACTTTATCCTGAAGGAAGGAGTCCAAGAAAAGTAGTCTGCGCGTGGTCGTCGTTATCTTCTTTCCTCTCCGGTATGCGACGTCTTCAATTTGGAGCTCCTTTTGCGTCCAGAAAAAGCTACCAAAGAAAAAATAACAAGCAGCTATTGACTTAATTTTTCTTCTAGAAAAAAACCTTGTTTTTTTAGCTCTTTCTTATTTCTGAGCGTCTATAAACTTAAATAAAATGCTATTATAACGAGACACGGCAGGATAAAGAATAAATCGATTTGAACAACTTTGTCATCAGACAGAAATAAAATGAAAAAAAAATTCTTATGTTTTTTTTTTCAAGTCTAACAACAATATTTTTTTATTTGGAGACAAACCATTTTCACACAGGAAAAATAAAAAGGGCTTTCAATAACTTTTTTTGAAGATGAAAAGAGAAGAAACAATTTTGCAACTATTGAAGTGTGCTTTAAATTTGCTTAAGGCAAATAAAAAGTATGAAATTAAAATTATTTTTGTTTTGTTAAAAAAATATATTCAGTCCGGGCTTCTTCCATGTATCATAGATAAAATTCATATATAATTTTTCATGTTTCATCTTGCTTTTTTAAGGTGCGTTGTCTATAAATCACAATTTTTATTTTTGTCACAATTAAACCTCTTGATTAAACAAAAAATATATGCAGACACCTGTTTAATGACATCCATGTTTTTTTTAATCAAATTTTCTTCTTCCTTTTTGTTATTCTTCTTTTTTTTAAACAAAAAACTATGGTACAGCAATTAAGTAATTCGTTTTCCAAGAAAGAAAACTTAATCATATTATTAAAGATTTTTTTATCGACGTGGTGTAAAAATTGAGAAATTGTTGCGTCAAGAAGGCACATAAAAAAACTATTTTTCGAAGTGGTTCACAAAAGTTTATTTATTAATAGCACTTTATTGTTAATTGTTCAATAAAAGAAATCTGACAAAGAATACTAAATTCTAGTAATCAAAAATCTCGTGAGACAAACTTTGGGTTTTAATGAAAAAATTTTGTTTTGCAATCATCAATGGCAAAACAGTTAACATTATAAACAACTCACTTGAAATAAATTATAAATTATGTAAGACAAATTTATGCCAAGTTTACATTTAAAAACAAATAAGAAAGGAAACGATGTAGGGAAGTGTATGTCAAGCTATACTGTTAATCCCACAAAACCCACAGCGCCACCTCGGCGCAATAAAGTCTTATTCATCTTTGGTTAATTTGAAATAAATATTGCAATGGTAAACCACTTAGTAGTCCATTTTCCGACAATAAATAAAATTAAATCATTACCTTTTATCCAAGATTTTATCATTTTTGGGTAAAAATTGAGTAATTGTTGTTTCATCCAGCCCATTTAAAAAATGACTGTTCAACTTTTCTAACTGATACACAAAAATACATATTTGTTGTATTTTATTTTTGCCAAAATTTCAATATTTTAATATCTTAACAAAATGACTAATTGTTTTTTGCCTCTAATCTACATATAAAAGTAATAATAATCATACATCAGAAAATTTTTTCACCAACCATTTTTTTGTTTTGCTTTAGGGTCGAAAGTAGTGCTATGTCTTGTGGACACACACACATGCAAGTATTTACTAAAAGTTGGTCTCTATGGAAAGGAAATAGGAAGTGCCTGACGCCCATACACATTGGCGCTCTCGTGTTTGAAGAAAGAAGAAAAAATCCGTTCCAAAATGCACGGAATTGCGCTTTTTGCAGATAGCTTTTTTTAAATTAAACCAAAAAAGCCTGTAAAATCTCTTTTTTGATTATTAAATGTGTATTTTTTTATAGAAATTAAGTAAAAATAATAATGGAGTTTCTACAAAATATTTCTTCCACTGAATTAAAAGAATTTTGTATAGAAAAATTAGGCGCTGAAGCTGTCGATGATATCACTCATCATCACAATGTGAGGCCCGAAGCATATATAGGTAAGCAAGCATTTTTGTTTAAAATTTTTTGTTATAAAACTTAAATATTCTAGTTTGGTCCTTGGGATTGGCATTTGTTACATTTATAAGTTTATCAGCCGCAGTTGGAATATTATTTATGAAATATATGTCGAAACATTTATTTGAAAAATTTATAACCTTTTTTGTTGCCGTTGGAGTTGGAACTTTGAGTGGTTCATCAGTTTTTCATTTATTGCCACAGGTATTTGCTATTTTAAAGAAAACATTTTACTCATTTTAAAAGTTTTTAGGCTTATCATTTAGTTCATGAATTTGATGCAAATGCAGATCACTCATATTTATGGAAATCGTTTGTCGCCGTTGCAGGAATATATTTATTTTTCATTGCAGATAAAGTAATCAAAATTGTTCTTGAAGCTCGCAAACGAAGTAAAGATTATGAATTGAAAAAATTTTCTGGAAATAATTCTGAATCAGGTTTAAATAATGGAACTGACACCAGTAATACTCGATCGAGACAGTCCTCCGATGCTTTGATGTCATATATTAAAGATGGAAATGCTCATCAAAAAGATTCTTTAGTTAATAACACTGATGCCAATGAAGATTCTGCCGTCGTCGTTATGAATGGAGCTACTCTTCATCAAGAAAGTTTGCATCAGGTAACTCTATTCTTCCAAGAATATATAAAAAATAATTATTAAGTTTTTAGACTCATTCAATGTGTGCCCATGATCATGATGTTCTTTATAACACTGGAGATTCTGTAATTGCCACAGTAGCTTGGATGATAATTTTTGGTGATGGACTTCATAACTTCATCGATGGTGTTAGCATCGGTGCAAGTTTCTCAGAATCCATTTTGAGCGGATTGAGTGTTAGCGTCGCTGTAATGTGTGAAGAATTTCCACATGAATTAGGTAAGAAAATTATATCAAATTTTTCTGGAGACATTAATTAAGTAAATTTAAATTTTTTTAGGTGATGTTGCAATTCTTGTCAGTGCAGGAATGTCTCTTCGCCAAGCTCTCGTTTACAATGTCCTCAGCGCCCTTACTTGCTATCTTGGCTTTTTTATTGGAGCAGCATTCGGTAATTTAAACGATGAATTTGCTGCATACATTTTTGCATTCGCTGGTGGAATGTTTTTGTATATTTCCATTGGTTGCATGGTAAACTTTAAAGCTTTGACAAACACTTTTAAAATAAAACTTTTTTAGATGCCCGAAATGAAAGTTGCAATGGAAAATGCATTAGAAATTTCAGTTAATAAAGCAATAAAAGTTTTAATTTATCAAATATGTGGTATATTTTTGGGTTTAACAATTATGGTCGTTATGGCTCGTTTTGGAGGTTCAATAACTTTTAATTAAAAGAATTTTTCAAAATGAAAAATTATAATAGAAGCATTATTGTTTACGAGAGCTTTCATTAACCTTTCGAGAATATATTCATTTTTCACGCTCAATAGTCTTGCATTTTACGAGTTTTAAACTTTTGTCAATTTTGTAGGTAATAAAAAATTTTTGTTCTAAAACTTAATCAAAAAAAGTAAATTTGAAAAATTGTTATATTATTTGTTGGTAAAGAATTTTATATTCGATGCTTTTTCTTGTTCTTTCTATTCTTCCTAAAGTTTTCCTATTGTCTGTTATTCTTTCAATTTATGTAGGTGTTAGTTGAATCGTGCCATATATGAAATAAAAAAGTAATCAAAAAGTCATAAAATAAAAGTCATATTTTTTAGTAATAAATAAAAAGAAATGAATAGAAAAATAATGAAATCCAGCAAAAAATAAATCAAAAAAAGAAAAAGGAAAAAAGTTTTCAATCAATATTCCAACAATCATCAGACCACCATCACCAGACAAATGCGACCGGAAAACAAAATACATACTTTGCTTCAATGAACTAACAAATGATTGATTTTTTAGCGCGTTTTTTTGTTTCTTTTTTTCTCTTGTTCACTTTTTTTTAAGCTGTCGATAATCTCATAAGTATTTATGAGTTTAAAAAAAAAACTTGTTAAAAAATTGCTTTAAATTTTTTAAAATTTATAATTAATCTCAAAAAAATCATACGTCGATCAAAGTTTTTTTGTTCCCACTTTTTGTTGTTAAAAATCAAGCCATTGTTGAAATTTTTTTAATTGAAAATATTTTAATCATCGCTATTTTGGGAATAATCGATAGCATTTTTTTTCTTGAATTTTTCAAACAAACAAAAAATTGTTATTTGTTTAAAAAAATTACACATTTTTTTATTTACTAAAAAACTTTGAATGAAACGGACCATTAAAAAAGTGACAATGAGAGTGAATTATATGTTTATTGTTTGTTGGATCATAAAATTATTTATAAAAAAAAACAAGTTTAGTGTATTCAATCGATCTCATCTGCCCTTTTCATCCCATTCAAATCCTAAAAAAAAGGTGTTAAGGGGAGGAGCTCTTACATAATCATTCGTTCATCAGAAGAAAAAATAAAAATGAAAAATGTCAATGAATCACGTCGATGCTTTCCTTCCGTGGAAGCATCAACCGCATCAGCAACAGCAGAATGCTCTTCAAGAACCACATCAGACGCTTCCACAACTAATTTTGTTGATTACGGGAATACGGTGGCGGTTGCTCCTAATTCTCCAATAGATTCAGAAATGGGTGTTTTACTTATTGAAAATAATCCAAAAAATGGTCAATTTAAAACCACTGAAGAAGTTTTGGCGAGATTAGGTTTGTAAATGGATATTTTTAAGATTTGTTTTAAAAAAAACCAATTTTAGGGTGGAAAAATTATAAATTAATTTATATTGTTGTATCGATGGCATTTGTTTGGGGTTTAGCTGCAATGCCAATAATGTCAACTGCTTTTGCAGTGGAGGGAATTAAATGTCCAACTCCGAATGATACACATTGTCTTGAAGAAAAAGAACGATTTTATAGTATTGAAAAACAGGTAAATAAATTAATTTAGTCTAAAAAGCATTGATTGGAATAATGATTTTTAGTTTCATCTTGTTCCGGATCCATTTTATAATGGCGAATTATTTGGAACAATATTTTTATTTGGAAATATGTTTGTTGGAACTTTTTTGGGTTATTTAGCTGACATGTAATTTTTTATTTATTTAAATTTTCTAATTCCAACATTTTTTATTTATTTGCAGAGTTGGAAGAAGGGTGATCGTTGTTGGAAGTATTTTTGCTATGGGTGTTTTTGGATGTTTGTGTGCCATTTCCAACTCATTTCCTTTATTATTAATAATGAGGTTTTTCCAAGGCGGATTTTTTACAGTAATTTTTTTACTTTCCTTTCCAAAAAAACAATATAAAATTATTTAGCCTTCAAGTATGGTAAACTGGGTGATTGCAAGTGAATGCATAAGCATAAATTATCATGGACATGCATCCATGGTTTTTGGTTTATGGTGGGTTTTTGGTTATTGTATTGTTGCTGGAATTGCATATATTTTGCCTAATTGGCAACATTTAATGCTTGCCGCTTCTATTCCAAGCATAATTTTTGGAATTTTATTTTGGTTTACCATTCCTGAAAGCTTTCAATTTTTGGTTGAAAAGGGAAAACGAGCTGAAACAAAAAAATGGATAGAAAATGTTGAAAACCCCAAAGATCGATTAAATTGTGATGTCAATTATCTTTTTGAATCAATTCAAGCTCAAGATGCGGATGAAATTCAAGAAGAAACAAGTTTTAGAGCTTCAATGCAATTTTTACTTTCTCACAAGAAATATCTCGTTTATTTGTTTGCTGCTATCTTAATTTGGTAAGTATGCGATTTAAAGTAAATTTTAATTAATGATCCAATTTTTTCAAAAAATTACATATTTTGAAGATTTTAAGAATTTTTTAAAATTTATAAATACTTTCCAGGATTATCGATATGTTTGTTTACCAAGCCATGTCATTTTTAAGCACGGGGTTATCAGGAAACGCATATTTAAGTTATGTTTATTCTGGATTAGCTGAAATTCCAGCATATGTTTTCTCACCTATGTTAATGGATCGGTTTGTTTTGACATTTGTTTTGGAAAGATTTTGTTGACAAAAAAAAAATTTAGGATTGGTCGTAAAAAATCTGTTATTGTGTCACATATTTTTACGGGTGTTTCATTATTTCCATTAATTTTTATTCCGGGTAAAAATTTTTTCTATAAATTATAGATATTTAATCCCTAAATCTTTAGCCTCCAGCAACCTTTATATAGCTTTTTGGCTTTTGGGTAAATTTGGTATTGCCTCTTGTTTCATTGCACTTTTTGTTTATGGCGCTGAAATATTCCCAACTATCGTTCGAAATACTTGCCTTGGAACCTGTGCCTTTTTTGGAAATGTCGGTGGAATGTTAGGATTTCAATATAAATTTCTCGCGGAGATAAATCCTGTTTTACCGGTTATTCTTTATACAATTGCTTCATTTGCGGGTGGACTTATTACTTTTGTATTCCCAGAAACTATATCCCATCACCATCATTTACCTTAATATAAATTTATCATTTGTATCTTTAAATTTTTTTGTTTGTTAAATAAATATTACATTGACGCGTTTTTTTTTTGTTACACTTAAACATCCATCATTCGATGTAATAACAAAAAGAAAAATGTAACATTTATACTTACCAAAAAGGGCGAAAGTGTAATAAATTTTTAAGTGACATATTATTAATGATAAAAATGTTGCCATAATTGAAGAGTTCACATGGGAAAGAGAGATATGAAACTGGTTTTTTTAATGAGAAAATTATACAAAACAAAAAAAATCAACTACATAAAGGGCAAAGAAAAAAAATTTAGTTATCAAAAAGTTGGAGAAAATTATGAACGCCAATAATTATCACCAGGGTAAAAATGAAAACCCAATTATCAAGTATTGTATTTCGGTTTGTTATTTTTTTTCAAATTTTTTTAGTGCTGGAAATTAATTTAAAGCTTTAGAAAAGCATCCATGAAACTGAGCTCGATAAAAAGCTCAGAGAAGAAACTTTGAGCAAGGCGAAGTTGTCCATTATGTTGAGCGCTCCGGAGACTTTACAACTTGGAAAAAACTTTATCCAATTAATTGGTGCTAAAAAAGTTTTGGATTTTGGTTAGTTTTAATTATTTACAAAAATCAAGAATCCCATAAATTCCTTTTCTCTTTATAGGGACTTTCACTGGAGCTTCAGCTGCCGCATTTGCGAGTGTGATTCCCGATGATGGAAAGGTTTTGACTATGGATATTTCACATGATGCACTCAATGATATTGGAATGCCCATTATTGACCAATACCCTGAAATTAAAAGGAAAATTGAATTCCGGAAAGCTCCAGCCCTTGATGTCGTTGGTAAAGATAAAAGTCAAAAACTTTGCCAAACTTTAAAATCCGATTTTCAGATGAATTAATTAAAAATGGTGAGTCTGGGCAATGGGATTTTGGCTACATCGATGCTGATAAAGCAAATTACCCAAATTATTACAACAAAGCTGTGGAACTTCTTCGACCTGGTGGTGTCATTCTCATCGACAATGTAAGTTCAAAATGTTGACGCATGAAACATGAGCTGACTTTATTATTAATTCAAAAAAAATTTTAGGCCTTATTTTTCGGAACAGTTGTTAATAATCCAGACAAGGATGACCTTACTCGTGGCATAGTTAAATGCAATGAAATTATATTCCAAGATGATAGGACCCTTAGTATGCTTTTTGATATCGCTGATGGAATTCACCTTGCATTCAAAAAGTAAATACTGCTGCAGATAAGAAGAAAAAATAAATACATTTTCTTAAAAAATAGGTGTCAAAATAGTTTTATTGTAATTTTTCACTTTTTTATTTTTTTAAAGATACCACTGGAGGAAAAGGAACAATAAAATATAATAATAAAAAGAAGGAGAGGAGGAGATTCAAGTTCATCGCAGAGTAAAACCCAAAAAAATTGTTTTTAAAATGCTTATTTTTTCTGAAAGTAAAAAAATTGTGTATCAATTTAAAGAGAAAAAAAAGAATTCGCGAATAAATTTAAAAAAATATTTCAAATGTGTCTACAAAAGTAATAATCATAAAATGAATGACAAAACAGCACAGAAGAATATTATATATATATAGAAAATAGTTGAATCAATCAATCATCATCACATAAAAAAAGATCTGAAGTTTTGAAATAATAATAATATTATTTTTTTTGTTGGAAGCAGTAATAACCAAAAAAAATTTTTAAGCATCCAAGAAAAAAGTTATATACCAGAAATTGAATTGTTGAAGAATTTGGTTGTAAAGAAAAAAGACCACTTCTCTCATTATTTACAAAGAAGAATTGACAAGAATTTTATTTTATATTTTCTTTGTTTCACTTAATTTTAAATTTATTTAAATTTATATATTTCCACTATTTGATCTTCGCTTGGGTTTAGTTCCTCGCATTTCGCATAGTGTTAACCAGTTTGATTTAAGGCATTCAGATGCGGTTGAACGATCTTGAATATCATATTGAAGCATGGGAGTAAGAAATTCAGACATTTCACGAGCTTCAATACCTGGTAAACCAGCAATATCCATTAATAATTCAACGATCGATGTAGGAGATAAGGATTTTATTTTAAGCAGCCTTCCTTTTTGATCAAAAATATCGTAATATCTTCGACCTTCTCGAAATAATCTTGAAGGCATGGGTCCTAATATCTCAATCATTTTCGCAATGTGATCATCGTCTATATCATAATTTTCAAAATCATTCGCTTCTGGATAAAATAAATAATCTCCTGATACAAGTTCAAAAACCTAAAAATAATTTCATCATTTATCTATATTTATTTTATTGGGAAATGTAACACTTACAAGGCACGCAGCACTCCATATATCCGCGCTGGTATCATATGGAGATCCCAATATTGCTTCAGGTGACCTATATTCCCGGGTTTGAATTTCTTCGGTATAATGATGGTTCTAAAATTCCATAAATTAATGTTGTTAAAAGAATATTAAAAAGTCAACATACAATATAACAAGCATTTCCAAAATCGACAATTTTAACTGTGCAATGCCTTAATGCTCCGAGATTGCCAGTTTGTAACTCTTCATAAAAGCATGAAATATGATTATATGCATCTTTAGAAAATTCAACTGCTGCTTGTTCACCACTATTACCCGTACTCGTACTACTTCCATTTGCTGTTGATGTTTTATTACTTCCATCTACAAAAATGCTAGTTATTATAGTAGTCTAAAGAATATATAAAACTAACTTTGCTCCTTAGGAGCTGCATGATCCGTATCAAGACTATTTAAAAATTGTTCCACTTTATCTCGATGTTTTTTGCGATTGCGACGAATTCTTTTGCGAGTTTTAGTTGGAATACCCAACATATACTAAAAAAGCAGACGATTAGTCATACATCTCTCAAATGACTAATAAATTTACCTTCATTCGATATTCTTCTGGAGCTGTGGAAATCATTGATTTTGGTATACGCTTCCAAGTTCGAGAATTATATGCTTCCACAGCGAGATTATTTAATTGTCCTTCGGTTAAACAAATTACCACATTTTCTGGTTTTACATCCGTATGTATAATTTCGCAACCATCATGTAAAAATGCAAGACCTTGTAAGAGTTGTTTAGTAATAACTCTTACAAGATTAAGATTAAGGGTATTAAATCGGCGTAAAAGGGTTAATAAATTATCTCCCAAAACCTAAAAATAAATCAAAATAAGCATAAATTAAAGTTTGGATTATATAATAAAAATCTCACTTCAAAAACCATACAAAGATGTAAACTTTTACTGACACCAAAAAATTCAAATTCATTCAAAATTTGAACCACATTTTTAACTCCAATATGTCGAGGATCACCATTACGTATTACTTGTAAAATCTATAATTAAAATTAATCGTAAAAATTTCGGGGAAATGTAATAATAAAAACTTACATCAAGTTCATCCCTAGATGCTTCAATAAAATCTTGTCTTGATTTAGGTATTTTAATTGCGGTAAAATTTCTATCCCTGGTATCAAAAGCCAACCACACAGTTGCGAAATGGCCCCATCCCAGCTTTCGTAAAGTATAATATCTGAAACCAAAAAAGTTAGAATTTAAAAATAATTAATATCTAAGGCATAAAGCAAAAATAATGTAACAGTGGAACATAAAAAATTTATCGATTGCTGTTAGCTATTATCGATTTTGACAAATGTGATGAATAATAAATTGATAAATACAAACCTTGAATCAAACACATCTCCTTGATTCACAGGATGATATCCGCCAATATCATAATCGCTTTCAGGTTCCTGTTCATCTTCTTCGCGTTCAATAGTTCCATCCTCCTGCAAAAAAATAAAAATCAAACATTATTTTTTCTGCTGTTTATTTATTTTATAAAATATTTTACCGTTGAATCATCATAATCCCCTTCTCCTTCGGGTCTTTCTTCAAATTCATCATTACTTTCTTCTTCTTCACCGCTCATGGTTGTATTATTATGCGCCGTAATTATTGTTTTATTAAGCTTAACTGTTTTATGAAAAACAGGAGCACCTTGCACCATCAATATTTGAAATTATTAACAAATGGTGGTAGAGGCAATATTGTTGGTTTCGATGATGATGATGACCAAAACGTGAAGGTGAAATGGTGAAACAGGCCAGATTGCGTTTAAAATATTTTTATCGGAGACACGCAATCGTGGCCGCCGCTGCTGCCTGCGCAAAAAGTAAAAAGAGCTGAAATGAAAAAAAGACGTTATTATTAATAACAAAAAAATATGAGGAGACAAGAAGAAAGAAAGAAAAAACGTTTAAAAACTGATTGAATATTTTCGCGATGGCAACAAAGGTTTTGAAAAAAAAACATAGACAATCTAGCTGCTTACTAAACACATGATGATGATGGACGCTAGCTAACGCAAAAACAAAAAATAAAAAATAGTTGAGTCGTGTTTGAGCAAAACGCAAGATGAGCAATTTCAAATGGCAACGAATTCATTTGTTCGTTCGCGACAAGAACAAAATATATAGTTTAAAAAATTTTAAATTAAAATGAGGCATATTATTTTAAAACACGTTAATAGTACACGTGAAGAATTTAAAAAATAAAAAAAAGACAAGGCAAAGCAAAGCAAAAAAAAAAAAATGCGCACCACTAACTTTGTCGTTCTACTAATTTCTAGTTTTTTTATTTTATTTCGGGTGGAATCGATCGATAAACCGCAGCCATCCTAGTAACGGTGGAAAGCAACATGCAGTTACGAAGAGAAAAAAAGACTGAACAATTTTTTTCCACCAAATTTTTTTGTATCGATCACCTTAGCAACCGAACCATAAAAAACGAAAGCTATATTTTTTTTCCACGGTTTTGTTTTCTTTTAGCGTTTTAAGTGTAAAAAAAATACATTTTTTAAACCATAGAAAAGAGAAAGACATGAAAACTTCTTCTTCCTCAAGAATTGCGCCAAAAGTTGAAAAAACAGGCAAGTCTTTGTCGTCTGTTGTCGTTGTTGGTTAGTTTTTGTGGAGAGGCTACTTTTTCTTTTTCTTTATTTTTTATATATTTTATTTTTGCAAATCCGCTGCCAGTTGTTGGTTGTTCAGTTAGTTTTAGAGTTTTTTTCTTCGTTACGCACACTATTATGGTTGACCTTCTGTTTGGGCGCGAATTGAATGCGGCTGCGGCGGCGGCGGGCGTCGACGACGACGACGTTCTTCCTTCCTCCTCATCATCTCACATCCTTTCTTTATTTTCCTTTATTTTTTTCTTCGCGGCTTAAGTTTTTTTTCTCTCATCGTAATGGCAAGAAGAAAAGAAAAAACAAACCTTTTCAAGGCTTAACTAATGAACATACTATTTATTAAAATCCTCTTTCCTTCTTTTTCCTTAAATAACGAAGATCTATGCTTTTCTTTAAAATAAAAAAAATTCAATTAACAAAAAAATCCCTATGTTTAAAAAACTGCCGCCAAAACAAAACTAGAAAATATTTTTAATCAAAAAAAGGATACACCTTTTTTTTCTTTTTTTGGTCCATTGGTCAATGATTTAATTTAATTAAATTTTTCTAATAACACTAAAATGATTATTCATCGCTTTGGACTTTCTTTTTAAGACCTTTACATTCCCTCATTTTTAGCGTGCTTCGTCTTTTCTTTTGTTTGATTTCTTTTTGTTGCAAATATCGAAGAATTATTGACTTTTTATTTAAAGCTTTTAAGCGAGCGGACAAACAATAATAAATTTGATTTGTAGAAAAAAAGACCAAATTTTAGGTCCAAAACGACCGCTGATGGCGATTGAAATCGGCCAACGAGTTGACACAGGTTTGAAATCTTATATTTATTTTGTGATTATTTTATATTTTTGGCAAATTTTTTTAGACAAAGGAAGGGGCAAAGTTGCCTATGTTGGTGAAACTGATTTTTCTGAGGGTTTATGGATTGGTGTAATACTTGATGAACCAGTTGGAAAAAATAATGGCACAGTAAAAGATCGCAAATATTTTGAATGTGAAGCTAATTATGGAATTTTCGTTAGACCGAACATAGTAGTTTATAATAATAGAAAAGCTTAATTTAAAGATAATGGTTTTAGGTAAGACCTGAAGGAACTTCAATTCCACCACCAACCCCAAGAACAACCAAAATGATAACTCCAAGAGCTTCGATCCAAGGCAAGAAAATTGGTTCCAATCTTCCTACACCTTCTGTAAGCTTTCCAAAAAACTCCTAAATCAAAATAAATATATATTCTCTCATTTTTACAGGGTTCACCAAAAATGAGTCCCGCAGTTTCTAGGGAAAATTTAGATAAAAGCAAGCGATTGTTTGAAAGCCCAAAAACAAAATCATCGCCCGAGCAAAAACCACAACAACCACAAGCTCAAGTAATTTCAGAAAGAAAACCATCTGAAAGTGAATCATCAGTTAAAGAAATGGCAAAGAAAATAAGTGAAAAAGGTTCATTGCCGCAAACCGATTTCAGTGATAACATTCACAAAGATACTCCAATCGAAGAAGCGGATGTAGAATATTTAAGAATGCAAGTAAAAGATTTAACTGAAAAATTGAATATATTAAAGTTTGTTTTTTCCCTCAAACATTTTTTCGTTTTTAAAACAGAATATTAAAATTTTTTAGAGAAAAGCGAAGAGAAGATCAAATAAAAATAAAAGAACGTGAACAATTAAGTGTCACAGTGAGTGGATATGAAAAATTTAAAGAAGATATATTAAAACAAAATACTGAACTTCGAAGGAATATAGAATTATTGAATCAAGAATTAAAAGATGCCCAAAATGCTTTAGCAAAAAATAATGTTTCAAGTTTTCAAGATGTCGATTTGGAAATGATAATAGATAATTTAACGACGGATAAAAGTATTCTTGAAGAAAAGAATGAAGAACTCATGCTTGAAATAGATAGTTTAAAATTAAAAATAACCGAACTTGAAACAGATTTGGAAATAGCTAAAGCTGCGGAAGATGAATTATTTGAGAAAAATGGAAATATTATTGATGAAAATAATATGGGTGGCGGACAAGCTAAAATTTTAATTGCTCAAAATGATAGATTAAATAAAGCTTTGCTACAAATGAGAGACTTGGTTGCTCGAGCTGACGCGGAACGAGCAGAAGCCTTGCAAGAACTCGAAGAAATTCGTAAACAAAATGATGAACTTCATGAAATTACAAATGATATGGAACAACAACTTCAAGAAGCCAAGAAAACGGTTGTTTATTTTCAAGAACAAATCGATGCTTCACTTGGAGCAACAAAATTAATTGAAGAATTGACAGAGAAAAATCTCGATTTGGAGGATAAAATCCGAAGGTGTCAAGAAGATATGGAAAATTTTGAGGATATGGTTCAAGTTTATGATGAAACTGAACAAGTTTATAAAGAAAATGAAAGAGAATTTAAAGCTGAGCTTGAGAATCGAGAATTCACAATTACTTCATTGAGAAATGAAAAATCCGAGCTTGAAGATTTAATGCTTGATGCAGAAAAAACCATTATTCAATTCCGGCGTAAAGTCACTGAAGCTCGAGAAGAAATTCAAGAACGAGATGATCAAATTTTAAGGTTGCAAGAAGAAATTCTTAAAGTTTCTCAAGGTGATGGACATTCAAGTGGTTTGATGTTATTGAATCAAAATCGAACTTTCGCTGATGTGAGTTTTTTTTAAACAAATTATAAAGGAAATTAGTTTACAAAATAAATTTTTAGACTGTTCGTTATGAATTGACTCAGCTTGAACTTCAATATTCCCAAGATCATGTAAAATATTTGGAAGCTTTTCTACCAGAAAATTTCTCCAAAGCTGGTGGAGATAATGATTTATTGCTTATTTATTTAGCTTTCCCCAGAATAGCAGCCAAATCAAAATTATTGATGGATCTATTAACTCAAAAATACCCAGATGTTCCAGGTGGAATGCGTCGAGAACATGTAACTCGTTCACATCGAGCTGAGCAATGGGCTTCGATAGATCGGTTTGCTTGGTCTCTTCAAGCTCTTTACACCATAGTTCAAAAACTTCATATGTAAGTCACAAATTTATAAAATTAAATTAGAAACCATAATTACGTTTTTAGGATCTCAAAACAATCCACTGTTGAAAGATTAACTAAATTAGCTGTTCAGCAAACGGAAGTGGCACAAAATGAAAAACTTTTGGATCAATATTTCGAACTTTTAAAATCCAATCGATTGGATGAAAATACATCTGTGGAAAATATTGATCGAGCTACTCTGTATTTCGAGAAAGTTTGTGCAATTCATTTATCCGAGGATGAATATGATCGAAATGGATTTGTATCAAATACCATAAATAAATTCCAAGCAGGTTTTCGATGGCTTCTTAAAAATCTTCGTCGCCTTGAATTAGCGCTAAATGAAAATGAAGCAATATCTGAAGATAATGCATTTTGTATTTTGATGGATAAAATAGCTACCATAGTTAAAGACACTGATGCTTTGGCAATCAGAGCAAATAATCATATTCCAACAGAAAAAGATATCATTTTTACTTCAGAGGTAAAAAATTATATAATTTTAATTTCTAAAAATACTATGTGAATTTCAGCTTTCCGATATGCTTTTATCTGTCATAAGTGACACCGATAAATTAACCAAAGTTTTACATTCGGCTTGTGCCAATATCGCTTCTCAACTTAGTGTTCAAACTGATGCAGATGGTTTACCAACCCAGCAAATGTTTGAAATTCTCCATAACGCTGTGGAAAAAGTTTATGGTTCGATTCAAGCATCAGAAAGTTCGAGGCCTATTTTGTATGTTTGGAACTTTCTTGGCTTTCACACAATTATTATTTATTTTTTAGGGATTCAACTAAAAACATTTTTAATTTCTTTAAAGAATTCACAGCTAAACTTGAAAGGCATGAACTTGAAAAAGTTAAGGTTGAAAAGAAAGTATTTCCTCCAGTCGTCACTCGAGCCCAAGTTCGTAAGGAAGATGCAGCTGAAGCTGAAAATTTGCGATGGCAATTACAAAAGAAAGAAACTCAAATTATGGAACTTGGAAAGCTTATTAAATCCCATACAAATGAATTGGGAGCAATGAAAGTAAGATTGGAACTTTCGGAGAGAAAGTTATTTGAATCTTCGGGTGGTGGACCATCCAATGATAAACTTGAAAGTAAATATCGAGATTTACAAAAGGATTATGAAAAAATGAAAGAGTAAGAAACAAATTTTTTGATATAAAAAGACCCTAAAATTTATAATAATTTTTTAGTGAATATGAAGAAATAATTAAATCCCGAGATGAAACCATTGCAATGCTTGAAGCAGATGCAGAAAATGTTCGAGTTGAAGGAAAAAATATTTCTATGCAACGAATTATGGATGTAAGTTTATCATTCTTTCGCTTGGTTTTTAGCTTTAGTTTTGGTTTTTTCTTTTGCTTCAGTTTGTATCACCTTCTCATAATCAGGCTAATAAACTCGATGGTCCCGATACAAGTGAAAAAGTCAATCAAGTCAATAAACGTATGGCGGCTTTGTTGCTACAATTTAATAAAATGAGTGCCAAACGAGAAGAAATTGATATCCTTGGATTGCCCGAGCTTAAAGTCCCCGATGTTATTGCTGGACCATATAGTGTTCATGCAAAGAAACATAAACATGAAGAGGATGTTTCTCCATTGATTAGAGAGGCAAGAAAGTTACAGAAGGTTAGTAATTTTGCTTCGTGGATTTTAAGACATCATCGAGTGCTTTTTTTTTAGCAATATGGTCGAATGATTATTGAACCTGTAAATCCTAACCAACAATCAGCTTATGAAGCAAGTTTAATTGCATATCAAGATAAAGTTGAAAAAGTATGTTTAAAAATAATCATTTAGACGTTTTTTTTATAAAATTAACTTTTTTCAGCTCAGCTGTCAAGTTCAAAGTGCCTATTCGCGTGTTATGGTAAAATAAGCCATCGCTTTTCCCTTAAATTTTAATTTAAAGCATATGAATATCTTTCATTATAAATTTAAATGCGAGTTTTTGAACCTATAATTACCATATTTACTATAGATATAATAATGACTGTTAAATTATTCAAATTTAAATATTTCTTCTATTCTTTCTTACTTTAGTGCCTCTGCCTCTTTGCTTTATGGTGCTTGCTTTTATTGCAAAACTTGGGTGTTTATATTATTTTTGTTTATTGTTGTTTTAAATTAAATGAATGAAATAAAAACATTGAAATAAATGAAAGATAAGAGAGAGAAATGAAATGTTCAAACAAGAGAAGTAACAATTTTATGAGAAGCAAAAAAAGTTATGGAATGTTTTTACAGAATAGCCCGAGATAGTGTTCTGGTTTTTGATTTTTTCATAAGCGAATTCAAATTTTAAATGGGTAAATGATCATGATGTTCATCATGAGCTAAAATTCGATAATCCCACATAAGTGTGAAGAAAATGAGAACCAAAGAAACTAAAGTTGCAATTAACCAAAAACTCCATAATCCTGTTGCAATAATATGCCATAATAAAAGGCCAATAGCGATGATGAAAAGGATCGAAGCAATCAAGGAATAAACTCGTTCCTAAAAGAAAAGAAACTTGAGCATTTTTTTAAAGCCATGTTTTTAAACTTGTGACAAGTGTCATTGATATTTGACACAAAGTGAGTGGGTTAAACTAAACTTACAAATCTTCGAGTTCCAATATTCATCATATTCATAAGGAACAAAATAATGTTCATCACAACGATAACAAAATTAAGTCCACTAACATATCCTATTCGTCCATTACCAAAGCAGGATGTTCCACCATACCAATTTGCGCATAAAACTGAACAAACTACGAAACCAAGAACAATTTGAACAATTTTTTGGACTCCTCGACTTGAAGTGATGTATTCGCCATTAAATTTTATGTCAACCATGATGGCTGCTTTTTTCTAAAAAAAATGAATGGATTTATGTTGCAAAATAAACAATTGAAAGAGATCAAAGTTATATCCCCGGTCGGTCAAATTAAAGAACAACATAATCACATTAAAAAAACTTTGATGCAAAGTCAATCTCTCTTCTTTTTTTGTCAGCTGTTTTAACAGAAAAAAAAATTTAGCAGCGGCATACTCGAGAGTTTTTCATTCAAGCAACTGATATTTTTATTGACATATACATATACATAGAAAAAATATGATAGCCCCGAACATCGATGTGATTTGTTGTTGAGAAGTTGAGAACGAGTTAAAGGCCAATCTTTGGTTACAAGCAGATAAGGCCTTATCAAAAAAATATATTCTGTGTTATTTGATATTTATTGGTTGAAAAGGAATAAGAAAATTCAATAAACAAATATGGTCATATGTTTTTTTTTCTTTCGCATCAATTTTTTTTAAAAAGTTCAAATTTATTTTTAGTTTTAACATTTAATTTCAAAGCAGTTGTTTGAACATAAGAAAAATATTATCATAGCATCAATCAATCAATACAGCTAAAACACAATCATTAATAAAATTAATTGGTTTTCTGCTTTTTTAATGTTTGAAAAACTTGATGATCAAGTTAGTAAGGATAAGGTTTTTTTTCAGCTTGATTTTAAAAAAGTATTTGGTCCATACAATTTTTTGCTTTTATCATTTTACCCACAATAAAGTTTAAATTCACACAAAATTAGCCAAAGATAATAGTTATATTATAAACATTTTTAAATATAATATGCTAAACAAACAACATATCTTCCAAAGTACGATGTTAAGTATATTTTTATTACTTTGAATTGAGTGATGAACAAAAATTAAATACATTGCGAGCATGCCTTTGTGATATAGCTGCTGGGATGATTACTTTCACGACATCGAAAAAAAAGCATTGGAAGAACTTTCAGGAATTATTAAGAATATAAAAAACTGTAAGAAGAGAAATGAATGATGGAGGATTTTGCAGCTGAAATTTGACAAAGGGCGATGCCTTTACCAGAAACAAATGAAAGCAATCCAGAAAGATTTAGTAGAAGCATACAAATCAATAAATATTTTATGTGGCGAATTGAAGCCAGAAAAATTATACGTGAACAACATGAAAAGAAGTGGGGCAAAGTGAGCAAGTAAATTCAACTAAAAATATAACGATAGAATAAAGATAATAATAGTGATAATTATCAACACGGAAATCACATTGGAATACATAAAGCTCATAACCAGTATCCTCATGATTATTTTGGAAGACAACAAAACGTTCAAATTCAAAAACAAATAGATAGCAGAAAAAATGACCACCAAATCATCGATTTCAAAATTGCTTTAATGGACGAACCAAGGAGTTTACAATCAAAATCGCAGAAGCAACAGACAACATCACCAAATATATAGATTTAGACACAATAATGATCAATGTTTTGAATGAAGAGATTTCTTGATGTAATAATAAACATGTTGAACGACAAAAGTTAAATAAAAATTAGCGTAAAATAAATTTAAAAATTTACAATTGCAAGTTTAAAATACAAACTAAAGCAAAACATTTGGATGTAAAGACTTACATCCAGAATGATGTTCTTTTGCAGCATAAATTTTCTGGTTTATTGAAGAAATTTTTGCTTCTGTTCGTTTTCCATGTCCATCACAACCGACACAATGAAATTTTTTCCATCTTTCACTTGTCACAATCTCCTGCTCAATGAATACAAACTGGCAAATAAATCTACTTTTATATTTGACAAACATATCTTTCTCAGTATGATGATGGCCTTTAACAAATTTTGTATTTGCTTCACGAATTTCTTCATCATCCCATTTCTCATGTATGCTAGCAATATTAGTATCATTGAAAGGGTTTTTATCTTCTGGCTGATTATTAATTTTAAATAATACTCCTTTGATAGATTCCATTTCATATTCATAAGTATGAAGAAAATCACCATTACTTCTAAGTTTTTTATTTATAATGGGTTGAAACCACGGATCAACTTTAAAAATAAACTCGGCAACATCTTTTAAATAAAAGCGAAGGCTTTTGTCGAGATTATTATCCATTTGTAATAACATTGGTGCTTCATCTTCTGATAAATTTCGGTAAAGAGGTAAGATTCCTAAAAACATAAAATAAATTAAAATTTATAATCATCAAATTTACTTATTGGGTAATAGTGTTTGCACACATGATACGCGATGGTATATTCATTTCTGAATTTTAAAGTTTCGTGCTAAACTTCATCTGTTATTGATTTCTTTAAGAAAATAAAAGCTTCTTTTAATCTCTCAATATTTGTTGCAACATAAATAATAGCATCTTCTTTCAAAAAAACTTCAGGATTTTGAGACATTACCCATTGAACAACATAATTGAGGATCGGTAATACTACCTGATAGGAAGATTTTACTTCTATAAAATACGAAAGAGTGAACAGTCGAAAAATTGTTATAATTTATTATTAGTATTGAACAGTTCTCATAAAGCCAAGATGATAGTTGTGGTCAAAGATCAGTATAGAATCTTTGAGAGAAGTTACAGTACAAATTAACAGAAAAATGTATAGTTAATGTATTTATTTCTGGAACAAAAATAAAACAACAGGAGAGATAGAAAAGGCGGATAGAAAAGGCGGAACAATAGAACTTTAGAAAGGACAAGAAAAATAGTAAAAAAACAAATAAAAATGAAAGAGATGAAGCTCGCTTTAATACATATTAAAAATGGAAGTCGAACATCAAAGAGACACGGAAAAGTTTAAAGAATAATAAAAATAAAAATATCGCTTTTTCCTTTGTCATTGTATGAAAATGAAGTAATGGTGAATGAACATTTATTTTGAGTTCCCCAATGATGCTTTAAAGCTCCAAATATACCTAAAGGTTCATAAATACCAACGGACCAAAATACGATGACCTTGATGTTTTTGATTTTTTGTATGGAAAAGAACCTTTGATGAGCGATTGGTTGGTTACTTACGATGTTTTTAATAATTTAGAATCTTTTTACGAACGAATGCGAGAATCTTAAATATGGAAATTAAAGAGAAGATATTAAAAAGTTGAACAGTACACAAAGGTCGTATACATTCACAAGGGCGGACAGGAGACCCGCTTCCCGTCTTGTATTTTATTAGAAAATGGTAATATATTTTTTAAATTTTTCATACCACCTGTTTTAATGATGTTGTCAATAAAGTGCTTCAGGACTTCACACGCGATATAATGACAAGCATATTCTAAAATGAACTTTCTGAATTGTAAATACATATATCAAAAGTTACTATAATATGCGTTTTTCTTATCATCACCAAATAACTTCATGATTTTACGTTCATGCTCATCATAATCCGCTTTTTTCCATTGTCGAATCAGATGTGAAGTCGTCCGATCATTTATAAGGTCGGTGTAATTAAAGGTATTGCTTATTGATACATTCAATACATCTTGGAGTATAGTTTAATGTAGAATGATGTAGCTAAAAATAATTATATGTTAATTATGAAGAAAAGAAAATTAAAGATACTTTTGCAAAAATATTTCTTTACATAAAAGGTTCGGAAAATATATTTGAATTTTACAAATTGTATCATTTTCCTTGACTTTGTTGATATAAAGAAAAACATCTTTACATTCGCATAATGCAGAAAAAAAATGATAATTACTTTTAGTTTTTTTAAATAATTCCATGATTTGCTCCGTTGAAGAATATTTACGTATTCACTTCCTTCCTTCCCGCTTCATTTACCAGAAATAAAAGATGAAAATGAATCTGAACTTATTCAATGTGCAGAATTTTATTTGAAATTTTTGCCTGATTTTGTTTTCGATGAACATCCAATGAAAGATATCAATAAGGCCGATAGAAATGGAATCGCTGCTTTAAAATGCAAAATTGATGCCACCAGTTCAGAAAAAGCACGCGAATTACCAACATCATCTGAAACATTTGTCAAAGCAATTTATTCAACTCCTCCAAAATGTTCTGAAATAACTTTACAAGTTTCTTAATCCAAAAAATAAGTGTATGTGCTTTGTTGTTTTCTTGAAATTTATATTATAAACGTTTTTATTTTATCAATATTTCACAGTTGTCATTAGAATTAATGGGTTTTTCTTCTTCTTTTAATGCAAACATACAAAAAATAAATTTCAATAAACTAATAAATGAATTCCTCATTTTTTATCAATCTTTTTAATTCGAATGAAAAACATGCTTGTCAATGTTGTTTGTTCCAATGGCTCTTTGTTTATTGACATTTAATTTAAATATTTATTCGATGGATTTATCCTAAATTATACACTCCACATAAACAAAGATTTATAAAAGACTATTACACGAAGCATGACGAAACCTATAAACTTTGATTTGAAAAAAGAGATCTAAAATATGATTTATGATTGTTCATTAAGTTCGATGGCGTATCAAATTCAATCACTTCTCCATTTTTCATAACAATGATTCGATCACATCGTTTAATAGTTTCAAAACGATGAGCAATGGTAAAAATTGTATGATGTTTAAAAACTTTATTTATAGCTTTTTGAACCATCAAATCCGTTTGTTTATCCACAGCCGCAGTTCCTTCATCCACAAGTAAAATGTCTACGTTTGTGTTGTTTAGTAATGCTCGAGCCAAACATATTAATTGTCGTTCACCAAGGCTATAAAGAAAAAATAGACGTTAATTTAAAAAAACAGAATTTATACCTCAAATTGCAGCTTTCAGAATAAATTTGTAAATTTAAGAGATCTTTGGTCGTTTTGGAAAGTTTTGTTAAATTTAAAAATTTTAAAACTTTTAATATTTGCTCATCTGAACATTCATTGTATAAATCAATATTTTCACGCAAAGTTCCAGTAATTAGAATTGGCTCCTAAAGAAATATAATTTATTAATTCTTATAAACTCAAAACTTCCAAAATAAAAATTAAACCTACTTGTGGAATCGTTCTAATTTTCTTTCTGAGATCTTTTAAATCCATGCTATTTATAGGAATACCATCAATAGAAATGTTTCCTTGACTTTTACCTTCAAAAATGCGTAAGATAACATTAAAAAACGAGCTTTTACCTAAAAATTTGGGCTTTATAAAAAAACGCTTTAGAAAGTTATTTTTAAAACACATACCCGCTCCAGTTCGACCAACAATGCCTATTTTTTCGCCTGCATTTATTTTAATATTTAAATTATTTAATGTTAATGACTCCAAGTTATCAGAATAACTAAATGAAAAATTGTCAAAATATATTTCGCCCCGTGTTGTCGTTTTTGTTTGGCTGATTTGTTTTTGAGGAAATATTTGTTGATCGCCTTCCTACAAAAAAAGAATACTTAAAAATTATTTAACGAAATTTAATACCGGCTGTAAATTCATAAATTCATCGAGAATTTCTATTGACTTCAGCCCTGATTCAAGGCGTGTCCATTGATTCGAAAAATGCCTTATTGATTCACCAAACTAAAAATAATTTTTAGTTCAAATTTAATTTTTTTTAAATGTATCAAAAGTTTACCGAGCATGAACAAGTTAATATTAATCCAAGATTTGATTTAAATGTATCATCGTAATCATTTTGCATCAAAATAAAAACCGAAAGTAATGAAAAAGTTGTAAAATTTGCAATTAAATGAATGATCAATGCAAAGTTTCTGGAACACATTTAATTAATTAGAAAACCATAAACTTAAATGTTTTGTTATAATTTTACCTTCGACAAACACTTTCTTTATCTTCGAATAAATTGTTTTTATCATATAAACAAAATAATTTCTGCAAATAATTTCTTTCTACACCACAACTTTGAATAACAATTGCTCCTTTAATTATGTCATCAAGTAATGACATAATTTTATATCCTATTTGGTATTTTTCATTTTGAATATCTTTTAATTTTCCATGGATAAAATAGTTCTGAAAAAAAAAATCTCATTTTTCTTTTTAAAATATTAAATTTTTTATTTTATTGCATTTTTTCTCTCAAATATACTTCTTTAAAAAAGAAAACTTTTTGATGACCTCCTGATCTCACCTGACATTTGCGTACAGCAAATATAACAATAGCTGAAAGTAATAACGGGAAAATTAGTAACATCCATGATCGTTCAATATAAAAAGCTAAAATTGTTAAAAAGAATACTGCAAGTTTAACCGCGTTTGCTGATAATTCCGCTAAGGCTTCTGGCACAGATCTGTCGATTTCTGCTATACTCTATAATTAATTTTCAAATTAAAATAGTTAAGCATAATTTAAACTAACGCTTGTAAAAACAGAAACTATTGTAGAAAGTCTTGTGTTTTGAAAATACAGTAACGGCGAACGCAGAATTGAAGAGGTTAATTTAATGTGAAATAATTTACTTGCATTATAAACACCTTTAACATATATAATTTGAGACAAAATAATAAATGCGACTGAAATTTTATTTCATTTAATTCTCTGTAACAAAAGAAGGCGGTTGGCTTACTTTTAATTACACAAAGCAAAATGGAGTTGATTTTATTGTTTCTTTGATTTGCGCTATTTAAAATGATCGATCGGAAAATGACATCAATTCCTGCATTCAAAATAAATAATAAAAGGAAATTTGCAATTGCTTTCCATTGACCAAACACTTGTAAATAATATAATAAATAATTATCGGTCTAAAATTTATTAAATTTTTCATCAAAAAAATTATAAAAGTATTTTACATTTTTGGAAATATTTTTGCAGTGTATGTTTGTTGGAAGTTTATTGATTTTCAGGGAATAAAAAAATATTATTTTCTGAAAAATATAATTTTAAAAGCTAGCTATAAATATATCTTTAGCCTACTTTAAATGTTGACAAAAATTTCTTGAACTTTCTTCGATAAATAGATTTTGTTTTAAACATTCGAGTCAAAATCCAAATTATAATCGTGGGTAATATAGCTAAAACCATTAAAAATACATTTATATCATATCAACAAAATGGGCTAACAAATATTCTTATTACACTTACCAAAATATTGGAAACCAAAATTTCGAAAAATTATTCCCGTAGAAAATATTATGAAAAGAATAAACATTTTGAAATTGAGTGTATTCCAATCATAAAACGATTTATGTTTTTTCTTTATTGATGGTTTTTCTTCAAATTCTACAATATCCACGACAAAAGTACTATTTTCATTTTGGGGCGCTTTTGAAGGTTTTTCATTAATTTCTTGTATCTCTATGGCGTTATTGTTATTTTCATAAAATCTTCCATCTAAAAGTTCTATTGTTTTTTTTGACACAAATGATTAAAGCTTGCCTATCATAGTATAAACTTCATCAGCTTCATTCAAAAATTCATATGAATTTGTAACAAAAATTCTTGTTTTGCTTTTTAATATTCCATTAGGACCAATAACCGAATCAAAAATATATTTTGCTGTACGTTTGTCAAGTGCAGCTAGAGTATCATCGAGTAAAAATAAATCAGCATCATTATGATTATAAATAGCACGGGCAAGAGCTATTCTTGCACTTTGTCCTCCAGACACATTTGAAACGCCTGTTGTAATTTCGGCCTCTCGATTTACCATTTCATCGTCTAATGCACAAAGTTTAATTACATTATTTAGTTTATCGATATCTAATGGGCGTTCAATCAAAATATTATCTTCCCATGTTCCTTTTCGAAGCCATGAAGTTTGTGGAACGTAAACTGTATTTAAAAATGTGTTAATAAATTTGCCGTATTTTTGATGCATATTGCCTATAAAATAAATAAATATGTAAATATCTTCCAAGCTACTCGATTTATTTATTACCATTTATTGCTGATAAAAAGCTTGATTTTCCACTCCCCACATTTCCATTCACAATAATTAATTTGCCCGAAGGAATTGTAATATTTAAATTTGATAAAGTATTATGGTTATTATTGTTGTTATTATTCCATGCAAAGGAACAATTTTGCATTGAAACTAAAAAAATAAAATTAAAATATAGCTAAAAATAATTTCCGTAAGGTTAACACGAAGGTATGTATTTTTAGAAAACATGGCTAAATTTAAACTTACTATATCCATTTTTTGTTTCTTCCTTTACTAGCATTTCATCTTTAAAATTATTTCCCCATAAATCTCCATAAGCTTTAATTGCAGTCAATGCATGAGTCAAATCCAAAAAATCATTAAATAAAAACATGAGTCGAAAACTCGTTGAATATATCAAACTTATGGCAACCAAAATTTTTGAAGAATCCAAAACGCATTTATGAAAATAAATACACATGCTTAATGTGCCAGTTATAGCCTAAATAAATTAAAATTTCCAATAACTACTTATTTTTAGGTTTTATTTAAAAAAACTTACCAGCACTGGAGCAACAAGCCTGCAAATATACTGAATAGAAATTAAATATGAATCTTTTCGCAATTCATTAATTTCATTATTTCTTGCATTGTGTATTTTTTGTTCAAATATATCTTCCAAAGCTGACATTTTAATTAATTTTATTGATTTCAAGGTGTCAAGTATTACGTTCAAACGTTTCTCAGTAAATATACGGAAAGTTTGCTAAAATTACAATATATTTTGTATTTTAAAGAATATTAATTTCTTTATAAAAAAATTACTTGAATAATTTGCCGCTTTTTTATAATAATAGCGCTGATGGTTAGTAACAGAGCAAAAACAATAATAGCAAAAAAGCTATAGACTCCAAATAACCAATATAAAATAGTTAAAGAAATAATAATCTAAAAAAGTTAAAATTTAAAAGCAAAGTTAGAATTTCAAAAATTTACATCGAATAATCCTGTGCTAAGGCTGAGAATATCAAAAACACATTTCTGAACAACCGCAATATCCAAGCTTATCGCTTTGCTGCTGTTGTTTTTAATTAATTCCAAATTACTATCACCATAATTTTTTAATACCTAAAAATAAAAAAATTAAAATAAACTGATTTTTTTCAAATCTTTAATCTTACTTTTTCTGCAATTGTGCAATTGAGTACAGTTTTTATTTTAACTATTGAAATTCTTTGCATATCTTGCATTTGGGCATTTACAAACGAAATTAGAGCAAAAATACAAAAAAGCGCGAAAATTAAATTCATTATCGATGAATCATTTGAAAAACTAATTATAAACCTGCAAATTTCAAATTAATTTTAAAAGAAACTAAATAAATAAATATTGGATTTACCATAACACAATTAAATTAATGTATTGCAAAGTAATAACGCTAATTTCTAGAAATAAATACTTTAAAAAATCTATTTTTTGAAATAAAATAATTTTCAATAAGAAAGTTGAGATTTTCGAGAAATCTAAATTAGATTGTTTAACAATAAATAGTTGCAATAATTAAATACAAACCTGAGCCAATAGATGGTAATTTTTTTAAAAATCCTGAAGTTCTTTTCCATTTCTCAAAATATTCTGCTGATTCGTTACTGAAAAATAAATTATTTAATTTTAAAAACACCTTATATAATTTTCTAACCTTTTTTGATCCATTTTGAAATTTTTTTTCATTCGCTTTGTGCAAATAAAATCTTAAATTAAATTTTTATCAAAAAGTTAACAAAAAAATGCTATTCACGGATATGCGAATCTCAGTGACGATACCACTTTGTTATTATTACCGTAAATAAATTTTATTGAGAAAAAATTAAAAACAATAAACAGGAAGCTCACTTCTAAACATTTCTTATCAAAGAAAAAAATATATATGGACCATCTGACGTTTTTTTTCTTGTTGTTCAAAAGATAACAAAAAAGACGCATCGTTTGGAATTTCTACGCTACAAAAACATTGATTTCCTCCGCTGATTACTTTGATTATTGTTTATCAATAAAAAAACACTCCAACGCATTGGATATTTCACACGTTTTTCAACAACTTTATTTTTTTGTAATTTTTTTGCCTGATAAAATGTGCCATAATGGCGATCATATTTTTTACAAATTTTAAGATATGAACCACAGAAGGAATATGATGCATTTATAATTTGTATTTAGTAAAATCAAAGAAAACGTCATAAATCACGATAATAATTTCAAAATAATTAATAGCAATTTCATACAACAACAAAAAAACAATGTATTGTATTTTTTTTTTTTGCAATCGTCAATTCTGCAAAACCAAATATAACAAGTTTAATTAATTTAAAAGATTTTCATATGATTTGTCATTGTTTTTCTTCTTCAATTTATAGTTTTTGTGAATAGTGTTTTTCTCTTTTTTTTTTCGAAAGAAAAAACAATCAGAATTTATTTAAAAAATAAGTATTTATTAGAATGTGGGCGGTGGTGTTGATGTTTTTTGGAATTATTTCAAATGTATTCTTTTTTTCCCATGCGACTTTGATATTTCAAATAAATCAACGTAATTTTTTCACATTTTCTTATCTTTTTTTTGAGACTGGAACATATAGTTGTTGTTTCAATTACCATGCATGTGGGTTGTTGTGATAATCACTTCCTCTAAATGCTTATCAATTATGCAGAAAAACAAAGCACTGTCGTTGTTGAACCATGTATAAAAAGGCTTCAATTTTTTTAGATTTTACCACAGATTTTCTCTGAATGTAAAGATATAAAGTAAATTCTACCGTATATTTGTTACTCCAAAATATATTTTTTAAGTTTATCTAAGTTTGCTATTGTCAAATCAAAAATGATTGATTGTACGAATTTTTTAAATATTTTTAAAAGAATAACCTTTCTTTGTTACTTTTTGCCTTTAGCTTCTGTCTCCATAAATCTAAACTTTATTTTGTCAAAATTTAACGTGCATTAAAATATTATTGTATTATAGTAAGATTAATCTAAAATTTTAGAAGAAATAAATTAATTCAAAAAAAGTTATCCCGAAAACATGCCTGCTAAAAAAATCCTTGTCATTTCTCGTCCACGCTCTGGATCCACCGCTGTCATGGAATTACTTGGATCTCATCCAAAAATTCAAGTATTGTTCTTTTTTAAACATACATAGCTTTAATTTAATTAATTATATTTTTAGAATTACGCTGAGTTGCTTAACCTTAATGAAGATCCTAATGTCCCAAAGGATGAAGAAAGTATTTACAAATATCTCAATGAAAAACTCGAAAATGAACCGGGTAAGAATAATTCAGTCTTTAAAAAAACTTTAAAAAAAACTGTTGTATAACTTTTTTAAACTAATTCGAATTTCTTTTAGAACTTTGCCCTTTATCCAATGGATGGCCAAGCGAATATCGAGCCTTTAAAATCCAACATCATGAAAAGGATAAACATGATTTCAAATGGGATAATCTCATTCGATATGGCCAAATTGAAGCTGTAATTGTTGTTTGGAGAAAAAATATCGTTGAAGCTATTGCATCCGGTGAAATTGCGGTTGCTACAGGAAAATGGTATAGAAAATTTTATTTTTGAACTTTTGTGATACAAATTTTTTAAGGTATGCAAGAAAAAATCCTTCGAAAATCCATCGAGTTCATATTTCCAAAGAATTTCTCGAAAAATCCATTCAAGATGATATCGATAGTTGGACTAACGTTTGTTTTTTAATTTTTTATTTCCATACTTGATTTAAAAGTGGAATTTTTTCTTTAGGTTTTTGAATCATGGCCTATCGAAATTCGCCCTGTTTTTGTACAATATGAAGAAATTTTCCAAAATCCCGATATTTCACCTAAAAAAGCCTTTCAAAGAGTTTTTCGTGATATTGGTTTGAAAGGTCATGATTGGGCTGAATTTTATGCAAAACGACAAAATCCCGCTCCAATTGAACGAAAGGTAGTGAGAAAAAAGTTAAATAAATTTTAACCATTTTTTTACCATATTTTTTAGATTTTAAATTGGTCAGAATTGCCAAAAGATTTGCGTGAACGACAAATTGATTTACCAAAAATGTTTGATGAAATTTTAAGTAAACGATTTGGATTACCAAGAGAAATTGTAACTTCAATGGTTCCTGATCGAGAACCCATTCCACCATGTGATGGATTTAAATATCGCGTTGCTGAACCATACATGCCAAAAGAAGTTTTTGAAAATGTTGAACATGCTCTTAAAACTGGAAACATTTCATCTGCAAGTTGTTGGCCTAAAAAATTATCTGAAATGTTATGTAAATTTTTTGATATTCCAGTAAGCTTTTAAAATCTTTTAAATTTATGGTAATAAAAATTGTTTATAGGTTGCTATTCCATGCGCAAATGGTTTCATTTCCCTTGTATTGGCTCTTCAAGCAGGAAATATTGAAAAAGGTGATGAAGTTATTGTTCCATCATTAACAATGATCGCAGTTCCAAATGCTGTTGCATTTTATGGTGGAAAGCCAATATTTATTGATGTTGAAGATGGCGAATATAACCCATCTTGGAATCAAATTCTTGAAGCAATTACACCCAAAACTAAAGCCGTCATTGTTTCACACACATATGGTTCACCAGCAAAGGATACGGAATTGATTGCAGAAGAATGCAAGAAAAGAGGAATAGTTTTTATTGAAGATATTAGTGAAGCTGTTGGAATTTCAACCTATACAAAAACTGGTGAACCTAAATTGTTAGGAACTTTTGGAGATTTTGCTTGTGCAAGTATGTATGTAAATAAAGTAAGTTTCTAGTTAGGTTTTTGTACACAAAAACTTATAAAATTTTTAGATGTTGCACGCTGGTGACGGAGGATTTATTTTAGCAAAAAATCCTTTAACTCATACCCGCCTTCAAAGTATCCTCAATCATGGATTTACTCGTAGCTTTCATTTTGTTCATTTTGAAAGTTCTATGAATGGAAAAATGAATGGCATGGGTGCAGCTGTAGCATGTGGAGGTTTACAAAATATTCAAACTGTTATTGAACGTCGAAGTGAAATTGCAAAATGGTATCGTGAATCACTCGAAAAAGTTGTTTCACCCGAACAAATCGAATTAATGCCAGAATGTGGAGTTGGTGATACTCCATGGGTATTTGGCCTTCATTGCACAACAAAATCTATGAGAACAGCCTTGCGAAAACGTTTAGCAGAAAATGGAATCGAGACACGTGATTACTTCTTCCCAATGCATTTACAACCAGCATTTCGAAAAGGTGAAAATCCACAACTTCAACGACTAAAGAATTCTGAAAAATTGGGTTCAACTGGATTTTATTTGCCGACTCACACAAATTTAACGCAAGAAACTGCAGAATGGATTGGAAAAATTATTTGCGAATTTTTTGGTGAAAAAATGGAATCATCTGAAAATAATGATTTGAAAAATGAAGTTAAAGACGAGATTGAAGACCTTATTATTACCGGCGATGACAACAACAATATTGAAAAGCATTTGGACGCAAATTTGTCGCAAGAAAAAACAAAAATTAAAGGATGTGGTGAAAAAATTCTTCGAAAAGCAAGCAAATGTTTTAATGGATCAGAATCCTGGGATGATAAAAAGAAAATTTTATCGATGATTAAAAATTACTTTGAAACTCCTTTGCTCAAATCCGACTCAAATACATCGACGATCCTAGCATTTCAAGCTTATTTCACTGCAACGATGAATTTGGAAACTGTGCCAAAAGATGATGAAAAATTAGAGGTTATTTTTCCTGCGATTCTCAAATCTACCAATAATGGTAAAGTTGAAGAAATTTTATATTTTCAAAAATATGACACCGATGACGGCATTGAAGCAATCAAAAAAATTAAAACTGATTTTGAAAATGTAAGACTCATTGAAGAAAAAATTCCTGAAAATGGCTATCATATGGATTTCAAATGTTTATCAAATAAAAATATTGCCATCATTAATTTAGCTGATGTAACTTTACAAGAAGCTTCAAAATTGATCCATCTTTATGAAACTAAAAAGCTTCGGTGTGAAACTTTAATTTTGCTCAACTCATCTGAAAATTTTCTCCAATTTTTGAGTGAACTCACAAAACATTTTTCACTTCAAAGCAAACATGAAAATAATATTCGTGTTTACAAAGCTCTTCCACCAAAAATTGATCCTGAAAATGTTGAATGGGATGAACTCCAAACATTATGGAATACTCCACTTCCAAGAAAATTAAAATTTGTTGGTGATCCTGAATGGGATCATCATCATAAAAATGCATATCAAAATACGATTGATGCATTGAAGGAACGCTTCCATGACGATGATGCGGAAGTATTGTTTATCAGCGCCGTGGAACAATATATTTGTGATAATGAAAATTCTCCCAAACAACCTTGGATTGGAATCATTCATGGAATTAGCCATAATGAAAGACAATTTTATGTTCCTGATTTAGAAAAGCTTTGCACTAAATTAAGATTTAAGTAAGTTTTTTAGTTTTTATTAGCAATTTTTATTGAGAGATTAGAAGTTGTGTAATCATAATTATTATTAATTCTTATAGGCCATGGTTAAAGCGATGTGTTGGATTATTCACTTTGACAAGCACCCAAGTTGATTATTTGAAAAACAATTTGAGTTCAGAATTCAAGTTTCCAATTCAACAACTTTTCTATCCATCAACAGCGCTCACAATTCAACCAAAAAATTCTTCCATCCTTGAAAAGTTTAATAATAATAGCGAAATTGATATTTATTTTATTGGTAGCTTTGATCGAGATTTTGATCATTTTTTCAACGCTCAATTTCCTAAAAACATGAAAAAAGTATTACTTGAATGTGATTGGGAAACCCCTACTTCTGGACTTCCTGAAGATGTAAGATATGCAAAACGAGCTGATTCTGATGAATATGAACGCATACTTCTCGAAAGCATAGTATTTTTATCATTAAAAAATGGCGGAGCAGCAAATACTTTGGTAATCGAATGTATCACAAGAAATGTTCCAATTGTCGCACCAAAAATGAATTCAGTGATTGATTATATTGGAGAAGAATATCCATTGCTTTATGAGCCCGGACAAACTGATTTCAAGGATTTTCTTACTTTGGAAAGAGTAGAAGCAGGAATAAAATATTTGAAAACCATGGATAAATCTTTTTTAACCCAAGAACAATTTATTCAAAATTTTGAACAAAGTTCAATTTTAAGCTACATTCAACCAATGGAAACAACTCTCCAAAAATACGATTTAACACTTAGCATATGCAGTTGGAAAAGAACTCATAACCTTGCAAAATTACTCGATAGTTTTATCAACCATCAAACATATTCGGGGAGTTATGAAATAATTATTTGGAATAATAACGACGCAAGGCGACATACTGTTCAAAAGATTATCGATGATTTCAAAAAATCAAAATCAAACAAAAATAAAAAAGTAAATATTGAACTTATTTCATCAACCGAAAACCATGTGTGTTCTGTTCGATTTGCAGTTGCAATGCTAATGCGAAGTGAAAAATTGCTTATTTGTGATGATGATATTATTCCTGGACCAGATTTTATTAAATTCTTTATGGATAATCATGCCATTCATCCCGAAGATGTTTTATGTGTTCGTGGAAATAAATTTTTACCTCATCAAATGCCACATAAAAATGTGCATGAAATTTGGACGGATTATGATGCATTTAAATTTTTGGATGATCATCAAGATGAATCTTTTATTCATTATATTCACGCAGATTCTTGTTTAATTCCAAAATCAGCTCTTTTGGAAGTTGCATCCACTCAAGCACCCGATAATGATTTCATGTTGGTTGATGATTATTGGTTGAGTTATGTTTTAGCTGCAAAATTTGATCGAAATTTAAGAAAATTAAAACTAGCTGAAAACGTACTTACGCGAACTGAAGATTCGGATCAAATTGGAGTGGCAATGTATACTCGAAAAGATGTGGCTAATGCTCGAACTCGAATGTACATTCATCATATGACACATGGATGGCCGCAATTTGAAGATAATTCAAAAGCTTTTGAATGCGAAGAAATAAAACAATTAAAAATTAATTCTTTGGATAAGCAACGAATTGGAATTAATATCAATTCAGAAATAACCGATAATGAAATTTCAAAACTTGTTAAAATGAATATTTCTTTGGTTCGAATTGGCACCGCTGGAGTTGGCCGAGATGAAGCTTTTGAGTTTTCTGAATTTAGAGCAAATCCAAAAATAGCCCTTGATGAAATGGAAAAACTTGTAAAATGTTTAAGCAATCATTCGATCGATGTTGTAATTGTGTTAGATAAACGTGTAGCAAATGAGAAAAATTGGAAAATGATAGCTGAACGTTTATGTCATTACAAAAATGTTGTGGGCTATGATTTAATTAATGAACCAGCGTCTGGCCAAAATGATTCACAACATTGGCATGAAATTCGTCAGGAAGGTGTTGAAATGGATAATACAGAATTCATTAAAATTCATATGGAATTAATTAAAGTAAAATTCAGCCCATTAAAATTTTTATTTATTCATTTATAAATTTTTTTCAGGCAATTCGCTCAAGAGACAAAGTAACTCCAATAATTATTGAAACATTATTTTGGGCAAATATTGCTGGACTTCGTCATTTGCCTTTGGAACAATTAAAACAATTGGATGATAACTTAGTTGCTTCAATTCATTATTATTTGCCCCAAGCTTTAACATGGCGTTCACAAAACAATGGGCGTTACACATTCCCAGGAGATGTGCCTATTTATGAAAATCGGGAATATTCTGAAACATTTTATTGTTCTCAAGAATTCCTCGATAAAGAAATTGAATCGATTAAAGAATGGACCCAAAAAAGTGGAATTCGAGTTTTTATTGGCGAATTTGGTATTACTCGAGATGTTCAAGGTGCTGATTTATATTTAAAAGTAAGAAAAGAAAAATAAAGCTTACTTACTTTTATCAAAAAAAAATTTAGACTCTTGCTGATTCTTGTACTAAACATAATGTACCAGCATGTTTATACGCGTATCGTGATCCAGATTGGGAAGCAATGGATTATGAACTTGGCGTTGATCCAACCAATTATCGTGATAGATCAACCGAAAATAGTAATCCTTTGTACTCCGTTATTCAAAAGTTTAATATAAAAGACGACGCTCCTAAAGTGCCGGAATGACACACTCCCGACTTTGTAAATAAAAAATGACATCGCTTTCGAAATATGTAACAAAAATTAAATTATTATTTTTCCTTTTTAATTGTAAATATTTTTCACCCCATTGTAAATAACTTCTTTTTTATTTAACAAAATTTATATTTATTTTGTTTTATTTAAAAAATAAAAAGAAGAAAATCAAAATTTGATACTTTTTTGATATTTGATTCGTTATCTGACGATAAGGTTGATCTACGCTGCCTTTACTTTTATTTTCTATTTGATAATATAAATATTTGTACTAAATTTAAAAAATATTTAGTTTGTTTTTTAGTCACTTCAAAGAAACCATTAAATATCTGAATGACTTTGATATGGGGCCATTAACTGAGCTTCCAAAGTTTGTTTTTTTAGTCAATGCTTAAAAAGCTATCGAGATTTTCAAAAAATGAAATTAAAATTTTTATAAAGCAATTTTTTTTCTTTTAAAAGTTTATTAAAATTTAAATCAGTTTTTTGTGACCTTCATTTTTTAGTAGTCAAACAACTATGAGTGTTGAAATAACTGATGTGAACCCCAATTTAAACCTGTTAAGTGATGCAAAAAAATATCAAGAAAATCCAAATTATTTTAATTATGAAACAATAATCGTTTTTGAACCTGGTGATTTCATAAATATTGAGGCAAATGAGAATAATAATTTTGTTAGTGGAAAGTATGGTTTTATCGCAAAAATTGGACATGGATCAGATTCTATTGTTTGGCTTGTTGTTGATATTGAAAGCAAAGATTTCAAAGTTTTAAAATTATTTAAATATAAGCATTGGTTAAGCAAAAGAGAACTTCAAGTAAGTATCTTTTTTAACTAAAAAAAATGCAACTTCTGGCTTTCATTTTTTAAGGTTCATGAACTAACTCAAAACCATCCAAATATATTACATTACTATCGAACAATAATTTTTGAAAAAGCAGACGATGATCGAAAAGCATATGGAGCTTTATATGAGCCACTTGGAAAAAACTTACAAATTTTGATGGATGAAGCATCCAAAAATGGTGGATTATCTATTGATGTAATTAAAAAAGTTGCAAAAGATATTCTTACAGCTTTGAAAATTATTCACGAAGATTGTAAAATTATTCATGCTGATATTGATCCAACAAATATTGTTGCCCGCATTTCGCAGAAAAATTTATATGATCAATTAAAAAATATTCTTAAATCTCAAAAAAGTTTAGAACCTTTTCGAATGTCATTTAAACTGAATACTGCATTTAATGAACCAAAAATAAGAAAAATATTAAATGAATATTTGAATATTCTTGAAACTCCAAAATATGATGAAACGAAAGATTTGACATTCAAATTAATTGATTTTGGAAATGCTACAATAAAGTGTAATTACACAATTACTGGCTCTTATGGATTTCGTCCACCGGAATATTTTTTTGGTGGTGATTTAACTTATTCTCATGATATTTGGGCACTTGGCATAACAGTTAATTTTTATTGGTTAAATAAAGGTTAAAATTAATTATTTGATTTTCAGTTCATACAATTATTTATTTGTCGTAATTTAATTCCATGGAAGAAAGCAAATTTAAATAATGAAATAAATGATTTAACAAATATTTTTGGCTTGCCTCCTCGAGAATGGTATTCAAATTGCACCGATCCTCATAACTTAAAAGAGAACTTTACAAAAAACCATTTATATTATTCCGAATTTGAAAATGGTGTTAAAAAAATATTACGTAAAGTAATCGAATCCCGGGAAATGTCTAAAATCGAGAAAAAAAAGGTCAATGATTTCTTTTTCCATATGCTTCATTTTAATCCATCAAAAAGGAAGAATGCTACAGAATTGCTTGCTTATCCGTGGCTAAACGATAGTATTTAACACATTTTTTGTCTTTATTTTTTTAAAATATCTAATAATACGTTTATCCCAACCTTCCATAAAAAGCATAAAAAAAGTTGTGATATAAAAATTAATCAAAAAAATAAAGAAAAAAAAATTAAAAAAAACCTATTTAAAAATTCTTTCTCATCACAAAATGCTACTTCGAAGCTTGGAAATTCAATCATGCTTTTTTTCTGAGTTTTTTGTCTTGTTGTAAAACTTTCCACGCGATTTTTAATTTGTCATTAGAAATTTCAAAAATACAAATATCCAAAAGTGCTTTCACAAAGATCAAATAAAAGTAAACTAAGTTCGGATGGAATGGGTATATCAACAAAGTAAGCAACGGCCGCTGCAATGGTTCATCTAATAAATGGATGGGTTTTATCCAGCCAAATTTGCAGCAACGTGAGTGGCAAATTTTAGTTAATAAGAAGATTACTTACAAATTGTAATCGAAAAAATGGCATGATTTTGGTTGAAAAAACTTCTCGATGTTTCTTTTTTTTTGGCGTTCATCACGTTTACACAAATTTTATTTTTACTTCATTGAATTCCTTGTTTTTCTTCTTCTCTTTCTGTTTCGTGTCTGTCAACTGTTTTTTTATTCTTCTAACATTTTCTTGATTTCAGAATGGGAGTTGGTGGATATGAAAACCTGATTGCTGGAATATCTGCAGGTTTAGCTAAAACTGTTCTTGGTCATCCGCTTGATTTATTAAGAATACGATACTCAGGTATGTTTTAACTTTGTCTAATAATTTTATGAACATACAATTTTTAGTGAACGATAATAATGCTGCTGTACGTCCACAATATAACAATTATCTTCATGCTGCTAAATGTATTGTCAAAGCTAAAGGTATCCGTGGACTTTATCAAGGGCTTGCACCAAATCTTATTTCCACACCAATTGCATGGGGTTTATACTTTCAATTGTACGGTTTATACTTTTTGAATACATATGTTTTATTACTTTGTTTAGGTATCACGAAATTCATCCTCATTTTGATCGCATAGCATCTATCTCGCCTTCATTTCAAAATCTTATTGTTGGTTTCGTTGCTGGTGCAACTGTTCATGCTGTAGCAAATCCATTTGGTGTTGCACAAACTCGTCTATGTCTTCAATATGAAAATGAAACATCTAAAACTTATCGTGGAACATTTCATTGCTTGCGAAAAATCTTACATGAAGAAGGGATTCGAGGATGGTACAAAGTAAGTTTTTGGTAATTTTCCATAGTCGTTACTTCATTACATATCGGGTTTTAGGGATTGCAAATCAATTCACAATTTGAAACTGTCTTAAAGATTGGAGATGCAGAAAGAAAAGAATCTCCACTCGATACTCATTGGTGAAATCCTAATTTTTTGAAGTGTTTCATAGTTGTAATTTTTTAGACATCCAGATACAATGGAGTTGGTGGAGATGGAGGTGATGTTTATGTTATTTCAAGAAGAAATATGAAATTCAACACTTTATTCAACCATTTTTATAATTGTGGTCGAGAAATCAAAGCTGAACATGGAGCAGCAAGTACTCAAGTACCTGTGATCGGGAAACATGGATCTTATGAAACGTTGCATGTTCCATTAGGCGCTGAATGTATCGATGAACATACCAAAATGCTAATCTGCAGATGTACAAATCCGAATAAAAAGATTCTTATCGCTAAAGGTTGAAAAGGTGGATGTGCTGCTAATAATTACAAGTGAGTTCCTCTTTTTACTCCTTTATAGTAATGAATTGTATTTTAGAGGCCAGAAAGGTGAAAAGCTCTTAATGGGAATTCATTTGAAACTTCATCCGAATATTGGACTTGTTGGTTTCCCAAATGCTGGCAAATCTACTCTTCTCAAAGCTCTTGCTCCTCAGAAACAAAATATCAAGTTTGCACCATATCCTTTTACTACAACGAGGCCTCAAATGTTAGATATTCAATATGATGAAGCTAGTGGTGATGATAAAGAAGATAGATTTTCTCTTTCTTGCGCTGATTTACCTCGACTTATTGAAGGCGCTGCACATAATCGTGGAAAAGGTCATGCGTTTTTGAAACATTTGGAATATAGTGATATGCTGGTATTCGTTATTGATGTTCATGGATTTCAACTCTCTGCAAATTTAACTGATGAATTTCGTACACCATTGGAAACTATTGCTTTACTTAACAAAGAACTTGAAGCTTATGATCGAAAATTGGTTAATAAGCCATGTGTGCTAGTTCTTAATAAAATTGATTTACCGGATGGTGAAAAGGTAGCTTTGTTAGATACTTTTATATAGTTTTTATGCAACATTTGTTTTTTAGAAAGCTCAAGAAGTAGAGGAAATTATGCGTGATAAATGGCAAAGAGAGCTACCAACCGAAATGAAACCAACTCTTCCAATTAAATTTCGTGCCATCATTAAAGCCAGTGCTAAGAATCAATAAATTGGATCATTGAAGTTAATACTCCACAATGTTTACGAAGAACTTCATCCATTTCAATCCCTTTCATTCGATGGTGAATTTGAAGATACTAAATCCGGTTCAACTCTTTATAGTTTATGTAAAATTATTAGATTGTTATGTTTGTATTAAATCGTTGTTTTTATAATCATATGTATCAAAAACTTTGTTTGTTGCTTTTTGTTCTAAAACATCTTTTTCTGTGCCATTGTTTTGTTATAAATTATTCAATCGCTTTTTTCTTTCTTTCCTTTCCTCCTATTTTCTTTTTAAACCCCTTCATTTCCTAAAAGTAAAAGCAAGCATCCAGAAATGAACGCTTTGTGAATACTTTTCAGCTATTGATTGTTGGATCATTTGTAACGACCTTATGTGGCTAAATTCCTCCTATCAAAGTGAAAAAAGTTTGTGTGAATTTTTAAACGTTTATTTTATACATAAAAGTCAATCAGCTAACAAAGGAATAGTAACAACAAAAAGAAGAAAGTGTTGCAAAGTTTTAATTGAAGGTCTGAAGACTTAATCGCCTCGTTTTTGGTCATCATGTCGATCATGATCTCTACAAAGTAATGTTAAATTCCTGTAAATTTATCTCTCCTTCCCATATTATTTCACTTTGTTGTCTTTTAATAGAAACATCTTTATGATGCTTTGTCTTTGGAAGGATTTCCGCTTCCGTTAGCTTTCCTGCTCTTCGTAAGAATGCTGCAAATGTTTGCTTACTCCACCTTTTTTATTGCTAATTCATGTTGTATGTATATTAATTGTATTTAAAGTGTTGTTGAAGAGCCAATAAACAGAGAAGTTTCCAACTAAGAAATAGTTACTTTATCTGGCGTTTTGCAGTAAGCATGTTAGCTAGGTTGTGAGCAGGTCAAATAGGTATAAAAGATACCGCTCAATAAAGAATATCGTTAACTACAACCCACATAATCTTACCGCTAACAATCGCTGCTTGTATTTATATCAAGTTATCAATTATGGTAATCACGATAACAACCACTTTTAAGAGATTATCAAAAAACCTTGGAAACAACTTTATTGAAAAAAACTTAACAAAAAGTGGTACATAATATACAGTTTCAAACTATTCAATTCACCGACTCATCTTCGAAATGATAAATCTTGTTTTAAGTATGTATACAAAAGACGTTGATTAAAAGTTCAAAAAACAATAAACGAACAACAATAACAAAAGACAATTATGATGATATTATGGCTTCACAGTACATTCCAATACCCAAATTCTTTCTTGTTCTTTATGATCAAGTGAAGCAACTTTTAGTTCATTTCCAATATTAACAAATTCAGTATTCTTATCAATCTTTATACGAGTTCCAATACCACGAGTTATTCATTTGAATCAGACGATATTTCATCCCATTCCACATCAATAAGTAGTCCTTCGCCAATGTGGTTTATATTTACCTAAAAAAGTAAATTAAATAAAGTCAAAGGAAAAATTTCTAAAACATACTCTCGGAGCCTTTTGAGCGTTTCTCCTAATAATTTTTTCACCAGATCCAAATTCTAAAAAAGACAATGATAAGAATTTTATTGATAGTAAACTTTAACAAAATTCTTCTCATATTGAAAAAATAAATTTCAAAAACATACCGCTGATTGTTTTGTTAGAATCTTCTCCAGTTTTATCTGTATTTGAATCATCTTCTCTTTCAGATGAGTCTTCATCATTTACATTATCCAAGTTTTCAGCTTCTTGTTGAAATTCATCAGGATTTTCAATATATTTTCTTATACGATCAACTTCTTCCATAGAAGGTCCAAGATAAGATTTAGGAGGTCTGCCTTTGTTAGCTAAAAAAACATGTTTAAACAAAATTTTCTTTTTTATATAGAAATATTTACCTGGGCAATAATTTTTAGCATATTTCAGGTGCCAGCCTTTGACTTGTTCCATGTTGACGAATCCCACTTTTAGTTCAAATACGCAGCTACCTCTGCATCTAAAAAATTGAATTGAATTAATGTTTTGAAACAAATTTTTTTCAGGTTTTTTAAAGTACGAATTTTTAATGAGTTTCAGTATATCGTTTAATTTTACAGAATAATAACAAGAAATCCGATCCGGCTATTTCAAAATTTAGTAAATTTTACATGATTAAATATAAAGAAATTCAAAAATATAAAAAACTAACCTGCTACATTTAAAGCGTCCATGACTTAACCCAAATCTCCAATAATTGTGATATAAATAGTATTTACCATTATTATCCATGTGAATAAATGAGTCTGCAAAGAAATGAATTAAAAAGGTATTAGTAAAGGATTTTGAAAAAATACAATATGAATATTTATATTTGATATAATAAAGGATAAAAATTTATAACTTTTTCAGATATAAATTAATCACAAAAATAGACTCACTTTTAGTAACTTTTCGATTATTCTTTGTTGCTTCCTCAGGTTTTTCTGCAGATCCTTCTAATTTTTCTTGCTCATTAACTTGCGAATCATCCACGGACATCATAGATAAAACATCAACAATTGAAGACGATGAGGCAGCGACAGGAGTTCCAATTTCGTTAACACTTGTTTCTTTTTGTTCTTGAGTTTTAGATGCATCACAATTAATCTTCTGTTCATATAGATCACCACGAGGTTTTTCGAAGATTTTGCCTTCTTTCAACCATGGATGAGAAAGTAATACAGCAGCTGGTTTTCTTTCTTTCGGTACGGTGTTAAGCATTTGAAACAAGAAATCGATGAAATTCTTTCTGTCTTCTTCAAGCACATCATGTCCAGTTAATTTACTAGCAAGAAACTTTTTGATTTGTTGTTCCACTTTTTTATAATCATATTTCATGGTTGTAAGCTTCTTTGTATAACCTTCAGGAAGTTTTAGATCAATAGTATTTAGAAAGTTTGATGGATCATTGAACGCTTTGAAATCTTTAAAATGACGCCGAGAAAATTTGCCAAACATATTTCTGATTGCAACAACTTCGAATTGTTCATCTATTTTTGCTGTACCAAAATTTAGAAATTCATTTTCATTCAGTAACTCAACTATCTAAAAATTAAACAAATTAAGCTATTTTTGAAGGTTTTTAAACAAACATACTGTAACACCAAGAGCCCAAATATCATGAGAATACTGAAAGGGAGCGTCGAAAAAGAATTCAGGAGGACGAAAACCAAAAGTACCATTCCCTTCAGTTGAACCTTTATTCTGAAAATAGTTTGAATAAATAAAGAAAATAAATTTAGAAACGCTTACGACAGCATTTCCAAAATCAATTAATTTAAATTTCAATTTCCATTCATCAGAATTTTTACCAGCTTGCTTTGATACTTTTTCAAGTTCTTCTTACATACCATTCGAAATGATGAGAAGCTCTTTTCAGATTTCACAATTTTTTCGAATTGACCAACCATGCTTTGATGAGAAACACATGTAGCAATGTTTTGAAGTTTGATATCACAGTGTATAATGTAAAGTTCATGAATAGTTTTAAGAGCCATTAGAATATCTTTGGCAACAATCTTAATAACTGGAATTGATAAACCACCATATTTTGAAGCTTCATTCGTCAAAAATAAAAGATCCTTTCCCAATGGTTCGTAAACAGCTACACTTCCGATATTTTTATCATATGGAACACGAAATGATTCAAAGTAGTGCAATATATTTGGATGATTTTGAGTTTTCTTCAAAATCTGAAACAAAGTAATAAATGGAATAAAAATTTACATATGATTGAATGAATACTTTTGCTTTCAAATTTATTCAAGTCGATATGGTTGCAAGAAAAGATTTTGCTTTTAAACCAATAATGATATCAACATATTTGTTGGGTCATTACCCCTTTTTAAGTAAAAAATCAAACTAACCGATATTTCTTCGTCAGGAATATTACTACCGTAAGTAAAAACTTTTGCAACTTTGAATTCCATGCTTTTCATATCAATGACGAGCCAAACAAGCGAGAAACCACCAAAGCCGATTTTGCAAACAACACGATATTCATTCTTGGATCTGAAAATAAAGTTCACTGTTACATAAAAATAAAAAAACAACTTACGTAGTACATAGCAACTTTTTACCAACATCCACCATAAGAATTGTTGTTTCATTGAAACTTTCTTTATCTTCTTGAATAACTGCATTAAAAATGTCCAAGCTATGATCGATATTTCCTCGTTTACAGGCGACTAAACATTTTGGAATAACAGGAGGAGATTTAGCTTTCCTGAAATCATGTCCGTTAAACAAAATTACAAAAAAAACTACAAAAAAAACTTACTGTTGATTCTTTCTTTTCCTTTTAATCTGTTCATCTTTCACATCTCCTTGAGGTCCACCAGTTCTTTTATTTCTCAAAGTATAACTCATTTCATGAAATATCGTAGCAATACAAAACAACAAAAGTAATATTCAATGAAAGAAAACAAGATGAGGTACCCTGAAAATTGAATATTAAAACATTCAAACACCATAGAACAGAAAAATAAAAAGCGCGACAGAAAAGTTTTATGCGTAAAAACAAATTTAAAGGAGCAGTCACGTTTAGTTCAAAAAAAGTTTACAACGAACTTTCGCATTACGCAGCCAACGAATGTCAAAAAAACAAAGAAAAAATGCATCTGCTTTTTTGCTTGCTTTTTTGAAGAAAAAATTTTTACATTTGGAAAAAATAATGCTTTCTTTAATTTATGGTAAATTTTGATGTTACTAGTAACTTTATATGGTAGTAATAAAGTTAGTAGTATAGGTAAAACGAAAAAACACGCAATAAAAAATATTTAAATATCATCGTTTAAAAAAGTTATGGAAAAAATGCAAGCAAAAAAGCAAAAAGAAAGCATCGCTTTTTTTCTTTGTTTTTTTTCTTCTTTCATGCGATTGTGCCAGAATGCCAAAATTTGGTACAACTTTTTTGAACCAAACTAGTTTGCTCCTTTAAAAATGCAAATTTTTCAGTGATGATATTTTTTGGGCTTCATTCTAAATGAAGAGTTTAAAAATGCGAAGAAAAAGTCAATGATATCTTTTTTTATTTCCCCTTTTAATCCACCAAAAAGAAAGTTTGCTTCGAAATTACTTTCTCTTCTATGATAAAAGAATGGTGATATTTAATAATTTTATTGTGACATTTAGTTGTTTTATTATTTCATGTGTAAAGTAGTCAATGACATGATTTTGTTCGATGCGATACCTCATGGATGTTAAAATTTATTAAAAAATTTTAATACGGTTATAAATTTAAGTTGAAAGAAAATTAATGTGCTTTAACATTTTTATCTTTTTCTTGATGTTGTACATATTTCTTACCACCTGCTTGAAGGTATGAAATATTGTAGAATCGCATCCATAAAATAAAATAAGTTGAAAGCATAAAAGCTCCAATGGTAATTCCCCGGAAAGTAAAAGCTAAATATTGATTTGTGGTGTTGTGAAGGATCGTTAAATGAACCATAGAAGCGAGAGAAATAAGGAATTGAACCATTTGCGCTAAGGTTAGAGTTTGAGCTACTTGAGGTGGAACTCGAACATGTAAAGCTCGCAACATGTAATAACTAAAAAAAATTTTGACGGATTATGGAGGTACTAAATATATTGATGGCACTTACCTGTACATACAAAAATGAATAAAATAATTCGCCCAAACTATCCAAATCATATGGGCATTATCTTCATAAAAGTTTACAAAGGCATAATAGCCTGTAAGGGCATGATGATACCAATGCCTATAAACTTAATTTTCTATAATGATTTACAAAAAAATTAAAAACTAACATAAACATGAGCGGCTTTTTACGAAGAACAATAAAAAAAGTATCAACAAATTCTGGGATTTTAGAAACCACCCAAAGAAAAGTCCAATATCCAGCAACTTTGCCTGTTTGAAGTTCAGTAATATGAGTGTAAGTATCTAAAATCCAAAAATGTAATAAATCATTGAATAAAAGCATGAAACTCACGTGAAAGTCCATGATTTTTAATAATATTAAAAAGTGTTGGAGTAATAAATAAAAATCCTAATAAACTAAAAGTTGATAAAATTGCATTCCAAATTATTAAAGGTTGAACCAAATCGAAGGGTTTTCGATCTTTCATAAAATATTTAATTCCAAAAATTGCTACAAGATAGATTCCCACAGATTTTATTAGAAAGCTTTCATTATCCATACACCATTTTTTCGAAGCGCCATAATCATATTCTTTAAAGAAAATATCCATTTTTTTGGAGGCTTGTAAGCAGAGTTGAAAATAATGCTTTTTTACTCAAAATTTCCATAGCTTTAAAGCTAAAATTGTCAGACCATTTTTAGCTTGATTGAATAAAACAGGTATCGCGCCATTTACCGCTTCAAAGAACGGCCATCATTTTTTTCTCCTGTTTTTAATGGTCAAATGATAAGAGATTTTTTTTTGCATCAAATATATTTTTTGCTTGTTGCTAATTATGCTTGTTTTTTTCAAACTTCTTTTTTCCGGTTTGTTTTATTCAGAGGAAAGGATACAAGAAGCTGAGGAACACCGAAGGAATGATATTACGTGTAACACTTAAAAGTTTTTTTTTGCTCTAAAGAAAGAATGTTTGAGTGGGTTTCAGTTACAACTTATCCATACATACTTATGAGTTCAACGGTTTTGTTTATGACCTACTTAAAATATCACGAGACAATAATAAGTGATGATGCAGAAAAGTGCTCAAAAGTCGCATGATCTGATAGGTATAGGTTATATTTATAGCTTTTACACCAATTTTTAGGTATCCGTGCTTTTTTTTTGTTAGTAAACATTTTTGTATTCCTAAAAAAAGAAAGAAGAAACACAAAAAGAGCAATAAAAAATTTAAATTTGATTTAAAAGTGCAAAATAAAAGGTTAATTATTCTAACAACAAAAAAAGAATTATTAGCATTTCAATAATCGAAAATATATGCTTCCATTTATTTGTACTATTATGTTTTCACACTTACCATTTTTTACTCATGCGCAAATAAAATTTTTAATTTTCATAACAAAAGCAGCCTTTAAACGTTTTACACACATTCAATCCTTTTTGAGGCTTGAAATAAAGGAGTTTTTTATTTTGAATAATTATTTTGTTTAAGAAAATTATAAATGTTTTTAATGCTAATTACTCTTCTTCTCCTTCCCTTAGTTTACCTGTTTAACGTAAAGATTTTGTAAGCATTATTTAATCAGAGTTTTACCTTTCCTCAGGTTTCCGCACATTTTCTTTTTTCTTTGAAATAAAAGAAAAATTAATATTAAATCTCTCTCTTTTTCTCGCTCAACTAATATTTGCTTTTCTTTTTCTTTTTTTTATTATTTAGCTATAAAAAATGAAGAGAGAGAAAGATCATTTTCCTATGTAAGCAGAATTTCTCGTCTCTACTCTGTTTTTTTTTTGTGGGGTTTTTTTATGAGGCTAACGCCGACGACAAAAAAGTTCTGCGATGCTTTAAAAAAATATTGAACAAAGATGTGTTTATAATGTGTTTGAAAGGTCACAATTTAAAAATAAAATAAAATAGAATAGATTGATTCTTGAGCTATTTTAATTATTTATATTATATATTTTTGAAATCGATCTTTGATTACAAAATTAAGTTAAATAACTTGCTTAGTTGCTTACTTACTACCTGCGCAATAGGGAGGTTGGCTTTCACATTGACGCGCTTTTTATTTCATGCGCACCCAACAACCACCATCTCAATCTCTAAACCCACAATGACAAAAAAAAAGAAAGAAGAAGAAAAAAAATTAACGTCATTAGAAGGAGAAGAAAAGGAAAGACAGCTTTGAATTTTTTTTTCGACCCTCTTTTTTCTCTGAAAGCTCTATTTTTCTTATAGCCTTTCTCATATTTATTTTTTTATTTTATGGAACAACAACAAAATCCCTCCCTTAACTATATCATTTACTTTGACGGAAATAAAAATAATATTATAATCATTCATTTTGTGTTTTTGTCGTCGACGACTCATTCAAAAAAAAACTGTGAAGTGGATGGTTTAGAAGCAAGCTACTACCTCATTTTTCTATTCCTATTTTTTCTTCCTCTTTCATTTATTTTCGTTCCTTATTGTTTGAACGTGAAAGAAGAAAAGTTTTTTAGTTTTTTGTTTTTGAGTCACTTTTTTTTGGAACGCTTGTTTTTTTTCTCTTTCATTTTACTTTTTTTCATCAACCAGCAACAAGACGAGACGAGATTGTGTACTACTAACGTTGTCGCTAAAATAACAATCGAAGGAAAGAATGAAAGGAATAAATCGATGACCTTCGGGCAGCAGCAATATTAATAGTTCTTGAAATATATTTTATTTTTTTGTTATATATTTTTTCAATCAAAGTACATCTCAACGCAAAATTGAAGTGAGAGAGGCGAAGAAGAAGAAGAGAGACAACATAATTTAGTAACAACAACAACTTACTTTTAAAGGAATAAAAAAAATCAGTTTCTTAGAAGAAAGTGGTTCTCAAGGTTGAAGTCTTAATTTTTTTGTCCTTCTTTTTTTCGCCTCAACAAAAAAAACTTTACTTAATTTTATTTTTTCGAAAAAAAAATCGACTTTTTGGAGGCTGAATTTTAAAATTTTTATAATAAAGAAAAAGTTGAAATGGATGCGGCTTTTATCACCAATTTTTTTGTTGCAATTATTTTTATGTTAGTAAAATCAACTATGTTGCGTATTTAATAAGTATAAAAAGAAAAAACTAGTTATTCTTGTTCCAATTCCCATCTATCTCCATCCGCCTTAACCACAGCCATTTTACAAAGTAAAAAATATAAAAAAATGATGTTCTGCAACATCCTGTTTTGATGAGGCTTTCCCAAACACAAAGATGTAGTACCTTCAAATATTTTTTGTCATCGGCTATTCTTTTCTTCCTAAATCTATGCACTTAATTCCTGCTCTTAACTTGAATGTTTATATTTATTTTGAGTATTAATAATATCCGCCTTTTTCTATTTTAAAATTTTTTTAAACGTCATAAGAAATTTTTAAAAATCCTTTTAATGATGGTTTGTGGTTTCTAAAGTGTGGATTTCCCTTAAATTATTAGCTTGTTATTGAGTTTATTAACTACGCCGTCGTCGTCGTTTGCTTCTTCAAGATGAATCGCAAATAAATAAGACACTTGTTTACGGAAGCTTTATTTAATTTTTCTAAATTAATTTTAACCCTTTTTTTTCTTATTGAAGCCATTTTATTTTTATTTCATAATATTTTGGATATTCTTCCTCTCAGAAAATTCAAAGTATTAGAAGAAAAAAACTTCTGAGAACACTTTTTTCCCCTTCCATTTTCTATTTTCTTTTGTTATATTTGATTAAAAGCTTGTTTGGTTTGGATGAGCGCCTTTCGTCGTCTAAATTTCCAAGTGTTTGGAGTTGGTTTACCTTTTCTTTTTCTTTATTTTTTTTGTCTCATCTCTTTTCTTGCGAGTTTTATTTCTTTTAAAACGTGTTTCCTCACTTGTGTCTTTTAGAATAAGCAGACGACCAAATTTTTTATTTTTGAACAAAGCGATGGTCATCGATTTGAATTTTGAGGAGGATGACCACTGGCGAAATTGTCACTCGTTGTAAAACTGCTGCATATTTTCTTTTATTTTTGGCTTTTTTAAGTTTAAAAAAGAAATATGAACAGCTGCAAATTTGGCTTCACAAATAAATTGTTTTAAACTTTTCTCATTAGTTAAGTCAAAGAAAGATAAACGAGGCTCATTTATTGTGATCCAACGTATCTATCTCTCATTGTCTATCATCGTCTCTCTCTGTTTTCTTTTGTTTGATGTTAGTATTTATTTTACGATGGCATTTTTTAAAACTAAGAAAAATATTATTTTGTTTTATTTTGGGCCTAAAAGTAAATTCAATATTTATGCTTGCTACACTTTCATTGACCAATAAGAACCATAAAAATGAGTTTCATTTGTAAGCAAATTTTTATCTTCCTTCCGTGTGTGTCTCAGCTTTCGAAAATTTGATTCATCTAAAGTAAAAAAGTGGCGCAAATTCCCTATGGCATATATGTACATATATGTATCGTTGTTGCGCTTTTTCCTTTTTTTCTATTGAATAATATTGGTGGCAAGTGAATACTTTAACACTTTTTTATGCCTCTTTCTTTCTTTCATTTGAAATTTTTTCATTCTTTTTTTCAAAATGTGGAAGAAGTAGTAGCCTTCAATTATACGCTTTGATGACCTACAAAGTGTGAAATAGTTGTTAGTTGTACACACATACATACACATGTTGTTCTTGTTACATTATGGTGGCTGTGTTTCGATGATAGTTCACAAATAAATTAAAAATATTTTATACTTTATAAAAGAAAAATGAGGATTATTGAAAATGCGCAACATTGAAAAAAAATAAATTGCCGATTTTCTCTTCTTTTTTTTATATTTGAAAGAAAAAATATGGTTTTTTTTGGAAATTTATGGGCTGCAGCTACTTTATCCTTTTTTTATTGACTATAATTTCTAAAAATTTGCAATTTTTTGATTTCAAAGTTTTTGGTTTTGTTTTTCAAAGTTCAGAAAAAAAATTATAAACAGATATCATATTACTAATTTCCGCCTGTTTTCTCTGGTATTCGTCTCATATTTTTTTGCGTTGGTTTTTTGAATTAATTTTCAACGGAAAATGTGTCAAAAAAATAATTTTGCAAATAATATGTCCAAAAACAAGTTTCGCCATTCTTAAAAATCGGTATTTTATAGTTTGCCAATAGGATCAAATATTTTTGTTTTCTTTGTTGTTATAATAACCAACTACCGGGCAACAACAATTTTGAATATTGCTTTATTCGAGGTTGCGATCCATTCATCGTCTAAATCGGTGGTGGATGGTACGCGTTTTACTTAGATAGTTACTTTTTTAATTCTTATTTCATTCGATTCAAAAAATAACAAAAGTACCCGTGTTTTTTAGTTAAAAAAAAAATACTGATTCTATCCACTTTTTTTTAATTCACAGAAAAAAACAACGCACATTTTAATATTGTGTTTTATAAATCTATTTTTCTAACTTTTAGGTTCCTCAATTTTTTTAACTTTAGCAATCTTTACTCTCCACAGCGCAATCATTTTCAATCAAAGGCGGAGTACAAATGGCCAAACGCAACGTGCAATTTTTGGATTTTTTAATTATTTTTTGATAGTTATCGCCATATTTAAAAATCTGGAATGGGTTTAAAAAAATTCTGTTCCAAGCTTTCTCTAAGTTAAGTCATTAGCTACATTTTCGTGCAATCAAATTTCAATTTTATTTGAAAACAAAAATTTTTTCTAAGCCTAACTTTTTGTGTCCACATCTACTCCGCCATGATTACGCTGTGTCTCTAAGAAATTTTGTTTTACTTAAACAATTTTTTTTCATCTTGAAAATATCTGCAGGCTATTGTTTACTCAATCAGTTTCTTGTCGTGTCTTTCCTTTGCATCTATGCTTGTGCATGTGAATGTGAATTTAATGCCCCTTTTTCCATGTTTTTAAAAAAATATGAACTTGGGATTATATTAAAGAAAAAAAACTGTCGCTGTCTTTTTTGCGTTGTGACAGCTTTTTTTCATCCTTAAACAACAATTTTTTTACTTGCTAACTGAATAAGGCGCTAATCAAATTTTTTTTCTTGTTACATATTTTTGAAGAAGCAGGCGCGTAAAGCTTTTTTTTGAAGAAGAAAACAGAAGCTTTTTTTTCAGTTATTTTACTTTTATCTTTTTTCTTTCACCCTGAAAGAGTGCTTTATAGTTTTTTTACAGTTTAATTCTGATAACGTAAGATACCGTACATAACAAAAAGTTGTTTGATTAAAAAAAGATAGGCAGTAAATTTTCAATTTTAAGAAAGACTTTAGCAAACATTCGATCCCAAAATTTTAGTCAATTGATCGTGGGAATATTCTCTTTAATTGTAAAGTCTAAAAGTCTCATTCATATTTATTAGTGATGTCTACCTATTATTTAAGGAGTAATCTCTTTTGCTTCATATCTTCCTCAGTTAAGTAGGTAGTTCTTAAAAACATTAAGCTTTTTCTTTTCTTTGCCTTTTGCTTTCCTCCTCCAAGGTATTACGAATAAGTATGAATATGTATGTATGTACATACATATATTATATTTTTCTGCTTATTTCTTTTATAATATATAATTTTTGATTTTACGTCAACAATCTACCTATTATAATATTTAAAAGAATTAAAAAAGAATAAAATCTTGTTTATGCTTGTTTAACATTTTTTCTTCTTATTATTAACCATCCATATATGTATTCATTTAGCTTGCGTGTTTTTTTGCTCATGCTAAAGAGCTTTCTTGTCATCCTTAAAAGTTTATGCAAAAAAGATTTAACCAAAAACGTGCGTGTGCATCTTTTGCTTTGACACTTGGCTTCCGCAAAAAAAAACTGAAGGTTTGGAAACTTTTATTTTTTCCACGAAGAAAATGAAGAAGAAGAAAGAAGAAGAAAAAATAGGAGGAGTTTTTATGCAAAATTCTTCGAAAAAGACATTCTTCGACAAATTGAAGAGAAAAACTAGTAAAAGCTACCGGAAACAAGCGTTTACAAAAAAATACATACCTTTTTTGTATATTTGAAAAAAAAATTGGTTTTTACTCTTTTTATATATATAACAAATCTTTACTTTTGAAGAATAAAAGAACTATCATTCCGTTTTGCTTATTTTATTTTTAACCCTTTTTTATATCAAAAATAATAATTCATGAGTTAAGTTCAAAAAAAAGTTTTTTTACAACATGCATTTTAGAGCCGATTTCTCTGTTTTTTATTGGAACATCTGGGATTCATTTTTCCTTATTCACACATGTTTTAATTGACCTAAACTTAAAGGTCAAATTGGTTTTCTATAAAAAATTTCCTCCAAATTTTATAAATTTGAAATAGTTCATTTTTTTCAGAAAAATTAAATATAATGTTTTTGGATTATTTTTCACTCATTTTTGTCGATTGAAAAATGTAGGATTGAACTCTCTTTTTTTCTTTCATGCTTTGTAAGAAAAAGAAAAAAGCCGTGTCCTTTAAAGAAAGCAAGGTTTACTATTGTTCAGTTTAGAATAAATTTGCTTTTACTCCCTATTTTCTTCTTTCTTTTATTCCTCGTTTGAAAAACATTTTGGCAAAGCGACAAAACTTCCGGTAGTTTTAGCTTTAAATTGTTCTCCTCGTTCTGTAGCGTTCTACAAAGCAAAAATTATGTTGTCGTTGTCGTCGTCCATAAAAAAAGAGGAAAACATGGCATTTTGCTATTTTGCTGCTGCTGAGTTTAAGGTTTCCAAAAATCCCTTTTTCTCTTTCTCGTTTTGTGATCATTAACATTGAACTAAAAGTCATATTTTTTTAAAGAAAATTTGTAACCGATAATTTACATATTACTGCAAAATAAACATAAATTTGTTTTATTTTAGCGTGTTTTTTTGCAACAGCTTTTAAAGCTTTGTAATTGATATTTAAAATTGGACCTTTTGACGGGTATTTTTTTCTTTGCTCTTTTTTCTGTTTAAAAAGCCTTCCTTCTTTTTTCGAAGAGGATGAGTGAGTGAGTTTGAGTCAAATTCCACGTTTTTTTGTTGTTGTTTAACTTACACATTTATTTTCCCTTGAGAATGCAGCTGACGGCATCTTTTTTTTTCCAACCCAATCTATAGTATCACAACATTCATTTTTGGTAGAGATTTAAAAGTTTATGAATGATTAAAGAGTTCAAAAAAAAAACACAGAAACAGCAAACATTTTTAACTTTTTTTTCATCGCCACTCAAAATGCAAGTATTTTTTTGAAAGTTTTATGTTATAAAGAAGCTTCTCCACTAAATTTGCTTGTTTAGTAATGAAATGCGACAAAATAAAGAAAGAAATTTTTATAGTCACATTGAGGGTGTGGGACACTTTTTTGTTTGGACCTTTCGATGGCTTTTAAATAATGCCTTTGGCACATTTTTGGTCGTCGACAAATTTCCTTCTCTTTTTTTTTGCTTTACTTTTGCTTCTTTTATTTTTTCTTCAAAACAACATCTTTATTGATTTCTAAACACATTTCTAAAACTATATTTTCAGTTGGTTTTGTATTTTTATGTTTTTAATAAATGGAATTAAAATTCCTTAAGATTCAAGGGGGATGATTTTTGAAATTATGAATCTTACTTTTTCTGATTACAAGAAGGAGTATTAGAGAAGGAAGGCTTTCATCCTCTCTGAAGAAAGAAATGGCATTTATCGAGAGGGGGAAGCGCTTATTTTTATTTTTTATTTTTTTCAACAAAAGCACTTTTGATAATTCTGAAGAAAAAATCTGGAGAGCTTCTTCTTTTTTTCTTGCGTGTTTACAATTTAAAAAAATCAGTGTAGTTAAGTAGTTTTCCTTCTTTTTCTGAAGTAAGTAAGAGTAAAGCAATTCAGGAACTTCTTCTCTTCTTTTTTGGCACTAATTATACACTCTTTTTTTTCTTTTTCATTTTTTTGTTAAATTTATAAACTTTGCATTTGTCGCTCAATTATTAAATATTTAGCTTGTTATTTTAAATAATAAAAACACGTGAGTGAAAAGAGATAAGTCAGAAGATGTGGTTAGTTAGTTATTTTGCGTGTTTGTGAATATTATGCTCTTACAAGGAGAGGAGATATTTATTATTATTAGTTGTTAATCTTTAACCATGCTTAGATGAAGACGAGTTTAAAAACACTTTCTTTCGTCAGCTTTAAAAATTTTTGTGTTAAAAAGAAAAAAATATTTTATTAAAGCATAGTTGCGACATAAACTGTAAATGTTTGCACTAGTTTTTTATTTTTATTTTTTAAATAAATGCCTTTAGAAGAAGAAAACTATTTTGTCTTTTAAAAAAAATAAAAATAAGGGAAGACGTCGACAACTGCCTCCGTTAATGTTCAGTTTACTTGTTTTTGGAGTCAGTTAGTTTTCGTCTTTAAGAAGTGGTGACGACAACCAACAGAAGAGTGGAAGCTTTAGCTTTAAAAAAAGAAGCAACAGCAGCTTTTTTTGCTTGAAGAGCCTTCTATTTTTTTTCTTCATCTTCCATTTCTATGTTTGTTTTTGTAAAATAATAGCAATGATTCCAAAGAGTCTTTATAGTTAGAGACTTGGCATTTTTTTAGCTCCACATCTTTTTTTCTTTGATCGATAGTTGGAGGCGAGAATCTAATCTGGATTTAAAAATACCTTAAAATTCCAAACATCCTTAACTCCCATTATTTATGATATCTTTTTTAACCTCGTTTTGTTCGCGCCATATTGTTGTCACTTTTATATTTGAAAAATGTATATAATCTCTAAAAGCTCAATTTATGATTTTTAAACTATTGTATTTTTTCAGGGGACTACAGCTTTTTTGCATACCAGAGAAAATCCCTTTACACTTTTTTGGTGTTTGCATTTTTATTCAAAAAAAAAACATTTTTTGATTAAAACATTAGCAAAATTAGTTATTTTTGTGTAAAGAAAAAAAGTATTTTCTGGAGCATAAAGCAGCAGCAATAACAAGAAATTTTGGTATTCTACAAGTTTTTGCTTTTACAAAAAAAGAGTGTTTAAAACCCCCATTGTGTAATGATAGACGTGTTAACTCATCAACAACACAGCATTGGTACCATGCAAAATCATCCAACAGGTGGTACTGAAGCCGAACGCCTTACAACCGAAGATGCTAGTACACCTAGTTTTGGAAGACAATTTCGTAAGTTTTTTATTTTTAAATTGAAAAAAAGAAAACACATCAAACAGCAGCAATTTTAATTTTGGAACCATCATCTTAGTCATAGATCCATTTTTAGCTTTCCTTTGAATGTTTGAAGCCCTAAGATTAAGTTAATGAAAAAATGTGTTTACACTTAAAAAATTTCTTTAGTTTTAAAAAACATCCTTTCTTTACATTTAGAATCCTTTTTAAAATATTTAGTAGCCCCATTCTTTTTGTTGCAAAAGAAAAGATTTTTTTATATTTTATTTTTGGTTTTTAGTTACTTCGTCAGTTGTAAACAATGGCACCCATTCAACAACAATAACAACCTCGTCGGCGGCGGATGAGACTTTAAACCATTTAGAAACAAAAGCTTCTGAGAATTCTCCATCATCGGTAAATGAACTTTCTGTGCAATCTTTGCTCTTGGCTAATAATGACCAACAACATCATCGAAATCAAAATAATCCAAGTCCAAATCGAACAAAATTCTTAAAATCGCCCAGTGATGATTCTTTAAGGTTAGTTTTTCGAAATTCTTTATCTTAGTAAAAAAAATAGGAAGTAAATTTTATGTATGCAAAGCAAAAAAATAAATAGGCCAAATAAAAAAAGTCATCGGAAAAAGAAAGGAAGAGTAGGAGGTGGATTTTCTTAATCTATTAAAAGGGTTTAAAGAAAATAAACTAATGCTTAAAAATCATTTCTCATTGTTTGTTTTTGTGTAACGAAGAACACTATTATTTTTTGTTTTCTCTGTTTTTTTGGAGGTGGAATTTAAAATTAAAAAGCAGCCTATCTCTTTCTCTTTTGGAGTTTCAAAAACTTGCTGCAACAAAGTTCAGCTTCAACATGTGTGGCTAAATTTGGTTTAGAACATGTGTTTTTTTTGTTAGAATGAAAACTAAGCTTCCATTTAAATAAATATAAAAAAAATTGTTATCGAGTTTTAATTAAAACTTTAAAAATAAAACTTTTTTATGCTTCCTTTTTTACTCATTTTTTCAACTTTTTTTAAAGTATGCCAATAGACAACGAGTTTGCTGCATTTTTTTGTTGCTTGCTTCAATACTGCCTTAAAATTGAGTTTTTCTTCCTTCTTTTTTTACTTACACTTGCTTTTCTCTCTTGGCTTGGATTCATTTCTAGAACAAACATAGTAGTTTAGAATTTGTTTCTTTTAACAAGAAAATACTTGTGTATTACAAAGTGGCTTCTTTTCAATGATTTTTTTTATTTCTTAAAACATTACTAAATTTTTGCTCTTATTTTTCTTTTTCTAAAAAACCCATATTTTGAGTATTCAATATATAATAATAATGTTTTCGGAAAGCAGAAATTTTAATTATTTAAGCAGTTTGTAAGTCCCTTTTTTCTTCTTTTTTAATCTTATACATACAATATTTTCGTGTTTGTATTTTTGTTGTTGATGGTTGCCATAGAGCTAAGAAATACGCGCCACGCCATAGGCTTCTTTCATTTTATAAAAAAAATTAAAAATATGAAAAAATAAAGAAAAATGTGAACGGTTAAATACATATTTTAATGAAAACAGACAGCAAAAATAATAACAAATGAAAAAAGAAGAAATAAGAAAAAAGGCTTATGGCGTTGTTTAATCGAAAGCATATTACTCTTTCTTTTTCTCTTTTTTTAAAGCCAGTAATAGTAAATAGTCTGTCTCTTAGGAATAATTAGAAATAAATGCAAATGTGATTGGACAATGTTCCCTTCTCAGTCATTCATTTTTAAAAATAAAAAAATGTGCTCCAACAAACCAAGAATCGATGATCTTGCGCTTCACATGTTTTTATTTGTTATAAATTTATAGAAATTCTGTAACCTTGGAAATAATATTTTATTTTAGCAGTCATTTTTTTAGAAAAAGCAAAAAATTGAACGATGTTTTGAAATAAATGTTCACTAATATTTTGACTAATAAAAATTGTTTTTTTTCTTTCTTGTTTTTTTTTTTATTTTATTTCAAACCTTAAAAATCATTATCTATCTCATGTCCTTTGCTAGGCGAGCATGAAAGGAATAAAAAAATTTTTTGCATGCTTGTTTGCATTATTATCAGAATCAATCGAAAAGTTTATTTTTGTCTAAATAAGTTTTTTATATTATTTTTATTTTTTGAAAGAAAAACTACTATGTTTTTTTTGTGATGTTTAAACAATTTCTTGACCGCAAATATAATACTTTTTAGTCGTTTTTTTATTTTATAAAAAGGTGTCGAAATTTTCATTGAATTTTTTTGCAGTAAAATATTTTTTTAAGAGTTATTTTTAGTTTGGTGGCTTCTGAAAAAATTTTTTTCTTTCTTTAAAAAATGGTTTACGATTTGCAAATATAGCCCCGGTCATCATCATTCCTTCTTTTTTTTCGCGCTCACTCTGCGTGAAACTTTATACAATAATAAAAAAACGATGAATGCGCAAGAAATAAAAAAAAGTAGTTTCGCCATTGATAACCCGCTGGGTAAATACCACAAAAAATAAAAAAAGAAACACATTCAGTGATTTTTTGTCATCGTTGGTCACTTTTTTTTATAAAAGTTTTTTTATTTCTTATCGTCGCCATTCACGTCATACATCTTCGTCGTCGTTGGTTTACTTTAGTTGCGCATAAAATTTAAGCCAAAGATATTTTATACTTTTATTTTAAAGTATTTGTATTTATTGGTTTCTGTAATTTTCGTTATTAGAATTAGAACTAAAGGTGTGTTTATTGTTTTAGTTGTAAGGCTTAGAAACCTCTGAAATGCTAAATAATGAATACATTTTTTCTTATTAATTGTGATGAATTCAATCCTAGTAGTATTAGTGGTTGCTATATACTCATTTTATATTATTGTCTTTTTGGTTTTATTGATGGGATAATAAAAAAGAGAGACAAAATTTGTTTACTCAAAGACTTAAAAATTAAAACTAAATATTGCCAAATTATACCCTGTAAAATTATTTTTTATCTTGTTGTTTTTATTTTTTTCTTCGTGTTCAGAGTTTACGGTTCAACGATAAAAAAATCTATATTTTTTTTGTTTCTCAAGCAAAATAATGACATGTTCTTCTTCTTTCTTTCTTTTTATATTCATTTAAAGGCAATACAAAATAGCCTTAAAAAACTTCCGCTTCCTAATTATTTTCAATAGAAGTTTTTTTAATCAAAATAAGAAACTAAGAAAAAATACGAACAGAAATAAGTAGTTGTGGCAGGCAGTATGAGTTAGTCAACTCTTCTATCCGGTCTAAGATAAAAGTCTTCTTCTTTTTTATATTCAGCTTCGTAGATGTTTTTCTTTTTGTGCCATTCTTTCTATAGAAGCAAGCGTCAATGACAAAAGAAAAATAATAAATAAATTTTCATTATTTAGCATTTACGTAATTTAAAATGGCAAAACTAGTAAATTAAAATAATTTGCTTCGTAATAAAAAAAGAAGCAGCAGCAAATGCAGCCTCATTTAAAATTCACACTTGAAAGAGAGGTTAAAATAAATTTTCTCTTCTTTCTTCCATTTTTACTATAAATTTTGATAGAATATATTTTCATTTTTACTCTTTTTACGTCGATTTAAAAATTATACTAACAAAAAACCCAAGAAAAAATTAAAATATTTGTTTTGGTTTAAACACAAATAAAGTTATGATTCTGGCTTTTCGAAAACTTTGAAACTCAAGCATTTTTTTATTCAGTGTTAACAATGCTTCGCCTAGAACTAATTGATAGAAAGCTGCTTCTGCTTCGTGTTAAAAAAAAAAGGAAAGAAGATAGAATTTTGAGAAGAAGAATAAAAATAACTTTTTTTGAGAAGATAGAATAGAGAAAAGAAGAAGAAGCTTAACCAAGCATAACGTTGCTCTAACATCAGCTGGCTATGGCAAACTTTTTCCTTCGCTTTAGTAGCTTCCCCTGCTTGATGTTAGCGTGTTTTTAATCCATTTGAAAACGACAACGTCGGCGACATTGCGTTCGTTCTTATACTCTTCAACTATTTTTTTTGCTTGCCTTAAAGGCATTTCATGGCACTTTTTTGTTTTTTCTTTCTTTTTGAAGATAAAAAAATTCATGCCAGACATAAAAGTAAAATAAAAAATAAAAGTTAAAAAAGATTTTTGCCAAATGCTTATTATTCACGAATTTTAAAGCTTTGTCTATTTAATTTTGATCCTTCTTAAAGCCATGTCACTTAGTGATATTTTCTTTAATTATTATATGTATTTTTAAGCTTTTTTATTTTTTAATGCATCAAACATTTTTTGATTTGCGTCTGCATTTTTTTAAAGGAATGAAAATTGTGTTTTTGCTTGCGCAATAAAAAATTAAATGACTCTTTCTCCTATTTTAGAAAATAAAAAACTTCAATAAACTATAAAAAAATAAAATAACTTAAATGCCAACTATTTTTTTCTTCTTCTTTTCATTTTCAAACGTAAAGGAAGTATTGAAATTCCATAAACGACTTATTTACGTCTTTTGGAAGAATGAATGTCAAAGAAACAAAAAAATAAAAATAAAAAACAAATTTTTGCTTTAATTTTGCAACCAAAAAAAGAAAGCATATTTTTGGTTTTATGTTTTTTTTTCGAAGCTCGTGTGTTTCCTTTTTGCGCATTTTTGTTTTTAATAGTAAATTTATTTATATGCATTTTTAATACAAAACACTATATTTTTTTATTTTTTCACACAAATCATTGAAGAGCATTTGTATTTAAAAAATAGGCAGCAGTAGCGAGCGGACAGACGACTATAGGTCAGTCATCAATAAAAAAAAATCGAAGATGACGGCGACGACGACAACGAAAATCTCGCGCGCCCGCATTTTCATTTGCAATTGCAATTGCTTTTTTGCATCTCAACATTACAATTTTTAAAAGAGAGAAAAGCCAATTGGCCTCTATTTTTTCAACACTGTTTTTTTTGTTGGGTTTTTTTTCTTCTTTTTCTATTCTCTTTAGACAGACACTTGAACCACCAAATGGGAGGTCGTCAATGGCCCAAAACATAAGCTTTAAAAATTAAAATCTTTTTTTCTGTGTTGGTTTTAGTCAAGTCCAATCAATCTATTCCACCGACATAGCAGCTTTAGTTTTTTTTCTTCCTCGTTTCTTTTTTTATTTGCGCATTGCAGCCGGCATTTTTTTTCTTAGTTGATTGCAGATGTTTCTCGCCCAATGGCTATTTATTTCTTAAAGAGTGCAATGAAACTAAAAGTCAGTGGTCTTCATCGTCCAGCTGCAAGATAGACAGATTGAGTGACCAAAATGTTAATGTAAAAAGAAAGAAAAAAACAGAGACTACCACAGCCTTGTGGAGAGAAAAAAATAAGATGAGAAAAAAGCAATATCACTTTTCACATTCTATCTTCTTCTTTTTTTGGGTGACCTTTTTACTCAATGTCGCTTGCTTTATTTCAATTTCATTTTTTATTTTTTGAGTCTTGTCCTTGCTTTTTTTAAACGTGTGTTCGTTCAGTTATTTAACGAAAAATATGTGTCTATAAATCAATTTTTGTCTCTAAGGCTTTACGCTTGAATTAAAGCCCTTTTTTTATACATTTTTTACACTTTTTTCTTTCTTCCTCTTGAGATATTCTGATGACTAATTTCATTTCCTGGTATCTTCGACGACAGAAGACTCTTACTTTTTAGCTATGTTTTTTTCTTTTTGAGGGTTTCTTACGTTCTTGTTTTAATCCTTTATTTCCCCTCAGGTATTTAGATAAAAAAATTACTTCGGTGTTAGCTGTTAAAATTTAATAGGAAAATATTATTCTATTTCCTTGTATTTTTTTTTTATGTGCCTCTTCTGGATAAATAAAAATCGACAGAGAGAAAAAAAGTACAAAAGCGGCAGCAGCGCGAAAAATAAAAATCTCATCAATCTATAATGGTTAATGGTAGCCGGTGGTGGTGGTGGTTGCCCCTTTAGGTCGTCGACAACGTTGTACACCACTACCACTTTTTTTGCTCGTAAATCCGATTTCAATGCGGTCATTTGAAAAATATAATAAAATAAAATTTGTACAAAGTTTTTTTTGCAAATGCGAATTATTTTTATTTTCTTTTTGAGGTTTATGAGGAAGAGAGACGAAAAGTTTAATTTGTGTGGTTCGAAACAACTAATTAACTATACTTTTTTTCCATATTTATATTTTCTTGTTTTTACTTTTTTGCATGGAGTTTAATTTTTGGTTACACTTTTAAAGCTTCAGCAACAATATTACATAGGAGGTGTCACTCACTTTTATAGAGTTTAAAATATATTTTTTTCTTATATTATTGGATGAACAAATTATTTCCAATTCAATTATTTTTTATTTATTTTTTTTTTGCAATACGCATAATTTGCAGCAGTCAGGGACGCCATATTGCCTGTGATCGTCTATATTTTTTTTTATTTTCAAGGCCTTCTTTCTTTTTTAACCATAATAAGAAGATCTTTATCGATGAGATGAGATGCTGCTTGGCCCCACTTTTTTTTTCTTTTTGTCTTCGATGGGCCAAAAAACTCGTGTGTAAAATAAGAAAAGTATTCCAATTCTTTAATTTTGTTTTTTTATTGTTTGATTTTAATTTAATCTTAGTATTTCATTTTGAAAATAGACTTTAAGGGTTTTTTTCTTTTTCATTGTTGTCGTCGTTTTTAAAGCTTCAAAACCCTAGGCAATTTGACATACTTTTTTTTTCGAATAATGTCTTGTTACTTATTTTAATAATAATACAAAAATATTATCCCCATGGCAGTTTTCTTCAACCACCAATTTTTTACTTTTTAATATGAATGTATGTGTGTGTATATGCTTTTGTTAGTTAAAAGCTAGCGTATAAATTAATATTTGTTGCTTTACTCACGCGGTAAAAAAAAATATATATATTAAATTTTATTGAGTTAAAAATTAAAATAACACATAAAAAGCTGTCAACAACTCTTTTTACTTAAATCTTATAAGTTAACGGGATAAATTTGGATTGCGTATAAGTTTTTTTTAAAACTATATTTTCCCGCTTTCGTGATTTCCTGAATTAAATCAATTTTTTTTTTGCGAAAAAAAAGAAAAACGCGCCAAGTATTTTTAACTTTATTTTTCGCTCTCTTGTTGTTGACTGAAAAAATAAAAGAAAAGAAGAAAGAAACGAAAAATTGATCCTTAAAAAAGTTTATTTTTTTCCTTGTTTTTTGTTGTTTATATTTTATCTATCTATTTTAATGATTGCTTATTATTTTTATTATTATTATGCGTTGTAGAAAGCGAAACAAGAAACATGAAAATAATGATGATATTGTTGTTGAAAGCCACGTGAAATTAAAACGATATAATTTAAGGTAAAATTATTATTTAATCTATAAAAAAATAATGCGCGCAAAGTATTTTTTCGATCTATATTTTTCCTTTAAAGTTGCTTATTTTTCTTTGCATTTATATTGGTTTATCCACTTGTCGACAATAAATTAAAATTTGTGTACATAATGGATGATGACAAAAAATTAAGACCATCCAATGGTCAAAAAATGAGTTTTCTATAAAAACGAGGGGCAATGTTGCTGGCTGCGCAAGAGTATATAAATGAGGCTAGAGTGAGAGAGAGAAAAAGAGGAAACACACTTATTACTTGAGGACTATTTTGGTTTTTTTCTATGGTCTATCAAAAATATATAGCAGCCAGCAAGCAAGCACTTTCCCACTTGCTCTAAAAATCTAAAAAAGCTATCCCCCTTAATTTTCTCTTTTTCTTCCCTCTTTTTGCTTTATTGCTTGCTTATTTTTTCGCACGCAAGGTCGTGCAGCCACCAAGAAAGCAGCAGCGTAGAGTGCGCAAGATGAGAAAGGAAAAAATATAATAAAGAATTGTTGAAAAATGAAATCGATGCTATTATTGCCAGTTGGTCGAAAAGCGAAACGAAAGGAAAAAAGAGGGTGAAAAAAAATAAAGGGGCACCCGTGACTACGACGACGACGACGACCATCCTCGTCGCCGCTGACCAACACAACAACCACCGCCACCATCAACCAAACTAACAAGCAAAAGGGCAAAAAAGCGCGTTCGTTTTTGTGGTATCGAGAAAGAAGAGCTGCTCGCATTCACATTTTGTTGTGAGTTCGTTTGTGTGTTGACGAATGAGATGAGGGAAAAAAAAGAAAAAATGGACACAACCAACACGTTGTTGCTTGGGGTATTTGTTGTTAGTTAGACTTTGAAAAATATGTATATGCGCAGTAAAGAAAAAAAAAGAGAGTGACCATTGCCTTTTTTCAACAAATAAATAAATAAATATGTATGCTTGTTTTCTTACGTTTATTCATTCTTTTTGATTTTATTTTTTTTATTGTTACTTTCTTATTCTTCGTTTTCGTCTTTTACAATCTCTTCTTTTTCCTAAAACAAACTTAAAATTTTTTTGAGAAAATAAATCTTTTTTTTTTCTCTTTCTTCGTCTTTTAAAAAAATAAGAAAATTTATTAGTCGATGTTATTGGAATTTGATATCCTAAAAAAGAGGCAGTAGTAGTAAGGAGAATAGTATTAGTAGAAAGTTTTAAAGTTATGACATTGAGTTGATCAGACATTTGTTCATTCACATCAAATCATATTTATTATTCGGGAGATTCCAGTTTTCGTTTTCGTCGTTCATTTTTTTTGTTTTCTAGGCCTTTTTCTATCTCGATTTGGGGTTGGTTTTACTTATTACTGCCACTTTATTCAAAAACTCTAACTCATCCTTATTTTTAATTTATTTTTCGTTTTCTGAATTTTAGAAGCAAAAAGAAATCGAAAATATGGCAATTCCATTTTTTACTTTTATGGCTGTGCCCATGATTGCTTCAATGATTTTTTTTCTTCACTTTTCTCACTCCGTGACGAGACGACTGACCGTACAGACAAAAAAATAGTGTCCCTTTTTGCCGAGCCGACCTCTTTTTTTCGAAAAAATACTTTCATTCCTTTATTTCACCTTGGTGGTGGTTGTTCAGCAGCGCGCGAACAGCGCCGACAACGACGACTCGATTGATCCAGTAAAAAAAAAATAAAGGCATTATTAGAGTAGCATCGCCACGGACGAAGGGAAGGGATTTTTTTGCGCGGCCATTGTACATACATACATTTATTTTCTTCTATGTTTTTGCTGCATTGTTATATGTGTGCCTTTATTGATCGTTCGTGCAACGGCGACTTTTTCTAAAGAGACTAGTGTGGAACATAATAATTTATTTAGGAGGGAATTTATTATTTTGGCATGGTAATTGTTGTTCACTAAAGTTTTTCTTGTTCAACCATGTTTAGATTTTTTTATTGTGACTTTTGTTTATTGTTTCCATAAATTTTATGTTTTTTCTTGTTCTAATTCATTTTAAATGATCACACGGCTTTCTTTGCCCCATTGGTCACTATACTATATTGATTCATTTTATTACCCCAAAATCCCCTAAGGCATAAATTTATTCTTTCATTTAGCGTTTAAAAAGGTTCTTGAAAAAAAAGCTAAAAAAGAAACTTTCTCACTCTATTAAATAAACAATAAAAAACTTCCGATCACGCGTTAAGAGATAAATTTTTGAGCAAAACGCCTAAATATATTTTTGTTTAAAAATTGGAACAAGAGTTTTTATTGCTACAGTAAAATTCAATAAAATTAATGTTTCTATTTTTTGTAGATCTTCATCGTCTGGTACAACTAGTGGCATTCGATCTCAACCAACCGGAGCCATTTCAGCCACAGATCTTCGTTCAACTGCTTTTAGCAGCGTTGGTACAACAATTACACCCGGATCTGCTGCTGGTCAACAACAACAGCATTTACGAGCTCGAAGCCAAGCTCCACCAGGTGAAAAGAAACAACAACGAGGAAGTGGAATTAATACCACAACTAGCGACGATACAGCTTTAAGTCCAGCAACGGCATATAATTCTCGTTCTGGAGCAATTCTTGAACCTCATACAGCTTTATCAGCTCCTCAAAGTCGCTTACAACCGACTTTATCATCGGGTTCTTTAATCTCGCAAAGCGAGCAACAACCCATATCTAATACTCAAATTCAAGTCGGCGGCGTCACGACGGCAGCTATCGTGGCACACCCTTTATCGACGGGCTCGGCCAGTACGGCAACTAGCGCAGCAACATCCGCTATGCCTATTGGATCGAGCCTTACGGCTGATTCAACCTCTTCAGCAGCTTCATCATCGTCTGCATCTTCATCGGGTATGTAAAAGAAAAATCTAAAAGGCCCAATAAAATTATCTTAGTTTTAGGTGGATTACCTCCAAATCAAAGTTTAGCAGCATCATGGTCCACCACGAATAATAACAATGCTCAAAATAAAGGTTATCGGCCAGACGATGCAGTTAGAATTTTTGGCTCTAAACTTACATCATTCGAGCATTCAGAAATTTATAATTATCAACGAATATATTTTGTTGGTTCCCAAGCTAAAAAGCGGGGTGGTATGTCGGGTTGTGCGAATAATAATGGTTATGATGATGAACATGGAAGTTATATACTAGTACCCCATGATCATGTAGCATATCGATATGAAATATTAAAAGTTATTGGAAAAGGTAGCTTTGGACAAGTTATAAAAGCCTATGATCATAAATATCAACAATATGTTGCACTTAAATTAGTTAGAAATGAAAAACGTTTCCATCGACAAGCTCAAGAAGAAATAAGAATTTTGGATCATTTAAGACGGCAGGATTCTGATGGTGGTTATAATATCATTCATATGCTTGATCACTTTAGTTTTCGAAATCATAAATGTATTACATTTGAATTAATGAGTATTAATTTGTATGAGCTTATTAAGAAAAATAAATTTCAAGGGTTTAATCTTACAGTAAGTTTTTAAACTTTTTTTATGTTGCGAAACTATGATTAATTTTATTTTTTTTAGCTGGTCAGAAAATTTGCACATTCAATGCTTTCATGTTTGGATTTATTACATAAGAATCGCCTTATTCATTGTGATTTAAAACCAGAGAATGTTTTATTGAGGACTCCAACAAGAAGTAGCATAAAAGTAATTGATTTTGGATCTTCATGTTTTGAAGATCAACGAATTTATACTTATATTCAATCACGATTTTATCGTGCTCCTGAAGGTAATAAACTTACCCTTTATAAATATTTATAAACTTATAATTATTAAAAAAAAATTTAGTTATTATGGGTGCAAAATACGGGATGGCAATAGATATGTGGTCACTTGGATGCATTCTAGCTGAATTACTTACCGGTTATCCATTATTACCGGGTGAAGATGAAAATGATCAATTAGCTTTAATTGTGGAATTACTTGGAATGCCACCACCAAGAATTATTGAATCAGCTAAACGTGCGAGAAACTTTTTCTCATCCAAGGGTCATCCGCGATATTGTACACAGACGGCTTTACCCGATGGCACCATTGTACTTGGAAATGGTCGATCCAAACGTGGCAAAGTTCGTGGAATTCCTGGTTCACGTAGTTGGTCTACCGCTCTTAAAAATATGGTAAGTATCAATTAACAAAGGCTAATAAAAAGAGAAAATATTAATTTCATTAAATTTTTAGGCAGATGATTTATTCATTGATTTCTTAAAGAGATGCCTTGATTGGGATCCAGATTCAAGAATGTCACCCGCAGTGGCATTAAAACATCCATGGCTTAGACGTCGATTACCTCGACCACCAACAAATGGAGCAGGAAGTGAATCACCTATTGTAATAGATTAAAAAAAGTCGTGTTTAATGATGAGATAAATCCTTTTTGCAATAATTATTTTAATACAATTAAAAAATTAATTTTCTGGATTCTTTCAAAAATCATAAAAACTCCTACATTGCTGCTATTATATGTTTTTAATTTTGAGCATTTAATTTACATATATCCATTCTTCATATTCTTGTTGTCTCTCTCATTTTTCTCATATTTTTTCTTCTCATTCACTATTAGGCAGCATTATTGCTCAAATCAAAAAAATATTATTTTTGCGGTACTTTTTTTTGTTGTCATTTCATTTTTTTCTCATCACATCACATTTTTTGTTTGTATGTATATTATGGAATATCGAATCGTGGCCCTTTTAATTAATTAATGATTGTTTTGGGAAAAGAAATTTTTTTTTTGCCGATATTGGGGTTAATTTTTTTTTATAACGTTTTTGTGTTATCAATTTTAAAAATGTTACATAACATAACATAAATGACTCTCTCTCTCTTTCGAATAATTAAAAGTCATCCATTCTAAACCATCCTTAATTGACATTTTTTTAAACATTGATTTGTGTTTTTGTTTTTACATCGTCGTTGTCGTTTTGATGTTTTCATTTATTTTGAAAACCTTCTTCCTATTTTTTTCCCAATTTTTACTTTGGCTTTCAAAGAAAAAAAGTGATTCTCTCATGTTTTTGAATAAAATTTGCAATATTATGTATTATATATTTTGAAAAGCAGGAAATGAAAATAATTTACATATAAACAAAAAGATTAAATTACTCACTACTTACTTTTGGAAAGACATACAGATTTCCGGAAAGTTGAATAAAAAATAATATTTTTTTGAAAATAAAACAAAAAATACAAAGTAAAATAGTTTATAAAAAAATAAAATGAAAAGCTCGACGAGATCCAATAAAAGTTCTACAGGTTCCTCAACGTCCTCTAATCAAAATTCGTCGACAACATTCTCCAAAAATACTGACGATTCCCTTTCAACAATCTCCTCAATTTCATCCACTTGTGAATATAAAGAAGAGGTGATTGAAGATTATAATTTTTGGACTGGATATTTTTGGAATAATGCCGTCACCGCTACTCCTTCTTTAGCTTCAAATAATATTAAAAAAGATCAAAAGCCGCGTAAGCCTTGTGTTTGTGTATATCAATGGAAGGATAATGTACATGGATTATGTTTTTGTTTATATGTACGAATGACCTTTCCTTTCTAATAGAGGTAATCTTTTAGTTTTGTTTTTTAGGAAACGCATTTACCTACAAAATTAACTACATTTATCATTTTGGCTGTAGCTACGATAGTTTCCATTGTACTCACAGTATCCACAATTCAAGAATTTTTAGATAATAAAACTGCAACTCTTTATTTAATCAGACAAGTAAGAATGTGGCTTTGACGTGTTTTGTTTTTGCAAAAAAATAAACCCATATTTTTAGAAAAGGGATTTGAGATTTCCAAATATTACTATTTGTCCTAAGAATTCTGATGCAATTAATCTTACTTTAATTAAAGAAGGTAAGTAAGGCTTCCTATTTTCTGAAAAATTACTAAATATGGCTTCTTCCATTTCCTTTTATTTTTTAGATATTTACAAATATATTCCTGATCTTAATGATACAGATGCAAATAATTTAATTACTTTTGCTATTGCTGGATCAGGATTTGATAATATGGATTCAGTAATGAAAAAATGGAAGAATCCAATTTATTATGATAAATTAGCTTCATGGTTTCGTGAATGGCAAAATGAAAGAAATATAACTGAAATTTTTACTCTTATTCACGAGGATGCTGGATATAAGTGCAGCGATGTATGTATAAATAAAAAAAAGGAAAAAGAGAGGAGTCGAGTATTTCTTACTCTGTGCAATTAAGGATTCAAGAGTTAACTCTACTCTTCTTCTTTTCGTTTTCAAAAAAAAAAGCAAAAGTTTATTTCTTTTTTCATTTCGTTTTTCTTTTTTTCAGTTGTTTATAGAATGCTACTATGCAGGCGATTTAATTCCTTGCTGTGATATATTTCGCTTTGCTTATGTTATGCTTCGTGGACGTTGTTTAAAGCTAAGAGAATTCTACCAGGAAGATCCTGCTTTAACTGGGACTTTAACTATTTTCATGAGAAATATGTCTAGTGAATTAGTTGAAAGAGGTGGAGCTCAGGTAAAAGACAAGAAAGATTTATTAACAAAAAGACTATAAATGCCATCCTTTTTTCTTTACTTTTTTTAGTTTTTTTTTGGCATTTTTAACATTTTTTTCTTTCCTCCTGTCATAAACATACATAGAATAGAAATTTTTTAAGCCCCAAACAATTCTATATGTTTCTGATGAATATCCAGATGTCGCGACATTTCCACGTTATTATTTAGCTCCACAAAAGTGGAATCAATTACGCTTAGCTAAACAAGCAATTTCTATGCTTCCTAATAGTCCATATTGTTCTAACTTAACTGAAAATATCGGGAGAGGAACGTGTTACGTGAATACTTGGCTTAAAAAAAGAATCGTTCAACCAAATAATTGCACACTTTTTTATTTGCAAAACAAATATCCTAATTTGCCTGTTTGCCGCCCAGAAGTTATCGTAGGTTCATATGAAAATGTTATCAATTTGGCTTTCGACAATGATACAGGGGTATGTTAACACTTTTCTTTTAAATTAAAAATAGAAGCTATAAATTATCCAACAGTTTTTAAATTTTAAGTGCTTCCCATCCTGTTTCCGAAGAGAAGTTACAGTGTCGTTGCAAATTACCCAAGTCACCCCTGCACTCGTCCAAGACTTGCCCGACTCAGTCTTTCAATTGGAATTCGCCTACGACACACTCCAAGAAGAAATGTTTCAGGAAATAGTCACCACAACCACATCAGGATTTATATCTGAATTTGGTGGACAACTTGGTTTATTTGTTGGCATTTCTGCAACTTCATGCGTTCAAGTTTTACTTTATTGCGTTTTATTACTTTTTATTTTAACTAAAAATATAACAAAAATTTTTGAAAAAGATAAATCCGCTTAATTTAATTTACATATATGTATTTTTTTTACTTTAACCTTTATTTCTATTATCATCATCCAATATTTTTTCATATTCGTTTTCTTCAATATTATTTTTTTCGTCGGTATCATTATTTTCGTTATCCTCTTCATTTTCTTCTTCAAGCGAATAAAAAACATATTCTGGAACTTTTGGACCATTCATAGCATTAACAATTGGAATGGTTTCAGCAATTTTAGTATCCAAGAATGATTCCGGAACCGATAAATGCATATAATTATTTTGGTCGCGTTTATCCTCAAAATATTGTCGACATTTTGAAATAATAGCTGCTTGCCACCAAGTTAAAATCAAAATTCCAAGAATAGTAGTTTTGACAGAAAAAAATAATAAAATTTTTAAAACTAATGAATCAAGAGTAGCTAAAAATATATAAAAAATGGTTAAAATTTGGGTATTTAAAAAAATTATCACCGACGGTATCCAAGAAGCTGAAGTAAAAGATGAGGATCGAGAATGCTATAAACAAAAGCGGTAATTCCAAGAATGGCACAAAAAACAATAATAAATAACTAAAAAAAGTTTTAATAAAGAATAAATAAAAAAAGTTATGAGAAAATCTCACAAGATAAATATATAATGGAAGCAAAGTCAAAGAATTCTCACAAATTAGAGCATGCAACGTCGCGGTTAATACTGTAATAATAACTGGAAGTCCAATAAAAGAATATGGAAAATAACTTATTAAAAATCCAAAGAGTAAAGCGGTGTGAAGAATGGCAATAAATTTTGTAGCTTTCTTAAAAAATGAAGTTAAAAAGAAATAAAGCATAATTAAACTTACGGCAACATGATACAAGTTAAAACAGCAACGATATTTGGGATTAGGTTCATCATAATAAATATCTTCATCCAATAAAGCTTGCAAATATCCTTTCATTCTTAAAACAAGGATATTATTTAAAATGCTACTAAAATTATATTGAATTTCCGCTTTTTTGAAGAAAAAAATACTGATAACATCTCAACATTCTCGTTTTCACTTATCATCCTCCTTTCATTCTGATTTTTATGAGATGATAGACATCTGCTTTTTTGGAAAGGATAACTTTCCTTTGTGAGGAAATTTATTCACTTTTCTCGCTTATTTTGGTTTATAAATGATGACTTTCAAAGAAAAATTGTAAAATTTTTGCCAAAATTAAAAAACAGTAACTTTTGTTTGGTGTGAATCCCATAAAACAATTTTCTCTTTTGAAATCAAACGAAGCAACCCTCACTAATATATGTTTTTTTAGCTTTATTTAGGTGAAAATTTATTTCGAAGTTTGTTTTTTTATATTTTATTTCACAAAGTAAGAACTTTTGTGATATGAAATTTTATTAAACAAGAATAAAAAATTAAGTTTTTAAACATGGAATGCAAAATATATACAATTTATTGATTAATATATTCAGATCTTTTCCTGCTGCTTGAAGGTGATAATAAAGATCCAGTAGAAGTTTGAATAGAATATGAACGAAGATTAGCTAAATTAGGAGTTTGACGAGAAAAGGGCCTACAAAAAAAATTTTAATCCTAAAAACAAGTTTATTATTTTTGGCTTTACCGTGTTCCTTCTTCGAGTAAAGAAGTAGAGCTTGGGGCTCTTCGGGTTGATCCCAAGCCACTGGATACTGAATCGGTTTCTAAATTGATAAGGAATTATGAAATAAGGATTTAAACAGAAATTAACTAAATTGTGATAAAAGCTTTGAACATAAGAAACATAAGTATGTGGCTTTAATAAAGTTGTATGTGCGAAAAACAGAAATTAAGAAATAAATGAAAGAGCAATGAATTTTTTATATACTAAAACTACAAGACTAAAGAGACACTGCACTCCGAATATACGTATGCAAGTATGAATGAATACGCACTTAACCGACGTATCCAGCTTGATAGCGTGGAACGACTTCTGATTGTACGCATTGTACAACATAAGCACGGCTTGGTGGGCCTGTTTTGAATTAAAAAAATAATAAGAGAATGAATAAAATTGAAAAATATTCTAAATGTTTTTTATTTTTAATCCTAAATAACTTACCACGATAATATCCCTCTTGAAATTGAGGGTTGTGATGGCGTTCATCAATGGACATTTGTGATGCCATTTTAACCATTCGACCTTCCATCGAGCTACGACTTGTTCGTCCTCCTCCTCCACCGCTGCTTATGCTTGTTCGAGGGGTATTGTTTCCTGGATTGGAATTGTTGTAGTCGTTAGGGATACTTGATTGTTGTTGTTGTGGCTGTTGTTGTCTTGGCTCGGCTGGTAGCTGTCGAAGCGGGACCGCAGTATACGCCTGATGCGCCGCCGTCGCCGTCTGCGTTGAAAACACACTGCCTGCCTACAATAATTTCGACATGCGTCCAACAACTGATGTATGAATCGATAAACTTTAAGATGCATGCCGACCTGCTGTCCGGCCGTTGGTTGCCTGTATGTGCATTGCATGGGAACCGCTTGGAATGCCTGATCATGTTGTACTTCTTGCGAGTATGCCACTGGCGCACTTTTGGGCTTGTATCCATTTTTAGTCATCCATGTGGACATTTGCCATGGTACTCCTACCAATGCTCGTTCAGCTATGAGTGATTTCAAATCAGCTGGATTTGATTCTTCCTCATAGCATTTTGGTAAGCTCACATACTATAAAACAATTTTATTTAATTATATTTACTTTTTCTAATAAATAATATGTTTCTTACTTGCATGCAATCTCTTTCAGGCTTACGTCCATGAAAGTTTAGCCTTGTACCTGCTGTTCCAAGCCTTTCCAATTCTGTTAAATCTAAATCACCTATTCCGACAAAAATTATGGAAATAGGAGCTCGAGAAGCAAATATTATAGCTTGGATGGTTTCTTTTAAATCATCAAAAACTCCTCGGGTTACTATTGCAAGTACAAAGTAACTTGGATGCATGGCTTGATTTCGGTTAAGTGCATTTTGAGCTAATCTAAAAAATGGGTCAACTTCCTTTTTTTGTTGCTTTTTTAAATGTTTTTATTTACTTGGACACATAATAGATGACGTGTGAGAGGTGAGCTACCGTAATGGGTTGAACATTTGCAAAAGAGTTTTTAAATGCTTTTATAATTCCATCAAGGCCACGACAATATGGATCTGTTTCAAGACTCTAAAAGGAAGATAAAGAATTGTAATTTATAAAACAAATAGACATTTCCCGAAAGGCATTTTTATATTTTTAAAAAGTAAAAAGTTTTAACGAAAAAAATGTCAAAAAAAAGAAGAAAAAAGAAAAGAGATAACATACCAAACAAAACTCTTGGGATTCTCGATAGTGTGGAGGAATTTTAGCTCCAAACCCAAAAGCTGCATATGAGCTTGTCCTAAAAAAAATAGATACATATAAATCATTTTGTCTTTAAAACTGTTAATCCATTTTCTAAAAGATAAAAAATGGGAAAATTTTAGAGAGAGACGAACACGCTAAAATCTCGAAATGGTTCTCCAATCGATTTTACAGCAACTTCAACATCTTGTATATATCGGCGAACAAAAGATTCATCAATAAAAGTATCAGGTCGAGAAAAATCTATTGCAACTGCAAAATTGAGAGTTGCTCTGAAAAAGTTATTTTATAATTTTTGCTTGAAAATTTGGAGGAAAAACAACAAACCCAGTTGAAATATAATCAAGAAAAGATGATAGTGCCACATCGTTGCAACGAAGCATCTCAAAAGCTCCGCAAGTTTTTCGATGACCTTTAGAATTCAAATATGACAACTAAAAATGCAATTTATGGTGATTATGTAAACCACTCGATGAATGCTTACAAAATAGGTATTATCAACATTTGTTCCATTTTTTAATAATTCATAATTAGTTTCAAATTTTCCTAAAAGTCCTCTAGGAGTTTTGGAATCACGAAAATAACAAATAAATTCAACGTTTGTATCTGTCATATCGGTGGATTGCAAAGAAAAATGACGAAATACAATTTTTTGATTCCATTTTTGAATTTCACTACGATATAATATTGTTGTTGTTGCTTGTTGGCTTTGAATTTCTTCATCTTGTTTTTGAACTTCAAAGAAAATCTTCAAAAAAAAAACAAATAAAATTTTATTGGAAAAAAAAGCTCCAAACCTGAGCATTATTTGGAATCATAGTTTTTTTGCTTAAATTTTTTGCTGCAAATTGTAATACAACTGAATGAGGTTTAGGTCGAATGGTGCATGAAATTTCCACATCCGCAACACTTTCGCCTGTTTCATCATTGCTGGAAAAAGATATTAATTTATTATTAAAGTCAAAAAATGACATTTAAAATACATTAAATGTTTAATTATTGGGCTTTTATCGCCTCGAACAACAAGTTCCGATACAGAGAATACAGTATAGCCAAGGCTTGCCACGCTATTTTCAGACCAGTCACAACTAAAAAAAGATTTAATTTATTTTTTGAAATTATAAAATAATAAAGTTTACATATCAAGTTTGATATATTGAGATCTCTCAAATTGAAATTCGATAGCAAAAACTGAGAGTAAATCAATGTTGGATTCTTTATTTAAAACTTCTGAGGTTGTAGACTATAAAAAAATATTATTAGCAAATACAAAAATGGAAAAATCCTAAGCACCGTACCACTTTCCAAGGCCCTGCATAACCATCATCACTTTCCGAAAATAAACACATCATAGTTTTGGAAGTTCCACATTTGACTCGAAATTTACGAATTTTAACATTTATATCGATAATTTCTTTTGGGCCTTGTTTCTTAGCATCGACATCGGTTTGCCTGAAAAAAGAAAGTTGAGTTAATAACTCCACAAAAAAAATTCTAAGTTTTTTTTACCTTTTAGCTTTAGGTGGTAATAATGGCGCAGCTTTAGTCGCCCTTCTCATTTCGAGAATATTTCGAATCCTTGTCATATTCATTTTGGAAAAGTTTTAAGATATATTAAAGCTTTAAAAGCTTTTTCAAAAGTGAATTAAAACCCAAACGTTAAAATAAAAAAATAGAATAAAGTGAAAAAGTGAAAAAGTGAAATAGATACTTCTCCTAAAAAATATGAAAGAATTGTTTTTAGTTTTTTTATGTTTCGTGTTGATATGGAGCGCCACACAACGACTTTCGACCCACGACGACGACAGTCTGGTGAAGGACTTTTTTAAAATAAAAAAGCTTCCATAAAGTCACACATATGAATATAGAATGAAAGAAGGCACGGCACACGTTGAGGAAGAAGGAGGACACGCCTAACATAAAAAAATAAAGATCATGTTTTTGGTTGGTTGTTGTGATGGCGGTTCCTAGCTCAATATAAAATAAAAGCTCTTTAGCACTAAGGAAACAATACATGCTTCATTTTTTTTTGAAAAGCAAGAATTAACATGAAATTAAATAGTTCGTGTTAAATGAAATTCAATCCTATTTGAATATTCAAAAATTATATGGGTGTTATCCACCGTATATAGAATAAAAAATATGTACATGTTTTAAAAAAATTTTGTTTATCCAAATGGGTGGCTTCTATTAAAATAAATTAATTTTACGTCGTCTATGGATACAACAAAAAAATTTTTTTTTTGAATTTTCTGCAATGAAATTTTGTAAAAATTAGAGTTAAAGGAAATTTAAATATAAAATGATAAAAATAAAAAAGCTTTTATTTCTAAAAAAATAATGTAACATTTTTAAACATAAAAAAATATATCCAAATTTTGCCTTCATCTTTTTTTGCGGTCTAAATTCAATGCATAAAAAAATTGGTTGGAAATATTTTGATTTATTGTTACCATAGAGCGAGAAGCAAGCAAGCAAGCCCCAAGAGTTTTTCATGATGCTCCCACAAAAAAAAACAATAGCTTTTATATATTTGAAATTTATATAAATATTATAAATCCTTTTTATCTCATCTTTCTATCACCAAAAAAGCTTATTAAAAAAAATCTTTTTTATCTAAAATTTAAAAAAATTCCACACAAAAAAAAATAGATTGAAATAGCAACAAACAAAAAAGTGACGGAAATTTAAGCAATAAAAAAATGCCTTTGGGAAAGTTTTAAAAACTTTTAATTTTTTTTCGTTCGCTGAAGATTATAAAGAGTCATAGTAATCCTTTTTTTCAAGGCTTAAAAATAAAAATAATAACTTCGGTAAAGGAAATATATTTTTTTAACTTGTTGAATTTTTTTGTGGCGGCGGCATCAGAGTAAAAAAACACACATAAAATTAAAGCATTGTCGAAAATCATTGAGGAAGATGGTGATAAAATGAAGGTTAAAAAAAATGCCCATCTTCGATAAAATTTAGTGAATTTAAACCACAAAGTGTCGTTTAACCTTCTTCCTTCCTCTCTGAAAAGATAAAAATGAATGTTAGAAACCAAAATGGTGCCATAAAACATTGAAGCATGTTTTTAAAAAAGTCATGTTTTACAAACCCCACCAAAAAGCTTCAAGAAAAATAACGCCTTCTTCTTATGTTCCATTCCTTTTTTGTTTTTCAACTTATTCTTTCTCGAATATATTTTTTTATTTTCTACCGGGGATATGAGGCCATTGTGACTTGACTTCCTATCCTTTTTTCTTTCTCTTATTTTTTTTAAAACAAAAGGCACATTTTCTGACTGACTTTTTTTGGCAGCTCTATTGGGAATTTTATTTTTTGTGTAAGAGAAAGATATCTTCTGATACATCCATGAGCCTTCAGCAAAACTCTTCTTCAGCTCCAAAATTTATTTTTTCTTTAAATTTATTTTTTTATTTCCTCTGATTCCTTTTTAAATTTTATTCAAATGTAGCATGCATATTAAATTTATTACCCATTGGGTTAGCTAAAAACACAAAAATTTAAATTATTTAAACAAAAGCAAAAAATGACAAAGAACAACAAAGTCGTAATCCTTTAAAAACGAATGATGTAATATCGTAATCGATAGCTGCTGTTTTGACTTTTTTGTTTCTTTAAAAAAACCATCACTACCACAACCGCTGCCATCACCCTCCGGGAATAATTCAAAATGCATAAGAAATAAGCTATGGCGATTTTTGGTGCTATTGAGTCTAAAGTTAAGAAAACAAAAAAAAGAGAAAAACTAAAAAAGGACTTCATTCAAAATTGAAGTAATTGAAAATGCATTGAACTTTTTATTTTCTGGAGGGCGAGAAACAAACATGTGTGGCAGATATCAAAAAAATGGTTATTGTCGTCTAACAGCAGCTCAAAATTGCATCATTTTATTTTTAGAATTAATTTATTTTCCTTTTTCTGAAACATTTTTGATCTTTGCGAATTTATGTATTTATAATTAATTGTTTCCATTATGAATAAAATGGAAAAATAAAAATGAAAGAAAAATTTTTAAATTAATAATTAAACAAACAAGATTGTTTCATTTTTTCGAAACGATGTATGTCATTTTTTTTTTCTTGTTTAGATCAGGAAAAATGTATCTAAACGGTAGTAGTACTAAACAAAAATGGCCGCCGTCGGACTTACGGTTTTTTAGGGAATATAGCCTCTGGGCATCATTCTTCCTTCGATTAGGAGAGCAGCACTTCTTTATATCTCCACTTATTCCAATAGATATATACATACAAATACACCTATTGCGGAATTTCACTTTTTTCCATAACAAAAAAAAATGGTTTATTAAAAAAGATTTTATTAGAAAAGATTTGCGCTCTCAGATAACAATGAAAATGAATGAATGAATTTTCTTTCGCCATCACTCACTTGGTTTTCAAGCTGCTATTCAAGTGTCATCACTTCTGTTCAATTTATCTTTTATATTTTCCTCCTTCACTGTAGATGAAGAAACAAAAGTGTGAAAGAAAAAAGAGATTCTTTCCACAAAAGTTTTCCTTTAAAAAATGTGTGCAAACGTTAGCAAACGAGCTGCAGAATCAGCGTCTTCCTTTCATTCCTTTCCAAATCAAGTAATTTCTTTTCTTTTACAGCTCAACGCGTTTCAAAATGAGCGATGTAGAAAAAAAACGGTATCTGGATTATTAGTTTGTCCTTTGAAAAAAGAAGTTATAAAAAGCCTTTCTTTTGCTACGTGTTACTCGTTTGTATAAAAGAGATTTTTTTTAGGTCCAACCTTCCTCCTCCACTATGAACAAGATTTGGGTCTGGTTTTTAGATACAAGTTTCGTTTTTTATTTTTATCGTTGAAGCGTTTCCTTTTTCTAAAAAGTTTCTATTTCTGTGGTCATTTTTCGGGTTATATAATTTGGTCCAATTCGTGAATTTAATTTTAAAATTTTATTTCTTATTTTTCAAAAGATTTTTTTATAATAGGCGTATAGTTTCTATTTCTTTTTTATCTTTTCTCTTTTTCTTTCAAACATTAACTTGATCTTCTTTTTTTTCTATTCACATTTTTTAAATCCTGCAATCAAAAAAGAGGATCGTTGATTTTTAAATCCATAGAAAAAAAAGTGAATGTCCACCATCATTTATTTTCTCTCTCATTCTCACATTCGTTTGTTTCCCGTTTTTCAATCGAATCCTTTATTTTATGATGCTTCCTGCTGTTGTGTTGCTACTAAATTCTTTTCTACTGCTGCTGGACGATTGCCGATGGCGAGCAGGAATGAGAAAGAGAGAGTCTATGTGATGTGGGGATAAACGCGTAAATCTATCTATCTCTTTCTACTTCAGATTTATTCCTGCCACAATTTTTTTTAGTTCTTTTTTTATAACTGGAATTTTTCATTGAATTGTGAATGATCGATTCTTCTGATCCTTCTTCTTCCGGAGAAGAGTTTAGACGAGAACAATCAATATCATTAAATTGTTTGGTGTCAACCATTTTTTTCCTTTTGCGCGCATAAAAAATTCGAGAATAAAATAATACCAATTTCTTTTTATTTGAAACTAAAATTTCTTTAATTAAGGTGATTTTTATTTTATTATTATTTCTGGCATAAAATGGAATATTTCTATTACGGCTAAAAATTCATTGGAAAAAAGGGTAAAAAAATACAAAACTTTTCTGTTGCCTGAAAAAAATATTAATAATTTTAACTCATGGTTTCTGAAATTAGTGATTGTTGCTCTTCTTCAAGCAATGATTCGTTGCCGTCCACCAGTGCAGCAGCAACTGCAGCGTCTGCTAAAGAATCATATTCTGATTTTGCTACAACTAAGCAACCAGTAATGGACGCCATAATATTAAACAATATGAATGACGATGTTGAAAATGTTTTTACATGGGCTATGTGTCCTATAGGATCAGGACAAGTTTTTAGTATTCTTATATTTATCATCGTTTATTCTGTTTTATTCCTGTTTTTTGCCCAACATTCCACTTTAATGCTCATTATTATGACTGGGTGAGTGAACACACAACAAAAAAACGGTGTTTTTTTGTTTTTAAAAGAATGGTTTAGAAAACAAACAAAAAACGAATGAAAACGTACTTTTTGAAAAGGGAAAAAAAGCAGACGTTATTCGATAAAAAGGAAAGCATGCGATTGATTATAATGAGAAAAATATTTTTTTAGCATCATTGCAACGTGGACAATCATTCTTTATGCAACGGGTATTATATGTATAGTCTATATGATATTGCGAGATTATCCACCTCCTCCAATCGCTGATTTTGATGGAATCACTTTTAGCAAATTATGTATGCGATTATCTTTAGAAATGCCACAACAACAACCCGTGGTAGTGGCACAGGAAGAAATAAATACAATAATAGAATATAAAATTTGATTTTAAAGTTGCATTTGATTTTAAAAACTTTTTTGATATCCGCTTTTTATAAAAAAAAATTACAGAAAAATTGCTTTTTTATTTTGTTAGCAAAAAAATAGATAATAAAAATTGAAATTTTGATATATTTACTACAAAAAAAAAATTATTTTAACACTGTTAAACTTATTTTTAAGGCGATTAAAAAAGTTAGATTATAAGAATAAATAAATAAAATAAATTATATCAAAAAAATAAAAAACCTTACAATATTTATTTATTTTGGCAAAAAAATGGTTAATACTATTATTCTTTTTTTTTGTGATTCATTTTATTATCATATTAACATCGTGGGAAGAATGCCCAACAAGCGTTTTTTAAGCCATTGGATTATTTTTCATTAAAATAATATCACTTTCAACCATTTCTTTAACGAGTTCATTAATAGTGATTTTAGTTTCCCAACCTAGGATGGTTTTAGCTTTGGTTGCATCGCCAATTAATTCTTCAACTTCGGTAGGGCGATAATATTTTGGATTGATTCGAACTCGAACAGTATCAGTTCCTTTTACTATTCCAATTTCATCCACACCTTCACCTTGCCAACTAGAAAAAAATGATTTAAAAAGTGATTTTTTTGTTTTGTTGTAGAATGCCTAATATTCAAATAAATAAACTAAAAAACTTACACAATCTCTTGTCCAATTTCTTTAAATGCAAGCTCAATAAATAATCGAACAGTATAAAATTGTCCAGTAGCTATAACAAAATCATCTGGTTTATCGTGTTGCAAAATTCGCCACATAGCCTAAAAATTATCCCAATTTATAATAAAGTTTCCCTTTTTTGAAAAAAATTACTAACTTCAACATATTCTTTTGCATGACCCCAATCACGTTTAGCATTGATATTTCCTAATTCAAGGAATTCTTGTTGGCCAAGGGAAATTTTTGCGACAGCTCGAGTAATTTTTCGAGTGACGAATGTTTCACCTAAAAACAAAATAAAATATTTTCCTTTTCATAAAAACGCAATTTGATAGTTCCTTACCACGACGAGGACTTTCATGATTGAAAAGAATTCCATTGCAACTGAACATGTTATAAGCTTCACGATAATTAACTACAATCCAATAAGCATAAAGCTTTGCAACAGCATAAGGCGAACGAGGATAAAATGGAGTGGTTTCTTTTTGAGGGACTTCTTGAACTTTTCCATAAAGTTCCGAAGTGGAAGCTTGATAGAATCGAACTTTATTTGTGAGACCGCAAGCATGTATAGCATCGAGAAGCCGAAGAGTACCAACTGCATCAACTTCTGCAGTGTATTCGGGAAGATCAAAAGAGACCTATATTTAAAAAAAATTATGATTTAAAGCGCCTGGGAATGTAATGACCAACCTTAACGTGACTTTGAGCAGCTAAATGATAAACTTCTGTGGGTTGAATACTGCTAATAAGCTTAATCAAACATGATGAATCAGTCATATCACCATAATGCAAATTAAACGTGGCATCAGCATGATGAGTTACGGGATTAGCATACAAGTGTTCAATTCGAGCGGTATTGAAAGACGATGAACGACGAATAACTCCGTGAACTTTGTATCCTTTGGAAAGGAGTAATTCAGCCAAATATGAGCCGTCCTTAAAAAAATTAACTAATGTTTTAGAAAATCAGTAAAAATAGGTTATAACTTACTTGACCAGAGATACCAGTAATGAGAGCAACTTTGCGAGCTCGAAATTTTTCTAATTCATCTTTACTTGAAGCCATTGCAGTTGGGCTATTTTCAATGCAAGCTTCAAATTCCTAAATTTCATGGTTGTGAAAAAATAAAAAAAACAAGAAAAAAATAACTAAAGCTTTATCTTAAAATAAATAAGTATACCTTAAGGTTAGCAAATACCGAAGACATTTTTTTAAATCAAACAAATTTCTTTTTCAAATCAGTAAAAAATTTAAATTTGGTGTTAAAATGAAAGATGGAAAACAAAAAATCCTATGATTTAAATAAATAATATCCACTCTTTTGGATGGATCTGATTAGTTTTAAAGAATTTTTTAGTTAGTAGGATTTAAGATAAAAATCAAATTAGTGCATGCATGGAAGAAAGAAATATGGCTTACATTATTATTTTTTGCTGGGGAGGAGGATGACATATTTATTAGTTAATAATAATAATAATAATCTTTCCGTAATTATCAATCAATCAGTAGTAATAATATTTAAAGGCACACACGCACACTTCAAAATAAAATAAAATAATTTAGAAATTGGGTTGGAGTTACAGTTAATTTATTGAAATAAATTAAATTGAAAGAGAACTGTAGATGTAAAAGAATAAAACCGACTTTAATTGGCTAGTTTGGAGATAAATATCTAATAGCTTTAAAAAAAATAAATGATACAATCAAATCGTGTTGGTTAGTATTTATTTGTTTTATTTGTGGGTGGTGTTGCTAATAGAGAGAGAAAGATAACTGCAATGCAATTTTTTTATTTTTGAGCAAGAGGAGACACTGTGAAAAATGAATAAGCAAATAACAAGCGTACAAGAGAAATGATAGGAACGTGGATGTATAAGTAGTAATAGACGCTTGTAACTAACCATCAATGGAAAAAAAAAAATTTATATGACGACGCACAAAAGCCACGTACGTTTTTATGAAAAAGGCGAGGTTGGTTTTTTTTCTTTCTTTCATGTTTTCCATTCTTTTTCCCATAAGCTGAAACCATAATGAGAGAAAGAACAAAACAAAAAATAGGGAGAAAAAGAACGATTTGAAAAAAAAAATGCCACGTTGGATGAGTAAGTAGTAATATTTAGGAAACAAAAACAAAAAAACTGTGGTCAAAAATCACAAAAGTGTAATAAAAATAAATTAAATACTGTTTCTCGTTTGAATCACGAATTTTTTTGAACTCTACAAAAATAGTTAAAAGATTAAATAATTTATTTTACATATTTTTCTTATTTTATTCATTCATTCTTTTTAATAGAATTTTGTACATATTTATCCCATAATGGCCCAAATACATCATAAAACCCAAAAAACCCGACACATATTATTATTGTGGATGCAAGATGATTGAAATTTAATTCATTTCCAAAAAGCCAGGCAGAAAGGAAAAGGCTGATAAATTTTCGAAGTGTTAAAATCATATTCACATTGAGCGTGGAGGTCACGGAAGTTAATTTATAAACGCTTCGAACGCAAAATATTCTAAAAAAAAAAATTGGTTGTTGTTGGATTTTTTTATTATTTGTTTTTAAAAGTTGCTTAGCAACATTCATTTATTTATTTGTGTGATGATGACTTACTGAAATACGCATGCCACGATTAATTCAACCCATAATAATGGAACCGAAATTGATTCAGTAATCTCAAAATTTCTTAACACGTTAAATTCTGTGATAGCTTTGCTAATTTCCGACCATAGAAATCCGCACAATGGTAAGGAAAGAATACTCTAAAAAATCAACGAAATGAGTTTTTTTACCTCAGAATATAAAATTTTTTAGTTACTCACAACATAGAAGGACATTTCATCTGGATGCTTTCCATAACGAGTAAAAAGCATTTCTTGTTTAATTCCCATATATGCCGAAAGAAAAAGACATATTGTTTGAGCAAGCACGCCCGTAACAAATCTCGACCATGGAAAATAATCAATCCATAAAAATTTAATTCGATATTCTTCTTTAGGTTGATAATGGCTGCTAGCAAGAGTAAACCATACAATACCCGCGGTGACTGCTATTACAGAAAATATTTTTGTCCATGAATATACACGTCTTTGTAAAATGGAAGTTAGAAGGACGCTTGCAAGTAATGTACCCTTAAAAAATAATTATTTTTACCCGAATGAAAGACAACAAAGTTTTACCGATCGAAATATAATAAATAATGGAAATGGAATATCAAAATTTAATGTTTGATTGTTAATTACATTTACAAAAAAGAATATCACAATAATAGTTCCATATTCTCTAAAATATTAATAAATTCTCAAAAGTCAAATAATATATATCCAAAAAATTTACTTTAACGGAATATGACGTTTGAAAAGGACACTTTTATCTTGAATTACAACTACCAGGGGAGCAAGAATAAATGATACAAAAGTTACAAGATGCATAGGATTTGCACCTGATCTAAAAACCAGCAATTTTATCAGTATTCAAGTTTAGAAAAAAGTAACTTACTTTGCTAAAGACTCCATGAAAACCATAGACATGGAACATCCACCCAAAACATTTGCAATACACGCAGAAGCCATATTTAAACCTTTAAAATAAAAACTTTAGCACCTAAAGTTTATGGATGACATGGCTTAAAAAATTATTGTTTGTTACAAAAAATAAGATAGAAAATTCAAAAATGTTTAATTCTTGGCAAAATGTCGTGAACGCTGGAGATAAAATTAATGAGAAAAAAGATTCAATGCAAAGTTTTTTGTTGTTTCTTTCTTTATTGTTTTTCTTTTTGCCTTGGGCAGCGCATCGAATTGCAATTAATATTATTGCTTTCAGCGAAGAGAAAAGCAAAAGAAAAAAATAATAAGCAAAAATGATATTCATTTGAATTGCTTTTATTCTATTTTATTCATTTTTAAATGTTCGAAAAAAATTATGATTCGTATGTTTAATATTAAAACTAACCATTTTTTGTTTGTATGTTATTACACTGTGAAAATTTTTGAGTTCCTCTTCTTTTCTTATTTATGTGTAAAGAGAATATCCACAAAGCATATTTACGTAAAAGTTGTAGCCCGGAAGATTAATTCTTTTTGTAACAACAAAAAAAGATATTTTAGTTTCTATGGATACTTTCTTGTAAGAATTTTTAAACAATGTCCTTTTATTTTCTCTTTTTTTAAATTAAATTTAACTTTTTTTTGTGGATTGAGTTTTTTTCAAAGATGCGTAAAATTTAATTTACTCCTTTTTGCAAAACAAAAAAACATTTTCGATTGAAAGTTTTTCAATTTTTTTTAATGATTCATTTTTTTAGTGCTACCTTTTTTGCGTGTATTTTTTTTTTCCGCAGCGGTGATAAATTATTTTCCGTCATTCGTTAAATGAAGGAAAAGAAAATAAATTTTTTTCAATTCATATTTAATTGAGTCAGCATTAAAAAAAATAGAAAAAGAAATAATCAATTTTAAAAGCTTAGTTGTAGGCTTTGTTTTTTTTCGTGTTTTCATCTTTGACGTGGAAATAAGTATGTATTAAAAATATATTGATAAAATGATAAGACTTTCACTTTTTTAGCTAAAATTTCTAACAATTTTGTTTTGCGTCACAACACAATAGACGTTATTATTTTTTGATATCACCTTTTTTGCCATGAGCAAATTGCAGCCATCAAAATACTGATGATCAAATTTATATTTATTAGTATATATTTTTAATGTACTATAAGAAAAGTAAAGTTTTATTTATTTTATTGGGCATTGTTGTAAGTTTTTTTTATTTTCTTCGATGCTTGGTTTAAAATAGTCTCATTTTTTTTAGATAATTTATACAACAGTAAATCATTTAAACTCAAATAATGCGTCCATATCCATTGATATAGCAGCGCCAGCTGAAACTGAGGAGCCATCCTTTAAAGACCCAGGATTTAAAAATTTATCTGCTCCATTATGGTTTTCAAAATCTGGAGGAAATGAAGATTCTTTGCCATCCTATAAACCCAATGAAAAACATGTAGCTTTATTGCGAGAATCATTCATTGGATCTTTAAGCGATATAGAAATTGTAAAAAATATTGAATATCTCAATGAAAATCATGATATAATTAACTCAAACATATATGGAGGAATAGAAAATATTGGTATTATTTTAATTATACAAGTTCATGATCGATTGGAATACCTCAAATTACTTGTGGAATCATTAAAAAATGTTCAAGGAATTGAAAGAGCTTTATTAGTTTTTAGTCATGATTATTATTCAGAAGAAATTAATTCTCTGATACAAAATATACGGTTTTGTCAGGTTTGTTCTCTAACACAAAATTAGTAGCAAGCGATTGATTTTTTAAAATTTATAGGTGGTTCAAATATATTATCCATATTCTATGCAAATTTTTGATAATCGATTCCCAGGTGCTGATACAAATGATTGTCCAGAGAAAATAAAAAAAGAAGAGTTTGTCAAACTTTTTTAAAATTCTAATTTTTGTTTTTAATATTAAAATTTTTAAAGGGCTGAAATAATAAAATGCACTAATTGGAAAACTCCTGATTCATATGGAAATTATCGAAAAGCTACCCTTTCACAAATCAAACATCATTGGTGGTGGAAAATGAATTACGTGATGGATGGAATAATTTCAAGATATAATATTACTTCGCAAGTGCTGTTACTTGAAGAAGATCATATGGTAACACCAGATATATTTTATGTTTTACAAAAGCTTACTGAAATGAAACATAAGTAATTTTGACCACAAAATTATTCGCTTGCTTTTTTGGTTGGTAATTGAAGTTTTTATTTTTAGAATGGATAATCCAGAAAACTATATTCTTTCATTAGGTTTATTTAGTAGAAGTTATAATTTTTATCAACGAGATATCCATAAAGTTGGAATGCAAACTTTTTATGGAAAGCATAATACGGGTATTGTATTAGATTATAGTCAATGGCGGGCATGGAGTAAATGTGCAAATGTAAATAATTTTTAATACTTTCTTTTTTGACATTTTTAAATAAAAACAATATTTTTTAGATGTTTTGTACTTATGATGATTATAATTGGGATTGGTCGCTAATTCATATGAGTTATGATTGTTTACCCAATAAACTTATGGCACTTTACACTAAATCTCCCCGAGTTCTTCACATTGGTGATTGTGGAGTTCATACTCATAAATGTTCAACTCAAACAAGTGCAAATAAAGTCAGGTAATAAAATTTCAAAAAACCAAATTTCCAAACTAAATCGAAAAAATTTTAGGCAACTATTTGAAAAAATTGGATCAGGCTTTTTTCCAACTATGCAAATAACAGAGAGATTATCAAAAGTCCCTAAAATTTCTAAACCTAATGGTGGCTGGGGTGATCCAAGAGATCATGAACTTTGCAAAAATAATACTTCTCCATATTTTAAACCTACAGAAATTCTTTAATAATTATCTCAGATTTTTTATTTTATTTTTTTAAAGCATTTTGTAATTATATTTCTAAAATCAATTTAAATCTTGCCATCTCTTTTTTATTTCTGGTGAATACTAAAAAAAAGAATTCTATTTTCAAAGTTTTAAATAAATTTATATTTTCTAATTTGTTTCCATCGTAATTTGCTACATGTTTTTCCATTGATAATTAATTTGTAAATATTTAAAACATATTTCTATAAAAAGTTTTTTATATTTTATATAGTATCTCTTGGGGGCATAACTATTTTTGGCGAAGAGTTCATTTTATTTCAGGAAAAAACTTCTGCGCATTTTGTAAAGTTTGTAAAGTTTGAAAAAAAGAATTTATAAAAGCAAGCGATCATAAATATTATATTTATTACTCTTTTTTTCAAGTTTTGATGGATACTGCAAAAGAACCCCGTAAAATTATTAACAAAGATATTGCGAATGGCCGTGAAAATTATCCTATTCCTGTCATTAACAATGAAAATGATAAAATACCAAAGTAAGATTCTTAATTAAATCGTATATATTCAGAATCAATTCCTTTCACTTTTTTCAGACCCTTCACCTACACTCTCCGCAATAATTCTTCTCATGCAACAGCCGAAGAAGTAAGTCAAAAAAAATATGAGCCAATAGGGTGTAATTGCGGTGATGGTCCTCCATATATTTGCGGAGCTAATTGTAATTGTGAAAAGAATTCCATTATTTCTTTTAATCCTCAGGTTTGATTTCTTACTGTTCTATTAAAATGTTTTTTTAAATCCATATGCTTTTAGACCCGAATAGTCGTCGAACCAAATACCTATAGCTTTTATGAAACTTTTTACGTTGAATGTGGCATTCATTGTGATTGTAGAGGAAAATGTGGTAGAAAAATGCTTCCAAGCAACAAAATATTAAAGAAGCTTGAAGTTCATTATTTGGGACCAAAAGGTTTTGGAATCATCGCAACACAACCCATTGCTGCAGGTTAGTTAAAAAAATATTAAAGAAGTATAAATAAGTGTTTTATATTTTAAGGTATGCCAATTGGAGAATATGTTGGTGAAGTATTTGTTCGCCAAATTGAAGGCAATGATTATCCCATAAGCCATTATCAACAAGATCTTCTCATCGATGCGAGTGCATTTATTTTTAAAAATTTATACCTCAAAAATTCATTTTAGAATCGAAAACTTCATTTTGTTGTGGATGCCAAACGAATAGGAAATATTACTCGATTTATAAATCATTCATGTTTAGCTAATATTATGCCAATGACTACATTTCCTTCCATTCCTACATTTAATCGATTTCCACCTCTTCCACGCGTGGCTTTGGTTGCAGTTCGAGATATTCTTCCTGGGCAAGAATTATGCTTTAGCTATGGTGCGGAATATTTTGTTGACCGTGGATTGTCATGTTTTTGTTACATGCCTAATTGTATTGCACCTCCCCGTAAGTTTTATTTATTCTTCTCTCGCTATTTAGCTAATTGAGATTTTCTCTTTTTAGGTGATTGGCTTGAAAAGGCTATAAGCGTTGCGAAAGTTAAAAAAGAATTAGATGATAATAAAAAGAAAATGTGGGATTTAAAGAAACGTACTGGCGATGTAGAAGAAGATTTAATTGTTATAGATTAAAGAAATCGACAAAGTCTTATTTATGTTTCTTTTTCTTATCATTTATTTATTATTCTTTATCTTGTTTCTTTTTTTGATCCTGTCGTGTAACAAATAATAAATGCATTTATTTGGAACTTTTTTTTTCTCGAGAAATTAACAACATTTTTTAAAAACATTTTACATTAAAAAATTCCAAAAAATTTTATAAATACAAACAAAGTTTTTACAGAAAGATTTTTTTTCTTTTATAGTTGAAAGCTATTAAATCCCTTAAATGGGCTATTGCCAATAAAATTGTATTAAAGTTTTTAATATTGAAATAAAAATGCGCGTTGAAATCCATGGATTTCAAGCACCCGAAAAGGCGAAAAAAGGGTTTATGTGAATTCATAAAGAAGTGAAAGCGGGATGAGCGACGAAAAAAACAAAACTTCGATAGATATTTTAAAATGATGCCAAAGATTAACGTCGTCTTCTGGTTCCATCTTCGAAAAACACACCACCATCCAATGCGCAATATTTGGGACAAATACCTGAAGAAGAAGAGAATGTAATTTTTTAATTGTAAAAAAAAGGGATAAAAGACCAACCGTGATTTCCTTCTGGTCCAGGATTGCCGGGTTCTCCATTAGGTCCAGCTTCACCAGGAGGACCTTGAGGACCCATAGGGCCGGTGCTTCCAGGAGGGCCAGGTTGTCCGGGTTGTCCATCTCTTCCAGCAGGTCCATTCTCTCCAGGAAGGCCAGGTGGTCCATTATCTCCTGGTTTGCCTGGCTCGCCAGGAGTGGATGGTGTACTTTGTGCGGGTCTACCAGGTTCACCTCTTTCTCCATCAGGCCCAGGATGACCAGCTGGGCCAGGAGGTCCTGTTGGACCACCAGGTCCTGGTTGTCCTTAAAATAAACAATTATTTAACGTTCATCTCAATTTCAAATGCCTACCATTATTTCCAGGTCTTCCAGGAGGTCCATTTCGACCAGGATTGCCAGATTGTCCGGGAGGGCCAGCGGGACCAGGAGGTCCAGGTGGACAAGGATTACATGGAGGGATTTCTATTTCTTCACAAATAACTGGTGGTCGACCAGGTGCACCAGGTCTGCCAGGAGCTCCAGGAGTGCCGGGTTTGCCATTAGGCCCAGGTGGTCCGGGACGTCCAGGATGCCCTGGGATACAACAGCTACTACATGCTCCATCAGCTTGACGTTTTGTACGATTTCCAGCACCCACAAATGAGCTAAATGTAACCGAAGGTGCTACAGGCTTTTTCCTTCCAACTTCAGATAAAATATCTCTGGCTGATAACTAAAAAAGAAAAAACATTTTTTAAATTTAAAGCTTCTTTGTAAAATTTTTATGAAAGCAAGGATTATTATTGCGCGATATCCATTAAAACCGGCTTTTCCTTTCCCTCTTTGGAATAAAAAATTAAAATCAAATTATTCTGTTTTTCAAAAAAAAAAAGCTGGCGCATCAAAAAGGCGAACGATCAAGTGGACGCAATAGCGGAACACGCGAGAAAAAAGGAACAGATTCTCATAAGTCCGGCTTTTGTTTTAGAGATAAAGCAGAGATTACGAGTATAAAAAATAAAGAATAAATATTCATCAATCAATTTTACTTTTTTTATTGGTTTCATATTTGGTTTTAAAAAAGTGACCAAATTAGAGAAATTAAAAAAGTGAAAAATAACAAGGTCAAAGTTTCGTGGAAAACCGTTTAAATATTTTTTGGGTGCATTTGTTCTTTAATTTTTGGGTTAAAATAGAATTTTAAAATATAAAAGGTGACGAAAAAAGTCATTTTCTAAACTTTACTTTTAAGAAATTTATGAGTGACTTACTTTACAAAAATCCAATTCTTGTTTAGTTTGTTGTTGAATGTGATCCACAAAATTATAAACTATTGGCATGGTTATGCATACAGCCAAAATGGATACAAAAGAAAATGTTACAGCTGAATATGCCACATATTTATAAGCCCGTTCACGGCATTCCTCCATGATTAATGCCGAAGGCTAAAAACGCCAAATATTTAAAAAAAAATACTGTAACAAAAATAATTTAAAATAAAAGTACACGCGATTTGGGAAGTGAAGCAAGGAAGAAAGAGAAAAGCTAGCCTCGTCCGAGGATTCTTATAAATAATTGCGTTTTTTAGATGAAAATGAAAAGTAAAAGAAACTAAATCTTTCAGAAGCTCAGATGAAAAAAGAATGTAGTTATAAAAAAAAGAATAGATGTTTCAAGGAGTTAGTTAGTTTACAATTGTGACGTTGAAAGTGTTGCAGACGACGATGGCCTCTTAGAAGATGAGATTGAGTGAACATGATTTTTTCTTCTTATAAGAAGAAAGAAAGAGCTCTTCTACAACAACTACAATTTCCTTACGAAGACGATCGTCGTCGGATCGGCCTGTGTGCGTTTTCGCCAACAAGCTTTTATACTTTAGAAGAGGATGAAGAAAAAGCCCGCAGTGTAAATGTAAAAAAAAGGGGAGCCGATGGTCACGGTCGTGGAACGACTTCGTCATCATCATCTTCTTCGGACAAAAGCGAGCCATTTTCTTCATTCTTCTTTCTTCTCCCTTTTCTGGAAGAATAGAATACCACATAACAATTCGATGTTTAAAAAATGCTGCTTCTGATTATCGGCATCTAACAACAAAAGAAAATGACACGAAAGGAAGCAACTTTTTATATTGCAAAATCGCAATTTTTTTTCTAGACTTACTGAAATATGCGTTCGTTCGCTTGTCAGATTTTATTCCCATCTTTGACCGTTAGAATAGAATCCATGAAATGAGCGACAGGCGGAGTCATCGAATCATTTTTAAAAAAAATTTCTATGGCAGACAAAAAGGCGCTATTTTTTGCTTTGCTTTAATTTTGAGAACCAAACTTTTATTGTTATTTTTTTTTTTTCATTTGCAAATTATAAAATATTTTTGTCAAGCCTTTTTTTCTTTGCATAAAAAAGGAAAATAGATGAAAACCCAGCTAAACCAGAAAAAGAAAATAAAAGTAGCAAAAAGGTTTTATTACTCCGTGAAGACAAGTATAATAAAAATGTTATGTATTTACAAATCACATGTTTTAGGGATTTATTTATTTGTGGAAGTGCTTGAGTGTTCATATTCCAATAATTGTAATAAAAAAATGCGTTTCAAAGTGGCAAAAATATTGAGTCAAAAAATACTGATTGTTTTTTGAAACTGTTGTTTACAAAAAATAAATAAACAAAAATTATTACTTCCATTAAATTTAAAGTTTAAATATTTTTTCTTTATTTTTTCCAATTACGTAGGAGTTCTTGAAATTTTGTTTTGCAAAAAATAAATAAATTGCGCAACATAAGTAGCAATTTTAGATGAAAGCTTAAAATAAACACAAAAGCATATAAAATAATTGGTTGTTGTGGGAGAGGCCATAAAATCAAAGTTAATGACATAATTTTTATTTTTTGGAAAATCAACAAGAAAACTTTTCAAAAACAGCAACAAGTAAAAAGTTTTATGATAGCGAATTTAAAAAATCAACATATAAATCACCGGCAGATTGTAAACCCGTTCGAGTTTTAGCTAGATTAAGAAATTGAAATCGAAGACGACTAAGTTCAGCGGGTGAACGGCACTTTTTAATAATTAATTCTTTTTCTGCATGTGGAAGTTTTAATTTTCCACCATATTGGATATTCTTTTGATTTTGAGTTATAACTGTATTCATTTCATGAGTGATTACTTCGGTGGCTTTAAAATTAGTTTCTGAATGCTCCTTGGGTTCTACAGTACAAATATTTGGTTTACCTATTTCTGTCTGAAAGCAAAAAAATAAATGTTAAAGGAAATATAATTAAACAAATAAACAAACTTCATAAAGTAATGAATAAATATGATCAAAATCAATTTCAACATTTTCTGGTAAACTATCTTCAGTTATGGTCACGGTAATTAAAGGTGAATCCCATCTTTTGGTTGAATCAGGGGTTTCATATCGACTTGCAAGTTCATCAATTTTTTCTTCTGTATATCTATAAAAAAAGTAAGTAATAAAGTTTCAAAACCATGTGGTTAAAAAAATGTAGCATACTTTTTTTCTGTTTCATTAAGTTTTTTACAAACATCAACTTCAGCATTTATGAAAACTACGGCATACGTGACTTTCGCATTTTTAGCTGAAGTAAATAGTTCATAACGATACCCTTTGACATAATTAAGTGTATCGCAAATAACTAAGGTATCTTTTTCAAGTTTACGATTTACATCACGTCGAATTGAAGCACGCCATATTTTTTCCTAAAAAAATTACTTAAAAAAAATATAATTTCATTACAAAAAACTTACTTTTTTAGAATCATTATAACTTGCTCGATTAAACCCATCATAATCTTCTTCACGAATTATTACAACGTTTTTATGTTTTTGAGAAATATAATCGGAAATTCGGTTAACAATTGTTGATTTACCAGATGATGGCAAGCCTGTTATTAAAAGAAATGGCATTTTGGCTTTATTCTAAAAAATAATAAAAATGAGCTAGTAATAAATCTTTTTGCAAGCGACTTTTTTAATAAGTCTGAACTAACAATTTGTCACGATAACAAAAACAAATGATAGAAAAACAATTTGCATGGCCTTAAAGATGAATACTTTAAGTATTTGTTCAAATTCGGGGCATAATCATTTTTTGATTAAAAAAATAAGAAGGATTTTAATAGTCAGATTTTGGATTTAAAAAAACACTTGAACCACGCATTAGGTCATAAAATAAAGTTATTGGTTAAAGATAGATTAACAATAACAATGATTTTAAATCAGAAATGTATCTTTATCTTTAATCTGCATCCTTAACTTTTTTTCTTATTTGGCTACATAATAAATAAACTTCCATATTCATAAAAAAACATGGAACTAAATTACGGTAAAAAATGGAAGAAGAAAAAAGGCGTTTTTATTTATGCTTAAAAATTTCACTTAAATTACTAAGAAACAAAAGTTGCAGCTGCCATTTTAAAATAAAAATTGAGCCTAGTTAGTTATTAGCGAGCCCAACAATTCATGCCTTTAATATAATATCAAAAATTGTTTTGTAAAGTTTTAGTCGTAAAATAATTTTTCTTTAAAAAATAAAATATGGCTTTACCAATTTGGCAAATTCCTTTTGTTGCCTTTGCTTTTATTAGTTTCATCCTTTATGTAATTATAATTACAATTATTTTGATTAAACGAAAATCTATTTCTTATCTTCGAGGCTCATATTTTTCGCTGATTATTTCTCAAGCAGTTGCGGAATTAACAATGTTTATTGAATTTATGATCCTTTATCGAGGTCGCAAATATGGATATTTGGATTTTTTATTTAAAGAACCCTCAGATGCATGGGATTATGTGCCAAGATTTTCAACCTTTATTCATTATTATTTAAAAATTGTTATATATATTGGACAGATGTATTTTGCTGTAAATCGTCTCACCGCTGTTTACAAACCACTAAATTATGAAAAAGTAATATTGCAAGAAAGTTTTATAATTCTATAAATAGAAAAATAAATAAATTTTAGTTATGGAAAAATAAAACTATATGGATTTTAAGATTCATACAGTATATAATTCCCTTATTTTTAACTTTGCCTGTAGCCTTTAATTATAATTTTGAAATTCGATATGAATATAATGTTGTGCAAAAATCGTTGCGCCTAATACAAGATGATTTTTCAACTGCGCTTGTAGCTTATATCGATGGTGGAGCATGTTTTATAACTACAATATTTTGCTCTATTATTTATGTCGCTGTCATCACAAAAGCCTCAAAAGATATGCTTCGATATGTAAGAGCAGCAAAATAAAGTAAAGTTTAACTAAAAAAAATAATAATTGCAGGGAATTGAAAAGAAGCGATTAGTCGAAATGCGTCTTGCTTTTTGTGCGATTTCCATATTTATTATTTTAATTCTCAATACTGCCAAACAATTAATGACATGCTTTGGAACCTACTATGACAATAGCAATATTACTCTTCTTTCTTATGATTTAAGGTAAAACTTAAATGATACACTAATAAAATTAATGGGAGGTATTTATATTTTAGTTATCCAATGATGGATTTATTATATTCTATAACTCCATGGGCTTTAATGTGTACCAGCACTGAAATACAACGACAACTTACGCCATGCATTCCAAGAGCTATCATTCCCGAATCATTTCAAGTTCAATCTTCTAGCAACCAAACTCGTGTAATACAAATAAAAAGTAATAAATAAATTTAAAGGTAAATAAACCATTTTTTGTTGAAAATTTTGTAAAAAAATTTTATAAACAACTAATATTTTTTATTCTATCATTCCTACATAAATATAAAAAGAAAATACATATACAAATACTATTAAAAAAAATTATTTATTTATCATCAATCTTCTTTTGAAAACTCTCTTGTTCTTCTTCTGATATTTCTTTTGCCTTATCTTTACCTTCCAAAAGATTTGCAGCAATTTCTTCGCTTCGTTTAAGGGTGAGCTGTTGAACTTTTTCAAGAACATCTGGACGCTTTTCACCCCATAAACGTTTAACTACATCATCAACAGGGTTTAAAAGATTCATATTAAATCCCTCAGTGAATGGATTTTCATCAATTTCATCCCAACTTCGAAGATAGGATAATGATCGGCCTTGTTCATATTCAGTTACAGATAATTCACGAGGTGGAAATAAAGCTGCTGCAACATAACGCATTTCAGAATTTAAAAAATTAAATGTTGGAAGCGCATCTTCCTAAAATGCTCAATAAAAAAACTATATATATAAATGATAAAATGAGAGACATACGGTTGGCATAATTTCAAGACCAATCTTATGTTCCTTGCATGCAGGAGCAATTCGAGCTCGTACGGAATCCAAATCCTTTCTTTCTCCAACTCCAACAACAAGTATATCTATTTTTGGCTGAAGCATAAAAAATAGTTCCAATGATTCCGGCGTTATTTGTTCTGGGGAAAGAACACGCCATGATAGACATGTCTTTGGAAAAACAGCTATTGGGCCATATAGAAATGAATTGTCTTCTAATCGAAATCCAACCGAACTTAATCCTCGAATACTAACAAGCTTTTGATCCTTCATATCTTTGCTAAGAAATGAAACTCGAGTTTGCATTTGTACATCACTTTTACCCATTGGAATAATATGATAATGATCATCTTGTTCATCATATTTCATTCTTCGGGATTCAATAAGAAATCGAGGCCGAGACAATATTAGCCTTCTCAACCTATAAATTAATGTTATACTAACCAAGTAATTAGTGTGTTGGTAAACTTACATTTTATAAAATTTATTAATAAATAATTTTAACCAACAAAAAAGAGAAAAAAGATTTATAATTATGAAAAGCTTTTATTATATTTAATCAAGTGCTAAAGCTTTATTAAAGAAATATTGGCAAAAAGCGAATAGCAAAATATATAAAAAATAAAGAATTCGAAATGGTTTGTGAAATTTTTGTGGTCCATTTTATGATTAAAAACAAAAAAATTTATTCATATCAAACAAATCCTTGTGTAAAAATGGCATTGATTTATTTAATTTTACTATATTCCTATTTTTCTTCTCTTTATATTTTTGTAGCTTATCAGAATAAAGATAATAGACATTTTATTTTCGTTTATTTATGACAAACGTTTTTATTAAAAAAATAGCAAGCAAAAATATAACAAAATAAAAAACCCGTTTGAATATAATTTGAGCATATTTTTTTTAAAACCCAACTGTAGGAAAATTAATTAATTAATTGATCAACATGCTTTATCTCGCATATCTATGATTGTAATAATACTCTTTCGACGGCCTTCAGGTGTACCAGGATTATGAATACCTCTTTCATGTTTAGCAATAAAATCACTAACTTTACCGCGGTGAACGCTTAGAGGAAGTGAATGTTTTCTTTGGAGCATGGCTGCTTTCGCCGCCTGAGCTTGTTGACTCGGGGAGATTGAACGCGATTTTTCGAGTTTTGCCTAAAAATTAAAGAAAAAAACGACACACAAATAATTATGTTTTTATTTTATCTTAAACCAAGGAAAAAGCATTTTGGTTAAAGCGACTAAACTAACATTTTTTGTTAAGGTTAATAAATGGGTTTTAGTCTTCTCACCCTTAGCTGCTGCTTCATCATCCGTGGAAGCTTGAGAAGATTTACTACTTTTTCGAGCTAAGCTTGGCTTTTGACGCATTTCATTTAACTTCTTTCGACGTTGAAGATGTGGATCAATAGAATATTCCCTCCTAGAACTTGGATCATCTATCCTTTCTTGCTCTTCCAACCTATAAAATTTTACTGTTTAAAGCTAAAAATGTATATGATAAAGCCACCTTCGTTGAAGACTAGCTACAGAATCTGAAGATGTTAATTGTGGAGCAGCACAAACTTGTAAACATTGAGTCCTATTAGTTCGATATTCATCTAATCTTCGAGCAATTTTTAAATATGAATCATCGGTTTGAATAATCAAATCCTAAAATTTAAATATATATTTCTGTCTTCTTTATTGAATTTATTTACCTGTTTTTCTTTCTTTTCTTTTGAGAATGTTCCATCAGCATCTAAACTATCTTGATACAAAGTCACGGTGGATTCTGATCGACTAACACGTCCTGCTTCTCCGGTAGTGTCTAATCCAATAAAATCATCAAATGCTCCACCGCTAAGCAACGTTTGAACTCCAATATCGCATGTGTCATTTGTTTGTAAAGAGCATTGAATGCTAATTTCATTATATGGAATATGTTCAAAACTATGGATATTTTTTTGATTTGAAAATCTTCTCCTTTTATTTTTTGCATTTTCTAATCCTTCGGTTTCTTCAGTTGGACTAAGAGTATCACGAGCAGCAGCCGCTTCTTCCTCTTCCGTGAAAGTAGTTTGCACCGATCGACTGCATTCGCCTCGCCATAAACCAGCATTAGCAGTTTCCATGGATCGGTTTTTAACCGATAAAATATCTGTTTCCATACTTATATTTGCATATGAAATATTTTCTGTTCCAATACCTTTATCTTCAGTTATTGGTAAAATATTATTTTGTGTTTCTTTTGTTGACATTGCAATAGAATCTGTTCGCATTCCAATTGAAGCCTTTGCAGGTTCATGGAGTGAAGTTTCAGCACTTCTATCAACATAAATAGGTTCTATTAAAGAAGTTTCTGCACTTTTGTCGGCATAAGATGGTTCACGTAAAGAATTTCCAGCACTTTTGTCAACATAGGATGGTTCTCTCAAAGATGTCTCGGCACTCCTGTCGGCATAAGTTTTTGGTGAAAGATTTTGTTGTTGTAATTCATGTAATTTTAATGTAATTTCATCTATTTGAAATTGGGCTAAATCTGTTTGCATACTTCGATCATTAAGTGAGAACAAATCGTGTTGGATACTAATATCTGCATCAACATAACCTCTGGAACTGCACTTAGAATTAGTGTTTTTGTTTTAAAAAAGTTTATTTAATACCTGATAGGATCCATTGGAAGAGAAGTGGCATCACTTATAGAATCAGCTGAAGCAGAAAGCATTGAAGCTTGAACTGGAGCAGAAGTGGAAAGATCGGGTTGGAAATTACTAAAAAGGTTGCTTTCAAAAAATAGTTTATAAATGTGGTTTACTTACAAATCATAAAATATTTCTTCTTGATCTGAAGTGGCTTCGTCCACTTGATAATGCCTCCTTGACATTATCGAAGTTCCAACATCGACAAACTGAGCACTAATGGGTTCAGATGTTTGAACTTCGATGCCTGGTAAACTATGTTGACTTTGTAAATTATTTTCTACTTCATGATCCGGCCGATTAGATTGTTGAGGACTTGTAGCAATTTCATGAGTGATTAAATTATCAAAAATATTAGGCTCTGTTTGAATATTCTTATTATTTGTAATACGTATAATTTTTTCGAATGTTTCTGCTTGTTGATTTAATTTTTCTGCTTGATTTTCCGAAATTAAATGTGGCGCAATTTCGCGCATAAAAAATGGTTGTTTTTGAATTATTTCTTGTAATATCCTTTCCTTATCCACGGGATTTCCACTTTCTATTGCTTGACGATATTCTTTTTGCATTTTTATCATTAAATGATATAACCATTCTTCCATTTTAATTTGTATTACACTCAGCAACATTGAAACTATGGACAAACCAATAATAACTAACCAAAACATTAATATTAACATTCGAGGATGATCAGGTACAACATCACCAAGACCAATAGTACTTAACGAAATACAAAAAAAATATAATGATGTAAAATAATTCCATCGAGTTTCCCACAAACAAAAAAGACCTGCACAACCACAAACCCATCCAATACACATAAATAATGCTAACCATATAGGAATTGTACTTAAAAAAAATATATATATTTATTTTGTGTAAATGTTTTAAATAAAAAAGGGTTTATTTAAAAAAGAAATTTTTATTGTAAGCAATTATGCTTACCGACTTTCCATGTCATCATCTTCATCATCATCAAGTCTACTAGACATATTTTCTGAACCATGACTAACTAAACGTTGTCGAGGACTTTCAAGGGTGGCAGTGTTAATGCTGGCATCATCAGGCCCGGTAACTTTTCGTTGATTTCTTCCTTCTTCAAGAATGTGCAAATTGTAAACACTAAAAAACAAACCAATAAATTAGTTAAAAAATCTTAATTGATTTTTTTTGTTTTTGACTAAAAATACATAGCTGCGAAAAGGATTGAAAACACAACAAATGGCTGACCTGTTTGTTGCTGTTGAAGTTGGCGTGGTACTTCGACCACGTGAATCTTTATGACGACGTCGAAGAAGTTTAAGATTGTTGAGTCTTTTCATTCTTTCACCTTCTTTAATATTTTGCCGATATCTAAAAATTTAAATAAGCAAACCAATTTCTTAAAATTATTAGCTCACTTAATCCATGAGGCACTAGCCCAATTTGTTAAAGCTTTACCAAATTGGCTTAAAATAGCAAGAACAAGAGGAATGCCCACGATTGCATATGCTACACTTAAAGCTTGACCTGCAGCAGTTCGAGGAGTAATATTCCCATAACCAATAGTTGTGAAAATTGTTCCAACATAAAATATTGCACCCCACATGTCCCATTCTAATGCTTCAGGTAATTTAGTTTTAGCCAGCTGTTTTTCATACCACACGAGAATGTCTCTATAAAAAAATCGATTAATGATGCTCAACAAAATCCAAAACTAGTCGATTGGCAACTACTAACCTCGATGAAAATAATCGAGTTTCTTCGCTATTTCTTTCACTCGTCATAGTTTCATGAAGTTGACGCAAAGTGCTATTTCGAAGTTGATCAAGCAATTGTTTTTCTTTCCTAAAAAAATATATCGATTTTATTTTTGTCAATAAAAAATAGATGAAAGCTACGGTTGATTACTTTAATAGCTCTTTTTCATGATCATGTTCAACAATATAAAATAACCATGCACCCAAAATGGAATAAATTAAAAGTAAAACAATTGGAGCAATATGTCTCAGATGATATTTATCATAATAATATTTTAATTTAGATAAGGTGCCCACTGGAGGTGGTCCCAATGGTTCCGATGGAACCTCCACATATTCATTAGTATTATTAAAACGAATCATCTTAAAATGAAAAAGCAAAAGTTTTATTTTGTCCCAAATCGATTAAGTCGTACCTGTGAAACCGTAGAAATATCATCAGTATTGATTGCTGACACCTGTGAAAGTCGAGTTCGAGAATTGAGAGTGGATGCAATGGAAAATCTCGAATGTGGCCTGCAAGTTAAATAAAATTACTTTTTTTCAAATTACCTTCTTTTATAAATAAGAAATCAGCCAAAATAATGAACTTTTATCTCAAAGATACTTTCTTAAAGAATAACACGTAAATTTTTTTGAAACAGAAAAAATCGAAGAGATAAAAAGTTATTTTAAGCTAAACAAAATGTCACAAAAAAAAAACTACGACAAAGCTCAAGGCGTCACTAACTAAAATAATTGTCTGGTGAGAAACAAAAAAAAAACTGAGGTGAAACTCGATCTGCACGCGTTTTAAAGTTATGAATGTGAAAGGAAACAAGTGATCAAGAAAAAATGGCTAAAATAACTTTTTTTAAAGTTAAAAAAGATCAGAAAACTTTTCTTCACTTTGCTTAAAAATAAAAAAAGGCACTTTTACATGCAACAGCAACTACTTTAACGGTAAATAAAAAGAAAGCAAATTTGAAGAGCAAAATCATCATTAACTCTCTAATCTCATTTTTCGATCCATTTTTTTGCAACAGCAATAAACCTTTCTTTTATCCAACGATTGAATTGCCGCCGACATCCTTTCATTGTTGTTTGTGAAATGAGTGCTAACTTGCTTGCTGCTTGTTGAATTTTTTTCTATCGACACTAGCTTTTTAACTCAAAATTTTTTATTTGTTTTGAAAAACAACAGATTGTTGCTCCTAGTGGCACGTCGTTAGGTAGTTAGTCAGCTTCATTTTTTTTAATTCCATTATGTTTCAAATCATTTGTTAATAGGCAAAAAATTTAGAAAAAAAATAGCTTTTTTGTCGATTATAATTTTAGTTAAATATAAGTGCAGTATTTTTGTAAGGTGCCGAAATTATTGATTAAACATGTTTAAAAAAAGTTCAATCGAGAAAAAAGATCAAAAAACAATTTTTCTTTTCTTCTCACATTTCTCATGTAAACAAAGCTAAATGATTGAAAAACAGTTGCTGTTTTAACACATACATACACAAACATACCTGACATTTTCATAACGGCTTAGTTGCCCATCTTCTGTATATCCCTCTGCTAACCAAGTTGTAGATAAAGGTGATGAGGGACTTCGAACTCTAACACTAGAATAATGATTATCAACGACGCCAGGGCGTCGCTTATTAAAAAATACTGCCATAATAAAAAAATAAATATTACTCCATTTTCTAAAATTTAAAAATTAACAAAACTCTGAAAAGTTTGTAAATCAAAAATTATTATTTATTGTAAAAAAATTTATTCACAAATAAAAACGCATTAGTGTTAGAAAAGTTGCAAATAAACGATTTGAAAACAAAAACAAATAAATTTAATGACAATTGCGAAAAATCTAATTTAAAATAAGATTAAAAAAAGTGTTTTTAAAATTAAACGAAAATAAACGGGAAAGAAATTTAAAATAGCATTTTTGAACTTTATCTAATTTCTGCTCATCCATATTATTACTGCAGCTACATAAAAAGATAGAGAACGAGATTGGTAGTTCCATTGTCACCCATAGTCGACGTCGGTGTTTTTGCCAACCAATGCTAGCAGGCGCGCAATGCGATAGATCGGAATAGAATTAGATTTGTGCAGCTGACCTCTTCATTCTCTCAAATGGCCGCCGGAAGCGGTATCATCTTTATTAACGCCCAAATATCTTTCTTTCTTTTTTTTTCTTCTCTCTTCAACGATACCAAAACAGTTGGAAATTTCTCTGACCAAAACTTTCTTGCAACAGGCGGCTTACCACCAGGATTAGTTAGTCGCTTCTTTTTTTCTTTCAATATTCATTTCTTTACTTTAGTGTGTTCAATTGGGATTTTGATTGGCGCCTTTCGTCAATAGCTTTAGCGATGGCGATAATGATGTTGTTGATCACGTTGTAAAACACCACCACCGCATTTATTGATTATTGGAAGTAACTCATATGTTTTTCACATTCTTTCCTCGAACGCTTGCTTTTTTTAAAGGATAAAAAAATTAATGTTTTTTATTACAATAAAATTAACACATAATTAATTAATTTACAAAATATATATCTTTCATTATCGAATTAATGAAAACCTTCTATTATTTTCTGCTGTGGTCATAGGAACTCCAGGTTTTTTAATGCTATTTTGTTCGACATTTCCCATTAAATAAGAGCTTCGACGACCGAAAAGGAAAAATTTTTTTTGCAATATTATTCTTAAACGTCGTCGAAATGACGATGAGCTAAGACAAAATAAAACAAAGTTTAAAGTTTTTCCAACAATGACAAGACAGCTTGTGACAGTATTAGCATGGTACCAAAGGGCGCTTTGACGTTGAGTTCCAAAGAAAAAGTTTATTGATAGCATGATAGCTGAAGGGCCCTGCAACAAAATTAAAAGGTTAAAAATATAGGAATAAATTTTTTTAAATAAAAACCTGAGTTATAGTGAAACATGTAACTATGGCGCATACGGTTACCGTCACTCGGTGTTCAGCTTGGAATTGCATAGTCTAAAAAATAAACATTTATTATAGTTTCTTGACTTCTTTTTTATTAGCCATTTCTTACTTGGTCAATACTTCTTCGAAACAAATTATTTTGATATGTTGGACCACTTCCTTCGCCATTGGTGGTTGTAGTTTTATCTATGCTTCCTGAAGCTCTTCTTTTTGATCCACTTCCTCCTCCAGCTGCCGTACCAGTTCCACTAGTCGTAGAACATAAATCAGCATTTAAACGATTATATACCAAAAAACTTTGTTTCCGTACAACAAAAAGTAATGCAATATTTAATGCTACCATTGTTACAATTGGTAATACTATAACTAATATCACATTTAAAATAATACTCCATCTAACATAAATTCGAACTGCATTTGGAGTGAAATTTGTTCTATTCCCAGGCCATCTATAAATTATAAATTTATCTTCTTCCTTTTTTGTTTTGTTTTGCTCAAATAAACAAAAACAACTTTAAAAAAAGTTTGGGATAAAAGAATAAAACTTACGCTTCTTGAACAACATCAAAACATTTGCTAATTATTTGTGAATGATTACAAAGTTGTTTAACTACACAATGATAAGAAAAATGATTATAAAATGTTAAAGCACCAGAAATAAATACTATTGCTATGATGAGATGGGCAGTTGTGAAAAAAGCCCATTCCCCTGTAGCTCGAAGTAAAGAACGAATACCCAAAAGGCGTTCAGTGCAAATTGCAATTATTAACCTTAAAATTAAAAAATAAGTTCTAAAAAATTCAAAACTATGTAAAATTACCATATTGTCACAGCACTACACCAATTAGCTAAAGATAATAAATGAACTTTAAGTGGTAAATAATAAAGACGGAATGTAAAATTTAATCCAAAATTATCAAAATTTGCTAAGGAATGTGGAACCATGAGTAATAAAAATAGGATATCGCAAAACGCCAACGCAACTAATAAACCGCTCGACCTATAAAAATTAAAACATTTTAATGGATTAAAATAAACGTCATCATGAAATAAGAGAAGGCGAATAAACAGAAATAAAAAAAAGATAAAATAAAAAACGAGTTAAAAATAGCTTCGCTTTTTTTGGAGGACTAACCTTTGACTTGCTTCGGAGCGCCCTTTTCTTGTTTCTGAGCTTAATAGAACTAATAAGTTTAAGCAATTTCCAATAATTCCAATAAGACATAATGGCGGGAAAAGAACTGTATAAAAGAAATTCTCCATTTCTGAACCTTGTAATCTCAGAATTTTATCCGGTAAACAAACATTTTGAACTTCAACCATTATTCTTTATTCTTTTTGATTTTGTTATTTTAAGATGAAAAATGAATGTAGTGATAAACAAAAAAATATTATTTATTATTTCAATAAGTAGTAAGTAAGTTATTTATGCCTCCTTCTTTACCACAAAAACATGCTGATGATGAAAAAAAATAAACTTTGTGGAATGCAACAGAAAAAATGACTTGACTCTCTGCAAAATAAAAAATATATTTAGAGGGTATATTTGTCAAAATAAAGATAGATGAAAGATAGAAACTTTTTTTCAAGCACACGAAAAAAAACGTTAAAAACATTCCTTCCTTTTTTTACGCGGAGGACACGGAGATGGTGGAAATAAATTCAATTCTCAACTCAAGCTCAGGGGCAAAGGCAATAGGCAGGCATGGATGGCATTCCTTTGCAACTTTTTTATTTTATTTCGTTAAAAAAACACAAGTCAAAATGGAGGATGGATGAAGAATGTGGTCATCGGACTAACTTACATCCATCAACAACGATAACAAGAAAAAATGTTTTGATTTGATGATGAAAAAAAAGAAAGGAAAAAATTGTCAAAAAGAAAATAAGGAAGAAAAGTTTTAAGTTAAATTCGAACAAATTATTGCCTACTGCTTTTGCTGACAGAGCGGCTTAAAGTTAAAGTTAAAAAAAGATGTAAGCATAAAGCAGCCTCGAGACAAGAATAAAAAAAGAAAAAAGAAAAAAGTGCCACTGGAAAAAAATTATTACCATTTTTGATGGCGCGTTGCTTTGAATAAATATTTATTAACATTTGTTTGTTTTTTTATTTTCGAAAGATTTATAAAAAAAGATTGAAAGTCAAGTTAAAAAAACAAAATGAAATTAAGCAAATAAGTAAGTCCGAGACTTTGACTTAAAAAGAATTTTTCATCAACAATGTTTGGCTCAAAGAGAAATGATACTCAACCAAGGACGAGGAAGAGCAGTTTGCCTAAAGAGCTGTTGGTTAGTTAAGTTGTTGTCAGCAGGGAAGTAAGTGTGCCTCGTCTTCGCCACCCTCTCTTTCAACAATAACATAAACGCTCAATGGCGTCGCAAAAAAATTTTTTTTGATCATAAACGTTTTTATCATATTTTTTTTCTTCTTTAAATCATCATTATTCATTTATGAAAATAAAATGCAAGCGATTTATGCCAATCCTTTCTGCATGCTTGCTGGTTGCGGAATGCAAGCAGCTGTATAACAAATTTCAAAAGCAAGCAAGATAAAATTTTAAGCCAAAAAGAAAATTTTTATTTTATTGATGCCAATTCAAGAAAAGAAAAAGCGGTTTGGCAATTAAATTATAGACCAATATAAAATCAACGACGACGACAACTATCCATTCCCTAACTCCTAATTCCTAATGCGTCGTCAACAGTTGAAAATTGAAAATAAGTTTAGGAGATAAAAATGGAAAAAATTCAAATCCCAAAGGCAAATTTAATAGTAAACATACAAAGCAAAAGAAGAAAGAGTAATTTAAAAATTTCTTTTAAAAGTAAAGCGAACGGATTTTTCTTTTAATCTTTCGTTTAAAAAAAGCTAAGATAAAAAGTGTAAGATAGTATCAAAGGTTTGAAAAAAATAAATAAACACGAATTTCATCAAGCAAAAATTTTTTAATTGCAAATAATTTCTGTTTTGCAATAAATCTTTAAACTATTTATATTTAAAAAAAATTTAATAACATCTTTCAGAATATTTTGCTTTCTCTTAGAAACTCAAGTTGGTTATTATTTAGCCAATAAAATGACAAATTTGTGTTTTCATTTTTTCAATTTTTGAACTTTTATTTGATTATTAGCACTTAATTTTTTCTTTTCTTATAAGCGATAAATTGCTTTTCTCTCTTGGGTATTTATTAAAATGGTTGTTATTGGTTAACTTTTCTTCTCGAAAAATATTTTTGTGTATTAACTGACTGTATTTTTCAAATTTTTAACTTATTGAAAACAATTTTAAAAATTGTTGCAAAATATTTTTTTGACAAACATCTCGTCTTTGTTATAAATATGACCAAAGGAATAAAGATAAAAATTATTGATAAACTGGAAGATTCACAACAAATGTTTTTATAAATGCTTCTGTTTTTTTAAAAATTGAGATTTGATTTAATTTTTTGATCCTTAAATTTGCAAATTTATGGTGTATTCCTGGAACACCCTGATTTTTTGCAAAAATGTAATTATCATATTAGTTGTTTATTAAAAATTCATATGAAAAGTCTACTCTACTAATTGTACTCAAATAATGTTTTATAAAGATTTAAAAAAATAGAGGAAGTTATTAATAATAAATTTAAAAATTTTAAGTTTATATTTTGCAACATGCGAGAGCTCGTTTTCGAAAAAAAAAATTATTAATTGATTTATGATTAATAACTTCCTCTATTTTTTAAAAATTTTTATAAAATATTTTTGAGTACAATTAGTAGAGTAAATAATTACGCATCGACCTGTACAATTTTTTCCTTCTATAGCCTTTAAAAAAATAGCTATATGCCTTCTGCGGATCAAAACGGATAGAAACGGAAAAAATCCGAAGATTTTGACCTCAGTTGGACGCAAATCCTTGAAGATTTGGAAATTAAAATTTAGAAAAATCTTTACATATCTTGAAGATTTGTAGATTAAAATTTAGAAAAACCTTTAAATATGGGGCCGACATTGTACACTGTTTGATGCAAGGAGAAATGATCCAATCATTTCGACACAATGGTTTGGTAAAACTATTTTAAATCTTCCACTGGAAATACTCGTAAGTTATGAGTATTTTTGATCGACTTATTTATACATAAATTAAAATCCGATTTTTTAGGGTAAAATATTCGGCTATCTGTCTTTCGATGATTTTTACAACCTTGAAAAGGTTAATAAGTATATTAGATGGACCTTATTAAATATTGCTTGGAGAAAAATTCAAAAATTTGATCATGAATCAATTATAAAATTCTCAAATTATCCTAAAATTCAAATAAATGAAGTGGAAGCGGAACCATCTGGTAAAATAAGTGATGATGACGAGTTTAAGGATATGATGCGCCATAATGTAACTAATAAATCGGTAAAAAGCAATGGTTATCTTTCAAAGTTTCTTAGTATCATATTTCAGGTGAAAGCAGTTATGTCGCGAACAAGGAATAAATTAAATCATCTTGATTTATCAGTTTATTATGGGAAAATAACAAAAAAAAATTGTTCCTATATTCCTAAATCTTCGAAACTTATCTCACTTAACTTATCAAAAATAACTTTAACAAATAATAACCTAATTTCAATTGCAATTTGCTGTCCTTTATTAGAAAAAATTAATCTAAATGGATGCTTTTCTAACAAATCCATTGAAAATGATTTGGAAATTTTATTCAAGCAATGCCCAAATATCAAATGCCTCAATCTTCGTGATTGCAATTTTACAGGGGTTGTTTTAAATATATTTCAAAGGAATTCCGCTATTTAAATGTTAAAAGTAAAACCCTAACTTCATATGGCATGGAACTCCTTGTTGAAAAAGCTAACAATTTGGAAACATTAATTTTGTATGAATTTCATCAAACAAAAGATATTAATATTTTGTTTCAAAAACTTACAAACGTAAGATTCTTAGATATTTGTGATTTGCACCAAGAGTTACCGCTTATAAAATTATCAAACATGAAAGAATTACAAATGTTGCATTTGGACCGGAATTGTTTAGTTCAATCTGAAACTATAGAATCTTTAAAATATTGCTCAAATTTAAAAGTTATTGATATGAAGTGGAATTACTACCCTCTTGATGATAATCAAGTATTACATGTCTTAAAAAGCTGCAAAGCTCTAAAATATCTGGATAAGAGCAATTGGCGTGATGCAACAAACATAGTAGATTTTGTTCAAAATACTTCGATCGAAGTAAGTAAATAATTTGAAATAAATAAAGAAATTACTATCTTTGTGCTTTTAGTATCTAGCACTTAATAATTGCGCCTTTTTGTCAGAAGATATTGTAAAATCCCTCGTTACTGAATGCGATGTAAGTTTATTTCCAATGAAAATAAAAAATAAAAGAGAAAATTTTTTAGTCTCTTTGTCATCTTGAAATTATCGGATCTGCTGGATGTGGAAATTTATCAACAATTCTCTCTGAAAACTATCCAACACGTCCGAATATTCTGAAATTATTTGTATCAGAAGAACACGAAGACTTAAAATCTTGTGAATGGTGTGAAGTTATCATTCACTCAAGAAATAATTTAACGCCTTTATCTTAATGGATAACAAAAAAATTGAGAAATCTCAAAATATTTTTTAGCCAATAAAAAACAATGTAAACCAAAAGTGAAGTTGATATTTGAATTTAGAATGACAACAAAATTATTTTCTTATTATCCTCATAATATTATAAAATTTAATTTGCCTTTTTGTTTTGACATTTTTATTATATAAAGTTTCCTGGATATTATTAAATTTTTTAATGATTGCCTCAACTATTTTTTTTTGTTTAAACCTTTTTTTTATTTTTGAAAATCCTGTCGGCTGTCATTTTAATGAACATTTATTAATTATAAAAACAACATACATTTTCTTTAACGATTACATACATTACAAATTTTATTATATAAAAAACTAAGAAACATATAAAAAAAGATTCCCAAGAATGTTCAAATATCTTTATTCTACAATAAAACACTATTTAACTACCCTTAAAAACAAAAAATTGTTATAGAATTTTTTTTACACCGGATTAGCTCTGTATTTTTTTGGCTAAAAAAAGAAGAAAGGAATAATATACAGGAAAACAGTTTGAAAACTGATGAGGGAAAAAAGATTAACGATTTATAGCAAAATAGAAGGGAAAGAAAAAAGCAAGGATTGATTTTCTAAATTTTGATTATTGAAAAGTTTGGTTTTTGGAATTTCAAGACACACGAAACCGGGGTTGTTGAGTCTACAGTATACAAGCGGAATAAAAAGCAAAGCCATCTAAAAAAAGACCAGTATTTAAAAAAGGGAAGAATTTTAAAAATCAATCAAAATGAAAAATTATTGTTTCTTACAAATATAAACACAGACAACAAAGTAAGAGACTAGTGCTGGAAGAATTTAAAAAAAATTAAAATATACATACAATTAACAAGAATGCTTTTTTCTTATTTAAAAAAAGGATATTTGCATATGATACAGATAATATAAAAAAGAAGTGCATAAAAAGATTATTTTTTTCCATTTTACTTACACACAGTGAACACAGGAGAAAGAAGAAGAAAAGGAGGTCGTCAACTACTTAAAAAAGTAATATTTTTTGTTTGGTTTTGTTGTTATTTTTTGGCGGTATTTGATATTATAGATAAAATAAAAAGATGCCACTAATAAGTCTCCTTCATTTTTTTGAGAGATTGTAGGTTTAATTTCGGCCAACAGCAGCAAATGGTGGACGTCCATGACCAATTGGCGCAATTTTAGCTGGAACTGTTTTTTGAGCTTTAACAAGCCCAAGAGAAACGGCTTTGTCAACCGGGAGCTAAAATAAAGGTCAAATTATATTTTGTTAATAAAAAGCCTAATGATAACATACTTGTTTATGAGGAAATACAGGCACATGACATTTAATACAACTTTGAGCTTCATTTGCAACGGAATTTTGTGATGTCCATTTACGTTTACATAATTGACATTGAAATTCACCATAACATTTTTTTCGACCTTGATATGGTGTTAATTCTTCATAAGGAGAATTAAAACGCTGAAAAAAAAATAAAGTAATTAGTTTTACTCAAAAATAAAGAAAAACAAAAAAATATTTACCATTGGGCAATCGCTGATGTAATGACCATTATTATAGCAAATATGGCATTGATAACGAACAGGTGGAGCTTTTTTAGGGCTGCATAAAAGTTCAGCAAATTGTTGAATTTCATCAGTGGAAAATCCATCTTCACCTGCTATGGGATTGACCTTATTGCTGTTACGACTGGCAGGGGTAACAGATTGGGAGGTGATGGGTGGCATGCTTGATGGCATTCCATAATCTTCTAACTAAAAAAAAAAGCTTATTAAGGTCAAATTTAAGGAATGTCCTTACCTGTTCAAGAGAAGATAAATCAATATTTAATGGTGAGGTGCCAATTGAAGGTGGAGGTTGGGCAAAGGCATTATAAGACGAAGGTTTATTAAATTCCTTCATTGAATTTGAAAGGGCTAAAAGTTCATAACTTCGAGGTGAATGTCCGCTTAAAGATGATCCAAAGCTGCTGCAGTTATTTGGCACGGGCATACTTCCCCCATTTAATGAATCATCACAAAATCCTTGATCCAAAAACATTTTATGCAATTGATTTGCCAAACATTGAACATTGGGAGCTGGACTAGCTAATGGGGTTCCAACAAATCCAGGTGAACCATAACCGGAACTTGCCCCGCAATCAAAAATATCATTGGCGCTTGATCCGCCGCTTAAACGTCGAGGAATAGTTTCATCTCCGGGTGCAGATTGTTGTAAGGAGCCACGAAGAAGATATGAATCAAAGTAATTATGAGATAATGGAAGATTCTTGTTTGTCGTCATTGGAGTCGAGATATTATTGGCCTTATTACTATTGTGATGATGATGATTGCTGTTGTTGGAAATTTGGTCAGCGACATCAAGTGCAAGTCGATCGTATTCAAACATATTTTTTTTTTGCGCAGAAAATTAATTAATTTTTTTAGAATAAAAATATAGTAGAATTTAGAAACAAAAAAATGATAATGTTTTTGTTGGTTGAATCGGGAATGCAAAAAGGACGATTTCGTTCACACAAGTAGAAGTGATTATTTTCGGCCGCGACTATTTAGTTAAAAAATAAAGAATAATAATAATTAAAGATGGGAAAGTATTTTGGCGAAAAAACTGAAAATAGTTTTATGTAGAAAATATGTAATATTATTATTAGCAGGCTAACAATAAAACATAGCACGAGCACGAATAAATCAAAATCTCGACAAATTGCAATTTCATAAAAAACAAAAAAAATTTTTGTGAGGAATAAATTTTTGAAAGTTATTTATCAATATTTCTAAATAGAATTTTGAGGTGCAAAGAAGGGTAATAATGGACACATAAATATATTTAATTTACAGTCAAAAACGCAGGAATTAATAAACCCAAAAAAATGATGGAATAAAAAACAATTTTTAACAATATCAAAAAATAAATATTTAACATTGCTACTGCGTTAACCGATCATCGGTTAGGTTAGTTGGGTCTTTTTCTTCTTTATTTTTTTCACCATTGCCAAATCATTATTGTCATTCATTCTTTTTTTCCACTTTTATTTTTTTCAGGGGTTGTTTGGTGAAGGTTGAAAGACAACAACAACCGACGACAAGAGGTCTCTTTTTCTATCTCACTCTGTTTTCTTTTGTCCTTTCCTCCCAATAGAAATAAAGAAGAAGAAAAAATATAAGGAAAGACGAATAAGAAAAAAGTCTCGTCGAAAAAATAAAAATAAATAGCATACACGTTTATTGCAAAAAATAAGCAGCAAGGCAAGGGCCAAGAAAAAAAAAGTTTGATGACAACGTTGTCGTCTTGTCTTGTTAACGATGAAAAATAAGAAGAACTTATTTAGCAAAAAAAACTTTTCATCAGCAAAAAAAATACTCATTGGCAAAAAAAGACCCATGTAGTTTAATTGAATCAAATAGAAATTGCAGCTTGAAAGGAGAGAGACCCAAAAAGTGTGTTTTTTACATAAAAAATATTTATGTATTTCTAAAAAAGGAAAAATAAAATTTTTGCTCGAAAAATGTAGCACTGATTTATTTTTATTTTTTTATTTTGCCTTTTGTTTTTCTTCCCCTATTTTTTTTATCGTTGGACTGTTTCATCGTCAGCATCATTGATTTGAGCCGATTTTTTTTTCTATTCCGGTTAACGTTGGTCGCTCACTCTTGCGATTTCTATATGTATTTTTTTCTATATTCACTTAAAAAATATTCATTCATTTTTTCATCACACAAAACGTTTTTTTATTCACATAAAAGGCAAGCGTGTGCTTTACATGTGCGTGGGCTACAATTGAATATATATACCATACATTGAACAGGTATCATTTTAATTTTGAGAGTTTATGAAGTGAAGAGAAAAGTAGAAAAAAAACCTGCATGACAAATCACCTAAAAAAACTCGATCGAAATAAAAAATGAAAACTTGCGCTCAAAATATATAAATAAAAAAGTGGCGTTGTTTTTTGAGAAAAAAAATATGGACGCAAAAGAAAAAATAATTTCTGGCAATTCGTCAGTCAGAAACTTATCGATAAAATAAATGGTTTAGATATAAAAAAATTAAAAAATGTACTTAAATTATTTATATGCGCAGCAAACGTGATGGATCAAAAAAATATTACAGTACGGCAGCATTTCCACAAACGGGTAGGAGCACCTTCGAATATTCTAACAAAAAAGTGAATATTAAAGTTAGACTTAAAAGAAAGTATTACATAATCTAATCGTTTTTTAATGGTTGACTGGAAAGAGCTTGATTGACAGGCAAATCATTCAAAATATGAAAGAAAAAAAGATATCGAAGAGATTAAAAAACATAGTTTACAATTTATGTATGTGAAACGGAACTTCTTTTGCAAAAATAATAAAAAAGAAAGAAGAAGCTTTTTCTGGCAACAAAAAAAAACAAATGGAAAAAAGCTACCATCGAAGAAAGGGAGTCAATCGTCTGTCGTCAAGATACAATTTTGCTGTAAGTTTAAAAAAGCATAACCGAGGCAACAAAGTTTGAAAACAACAAAAAAAGTATTCTCTATTTTTTTTTTCTTTAAATATGTATATTTTTTTATTATGTCATCTAGAAACCAACTATGCAAAGGAAAAATGGAGGAGAGAAGTCTTGAACATCTGAAATGCAAAACGCTTTTTTTCTTGCTTCCGTTTTTTTTCTTTTTTAACATCCTTTAGGCTTTACGTATATAGACAGACTCATTTTGCGAGCTGCTATTTTTTTTCCGCAAAAAAAGAAAAAGAAAATGAAACTTAAAGGCACTGCTGCTTTTGGCAATATAGAGCAGTTAGAAGCACGGCTCTTTTATATTTACGCTTCAAGCGGCTGCGTGTCGCAAAAAAAAAGTAAGGAAGGATGCGTTGAATAAAAAAATTGTATGCTGGAAATAAAAGCAGCTCAAAAACATAAGGATTTTTACCTATTATTTTTTGTACGTAAAAAAATTAAGAAAACAAAGGAAAATTTCTTTTCTTTTTTGTTCTGAATAAAAAAATCAAATATGCCTGAGCAAATATTAAAGCAACAGAGAAAGAAAAGAAAGACAAAAAAATAATAATAAACGCGAGATTTATTTTTTTGATGAGAAGAAAAAAATGGTTTCAGAGTTCGCCAAAATAAAAGCCACGCCATAAAATTAATACAACAATAGAGTGTAAATTTTTCGATCGATCAACGGTCGCAAAAAGGAGACTATCTTTATTTTATTTTTAGAAAGGCCATCATCATTCACTCATTTGTTGTTTGTCAATCACCTAATAATCAATAATTAAGAAAGGTCTTTGAAATAAATATTTTTAAAACCTCAAACATAAAAAAATTGTGTTTTAAAAGATAGAAAGAAAAAATATAATTTTGAAACTGCCAACGACATCGACGACAACAACTGAAAAAAATAAAATGAAAGACGTTCTCATGTTTACGCGACCCTAACAAAAAAAAACTCTTTTTTTGCAAATAGTTTTTCTCTTTTTTTATTTTTTGAAAAATATTTCAAATAAATTGGGGGTGTTTTCCCACTCTTGTTGAAAAGAAGAAGAAAATGTTTCGTTTTTCATTGCTGCTGTAAATATAAAAAATTTTCTTTCTTTTTTTAGTCTTATCTCATCATAATCTTTTAAAAAGTTTGAAGATAACTAATTTTCTTTCATTCATTTGTATTTATAGCTTCCAAATAAACTATGAAAGGATAGAAAAAAAAGGCGTAAGCTCAAAAAGTAAAAAACATAAAATAAGAAATGGTAGGAAGCAAAACGGAACATTATAATAGAAACTCTGCAAATCATCCACATTCAACTTTCAGAAAACGTTTATTAGTCTCAAAAAAAAAAAAATAAAAAATTTTGGAAGCCACACTCAACAAAAAAAATATTGGATTTTTTTCTACATAAAATTTTGGAATGTGTCTATATTATCAAGCCTGCTTTGAAAAAAATAGAATTAAATTAAATTATTTTTTTAGTGAAAATCAAATTTATGTTTTTTTTTCAAAGCCAATGAAGCAATAAGTAAAAAAATATATGCTTCGCCTTTTCTTCTGCTTCCTGTTTGCAAAAAAAAAAAGTGTTGCAACAATTTTTTTGGCTTGTCTCAATTAACTAAAATGAAAACAAACTTCTTTTTTCTCTCTCTCTCTCTTCTTTGCTCCTTGGGTTTAAATTGAAACGTATAAACAAATTTTTGAAAAATAAATTTGTTTAGAATTTTTTCTGATGAAATAACAAATTAAATCTTTATACCGCAGACAGACGATTTTCGAAAATGAAGCCAAGGCCGCAAAAATGTTACTACAGTGAACGCTCAATAATTTTGACTAAAAAAATAATTGCATCGACTAAACAATTTTTTTCCTAATTTGGTGGTTATACCGAAAAATGAATAACCTCTAAAAAAATTGGTAAGAGATATATCAAATTGAGTAATGATTTTTTTCCACTTTCAATTTTCGTTCATGTTCCATCGTTCCAAAAAAGTGACATAAATTAAAAAGCCTATCTATTTTCTTTCCAAAAGCGTTGAACTTCACAAAAAAACAAGTTCTAGCATGCATGTTGAATAAAAAATAAAAAAGGAGAACAAAAAAATATTTGGGAAAAAAAGAAAGCAACGAATAAAAAAATACTCATTGCCAATCAAATCAACCAACAACAACGGAAGCAAAAAGGAAGGGGAAAAAAGCTCGAAAAATGACGGACGCTTACTTAGTTGCTTGCGCAAAATAAAAAAGAGAAAGTAAAAAGAGGGCGCAACAACACTCCATCGCTCGTCGCTCGGGGTAGATTTTGTTTGATTAAAAAAAGAAAAAGACCGGTTTCAGTCAGTCTTTACACAGGCGGCAAGGTTACGCAAGGGGGCATGACTCGGAACATATCTATCTCTATCACTCTTCTTTCTCTCTCTCTGTGTTTTGTCAATCGACGCAAAAAAATAAAATAAAAATAAAAATATGAGAAGATAAAAAGAAAGAATAGCTGTGGAAATTGAATAGAATGGAATGGAACATTTTCATTTTATCAGCAATCTTTTTTTTTTTTGCAGCTCGAAAAACACTGCATTCATGAACTCACACAACAAAATATAATCTTCCTGCAATAAAAAAAAAACATATATTTCGGAAGAAAGCAATCACTACAACCGCTTCAGTTTCTGGCTTTGCTCTTAGTATTTATATCAAAAATTTCAGGCATCGAAAGAAAAAAAGGTAATCAAAAAGTTTTAGAATTTTATTGATGGAAAATAAAGGCGTTCTTTTTAAAAAAATATTAAAGTTGAAAAGGTAAAAACTAAAAAGTAACACATATTGAAAATTGATTCAGGTTTTTTATTTTGTTTGCGATTCTCTCTTTCTCTATCCGTAACCTTTCATGTTTATGTCAGGGAAAAATGGGCGGACGTGAAAAAAGCGTAAAAACTGGTGGCAAAGGATAAATCGTTAAATGTGCGCCAATCAAATATTATTGCGCGACCTTGTTGTTGTTCAAGTTTTTCAATCCTCTGTCAAAAAAATAAATAAAAATAAATAAATAATCGCGTTTTTGCATGCACATTGAAAAAAAATTAATCGAAAAAAGAGAAAGTAAAAAATGTAAGTAGCAGTAACGAAATTAAATCATTATGTTTTTAGAGACACAAAAAAGTTGTTTAACCATTTTTAGATACTCTCAAAAAAAATTTTTGATTGATAGTAAAAATTGATTTTAAGAAAAATAGAAAAGAGAGAAATAAAGTTGAAGAACTCATATATGTATGTATGTGTACAAGAATGGTGTTCCACCACACCCACAAAAATATATGTGTATAAACCTGATAAGCATATTATTGATTCAAAGACGAAGAAAAAAAAATCAAATATAATTTTCTTCTTATCAGCCTATATATATAAAAAAATGTTTGGCCGTTAAACTAAAAACCTAACAAAAAAATAAAAAAAGGTAACGCTGACTAAAAAAATATGGAAGTGGAAAGAATTCTGCGACCAAAAACTTATATGAATGCATTTAAGGCCGCCGCCGCAACAATGATGTTTGAATAAAATAAAAATACATATTCAAGAGAAAAAAAGACATATATATATTTTGCTTTCATTCACATGGTAAAAATTATGTATGTCAAAGCTTATATGTTCTTTTTTTGGTTTATTTTGATCTATGTTAAATTTAATACCACACGATGATGGGAAAGGAAGTTTGAGTGGCATTTTTTGATTCGGATTAAAAAAACCATTGAGACTTTAAAATGTAAATGTGATGTAGTTATGCAATACAGGAAAGATTTAAAAAAAACTTATTAAAATGCGGAAGGACATATTTTTAAAATCAAACTTTGACAAGGGGAAAATTTTTTTAGATTATACATGGCAAAAAAAATGTGTTTTCAAAGTGTAACTAATAAAAGATGGAAACTCTTTTGTTTTTTTTGTTTTTTTGCCTGACAAGAAAAAAAACCTTCAAGCTGAAGGAAGGAAAACAATTATACAAAGTCAAATAAAGTCAGGTTTATGTATTTCTTCAACGACACCAAACAAAAAAAAAACCCAAGCAACCTTCCAGTGGCATTGTTTTTTTAGACCACGAACATGAAAGTGGATACAAGGTTATATTTTTTTGTTCACTTTATTTAGAGAAAAAATAAAGGAAAAAGAAAAAGCAATTTGAGACGTTTGAGCAAACATAAACTGAAAGTAAAAGAAAAAAGCTAATTTTTGCAAATTTTAAAATGAAAAAAATAAAAGAAGACAAAAAATTAAAACGGGTTCAGCAACAAATCAGGTCAGGTGTTGCCGAATTGTACGGGCCTACAAGAACAAAGATTTCCTCAACACAAAAAATGCTAACTTTAACGAGCCTCAAAACACAAGCATTTTCATTAATCAAAGTGTTTTTTAAGCTTCACCGAATAATAAAAACTGAATTCTCTTTTTTAAACCTTAAAAAACTGAATTTGACATAATAAGAATTTTTTTCTCAATTCATGAACAAAATTGAATGAGAAAAGAGAAAATTAAAATGAGCTACAAAAATAATCATAAATATTAGACACTACAAAGTCTTTAATAAAATGACAACGAGAAAAAAAAACTGCCTAAAGAGAACAAAAAAAATATGGCGAAAAAATTTTTCTTTAAAAAAATTATTTGACTCTAAAAAATGTGACGAAAAAGCATTTTTGTTGTTGCATCCGGGGCTATTAGCTTTCATTTGATGGCAACAAGCAAGCAACATATGGAACTTTGTATTTCCAAAGTTTATATAATTTGAATGAAAAAAAGAAAATAATTTCGTATGGTTTTAGAATGTCTTAACTTACTACAAATTGACATTTTGAAAATGAATGAAAATAATTTGAAAAAGTCGGTAAAAATTACGTCAACTAACCTTTTAATTGTAAAATATCAATGAACTCTTTTTATTTTTCATTCACTCATCCATATTTCAATACTTTTTCTTTTTTCAATTTGCCTCTTTCTGCTCTAACTAATTTGAACACAAAAAATAAAATTGACGTGGAAAAATGAAATGTGAAATATATTTATTTATCTCAGACATTAACCCTTGAGCCTCTCTTTTCTCTTACTTTGAAAAACTAAGGGTAAGTTTATTTGGGAACCAACAACAAAAAAGCCAATGTCAACATATTTTTTTCTTCACTCTCGATTTTTTTACTGCTAGTTGATTTCCGGCGTTTGCGCTGCTGCTGCCGCACTTTTGGGGTTGGTTTATTTTTATTTATTTTTTTTTTTCTTCGTGTCTCTGGATCAACATTCGTGGAAAAAGAGAGAAAAAAACGCGCAGGAGCAAATGCGCATTCTCTATGTATTTCCTGACTTGACGCAAAGGCCATAGGCAAAAAGCAAACGAAAGACAAACAATAAAAAAAAGTGAGTTTTGCTTTTGTTCAAGTTGTTGCTCTCTATCTTCCTTTATCGCGCATAAACTCGCAGTTAGTTGCTTTGCCGGTGTTCAAATTTAAAAAACAGCGTTAACAGAATTTGTTTTTTTCCTTCACACTAGGGTAGTCGTCTCCGTGGATAGACCAAAAATTGCGGAGACGGATACACTCCGTGTTTGCTTGGCGGAGAGGCGGAGATTCTCCGCAGAGACAAAAATATGGCGGACGGAGACGCGGATATACGGATATTTGCCGTCTCAGCCATAAATTTTAGAATTTTAATGGGTTTATAAAGAAAAAATTTTATTTTTGAAAATAGTAATATATTTCTAAAGACTCCGTTTTATTAAATTCATTAATTTTCAATCTAAAATTTTAAATTCTTGATAATAAAAGATTGGCGGAGACAAAAGGCTGCGGAGACGGAGACAAGAAAATTTGACGGAGACCAGAATCTCGCGGACGGAGACGCGGATACGGGGACGGAGAGGCGGAGAAACGGATACGGAGACGGATATCCACGGAGACGACTACCCTACTTCACACACAATATCTAAAAGTAAGCTTCTAACAGGCTTGTCAAAGCTTAGAAAAGTTAATCAAAGAAATAAAAGAAAAAGGTTGTTTGTGATACAAAAAAAACACGTTCGTTAAAAATATTGACATTAAAAAAAATAATCAGAAAAAAGCGATTTCTTCGTGTGCTCTTGAACAAATGAGTGAGCTAAAATTATCTTCTTACCAGTTTATTGCTTTCCCTCTCTTTTTTGCTTCTGATTGATTTTTTTATTGTTTATTTTAATTAAAAGTAGGCTTCCCAAAAATACAATGGCAAACCTTTGTGTGAAAAAGAGAATGAAAAAAAACGAAATTGAGCTTATTGTGTTGTCTCTCTCTCTCTGGTAAAATAACCAAACATAGAACGAGAAAAAGCAAAACGAAAGAGACCCGTTTTTTATTGTTGGTGAACGTGAATATACATTTGTGTGCTCAGGAGTCCATAATGGCTCAACCTGAACAAAAAAAATTAATGGGGAATATAATGAAAATGAATATAGCAAATAATAAAACAATAACGTTAACAGAAGCATATTCTTTCAAACATAACAAAGAAGATATCATTATACTTACATTAAAAAAATAAAATACGATATTAAGCTCATGATTCAAAATAAATAATAAAGAAATTAATGATGTAAAAATTACTCAACAACGAGAAAGGAAAAACTAATAAAAACATAAAAAAAGAATATCTGAAACTAAAAAAATAAAAAAGGAACGAAAGAAATGTGATTGGAGCGGAGAGATAACGAAAAAGTGGTGTTATTGAAAAAAACAACCGTTTTTGGTTTTAATTGTAAAAAAAATCAAAGAGAAAGAAAAAATATTATTTATAAATTTATATCAAAAACTAATTTATTAAGGCACAAAACTATTCTATTTTATACAAAAAATCAAGAAGCAACATTGTGATTTTCGAAAGAAAAAATACGATTGCATCGAAAACGTTATTTTTTTGCATGTTTTTTTTTGTTATTATTTTTCTTCTCTTTCTTATAAAAAAAGGCAAAGATGCTGATTAATCGGTGACACCATTGAATAATAGCTCTTGTGCAATTGTATCAAATGGAACAATGTTGAATAATCTCATAACTTGGTAATTTTCTTGTAAAGCTGAAGCAGCCGATACAATACCAGAAATTGAAAGGAGAACATTTCCAAAGCGTTCTGAAAAAAAAAGAAAGAAAATAATTTCGAATAAAAAGAAATTCGAAGAATAAGATTTCTTAAAAATTGCATTTTTTTAAAATTTTCATTAAAAATAATTAGGGTTAATAATTTCTTTTTAGTCTTGGAAATCACAAATAATTTTAGTAAAAGACAAGCTTCCAGACATTGTCTGTAGTTAATCGTAGCTTTTTGGAGGAAGTAATTTAGACCACTTAGACTGTTTGAAGAGAAAATCCGGGATAATAAAAAGTTATTAAAAAAATTCTCTTACAAAGCACACTTTTTTGCACTTTAAAAATTCTTAGGTCTTTTTTCTTTTGCTATTGTTTTAGAAAAAGAAATTTCAAAAGTCTTAGTCGTTTTTAAAAAAGAGGCTACATTCACTTTTTTCCATTCTTCCCTTTTTCATAAATTACTCACCTGCATAATTTTCCATTTCAATAGATTCATAAAAAGCAAAAAGGGCTTTAATCGCTTGATTTCGGCTATTTGTAATTAATTCATTTACGTAATTTTGAGTTCCTGAAAAGAGTTTTCAAAAAATAATGTTAAAGAAAAAGAGAAAAATAAAGTCACTTTCTTCCCATTCATTCTCCTCAGATGGAGAAGGATCTTCCTCTTCTTCATTATTTCGAAATAACATTATAAGTTTAAGTACAACAAATTCTTGATCACTGAGTTTCATCTGTCTCATAGGCATTGCAACTTCGTCGATGCATCTTTCCGTCATATTATAATACAATTTTTCTTGTCTCCATTTTCGTTGTGCTGTAACTATTTTTTGTTTTTCTTCTGGCAAAGTACTTAGAAAACGTGGAAAACAGCTTCCATTTGGAAATAGCCAAATATCGTTTAAATCACTTTTAGCAGTGTGAAAGCATAATTCCATGGTAATATGAAATATTGCAAATTTTCGAAGTAATTTTGTTTGAATCAAAACTGGTAATTTAGAAAAATTTGGAAGCATATTCGCCCATTGAATCATCGCATAAAGTTCTTCAGAAGTTACAATAGTCATATCAGTCATTGTTACAATTCGAAGTCCATCTGCATAATATTCCTCATTTTCAGCTCGAGGTATGGCTTTTCCATATGCCATTGATAGCACTTTGGCTTCATGTTGAACTCGAAATTTATCCAATTTTTTCTCTCTAATTTCTTGATCAAATTTTAATAAATGATTCATAAGTTGTAACTCTGTTTTGAGGGGTGATGGCATTTCTGGGGAAGGAGTTTCAGATGTTGAAGTGGAAGGATTGTTGCTGTCTTTCTTTCCAAACATGTCTCTGTGAGGGTGCAAAGCTAAAAAAAATGTCAAAAATGAAAATGAAGCTAGAAATGTAAAAATAAAGCATACCACTTGGTTTCATGCCAACATCAAAGCATTTCTGAAGGCGGCAAGCCCGACATGATTGCCTTCCTGACCTTTGAGTGATATCACAAAAGCTATCCTTTTCACAAAAATATGTTCGATTTTTAATAATTGCTCTATAAAAAAGGTTTTATTAGAAATCAAAAAAACCTGAAATAGTTTACCTCCGAAAAAAGCTTTTACAACCTAAACAACAATTTACACCATAATGTCGACCAGCGCTTGAAGTATCATTGCATACAACGCATCTCAATTCAAGCATATTTATTAATTCCTAAAAAGGTGGAAGAATTTATTTTCCAATACGAATACTACAAATTAGCAAAACATTAAAGGTCTTAAACTACAAAATGTTCCAAAAAAATGAATTAAATCATCAAAAAACGTGGTTAACTCTGGCGAAGGAAAAAACGGCAAAAGTGTGAATGAATAAATGCAAAAAAATAAAATAGCATGGAAATATTTAAGACTTTGATCATTATAAAGGTAAAAAGATCATCTGCAAGTGGAGAAAAAAAGCACGAGTGTAAGTATTTTTTCCCCTTTTTGCTGTTACGCACATTTAGTGCATTTTGTGTGTACGTTAAAGAACATTGAGTGCTCGATGCCTTTTCTCTCTCTTTTTTGTTAACTGCCGGAGCATACATCACTAACCACAAGTTTTAAATTTTGAAATTTTTTAAAATTGACGAAAGTTGTTCTCTGTTTTATTATTTGATGAGTAAATTTTGATAAGTTTTAACGAAAATCAAAGAACAATTTTTTTTAGGTTAAACTGCAATTAATTTGAATAAAATTGTTTACTTATTAAATGTATATTTTTAAAAATTTGTTTGAAGTTCTCAGTGTTAACCTTTTTATAAGTTTATGTTTTCAGGTTGTTAAAAAAGTTTAAAAATTTTTTATTTGAATTAGAATAAATTATTAAAAGTGAAAAAAACAAATTTGTTCAAATTTTAAAAATATACAAAATAGCCGTAACAAAGTATGAAAAATAAAAAAAAACAATTTTTTCCATTATAAAATACAAACACATTTTTAAAATAATTTTTTTAGCCATTATTTGGTAATCCAGGAATATAATTATTTGATTGATAATCCATTTGATTTTTATACGTAAATTCATCAAAAATATCTTTTATTCTTATTTCGTTATTATTTGGCTAAAATTTGTATACTTTTTTAATATTTTTTTCGACTATTTGTTGACTTACTCGTTTTTGTCTATATTTTTGACTTTTCCAATGCCGAATAAAACAATCAAATCGGTTCATGCCATCTGGAATTTGCTCGAAAGCTTCTTTGGCTTCACCAAGCAAAATTCGAAGCTAAAAAAATAAAAATAATTTTTTATAAACAGATTCATGATATTATTAAACTTACCGGATTCACATCTGCATTATGAAGTTTAGGAAAATTTAATCGATGTTGAACTCCATAATAACACATTTCAATACATTTTTGACTTAATCGAATAACCTGTTCGGGATATGAAGCCATGGTTTGTCTAATATGCTTCATATCACCTTGAAGAGGAGATTTTGGGTAATTACTATTTATTTGATGGAGTTGCAAACTTGATGGCGAAGTATTTCCTGAACCCGTGGCACTACAATTTCCACTGCTGCTTGAATGTGGATGCATGCTTAATGGATGAGGTGGAGGAGGTGGGCCTTGAGAATACATTCCCATAGAAGGAACTATAGGTAGTTGCTCCACGAATGGATGTTGATTAATATGAAAATTTGGAGATTGTTGAGATTTATAAAAACTTTTAGCTTCCATAATAAATCTTAACAAAACTTTTGGTGAAGTTATAAATGCTAAAACATTTTCAAAAAATGAATTAACATAAAGTGAACCAAGCATTTTGCAAATTCCAAATAACCATAATAAATCATCTTCATATTGAGGCGCGGAAATACTATCACCAAATACTTTTTTATCATGTTCTGCCATTCGCTGTGATTTAATTGCCAATATTCCAACTCTATAAGCATTTAGTAAACGAATTAAGCGGTTATCACCAGCTGGAATGGGTCTTATAATATTCATGTTTGAATTATTTTGAACATTAGCATTATTTGGTTGTTGTTGATAATAATTTGGCATTTGAGGAGGTTGTGGAGGTAACGCAGCGTTAACTGGATTTGAATTGCTGCTTGAAGCTTGATGATTTGGTGTTGGCATGGATCTTTGTGACCGACATGGTGGAGGAGGATTTCGAGATGGATAATAATGATTATTATAAGAAATATTTCCAGGAATATTTGGTGAATAATACGAATAACTTGAATCCAAATTATATGGATAAGGCACTTGATTTTGTGGAAGCAAATTTGGAGCCGAGTGGCTTGGATGTAATGGAGCTGGAGGATATTGATGGATATTATGCATGGATGGTGGTGGCCCTGGTGGATAAAACATATTATTCATATATGGCGCATATCGATGATATTGTTCACTAGCACGTCCAAGTCTTTGATATTGTGCTTGTAAATCAGGTTGAGCTAGCGAAAATACTCCTGTTTCATTTGATTCATAAAGTTCATGCCAATATCGAGCAACTTGAAACAAGGCTTGACTGCTGAAGCCATTATTTTCGTTTGCTATTTTTTCAAGTACCACGCAAGCTTCTTCAGTCACTTCAAGACTAAATTCTCGGCATTGTCGTAAACGGTGATTCACATCATTGGGAGATAATAGATGAGCTTTATATAAGGCACTCACAGCCAACAAAGCACCTTGATGAATGATTTCTTGATCAGGTCGATGACTAGCTTTATCAGCTAAAGTTGAAACTTCATATGCAGTAAAATGTCTGGGCCATGTTCGTCTCACATGTTCCAAGGCATTTTTACCAATATCCAAAGCTTGAGTATGCAACCAACCAACATTATATCCAAATTGTCCCCGAGTTTGCCAATTCCGCATTGTTAAATTATGAATTCCAACTGCATACATTCCAATCAAAAAGGATGACATTTGGAGATTTCGATGTATTCGAGTCAAAGCATTTAAATTTCCAAAATTATTATTATTAAACATAATATTGTTATTATTTCCACCAGCTTCTTGAATGATATCATTCGCTAAATCAGTATAAAAATGTGCTAAAGCTTCGGTGGCATGTGGAGTCACTTGAGTTTGGCATGGTCGTTTTTGAATTCGAATAGAATCCAATAAACTTGGAATATTTTTTGTTGTATTTTTAACATTACTTGAAACTTGTGGAAAGGATTCATTATCTCTTTCAAGCTGTGGTCTTTCAGGAATATCTTTTCTTTGAGGTTCATCTTTCTTTTCACTTTTTTTCCATGGATAAATTGGACGTTTTCCAGGTGCAGTATACTCGCGATAAGTTGGATCTCGTTCAAAAAAGTATGCGGCATTAGAATCATGATCATCATACATTTTATGGATGCTAGGATCGAGTAATTTATCCAACACTAAACCCAAATGACTGAAATCATCTTTGAATTGAATAATGAGAGCAAAAATTAGAGCTCGACAATGCTTTCGGAAACATTCAAATAGCATGGGATAATCTTCTTCCACATAAGATAATTTAATATCCAAGCAATTTAGAGCTACTTGATAACCAATTTCATCGTCACTAGTATTTCTTTTAAGAACATCTCCCTGTTGTTTAACCATTTTTCCATTGGATGTTAAAGCTTCAACAATAAATAATGCAAGAAAAGTGGGTGGCAAAATATCTGTGTTGTTTGATTGTTTGCAACGATTTATTGTTGACATTGCTAATTTTCGAAGGAATATTGTATCATTATTTGTAAGTTTCACAGCTCTCAAAGCTTCAAGAATTTCTTCTTCCAAATAATTTAAATATACTTCCAATTGATGCGTTGGAGCTGCATACCGCTGAAGGGACAATGCGGTGGTTCCGATTTCAAGAGCCAATTTATGAGCATCTTGAGCAGTAATTTTTTGACCATTTACTTCATATTTTTCAGTATCGTTGAAGGTGAGACAAACTAAAATTGCCATTAATTCCAATGAACGTTCAAGAAATTCCACTGCCGCTCTAGTTTTAGCTAAAGCAAGCTGTCGAGGTAATTGCACTTCAACTTTTTGTGGACATGATTCCATTTGACGAACTAATAATATACCCGAAAACATTGTTGGTTTGCTTTTTTTCTAAAATTAATTTTTTTTAAACCTAAACCTTAAATGTTTGAGTTTTACCATTCCTGAAGAAGATGCACCTTCATCAATGCCTGTAGCACATTCGATTGGTCTATTTTCATATGCCATTCCATCATAAAAAACATTTGGCACATTTTGAAGGATATCTTTAGCTAATTTAAATGCCATAAAAGCTGCTTCAGCTGGATATCCATGATGGGCTAAAGAGTTGCAAGCATCAAACCGAACATTAAATGGTTCTTGGTCTGCATGGGTAAGAGCGAGGAATTCGTCTAATTCGAGTTCATGCTTTTCTTTTCTGAAATTATTAAGGAACTTATAAATTTTTTTCAAAGTATAATTAATTTACCTTTCAGTGTCATTTTCAACATATTCATCTTGTAGGGAATCTTCGCCGCCGCTATAATCAACAGTTCCAGCTGACCCGCTACCTGAATTTTGATTCGATACCACTTGGCGATTTGGATGATTAGTTCTTGATCGTCTCTTCTTTTTCTTTGATTTTTGCTTTTTACTTGAACATGGTTCAGGCGCATTTGAATTCTCCCATAAAATGGCTGTTGTAACGCTAAGACTTTTAATTTCATCTGAGAAATCTTCTTCTTGATTTCTCACGATTGGAATATTAGGACATGTAATGGAAGCATCAGATGGCTGAGAAAATCGAGTCGCAGTTGTTGGAACACAGCGTAATTCTGAACTATGAAAATCAACTTGGCATGCGACTAATGCAGAATAAAATCCAGGAAAATATTCAGCGGTGAAACTTGCAGTTCGAGCATTGAGTGGATGGCCTTCTGAATTCACCATCATTTTAATTTGATAATGCTAAAATTTAAACTTCCATCAATTGCATATAAGGCTTTTAAACTTACAGGATCAGGTTTGTTAATGGCATCCCAAATTTTATTTACAGCTTGTCGATGATAAAATTGAAGCAACGAAGTAAGTTTTTCTTTTTCAAAAGAATTTAATTTTGGATTTAATGCCGCAATTTTCCATAATTTTACTATTTCATCAAATAAAGCTGCAGCTTGATAAAGCAATTCAATGAAACTATTTGGTTGAAGAGCTCGATTATTTTTTAATTGCATATGCCATTTTCCACTTTCTAATAATTTTGCTTGATACCACCAAATTATTATCTAAAAACCATAGCTTTAGTAATTTTATCATATACTTGGAGATAAATAAGTAAGTACCTGATCAACAGCTAAACAATCAGCTGTAATCATATGCAATAAATTAGTGGCATTTTCATCTTGTCGCTTAAACATTTCAGAAACGATTCCAAAAAAATTCCATAAAGCTGCGGGCTGCTTTGATTTTAACACTGTATGTCGAATTTTATATTCACATGCCACAGGTGGTTGAGGTTCATTATTGAGCATTTGAATATCACTGAAGCTATAATATTTTTGAGTTTTAAGCTTATTTTACACATTTAAATAACTTACCAAGAAACCCCACTTTTAGGTTTAATAAATTTAATCAAAATAGTTCGAATTTTTTGGTGAATTAATCTTTCATCTAAACTCCAAATTGGTATATCTTTGTGATCGCCATCTGTTGGATCTGGAGCTCCCATGGCTTGGGAAATATCACTTTCAGATTCTCGAAAATCATCTATCAAATTTTGTGCAATCGTTATATAAGTTGTTGGTAATTTAGATACAAAAAATTGATATAATTTCTTCAAATTTTCATTACTTAATTCTGTAATCGAATCCACCATTGTTGGACGATATTTAACTTGATCAGCTTTATATATTCTGTAAAGACATGTAGCTACAACGTGATGGCACCAATTTGATTGTTCACATGTGCACATTGTTGAAGTTATTCTTTGTCTATAAATAATGAGTTAAAAAAATGCTTGGAAGTTAATTAAAAAATTATATATACAAACCTATCAACTCGAATAGTGACGTGATAAATCTCGCTACTTTTGGCAGAACAAAAAATTTCATTTGCACCTAATTTTGTTGGTTTGGGTTTCATTTCATCCAATGGAGCTCGATCTACATCTGCATTAATTAAATATCCTATTTGCATGACATTTTTAACTGAACCACGCTTATATATTTGTTCGCCACTATCAAACGGAACAGTAGTGCCATTTGCGAGGCAACTAAAATTTTCATATTTAAAGTTTCTTAAAGCTTTATTTCAAAGATTTTATACCTGTAAAGTTGAATATCCTTTTCATCTTTAGGAAAGCAATGTTTTATAATTAAAAGAAAGATTTTTTCAGGAATTTGTACTCTTCGTTCTTCAACCGCTACATTTTCAAATATACTTGATTCAGCGACAACTTCATCGTGATTGAATGTGGAAGATTTCAATAAATTCTTCTTTCGTCTATTCACAATTTCTTGATGATGTTGAATAAGTTGATCATATGAAAATGATTTTGCTGTAATAAACCCGCATATTTCATCCAATCTTTGAGGTACATTCTTCGAAGACGAAGATGTTGGCTTTTTCGCTACATGATGATCTATAATTAAAATCAATCAATTTCGATAAATATTATTTATGCAAAAATAAATGTTTACTTTTAGGTTGCCATTCTTGCCAATATTTTAATGTTGAAGATGATAATTCGCTATCAGCATTACTGGATTGATCTGTATCTTCAAAGAGATCTTCAGATGATGATTCAATGAGTTCGTCATTATTTCCATCATCGTACATTTTTTAAAATTAAAACAAGTCTGAAAGTTAGTTGACTCAATAAAAATTTTAAATCAAAATGTTTCACTGAATCATTGAAAAATTATTTGACATTAAAACAAAAAAAATTTTAAAGGTTAATTAAGTCGTTTGAATTCTAGGTCAAGTTTATTTAATGAATGATGATATTCAAAAAAACACCTTTAAGCAATTTATCTTATTTTTTTTATTGATTTTAGACAATTACCACTGCATAAAATAACCAAATATTTCTATCTATCCAATAAACCGACGGCAAAAAAAGAGAGCCATTTGGTGTTCGATAGTGTTTTTTTTAGTGGTGGTGTTGGTTGCCATTGTTGCTCTTGCTCATCCATTCTTGACCTCGACCTGGTTTACAATCACAGACAACTCTGCCAGCGTTTTTTTATTATTATTTTATAAAATAGGACATTTTTAGAAAAAAAAATGAATGTGGGGATTGTGGCGGTTTTTTTGGTTAGCTTTGTAGAAAGAAATATGCAAATTATTTTGGAAGTTGGCAAACTCTAATCTCAATGCCAAAAGCGCAAAAAAAATCACCAACTTTATATTTATTTTTTCTTTGGCGATTAAAATTTTAACTTACTTTTAAAAGAAAGTAAAAATTGAATATATAAACAAAACAATCAAGCTTTAATCAATTGAAAATAATTATAAACCATGGTATAAAATAAAATCAAAAATTATAATAATCGATAGTTCAATAATAAAATGATTCCTGAAAAGCGAAACAATTTTTTTATTGATAGAAATCAGCAACAAGAAAAAAAAATAAGAATGAACAAAAGCGTTCTTTCTTTCAGGGCACGGAACAACACGAGAACGTTAAAAATGTTATTCGGAAAAAAATGGAGAAGCAACAACAAAAAAGTTTCAGCACTAGTTTAAAGTTAGATATTCAAAATATTTTCTAAATGTGCGCTTTAATATTTTTTGAACATATTTAAACATGGATACAACTTTCAAAAAAAGAACTTCTTGCAAAAATTTGCGATACAGAAAAATAATTTATGGAAGAATTATGCAAAGCTAAGCAATAGAGCAGCGAACAATTGATCACCATTCTTTTCTTTTTTTTTTGCGCTGAAAAAAAAATCAATTGCAGGAAATTTTTTCGACAAAAGCATTTAAAAAAAATGAAAAGCAAAATATCTATGATTTAAAAAAAGCTTCATTTTAAAGAAACGTCTCTTAACCAAAATTTAAAAAAATATAAAATATGCTAACTTTAGAATGGCAAGTTTAAAAGAATTTTATTAAAGGGAAAATAAAGGGTAATGGTCACTTTTTTCAAATAAAATAAAAACGCATGTAAAAAAGGAAGCAAAAAAAAAATTGGGTTGGACGGGTGAGCACGCAACGGCGCGAACATACACCGGCGAAATTTTTTTCGTTTTCTTTTTTCCTGTCCACTTTTCAGTCGTCGTCAGTCGCGTCGTCGTCGTGCTCATCGTCTACCAGCTTGTGTTAGTGATGAATGTGCGTGCGTGCTGGCTTGGGGCTAGCTGCTTTTAAAATTGGGCTTTCCTCTTCTTTCTTTTTTTTTATGACGGAAAAGCAGCAGAAAAAAAAGGAAAAAAGGGACATCTGCCAAAATGAAAAAAGAATGAAAGCAAGGAGCTATGCAAGCGACGACGAACAAAATTCATTCGTCGTTAGTTTTTTTTTATTCAACAAACGCTTAAATAAAAATCCGCTGACATTGATGATTGAAGGTAACGAGAAGAAAGAAAAACAGTCGCAATTTTTTTATTGCGGTGATTATTTTTGTGGATATCCTTGTTATTGATAAAAGTGAGAAGTGACAACAAGAAGGTTGAAATGTAGGAAGTGAAAGCAATAATAACAGAAAAAGATTTGTTTTTCGATAAACTAAAAGCCTCGAAAATTTGGGTAATCAAAAATGGAAATATTAAAAGAAATATGATTAACAAGCAAACCACAGAAACTTTTTAAATATAAAAACAATTTTTAAGTTTTTTAAAAAATACATTGTATTGACATTTTTGACTTTATTATAATTTTCGAAAATTTTGTTTAGTTGAAAAATAAAATATTTCTTTTAAAATTTAAGTTTCCTAGACAATAAAGGATAATTATTTTCTTACTACATGGCTGTTATTTTTTCTTTTACTTTTTATATACTAAAAAAAGAATATGACCACCATCGAGGCGGTGCCATTGACGATGAAGCGGTCAGTCAACAAAGTTTTCTTTTCTTTGCCATTGGGCTCATGGATATTTTTAGAAAAAAAAAATGGAGAAAAATGCTAGTTCGTTGTGGTGCAAAGACGTGCCGTCACCAATAAAAAAATAAAATGCATTTTTTTTTTCACATAGAAGCAATAAATAAAAAATAAAGCAGCAATACAATTTTTTTAATAACCAAGAAAATTTTTTAGGTGATAATTAGGGAACATTGTAAAATAAATATTACAGTAAAATTTAATTAGCTTTTAAGGAATATAAATAAATTTTTTTTGTGTGTTTTAAAAGGTAAACACAAAAAGGCCAAGTTTTTTTTTCAGAAATGAAACAAAAATAAGTTTTTAATTTTCAAAAAAAAAAACTGGCAAAAGAATTTCATAACATTTTGAAGTTAAGCTTTGGTGTGTTTCGAAATATAATAACTACTTTTTTAGTAAATACTGCCAGTTTACTAAATGTTTTTTTCTCAAAAAGTGTTCTTTTTTCAAAAAAGTATGATTGTTCGCTAACACCTTTAGTTTTTGCTTTAAAATTCTTCCATAATTTTTTCAGGAAAGTTTAAGGAATATTGAAATTATCAGAAAATCAGTAAAATTATATTACCTCAGAATTTTGGATTCGTTATGTGTTGAATAATGATACTTTTGTCTATTAATAGTTGCTGCAGCTTCTTAATTTTTATAGTTTCTTCAAATCGCGCTTATTTTTATTAATTTTTGTTTCCGCTTTTTCCCCTGATTGTTTTTTTTTAATATTTTTCCGACCGATAACGATACTATGTATTTTTTTGTCAATATACATAAAAGCAAGAAACGAAGAAAAAAAATCCAAAAAATAAGAAAGCATGCATACATTTAAAGACGTTGTTGTCGTTGTAAATGCTGACACTACTAATGTTTGCACAAAATGACTCACGTCGTTTTTCAAAGTCTTCTTTCTTGATCAATCATACTCACACATACACTTTTTTCTGTACAAAACGTTCTCCTTACTTTTTTTTTTCTCCCAACACTTTTTCTATGCTTTAGTATTTTTTTTTCGTGGTGCGCATCCGCCTCAAAATAATAATAAATAAAAAAACTTTAAAGAGAGTCTTCTTCCGTGTAATTATTTTGACGTTGTTGTTGTCTATCTCGGAAGCAACAGCATCTTCTAAAAAAACTTTATTTTTGTTATTTGTCTTAATCAACTTAAATTTTTTTTACTCTTGTTATGTTATTTTCTGGCCTATATTTTTATTTTGTTTTGTTTTTATTTTGAGTTTTTCTACTATTGAAATAGAGCAGGCTAAATTAAAAGAAAACAGGTTTCAAGTTACTAAAAAATATAATAACTTTTTTTTCACGCAGCGCTAGGAAACCCGGTAATAATAATCAGCTGGATGGAGTGGAGAAGAATAAATACAAACTTTTAAAAATTCCAAAGTGTAGGTCAATTTTAAGTTCAAAACGCGTATTAAAAACTTGCTCAAAAATAATGATAGGTAGAGTGACCGAAAATGTACAGTCACTCATAAAAAATAAAAATTATATCGCGGAGGAGGTAAAAATGACTCCTATCTTTGTTGGTTGATTGACTGTAAAAACTCGAAATATAGCATTGATAAGGTGAGGCCCATCTATCCTTGCTTGCCTCATTTATAGCTTTCCTTATTTCTCCATTCATCGATTGTGTGTTATTTTGCAAGGAATTTTTTTGCGAATGAGTCATCAAAATGCAAACCAATGTTTTTTTTTTCATTTCAATTCGATGGTGACTCAAAAATATCCATTTTTATTTTATTTTTTTGTTCCTTCACGTTACTTTCAGCCCCTCATTTTTTTTTATTATTTCCATATTTGAATTGATTTTATTTCTTTTAACTTATATTTTTGTGTCCTTTTTTTGGTCAAATTTAAATAGACGATGATATTACAATTACAATTTCTATTTCTTTTTTTTTTCTTGAGAAAAGGAAATACTTTTTTCTTTTTCATCGGCTTGATGCGCGTAAAACCAATATAATATTTATTCTTCAAAGTTGACCGTGGGCATTTTTTATTTTTACGTTTGAGTTGGGAATACATAGGTGCGATGCTTGCTGCTAAAAAGTTGTTTGCATATTGTTTTTGTTCTGAAAATGGCGTGGCGGCGGCGGCGTCTTTTTTAGAGCTTGATTTTGCTTTCATGCAAACAAAAAATAAAGTATGCTGCGGCAAGCGATTTTGTCGTTGATGACAGTGACGAACGAAAACTTTGACCATTGGGTATTTTCTTTTTCTTCGTCTTCCTTTTTAATCTTACTATTTTTTATTTTTTCATTCTTTGTTTTTCAGATGGCTTATTAGCATTTATTTTCACCTCTCTAATCTCCCATTTATTTTTTTGCATTTTCTCTCCAAATCAATGATTTTTTCCTTTCTTTTTTTCTTCTTCAGCGTTTTCTTATCAGAGAACCATTTTTATTTGTTCTTTTTAGCGCTTTTTTTATTGTACACAACATAAAAAATTTCTTTTCTCATTGCTATACACTTTTTTTAGTTTCAAGCATGAGAAGAAATATTTGTTGCTTGTTATTGTTTTTTATAACGTCCATTGCGGCCCAAGCTTCTAATTACCCTGATCAATTTCAACAGCCAAGTCAATATGGGCAAAAACAGAATTCATTCAACAGCAATAATCAGAATGCTTACAATAATAACAATAATCAACAACAGCCACAAGGAGGCTTTTATAATGCAGCAACAAATTTAGCTAATCAAGCTGGTCAAAGATTGATGAATAATACTTTATTAAATCGAGTGGTAAGACAAAATTATTTGATGAAAAGCTATCTCAGAACAAAAACTTTAGGTAAATACAGGCCTTGGATTATATAATCAAACTATGGGAGGCATTGGTGGCACTGGTACTGGCATACCTCCAACAACATCTGGAGTTAGAATAAAAGTGCAACTTCAAAATTTTGTTGATCAAGGATACAAATTATCCGATACTTCAGTGTGTATTTGTCCACAAGGACAAAATTATGAAAATTGCATGCATAATAGTCCTCAAAGAATGGGTTATAGCTGCTATTTTTCATTTATGGTTATTATTAATTCTGCTGAGTAAGAGTCTATTTTTATGTGTATTTGTAAATAGTTTTTTGAGTTTTAGTTCCCAACTTCGTTATGATGCTACACCATTTTTACGAATCGATAATAATTTTGGAGTAAACCCAAATGAACGAAATGATTTTCAACGACAATTTGATTTTATCGTACAAGAAAAACCTGTAAGTCAGATAACTAAAAATGATTCAAAGAATTTATTTAAATTTATTTTTAGACTGGAATTACAGTGATAGTAAATCATATGGGTGCAGTGATTGATGGTTACACAGGAGCTGTAAATCTTTCAAATGCTGTGGTGCCAGTGGATCGTTTTAGTATTCCATTTGATGAAAGTACAATTTATGGAAACCCAATCACCAAATCTGCTACTGGTGGTGATTTACAAACTCAGCTCACTGTTAGTTATACGATTTCATGTGCAAATAATTCTCGATATGGGCCAGCATGTAATTATGATTGCACGGCTTCAAGCATTAATAGTCAAAATGCGATTTGCCGCGATGCGGAAACAGGATTTTATCGACTTTGTAGATGGCAAAGCTCTTCCATAGTTACTGATTGTCAGAATTGCCCATGGGGAATTAAAGATGACGCATATTGTCAAGATGAAAATGGCGGACTTTTAGAAAGTCATAATGCCGGAGTTGTTTCGTCCGATTACAAAACTGCTACAATCGTTTTGGCAGTTATTGCTGGAGTTTTATTTATTCTTTTGGCTATTGCTTTAATTATTAGCATTTGTTTGCAACGAAAAAATAGAGCCAATGCAAATGCAAATGAAACTCCTCCAGGTTATACTCGTCGAAACAATGAAACTCGTGGAGGCCATTTGGGAAATCCAGAAACTCAACCCTTAAATGCTCCAAATACCCGAGCTGGAGCTCCTGTGGCATTACCAAGAAATCAACCACCTTCATTAAATTTGCGACCAAACAGTAAGTTGGAAAACTATGATTAAGAAAAAAATAACGAAACTTTATTTATTTATTTTAGAATCAGCTCTTCGAACTCCAGCATATCAATATCCTCCAGCAGCACATCTTGGTGGAGTTGATTCATTGAATGAAACACTCAATAGCAGTTTTGCAGGAAGTCAAGTTCCTGGTAGAAACGATCCTAATGTTAGTCGTTCCGCTGATGTGTAATCATTTATTTATTTATTTTTTCTTTTTTTTCAAATTTGAAAAATGAAAAAACTTTGTTTTGTTCCTGTCCTGCCAAATAATTAACAGCTGATTTGCTTTTAATGATGAACGCCAAAAACCAAAACCTTAAATATTTCGGCATCATTTTTTTAATTATTAAAAAAAACACCCAACTATTTTTTTACCAAAATAGGCGATCTCATTGCGCATTATATGCTCCTTAAATAAAAATAAACACAATTCACTTAAACATTTTATAAATTTTTATTTTGTTTTATCCCCTTTTTTTGTTGTAAATAAATATAAATAATTTAAAATGTGATATAATTTGTTTATAATTTATAGTAATTTAAATTTTAAAAATGATGATAAAAAATAAACTCTTTTTTCTATTTTTTAAAGTTTACGAAACAAGCAAAAAATCAAAGTTCTTGCAAACAGTTATGTTCGTTTTTATTTTGTTCAACTTTTTTTTTCTTTGATGAGTTAGTGCTTTCCTCAGGAAGACCGCCCCCGATCAAGCAAAAGAAAGAAAGAAGAAGAAAAAAATCAATAAACCTTGGAATAGCAGCAGCTGTGAAAAAAAGTGGGATATTCTTTGCTTGCTATTTAGCCACCGGAAGATCAGTTCTCATTTTTTAACCTCGTCGATTTTTAAAATTTTCATTCATCGCAAAAACTTTTTTAAAATTATAATTCTAATGAATTCAACAATGTCTTGTGTAATGTCAGCAGCTCAAGGAGTCACCCAAGTTATGCATCGTTGTCAAGCAGCTAAGGAAACTGGGTTTCTTGGTAAGTTCAAGCAATTTGTAAAAGCCTGGAAAATTGCTAAATTATGATTTTAGATCTCTCTGCTTGTGATATCTTGTATGTTACAGATGCAATTTATATGGTTTTAAAAGGCTCCACTGTAACAAAATGTACTTTAGCAAATAACGCTTTAAAAAAATTTCCTGCTAAAATGATTGTTAGATTGCCAGACATGACTCGTAAGTCGTCAACAAATTTTGTAATGGAATTTATTTGATCTTGATAATTGCAGAGTTCAGTATTGCTGGAAATAATGTAAGCGAATTGCCGGAAGAGGTATCAAATTGGAAATTAAAGGCGTTAAATTTATCAAAAAATAAATTTACAAAAATTCCAGAAGCTTTATACAAAATGACTGAACTTCAAGTTATGGATTTATCAGATAATGAAATTGAAAGTAAGTTTTTCAACACCCTTTAATTAGTTCTGAACAACATGCATATTTTTTGTTTCGTAGAAAACTATTTCTTAATTTTTTTGAAATTTTTTTTCAACTTTCCGAAGATTAAATGGCGTTTCGACATTTATCAATTATATTTTGGCTTTGATTTTTTACTCTGAAATCTAAATCATAAATGAAAGAGTACACAAATGATGAAATAAAAAAATAAACACGATTTATATTAATTTTCAAATATTCTGTTTTCAGATATTGATATAACTCGCCTTATTTCATCCTTGCCAAATCTCAGAATGCTCAAGCTATCAAATAATCCATTGCCGGTAAAACATTTGCAAAATATACAGGGACATGCAACAAATACTTTACAAATTAAATACTAGTCAATGAATCAATCAATCATCAATCATGCGATATGTAAAAAGAATTATGTATTTTAAATTAGTTTTTTTTATTATTATTTTAAGTATCGCAAATTTTTTTTGGCGGCTTTTCATCTTTGTTGTTCTAATGTATGTATTTTTTAATTTTGTGGATAGTTTTTTGTTTCAAAAAAAACGTATAAATATAATAAAATTATTGTATGCTTTTATTTCCATTTTTGTCTCTTATTTGGCTTTAACAAGTGACTGCTTTTAAAAAAATGAATGTTTTGAACCTGAATTTAATTGCAATATTATTACTTTTTTGTGTTGGATTAATTTTTGTGGCTTCTTCACAACCACCATCACGAGTTTTTAATACTCATTCTTATGCAGCAAAAGTAAATGTTTCAGAAGTTTCCCTTTTTACATATATGAAATTTTTTTAGGCACAAGAGCTACGAACTCAGCCAAAAATACGTATTGGAGAAACTGCACCAAAATTTATTTTGGAAGAATAAAACCACAAAAAAGAAAAACACACGGAAATTAAATTTGGTTTTTCTCACCCTTGTTTTTCTTATTTTTTGAGCTAAAGCAACTTTTGTTTTGATTCATACGTTTTTTAATTAAAAAATAAATAAAAGTTGGGAAATCTAAAAATAAATTTTAAGGAAAAGCAAAAAAAAGTTGGGTGTGTGTGAAACATTTATTTTAGAAACATTCAAAAAAATTCACGTGTATTTCTTGTTTCTGAATATTTCCTTTTTAAATTTCCTGCAAATGACAGAATTTCATTTTAATAAATTTTTAGTTAAATTGCGGGTCCATATCTTTTTTTATTATTAAAGCCTGTCAAATTAGTTAATTAAATCGTATTTTTGGGTCACTCTTTTCCTACCTTTTAAATAATTTTTATTTGTTTTGTAATAAACATTTTTATAGCTTCAATTCATTTTGTAGTTCATTTTTTTCAAACTTTTTGGAATTTAGTTCAAAAGCTTTCTGTCATATTAAATTAAACATTTTTTTATGTTTGATTCAAAAAAATTCTGGTTCATCAATTAAATGTTGTTTGACTCAAAAAAAAGTTATGAAAAAGACTTTTTTGAGCTGCAAAAAAGAGGAAATTTGTATTAAAAAATTAAAGGAACGGAATCAATTTTTGTTTCCGAAGATTTTTTCGTTTTTTAATTCTATTTTTAGTACAGCATTATAGTTAAGATGAAAAATGCATTTTAAAAGCATACATACATCACTTCCCGGATTCTCTATAGCTCAAAAATTTTGCAACCTTGTTTTCGAGAAATGCCTTAGAAATTGTGAAAATAGCAGAGAATATTAATATAAATTTGCGCTCAAAAAAGTTTCTCAAAATGTCCTTTGTTTTAGGTCACATTCATAGAAAAAATTTTTCCGGATCGTGCCTTTTTAAAAAAAAGTTTTTTTGTGCTGTATAAATTTGTATTATTAAAAACAAAGGTTAAAAACTTTACGTTTGAGTGTTCTGAGATTTTACTAAAAATCCTGTTTAGAGAATGCAACACTAACTAAAAAAATATGTGAAAAAAATCCAGCTATAAAGTTTAAAAAAAGTTAAACTAAAGTGTTTAAAAACTAACTACATATTTAAGAAAAAAAATTTATTTTTGAGGAAATAAGATTAGTCACACGCAATTAAAGCAGCATAATTTTGTACTTATTAAAAAAATGATTTTCAACGATTAAGGTTCAACGAAAAGAAAATAGTTCCCAGAGCACAAAGGAAAAATAATAAAATTCTGTTAACAAACAATTAAATAATAAAATTCTTGAAATATTGTTTAATTGTTTCTTAATTTCCTAGAACAAAATTTCATAATTGCTTACATTTAATTTTGATAACCCCCAAAACAAGGATGTGAAATTCAGAAGTCTGTCTAGAAGTTTTTAACGATAAAAAGCCAAAGATTAATACCATAGTCAAAATGCGTCACAAACTTTTTTTTACTGTTATAGTGAACTTGAAGAGTACAACAACAACGACAAAGAATTTTTATTTTCACTTTTTTACTCATCCTCTTGGGATACTTTGGAATCTCAAAAATAATATTTTTTATTGTCGTGGAAATACCATATTTCTGAGTATAAATAAATATGCGTGATCATTAAACAATTTTTATTTACAAAAATAAAGAAAAAATTTCATATCTCAAGCAACCTTTTTTTGTCTCCTTTTTTTGGTCAATAATTCTTAGAAAGAAGAAAAAAATATTTAAAAAAACTGTGTATTTCGAGAAAATTTTGGTCAGAGATAATTTAAATTTTCATGTAGAAAAAAATAAAATCAAAAAACTACCATATACCTTTTTATTTTTTCCGTTTCTAGCTTTTTATTTATGAGTTTACAATTTTTTAAATGTCAATGAGCACCACCACAGCTTCCAATATTTATTAATAAGAAGAAAAAGCCGGGATTATAACAGATTACCCCTTCTTAACATTTTAATATTGTATTTAAAATACAACATTTTTTCTTATTAATACTAAACATGTAACCTTTAATTGGGGGAGTTTTTTTTATTTGTTTGCAATTTAAAAGATATATTGTAAGAAGGATTAAAAAACTCTCATTTGCAGTTTAAAAAGTTAATAAAAAAATGCTCTGATCTTTTTCTTAAATCTTCCTCATCCCTACTAAAAAAATATATTTAATTGACTTTCTTGTTTAAGGGATTAGGAGAAGAAGAAAAAATTAATTTATTATTTGCTTCTTGTTGCCAGCTACCTCCTTCAACTAAGCTAAATCTCAAGGTCGAGGGAGGAGGGAAAAAGAAAAAGAAAAAGTAATCTCTCCCTCTCTATCTTTTTCACATAATATATATAAAGAAAGAATCTAAACTAACTACTACCGTTTTTATATCCATTTCCTTTTTTTCATTTCTCATTCATTCCACCCTCACTTTCTATTTTCCAATGTGGGAAAAAAAGAGGGAAGATAAATTATTGCATTTTTCCATAAAAGCAGGAAATGCTCCTGCTTGAAACTTATATTTTACATTCTTCTTTTTTTCACCACCTTTCCATTCTTTTTTTTTTGAGGAAGGAACCATATTTTAAGGTTTTTCTATTATTCTTTAATAATAGTTTCTTTCTGTCTACACCCATTTTTATTCATAAAACCAGAGATTAGTTTTTGATTCAGAAAATAAGATATAAAAACTAAAAAAAATAAAACATCATATTCTATCAAACTTTCAGATTAACTTTTGCCTTGGAAGGTTTTCTCATGAATGCCACAATATTTTTGCAAAGAATAACTTTTACTCTTTTCTTTTTTTCTACTTTCCTACTTCTTTTACGCATGTTTTTCTTCTAACTTCTCACCTTAAACAAAATGAATAAGTTTTTTTTCGGATTTGTATTTTGAGCGTCATAAATAAATATGTCGTCGTATTTGACTCAATCCCAAGGGCATTTGTGACGGCATCATTTATCCATCGGTAGCTTTTTTATATTACATACAATGTCAAACCCCAATTAACATTGTAATCAAGTGGGGATTAAACGTCACACCTTCTTTTATTACTTTTTATTTTTGACACAGATATATAAATACACCTTACGCGCAAGAAAAAAAAATTAAAATATAGAAAAAGAAGAAGATTATTTTAAATTTGACTCGCTTAATTTTTAGTTTTCGTGTATCAATTCATTGCCACATTTTTTAATAAAAGTTTTAATTTAATATTTTTGTTTAAATTTTAATTTTTTCAGATACAGAATATGCAACCTTTGAAATCCATAATTTTCTCTCTTTTTTATTCAACTATACTGTGGTTTAGCGCCTATGCAGCTCCATTTGCCAGACCCGCAAATAATAATGTTACACCACAAAATTATTTTTTAAGCAATTATAATTACGGTATGACAGAGGTAAGAAATTTCTTTTTTTATTTCAAAGATTAAATAATCATGAAGTAAATTTTTTTCAGGCTTTTGACCAACGACAAATGGAAAAACGAGTTCATCATTTATCACTTTTACGAATGGGAAAACTTTTTAAACCAAATGCAAGTAGTTCACAAGTAAAAAGAATGGAAGCTGAATCACTTTGGCGTCAGCTTGCTGTTGCGAATTCCATTAGATCATCGTGAAATTAACTCTCTATGAATCGAATTTGTAAATAGCTTTCTCATTATTACTGTAAATATATTTTTGTGCCAAGCAGTGCATTTTAGGATTTAAATATATGCTTTCTCTTTTTTATTTCTTAATTTTTCTGTACATAAATTTATTTTTTAAATTTTAACATTTTTAACTTTAATTTTTTTTATATATTTTATGCATTCAGGTTATTTAGAAACAAATCTCACATTTTTTTGGTGACTTTATTTTTTTATTTGATATAAATATATTTTTTAATTAAAAAAAAGAAATTGAACTTGCTCTCAAAAAAATAAAAAAATAATAATATCTAATATTTCTTTATTTTTTTAATACAAATATGTTGTTGGTGGATTTATTTATTTGTACTGAGTCAAAAAAAATGGGATATATGTATGAAAAGAAAAAAATTTATTCCTATTTAAAATAAAAATTAATTAAAAAGTATTTACTTCAAACTAAATTTAGATGAAAAAGGTTACACATTAATCTGAGAAGGTGAAGAAACAAAAAAAATTATGACCTAAAATAGTTTAATAAAAGAAAATATTTTTTTGGTGAACAAATTAAAAAAAACAGCTCTCAAAAAAAAATAAATAAGATTAAAGAACTCATAAACAATGAAAAAAAAATACGGTACTAACATTGCTCGATAATGAAATTTAAAAAAAACATTTTTTTTCTAACTAAAAGGTTTTGAAACCCATACTCGAAGTCAAAAAGAAAAGTCATTAAGCTAATTTTTTATATCCTAAAAAAAAATCTATGAAACACATCATTTGAAGCATTTTTGTTTCATTGAATAAAAAATGATCAAAAAAGGCTGTTGTGTTATTTTGAAATTAGAAAAAAAGGACATGCAGTTGTTAGTCAATCTCCGCTCTCAGCAATAAATGTGTTTTATTTGCCTTTCTTCCATCATTTATGTCGTAAAAAAGAAATATTTTTTTGACGAATAAAAAAACCCCAAAAAAACATCGATCTTTTTTTTGCTCAAAATTTAACGCCTTTTTGCGCGATCTTTTATTTTTAATGCCATAGAGTTTTTTGTGTTTTCGTTATTATATCTTTGTTTCATTTACAAAAAAGTCTTCTTTTCTTTTAATATTTGCAACAAGGTTTATCTCTTTGATTAAAAATGCTACACCCTGACGGAACAAAATTCTTCCATTTCATTTTTTGTTTGATCTAAGAATTAAAAAATTAAAATGAAACAAACCCTTTCCGCGTGTGCTTTGCTTCTTTTTATTTTGAACCCCTTCTTTTTGCTTTCATCATCCTGTTACGTCTATTTTAAATTTAATTTTGTAAAACTGTCAGCAGCAAGAAAAAAGCAAGCATATAAACAGACGTGGAAAAATGCTTGCACGCCATTTCTCTTCTTCTTTACTTTTGCGATCGGGGAAGCTTTTTTCTTGACTGTCAGAAAAAAAACATGTCTACATTTTTAATGGTTTTTGGTTTGGCGGCAAAGATTCCTAATGTTTTTTGCACACCATTTTTTTTTTAGAAAACCCGTCTGACTTATTTTATTTCCAAGTTTTTAGGGTAATAAAAATAATTAGTGAAAAATGTTTCCACAAGAAAAACGTAAAGTTTCGACTGATGAAGTTCGAAAGCTATCCACAATTTCCTTGGGCACCTTTAATCAAGCGATTGATCAACTTGAAAGATACATAGTTAAAAAAGAGCTGCCCGCTGAAGAAATGGTTTATAATATTTTTAAACTTCCAAATAGGGATGAAGGAAATATTGGAAAATTAATAACTGTAAGTCTTTATTTTTTCATTTTTTTTTTTGCATTTTAAAAGAAAACCTTTTTTCTTTAGCTTCTTCGAAGTTATGGCTTGCAAGAAAATGATCCACGTTTGCAACCAATGATAAAAGAAATTTTAAGAATTGAAGAAGAATATGAAAATGAAACCAAAGAAATTAGGGAACCCAAAAAATGGAGACTTAAAAAAGAAGATTTTATGATGTTGTTTAATTACTTTTTTTTGAACCCATAAAACAAAAATAACACCACAAAAATTTTTTTAGGTGCGTAAATGAAAGTCTCGGTCTCGTTACTCGTGCCCTCCAAAATGACCTCATAATTCCAAGCTGGTCTGAATTTAGTCGAAGAATAAAAGAAATTTTTGTTAAAGTAAGCCAAAATAATTTACATTTTGCCAAAAATTTGATTCAGTGTCGAGATATATCTGATGGCAACGTAGCCACATACATCCCCCAATTATCTCGAGTAAATCCAAATAAATGGGGTGTTGCAATTTGTACGGTGGATGGTCAACGAGCTTCATGGGGAGATTGTAAAGAATCATTTTGTTTTCAAAGTATTTCCAAAGCTTTTAATTATGCCATTGCTGCTTCGGAATTAGGCGCGGACGTGGTTCATCATTATGTTGGGCAAGAACCTTCTGGGAGATTATTTAATGAAATTGCATTGGACAATAATAGTTAGTAATTGTTTATTTTTGTTTAACAAAAAAGTAAAGAAATGATAAACTTTTTTTAGATAAGCCTCATAATCCTATGGTAAATTCAGGTGCTATTATTGTTACGTCGTTAATCAACAACAAATTAAACCTTGCTGATCGCTTTGATGGAGTAAGTAAAAAAAGCAACAACCGATCACATTTTCTTCTTATTTCGATTTTAAAACTTTTGTTTATTTATTTATTTTTTATAGATGCTTAATGCTTATCGCCAAATCGCTGGTGGCGAATATATTGGTTTTAATAATGCTGTATTTTTATCTGAACGTGAAACAGCTGATCGAAATTATGCTCTTTCATATTATATGAAAGAAAAGAAATGCTTTCCACCTGAAACTACAAATCTCACGGATGCCCTTGATTTTTATTTTCAACTTTGTTCATTGGAAACAAATTGTGAAGCTCTCTCGGTCATGGCTGCCACACTTGCTAATGGCGGGGTTTGTCCAATTACGGAAGAAAGATGCATTAAAAGTAGACCATGCAGGGATGTTTTGAGTTTGATGAATTCATGCGGCATGTAAGAAGTTTTAGATAAACGAATAAAAGCTTTTAAAACTGTAGTATTTTTTAGGTATGACTACAGTGGACAATTTAGTTTTCATTGTGGTCTTCCAGCAAAATCTGGAGTTTCGGGTAATTTAATGGTAGTAATTCCTAACTTGGTTGGAATTGCAATTTGGAGTCCACCTCTTGACGAAATGGGAAATAGTTGTGTTCGTAGTTTTAGCAATATTTTAAAAAACTTTTTAAAAAAATTGTAGAGAGGAGTTGCTTTCTGCAAAGAATTGGTTAAACAATTCAACTTCCATGCTTATGATAGCCTTGCACATAATGAAAGTGAAAAGTATGATCCAAGACAACGAGTTGGCGATCGAGAAAAGAATCAAGTTGTAGCTTTACTTTTTGCTGCAAAAGCTGGTGATATTAATTCTATTCGGAGGTAATTTCAAAAACAAAACATTGAAATAAAATAAATCTTTATTATCCATTTGCAGGATGCTTCTCAAAGGTGTTGATTTGGAAATGGAAGATTATGATCGTCGAACTGCTTTACATTTGGCTGCAGCTGAAGGTCATCTGGATGTTGTGGAATTTTTGGTTAAAGTTGCTAGAGTTCGTGTGGATCCCAAAGATCGTTGGAATCGAACCCCGTTGCATGATGCCAAAACAGAACGTCATAATCATGTCGTGGCATTTTTGCGTCAAGCTATGACCATCGGCGAACAAGATGAAGGCGAAGAAATAAATGAAAATTTTGGACTTGATCATGATATTGATTTTGATCATCATTGTGGTTCTCAAAATATATCCTCAGCTTCATCATCTTCTCCTAAAACTCTCTCCGAAGAAAGCAGTGAAGGCAGCGATTCAGAAAATGAAACTAAACCAGCGGGTTACATCGAAGAAAAAGAATTCAAGTTAAGTCGAAAGCGAACTATTCCATTAATGTAAAATTTTCTCTAAAAAAACATTTTTTTGTGCCTTTAATTTGTCTCTAAAATTAAACGAATAAACATTGCCTTATTTTTTTTTAAAGAAAAGCTTTACACTAATTGTCCTGGATTTCTGTAAATAAGATAATCTTTACAATTAAAAATGTTTAAATGAAAGAATAAACTTGTGTTTTACCGAGATAGAAATGAAGCAGCTGCAACTGTCATCGATTGATCTCTCAACTTCAATTTTTCTTGCTCATTTCCTTTTTACAAGGAATAATCAGTGGATTTAATAAAGAAAGCTGCTTTTGCTAAAAAAATTTTCTGTTCAAAAATGTTTTACCAAAAACGTCCTATGTGTTCATGCAGTCGCTTAACAAATAAAAGAGAGATTATTTCGAGAATATTAAAAAAAATCATTACCAACCAAACTTTGTTTATTCTAATTTTATTATATTTTTGTTTGATAATAATATGTATTTTTAAACAAAGCTAAACCTATGTATATTTTTGTGATGCCACGAATTCAATCGAAAAGTATGTAGAGCTTTACGGAAATTATACATGAACATCCAAGGTAAAAAAAATTTAAATAAAAGCTTTCAGCTTTCTAAGATAAAAAGCGATTTAGGAAATGGAAAATTTGAGAAAAATTAGTGAAAATATTAATTTCACAGAAACAACTGAAAATTTGGTAAAAACTTCTGTGGAATCATTAAAATTATTTGCGGCCTTGAAAGGTGAAGAAAAATTATGGGAGCCATGTGTCGAATCAATTAAAAATAAACGAATTCCGATACTGTGTTTTAGCTTATGCATTGGTCTAATATGGCTTCCCTTCTGGTTTTTTTCAGCAACATGTGACTTATGTTACCACTTTGACTGTTATCACGATTTTTTTGGATACTCTTTTTATTGCATATTGTTCTTATATTATTAATCGGAATATTTTTGTACAGAATGTTAACCTTAAATGTTACAAAACTGTTAAGTGGTTCCATATCAAATTCATAAAAATTGTGATTCATAAAAACTCAACAACAAAAAAATTGTTTATTCCATTCATTTATAATATTCAAAAATAAGCTCCATATTTGTGATCCAAGTTCGCATTCTGTTTTATAAATCTTTTGTTAAACTCTAGAAAAGAAATTTGTCGAAAGAACGCTTTATATTATTTATTATTTTAACCTTGAAACAACATTTTTAAATGACCTTTTAGATTTCTTAAATTTGATTTTTATACATCACAAACTTTTTGGTTGATTGATAAATGTGTTTCTATAATTTATAGTTTTTTTAAACAATGAAAATTTATTACAGTTTTTTCTTGTTCTGCGTTTAGAGTTATTTAAAAGGTTTTGAACACCTGTATCATTTTGTTTTCTCCTTCTTTCTCACGGTCATTTATTTTTAACCTTCTCTAAGGACAATGAAAAAAAAGCAGGCGATAATGAAGTGTGCGCAAAAGCATAATTTTCACCACAAATTGGATAATCATCAATCAGCTCCATAAATGTTGTGGTCATCTATCTTCTTTGCGCCGGCTTTATCTTGGCTTTAATTTAATTATCATTTTTTGTGGGAAAATGAGAAAAATAATCAAAAAAAAATTTGTTTTCATCCATGATTTTTTTTTCCAGCAAAAATAGAAGTTTTTTTACTCAAAAATAAGAGCCATGTTCTCCTCAAAAAAATAGTGATGGACTAAAAGTCGAAAATATGGTATTAGCGCGTTGACGCAACAACATCCTTTTATTTCTGTCAAGACATTTCTCGCCGACGACGACAACGAGATTGTTGTTTCCGGGCGAGAGCGGTTCCATGATGCAAAGAGTAGGTTGCGCAATCAAAAATTATACATTGTAAAGACAAGGACAAGTTGGAATCTTAATAAACAATATTCTTTCTTGACCATAACTCAACTAACTTTTCGCAAGACTCAAAATGCAACCAAAAAATGAAAAAGTGAATATGGCTCAAATATAAAAAAAGTGATTTAATCTTGATGCAGCTAATTGGAAAAAAAAAAAAGAAACTTGATCGCGTTTAACAAAGTATTGTAAAAAACCAACAAAGAGAAAGAAAAAATATTCAACAGTTGCCAAAAAAAGAAAAGCAGGTGGAATAAAAAAAAATTAGCGTTTCAGATTACTTTGTGCCTTTTTTTATTCGGTGGCGCTTCTTCTATGTATAAGAAGGCATAATTAGCAGTTTCAAACAACTGTGAGGACAAGAAAAGACAAAATCTGATCATCCATCCATCGTTTTCGATACAGTTGTTTTTCGTTATTTTTATTTGTCATTTTGTCATCTTTTTTTCTTCTTCAAAAATTGCAATGAATCATGTTTTTTTTTGAAATCATATAACTCTCTTCCAAAAAATAGATTAATGGTGGTATTAAAGTAACTGACGGACTATCTTGAGGCTGGTTGCAGCAGTTTTTCAAAAAGATGACCTTCCCATAAAAAAACTTTATTTTTTGATTCATTCAACCTCTTCCCTCTGCAGGTCATTTTTTTGGATGGACAAAAGTTTTTTCATTTCCATTTTTTGAAAAAAAAAATAAAAATAAAATTTATCGGCCATTTTGTTTGTTGCTGCTGCAAATGCAAGGACGACGACGACAATGACAGTCTTTTTTGTATCGCCTTCACACGCGTGCATTCCATATTTTTTAATAAATGATTTATTGCCTGTCAAGCTGCTCATTCAGTAAAATACATATAATTTTTTGGCATAAGTGTTGCGCGCTTTGGCTGTCAATTTTAGGCTTTGAAATTCAAACTTTTTTATATTTAAAAAAAGATTTTTTCGCTATTTATAACTTGATTTAAAATGACAAATAACTTAAGGATTGATTGGCATTTTTTTTGGTTGAATAAAAAAAAATTTGAAAAAAATGTGTTTGTGGATTATGGACTTTTGGGTGATTTTGACTTCAAAAAATTCGTTGGTCCAATAATTGCTTATTTTCATGCAAAAAAATCAAAAACTTATGGTTCTTTTTTTTTACTGTACACCTGCCATAGTTTTAGTGTAAAATCCTACTTGACTTTTTTTGATCTCCTATTATTTTGCCATCTTGCATTTTATTTAACCGTTAAATTGCTGTTCCAACTTGTTCCAACATACATAAAAAAGCGTTGTTTCTTTAATCGGTATATAATCGGCAACACGAGCAGCAAACAGCGCGCCACCATTTTTTTATTTTCAATTCATCGTCGGCATAAAACTTTTTTTTACTGACCATCTGCCCCGGCGGGCTATTTGCGCATTTTTTTACATTCATAAATGCCAAGGCCGATTTCTTTCATTCTTTAAAAAAATAGAAGGGTGAAAAACTTTGTTTCATTGTATATTTTGACATTTATGAAAGTGTGAAATTTCTTGCATTATTTTTTTAAAAAATGGCGGCTACCTTGTTTTCATTTTAATCCAAAAGCCGAAAAGTTTTTTTTACTTCAATGAGTGTTTAAAATAACAAAACAACGTAAAAGTCTCTTTTTTTCTTTGAAGTTTCTTTTTCTTGGAAGGGGTGAATTTTGCTTTAGGCACGTTTAAAACAAGTACGCAACATGTTTTTTTTGTTGCAAAAAAAAAATAATACATTTATTCATCCACCTGTCGTCGGTTAAATCTGCTGTTAAAATCGGTGGTGGAATATGGCTTTTTTTGATTGTTGCGATGAATTCTCTTAAAAGGTATTGGGTTTCGGTTTTTTTAAATAATAGAAAGCATATGCGTCCTTAAAAGGGCGAAACAAATAACCTTGCTTCCGATTTGCTTGTTGTTTATTGTATAATCAAATTGGCATGGTTTAGATTTTTGTCCTCAAATTTGTTTTGCTCAAATTTCATATTTAGTCCAGGTGAAGGGATAATATTTTTAGTAATAAACTATTGCATTTTTTTAATTTTTGGCAACATTTTTTAATTCATGTTTTTTGGTTTGAATACACTTTTTTATTTCCTCCCGTAACAAGGTCATTAATGGTCAATTGCTTTTATTTTGAAGTAAGTGCAACGGGATTCAAAAGTGAATGTCGTCAATTAAAACATCTGTGATTTTCTTTTGTCCATGCTTGCTTTTACATCAAATAAAAAGCACTGTATCGAAATTCTTACTCAATTTTTCTAATTGATTTCAAGTGTCATGTCAACTACTCTTCATGCAAAAAAATAAATAAATGAGCATGAGCGCGTGCCATTACTATCCACCGAAGAAAAAAAATTGCGGTTTATGTTGTTCGACCAGGTGGAACAAGTACCTCTATCTACCTTTTTATTTATATTATAATGGCATGAATGGCGATCGAGCGAAAGAGCTATTAACCCTCTTCTTTTTTTCATAGAAGAAAAAAACGGATTCTTTTACAGTTTTTTATACCAAAAAAGGGGCGGATGCAAAATAGCCATTTTTTTATTGTTTGAATGAGCGAGCAACAGTAGCATTTTATGACTTCATTCTCTGAGGGCATGGGTTCATCTTATCTTATTCTTCTTATTTTTTTTAAGTGGCAATAATAAACTAAAAAATTTTTAAAAAACTAACAGGCGCTACTCCTGCTTCTGTTTTTCGGATGTTTTCGCAACATACTATATTTAATGTTTTTTTATCTTAGAAAATTACTCCAATTTTTCTTTGTTAGCAAATGTAAAAGATTTTTGTGTTGAATCAAGATTTATTTCGTTTGGTTTACTTAAAAATCTGTCTTTTTTTCAATTGCGTTTTGACCATTGGCATTTTTTTATTGCTTTTTATTTTTGCCCCTCAAAACTTTTTCGATTTGAAATATATTCTTTATCGTTTTTCTTCCTTCATTTTTTTAAAGTTGTAAAAAATATTTGATAACGATTCTTTTGTCCTTATGCTGCTATTCGCTTCTGCTACTGTTGAATAAAAAATGAATGTGTATTTTTTCGGTAAAAGTTCAAAGAAAGAAAAACCCACAAAGTGCCAAAATGCGATAATTTCTATGTAAACACATTTACAACTACCTTCCTACTTGAAAACACTTCAATATTAGGGCGGCAGCGGCATCCTTAACTAATTTAAATTTAAGGTCAAATCATCATCTTTTTTCCTTCTGTTTTTTAAAGTTAGTTTAACATATTGGACATTATTCAATTAGCTTTAACTCTGTTGGATACTCATCGCGCGCTTTTTTGAAGTCTAATTTTTGGAAAATGATTTATTCCATTTTTTTGTTTCAATTTTTTTAAATCTGTTTTTTGGCAATAAAAATTAGGAAGCAAATGTCGCCAACTGTGATGAATAAATCCATGGCCCAAAAAAAACAAAGAAATTTAAAAGATCAATTTCAAATAATTTTCCCCGTAGGTGGCTCGTTTTTTCCTTTTTGCAACATAAAACAATTAATTTTCTTTTTTTTGTTTTTGCCATGTGTGAACAGATACGTATCTTCTTCATCTTTTTTTTATATATTTTTCCTTAAAAGTATTTTTGCCGCTTTAAATTTATTTCATTGAGACTATATCCGGTCGTCGTCATTCGTGCGCATATGTCATCGCCTGCCTTTTTTGAATAATAATAAGAAGATTTGACTCTATCGGATGAGGCTTAAATCCCTTCACTCTTTTTTACTTTTTATTTTTGTTTGGCGGCGGCATTGGAAACAATCACTGAAGCGACGATAATCACACGATTGAGCGCGTCAAAACTTGCCGTAATCCACCGCTAATTTTTGTGCCATAAAAAAATTGCAATGTTCTTTTTTTTTAAGTTTTTTTTTGCCAATAAAAAATAAGAATGATTGTTTTGAAAAATGCCGAACTCTTTCAAACTGTAGTTAAAAAATGAGTGAAAAAGGTGTGGCTGAGAGCGCATAAAATTATCTTTTAAAAAACCATAATTTTGGCATGTTTGATAATGTTTTGGGAAAATTTTTGTTTTCCGTTGCTTTTATCTGTGGCATAGAAATAAAAAAGTTTATACAGTAAAATTACAATTTATTGGCTCTCTTTTTTTATCTGAGAAGCTTTTTATTTTGTATATTTTTTGTCCATTATTTTTTTCTTATTAATCTCTTGAATCAACCAAACTAAAAAAAACGGGTGTTAAACTTGGTACCTTTTCTAAATAATAAATAGCTAATCTCAATGAAAGGCTTTATTATAAAAAAAGAATGAATTAATGAATGAATGAATAAAAAAATTGACCTTAGATGAAGAACGGAAATCCGCTCCTCTGCATGGTTTTAACAATGTGAAGGTCTTTTTTTAATGCGTTCGAATCGAAAAAGGTTTTAAACGGCGACAAATGGTATGTTGTTTATTTTGAGGATTAGCTAAACATTCAACATGACACAAAAAAATAAAAATAGAGCAGCGGTGTCTCTAAAAAAGCATCCATCTGCCACACATTTTATTATTTTATTTTGAAGGCATTAATGGAACGAGAAAACGATAATAAAAAAAAATTGGAATAGAAAAAATACCTATTTTTTATGCCAAGAAAAAATATTTTACTCTTTTTTTATTTCTTTCAGCTGCTTTTTTTCTATTATTTTTTTGTTGTTTGAAACAATGGGAAAATATTTTTGACCTTTTTTGTTATTCTAAATATATGAAAAGGTGCAAAAAACATTCTCTTAGCTCCCATCCATGCATATTGTTAACTACCCTAAAGGTAGTTAGTCTTCGCCTATTCATCTGAAAAATGTGGGTACGCGAGCTTTTACCTTTAAGAATGTTTGTATTATACATATATGTTTACTGTATCGGATAGTTGTCAAAATATTTTTATGAATGAAAGGGATAAGCCTTTAGACCATTCAACATATATATTTTTTTTGTATTATGAAAAAAATGGATTTTGGCACTTTTGCATATTTTCTATTGAAATTTTTTAAAACAATGAATGAATTGAGTTAGTTAGTTGATTGAGTGAGTGTCTCATCTCCACAGCTATAAGAGTGTAAGGATGAGCTAAAGAAGCGCATAAAAATGAATGCACTTAAGGATATGAATAGAAGGAGCAGAGGGAAGGGCACTGCATGAGTCATGTTTTAGACTTTGAGTGAATAAGCGATTGTGCCACCGGTGGCTCTCAATTATATTAAGTGGAATATTTTTTTAACTTTAAAAAGTTTCTAACAGAATTTTTCTGGCTTTTTTGCTTTCTGCTATTTCCTCATTTTTTATTGTTCCAAGCCTTTTTTTATGGCTTTTGTGTATTTTTTATGTTCAAGAATTTATTCGTTTTTTTTTTGCGCAATATTATACTCTTTTTACAACCGCGAGAAAATTTAATTTTTATTATCTTAGATCATCTTTCAGACGAAAAAGAATGGCTCTTCCATTGTTTGATCATTGCATTGAAGATGAAAAAGCTCGATCCTTAGGTTGTTCCTCATATAAGCAATTTTCATCTTCCTATTCATCATTGAAACCAGGGCATTGTCCTGAATGTGATTTAAAATTTAGAAATGTAAGAAATGATATTTAAAAAAATATTTGGCAAGTAAAATGCTTTTGGTTTTTCAGCCTGTTGCTCTCCCATGTGGCCATTCATTATGCCAGGTGTGTTGTGATGAGTTGCTTCAAAAATGCAATAAGGATATGGTAACAGTTGGAAGAAGAGATTCCCGTCGACAAGCAACAATTCGAATGGGAATGGGCGCATTTGATTATCGACCAAAAAGGCGAAAAAGTGCAAAATTACAAAAATCTTTAAGCATTATTGAAGAATCAGAAAATGTTGAGAAATGCACGTTTTACCTTAGCCCTCAATGTCCTGTTTGTCTTTCTCGACCTCGCTTTGTAAGTTATTTAAAAAAATCAAAAATTAGAAAGATAAAATAAGATGATTTATTTCACTTTTTTTTTTCAGCAAGCCCCAATCAAAAATTTCGCATTAGAAAAGCTTATTGAAGCTTGGGAAAGATACAAAAATACCTCAACAAAAAATTATCGATCATCAAGTCAAAGTCGCAAACTTCCAAGTCCTGCACCGTCTTCCACATCTTCGAGTGGCTTTGATGAAGCTGAAGATCATTATCAAGCTTCAGAAGGAAGTGTACCAGATGTGGATTATAGCATTCGAAAATGTAATATAGCTATTCTTGGAGCAGCGGGAGTTGGAAAAAGTCGATTGGTTCGAGCTCAACATTTAAATAATTTATTTTTTGGTAAAATTGGTTCATCTTCATCCGAAACTGATTCAAATGGAGATAATATAAATTCTGTAACAGAATTGCAAGCAAAATATATGATTGAAATTTTGGATAATAATGTAAGGTTTCAAAAAAAAATTAAAGATTTAAATAAAGAAGTTAAAAACTTTTCAGGACATTGATGGAGACTTAGAAGATGCAGATGGGATCGTTCTAGCCTATTCTTGCACGAATCATGAATCATTTGTTCGAGCTTTCAACATTTATGAACAACAAATCAAACAAAGAGAAATGTCACATCTCCCATTGATTTTGGTCGCAACCAAATGTGATATTGACCCATCTCGAAGGGCTATAAAACCTGATGAAGCTGAATCCCTTGCTCGCCATATTGGATGCCCACATATGGAAATTTCAGCTAGAAAAAATATTGGTGTTAATGAAGTTTTTGCTGAACTTGTAAAACAAATTGAAAGCAAATCTGAAGTCACGCTTATTGAATCTGTGTAAAAAAAAAAATAATAGTTATTATTGGACTTTGGAATTTCGTTGAGTTGTATAGTGACCTACTTTAAAATCGATATGTAATCAATCATTAAAAATTAATAAAAAGCTATTACTCAGAGCTTACAAAATACTATCATAAATATTTTTTTCAAAATTTGGAAAGTGATGTGATCTTGATCTTTCCTTCTTTTTTTCCTGTTTCCAAATAAATTCGTCTCAAAGTTCTTTTTTATCAGGAAAGGCTTAACGCGGAGCGCTATACTCACTTCGTGCAAGAATGCGTCTATGTTTGATAGTGTTCCTAAAAACGTCTGTGATACTATCGATGATAAATGAAGAAAAAAGTAATAATAAAAGGTGTGGTACAGATTGACGCACACTTTAAGATTTATTTTTTCAAATAAAAAGGAAAAATAATTTTCTGTTAATTCATTCACTTTTTAAAAGTTCTAATTTCTATTTTTATTTTGTTAAGCTTTACCAAAAAAGCATAATGTTCTTCAAATTACTCATTTTTACATCTTTGATTGGTGTTTATCTCGCGCTTCAATGTCTCCCTTATTATGACTTAAGAGCATTTAACTCAGGTTTATTTAAACCCACGGGTATTGATGCTAAAGTCAAATGCGCTCCCAATGTAACACATTGCGCATGTTTAAGTGGAACATATAAAACGAAATATTTTTATGCTTTTGATTGTGAAGATACTGTAGCTAATTTAGTTACAAACACTTTACAAGGAAGTGATTCGAAATTAAATAATGTTATTAAATTTTCTTGTGCAGTGAGTTTTGATTATTTCTTTAAAACAAAAATAAAATGGCTTTTATTTTAGGACCAAAATTATTTGAATAATAATGAGACAATTGGTGAACTCAATTATGCATATTCATGCACATATGATAGATCAAATTGTGAAAAAAATATAGACCATCACGATATACCAGCAACAACCACGCCACGTTCAGATGGAAACAGTCATTCAACACATTCATTCATTTTATCATTTATGATTTTACCAATTATTTATATAACTTTAAATTAAATAAAAATACATTTTTTAACAAAATAAAAAATGAAGTAAACAAAAAAATCTTTTTTATATTTAAAAAAAAAGAAGAATGAGATGTTTCCCGAAATGCTTTTGCATAATTTGTTTCAATATAAGTTTGTTAAGGGTTGTCCTTGCGATCACCCATATCTATATGTTTGAATAGTGTTTTTACTGAAAACATCGGATACTAACAAGATGAAAAATAATAATAAAAAGGTGTGGGATAGACGCCTTTAAATATTTTTGACAATAAAAAGGTAAAAAACTTTTTTTGCTTGTTCCATTCACTATTTTTATTCTTTAACAAATCTTACGTTTAAAAGCGTAAAAATGTTAAAACTTTTTATTTTGATATTATTGTTTAGCTTTGCTGATGCGTATTTTAAATGTCATCCATATTATAATTTAAAAGAATTAAACGATGATAATTTTCAATCTGAAGAATCTGTTATATGTGCTCCATCAGTGAAACATTGTGTTTATGTCAATGGTACATTTAATGGGAATAAATTTGATGCGTTTGATTGTGAAGATACTGTTGCAACTATTTTAACTAACACTTTAGAAGGCCCAAAAAATGTATATAAAGGCGAAGTTAATTTTTCATGCAAAGTAAGTTTCTTGAAAAAATATTTTTTGGGTTTGGAATTTATATATTTTCCGTTTTAGGATTCGCTTAATGATACCGTAATCGATGGTGGTTTATCATATTCATACAATTGCACAACTAATGCCTTAGATAATCTACCCACCACAACTATTCCACATTCAGGTAAAAGAACAACCACAAAAAATTCAGGTGGAAGCAATCATCCTTCAACGCTTTCATGCGTTTTATCATTTATGATTTTACCAATTATTTATGCAACTTTCAATTAAATAATATAATATCTTTATTTTTAACAAACAAAAAATTATCAATCAATAGTCTATTTTTTCGTGACAAAACAATTAAAATTTAAGCATTTAATTAAAAGTGAAAAACACAGCAATATTATTTTTAGGAAATCGCTTTGTACAACAGCTTAAAAATTTAAACAATAGAAAAAATATAATAATAAAACCGTTATTATTTAATAGTAGTAAAAATGTCAAAGTTAAAAAAAACAAGGGCAAAAAATAAATTTTGGTTTGGTAAAAGCTTGGCAGTATTTTTTCATAAAAAAATATTAGAAAAATATTAAAGAGAGTTAAATGTTTTCTTTTTTGGCAATTAAAAATTATAAAATTAAGAATTTTAAAGAGATAAATGAAAATTGAAAAAAAGAGAAGCAAATAAGAAAGTGACAAGGTTTTTTTTATTTATACCCAACTATCGCCACCAATTGAGCCTCGACGATGGCCATTGCCATTTCGCTTATTTACGGAAGCATATAAAGGTTCTCCAAGGATCTGAAAATAGAATGGTAAGCGTAGATAAGATTTTTTAGTGAAAGGTTGTTGTTTTTTTAAAGCTTGTGAAACAAAAAAGTAAAAGCACCACATCAAACAAAAAATAAGGTTAAGCAGTTGTTAAAAAATTACATAGTAAAAAATTAAACATAAGTATGTGTTAAAAATAAGCGCACCGCAGAGAGACTCAAAATGTTAAGTAGTTAAAAAACAATAACAAAGAAAATATTATTTGTTAGTAAGTAATTAAGTTAAGCCCCAAAAACAATCAATCCCAAAGTGCATTTATTTACTCATAATTTTATTTTTGTGATTGTGCTGCTTTGGTATTTGAATTTTGCACCTGATAATGTTGTTGCTGTTGTGGAGTGGCATTTGCAGATGAGCGATAATGTCCTGATCCGCCGCCACCTGATCGATCACTATTGGGTGTTAATTGTTGAGCTGCTGCACCAGTTTCTCGTCCACCACTAAAATGTCCATAAGCTGCTGCACTTTCTCCACTATCATCCAAATTTTCAGGTTGTAAATGGCTTGGACGTTCAGCGCCTTGAGATGAAATAGGTCGAGCGAGAGTTGTGGCATCTCGAGATCGAGCTGATGAAGGACCCGAATAAAAATCAGCTTCTTTAAGTCCAGATCGTTTAAATCCATCATGAAGTTCCTTGTGTTGCCACATCATATAAAGCACTTGAGTGGCATATTTGCATACTCGTTTACTATATGGTGGACAACTTTGTGCAAGGTTTCTCAACCTTGCAGTTCCACCCATTTCATGGAAGCTTCGAGTTAAATGTGCGTTTAATCTAACAACTTCAAAAAGAACACCAAGAATGGCACTTAAAGTTGCATCATTTACTTTGGGATTTCGTTGTTGTTCATCGATTCTTGGCAATTTTTCAATCAAAGCTGGCAAAGCATCTTTTCCAATTAATTCACAATTAGCTTGATCCAAAACCAAATTCCTCAAAGCTGTTGCAACCGCGGTTAAAACTTTTTCATCTTGAACTTTGAGAAGTTCCGTTAAAATTGATAAACCTTTTTCTTGTCTCACAGTTTGTCGAACTTGAACGGAACCTTCAAATTGGCAAGCAGCTAAGTTTTGTATTGCTGCAGCTGAAGCTTCCAAAGTATCAGAATTTGATGATTCTTTCAATAACTTTAAATATGTTTTAACTGTATCTGGATGCCATAAAAGTGGAGGGCCATATGCAGAATTATTGGAATCAATATTTTCTTTTCCTTTTTTGGTTTTCTTAAATAATCCACTTTTTTTCTTTGCTTTTGGACTATCGCTTGGGGCTGATTTGCTTCGTTCCTTTTTGTTATGGCTTCGATGTCGATCATTTGGATTGTATTTAGGGTTCACTACTTCTTCAACCCTGAAATTAATATTTTTATTTTTAAATTTTTTTTATTGAACGAAAAAAATAATTACCGATAACTAAGATTCCTTAAAATACAAACAACATTTTCAACTGCGCGAGTATCAACTTGATTACGACTTATTGCCAAATTTAAATAATGTAATAAACTTTCTATTAAATTTGGAGATTTCCTGAGTAAATGACGAGCTTGAGCATTGGCAGCAGAAATATTTCTTAAAATACCGGTACCATTTTGAAAACCTTTTGAACCAAAAGGTTTATTGTTGTTGTTTCCATTTTGAATAGGCTGATTTCTGGATTCATTTTGAGTCCAACCTGAACCAGGAATAACTATGGTATTTATAATTGTATCAGCAACTTGATTAAGGACGGGTTCTTTAAGTTCATCACAAGATGAAATATTCCAAAGTGCCCCGCTTGCTTCTTCTCTCACATGTGCATCGGGAGTGGTTTTGATTACATTGGAAAGTGCTCGAACGCCATTGCATTCCATAATAACTTTTTTATTTTCATCATTTTCTCTTCCAAATGCCAAATTTTTTAGACATCCACATGCATTTCTTTGAACTTCAGAATTTTCACTATCGAGAAGTCTTATCAATAAAGGAATTCCACCAAGATTTCTTGCTTCCTCTTTGATTACATTGTCATTGTAAGTTAAATGTTGCAAATATCCAGAAGCATTTCGTTGCACTTCTGGGTCTTGATTTTTAAGGTAATCAATAACTTCTTTTAGCGTTGGATCTCTCCATTGCACTAAAATATTTTATTTAAGAATTATGTTTTTGTATTTTTATTTTTTTTAAACGTACAATTTCCCGAATTTGGTTGCCGATAAATTGGCGGAGGCGAATCATCTCGGTCTGGGAGAGGAGGTGATTCACGTGTAAATTCATCTTGAAGGAGTGATATGGTGCCATAGCGTTCCGCTTCAACATATTTTGCTTCTTTTAAAAGGCCATTCGTAGTTGTATCATTTCCACCACCTATTAAAAAGCACACATTTTATAAATTTTGAAAAACTATATTTGCTACTTACGAATAGATTTTCCAATGGTAATGGGCGGAGAAGCATCAGAAGGATCAGAATAACCAATAGCATTTTTAGCAATAATTCTAAATTGATATTGATGTCCATGAATTAAATATCCCACGGTTGTTTTGCATGAATATACAAGTTTATCCGTGACTTTAAACCATTGAGTTACATCTTGTTGAAAATCACGAAATTCTACTTCATATCCTTCAACGGGCAAAGTGCTTTTTGCTGGCATCCAACAAAGTGTTACACTGCTTCCACCATCAAAATCCAAATATTCTGGAGCTGCGGGTCTTTCAGGAACGGTTCTTCCTTTCATCCCTGCTCTCATAATAGGTCGAAGACGGATAATATCTGAAGTTTCACTGGGGCTTGATTGAGATCCATCTGGGCCAACTGTGGATACTCGAAATTCATAAGATGAATCAGAATGAAGATTTTCAACTAAAAATACACCAAATTAAAGTCTATATAAAAATTGTTGAATGCAAGCTTACTTATAAGTTCATTAACAACAATAGGCGTCGTGGTGGCTGTATACCAAGTAGGATCACCAATTTCTCTCATTTCAACTATATACGAAACATTCATGTGATCTGCAGATGGTGATGTAACCCAATGCAGCTGAACCCATGTGGAATCGGTTTCAGTGACATGTGGCTGCCCTGGAGGCACCAAGTTAGGATTAAAATTATGGTGACTTCGCATTGGCACTGATGGTTTTATTTTCACAAATCCTGTTGGATAACTTGGTTCCGAAAGTGAACCGTCGTCGTATCTCGCGGTCACTCTGAATTCGTATTCACCGTTGGGTCTCAAATTTGTTACTTCATAGCGATATCCAGGGACGGGATAATCGTTGGATAATATCCACTGCGAAGATTCAGCAGTCCTATATTCAATCTAAAAATGGACAACTTTTTAGTTAAAAATGTTGACTCAAAAAAAGTAAGCTTACAATATAGCCAGAAATGGGTGCTCCACTTCTTGAATTTGGTGCTGGTTTCCATTCAAGTGTACATCTGTCACCTTCAATTGACACAATGGTTGGATTGATGGGTGGTGGGAGTGGGAAAATACCTAAAGTAATAAAAAGGTGTTTCAATAAATAAATAAATATATTCAAATTTTTTAATTGTTTAAGATTATTTTCTGGAATAAAAAAAGAAAAAAGAGAACAAACAATGCTTTTTATTATTTGCAAGGGAATCTAGAAGAAAAGTGTAAAGAAAAGCGTTCATGAATAAATCATCTGGAAAAAAAGAAACGCAATTCCAGAAGAGAGAAAGGAAAAAAGCAAGCGACAAGAAGCTCAAATGTCGTGAGCATTTTTGTTTGGCAAATAATCGGTTGCGCGCAAAAAAAAAATTTAGTAAAAATAATTTTGCTGCCAAATTGCATGGACATTATTGAGATGGATGAAAATTGCAAAAAAAGCAAAGTAGTTAAGTTTTTAAAAATAATTGAAACACAACGAAAATAAAAGTAGGATTTTTAAAAGTTAAAAACCCTTTTTCCTTAATTAAACAGCTTGCACTTGCATCGATACAAAAAAAGAAGAGTAAAGTCATGAGTAAAGTGTCTGAGCAGCATGATGAAAATGAGAATGAGAAGAAAAAAGGTAGAAAAAAGGCAACAATGATCTTATCGATCATCGCGTGTAATAAAGAAAAGGAAAAGAAAAAAACTAACCGTTTTTTGGTGGTAAGTCATATTTGGATCTCAGCTGTATTGGTGGAGTGCTATTTGATGGTGGTCCAAATCCTGATGTATTTGCGGCAACTACACGGAATTGATATTCAGATAATGGATCCAAATTTGTGACTGAAAAAATAGTTTTTTACATTACATTTTTTATTTTTGTCCTATATTTATTTTTGACTCCTATTTTAAAAATTTATAATCAACCAACTCTCATGAATTTCAGTAAATAAAAAACACCAAAAATTTTTAAACCATACCGATAGGGAAAACTTGGATTGTATCCAACATTTTTCTAATTCTTCAAAAAATTAGACAGAAAAAAAGTGAAAACTACTTTTCAATCCTTCCAAGAAAATAACAATTCATTCCGATAAATTAAAAGAAAAAATAACTAAAAAAAATAATAATTTTGGCACTATAAAAACAAAGAAAAGAAGAAAAGCAATCTCGCGCAATGTCAAGTACTAATATTTTGGCCATTCAATAAAAAAAAATGCAATCAACCTCGATTGTACCGACATAAAAAAAAGAAAAAAAACACAAGAGGAAAAAGCGTTTTGTATATTTTTTTTCTTTTGCCATTAATGTTCGGCAATAAAAAAATTGAAAAGGTGCATAGTTCAAGTTGGTGCAAGGTTATTTCGCCATGGCCAAGTAAATGGACCATCATTTTTTCCCTTCATAACGATAATCAAATAAATGCCTGATTGGATTTAATGCGATTAACGATTGATTAACAAAGATAGAGAAAAAATAAATATGGTGAAGAAAAAATATGTTCTTAAGATGGATTCCTTTTTTGTGGGGATAAAGAGTTTTAAGAAAATATGTATTATTGACGTGTTTTGTCAAGCAAACCATTTTTGCATTTAAATAAAATAAAAAAAAAATATAATTCAATAGCTGCGCAATAAAAAGAGAGGCAAGAACAACAAAAAAAGATTGATTCAAATCAAAAATAGACAATTTCACTCTACGTACATATACATCGATGGTCGGTTGGTAAGTTGGTTGGTCAGAGTTTCGGTCAACACCAACAAAACAATCGCGTAGACATACATACATACGCGTCAACAATGCAAATGTAGTAAAAAAATAAGCAAAGGGGATTCGGTTGTTGCTCATCGATGGATGGTGATGATGAAAAAAAAAGTGACCGGATGAGACGAACGTCAAATAAATGAGACATTTTTTTAGAGTTAAAACTAAAAAATGGAAAAGTAAAAAAAAATGATGGGTGATTCCATAAAATAAAGTTGGGTTTAAAAACTTTTTTACTATTCAGGAAAATCATTATTAAGAGGATTTGATTCAGCAATTTTGTGTTGCGTCAAGAAATAAAAATGAATGAGGATCCAATTTCAAAACAACAACATCCAACTCAGCACATGCGAGGTTTATGCAACGAATTGAATTTTTTCGAGAGTGAATATGAGTGTCAATGAAGAAGAAAAAGAAGGATGAGAACGAGATAACCTTGTATATGTCAAAATAGGCTCAAGAAATAAATTAAAAAAAATGAGATTATCGAGACTATTGCATGCATGCGCAAGAAAGTTGAGGAAGAAAGACGGAAATAATAAACTAAATAAAAAAAATATCCTTTTTTTTCTGCCATTGGGTTTTTATCCTTGCATGCGCATTTGCATGCTCAAGTCGTTTGCAAATAATAATTTTATTCCTTTTCGTCTTCCTATTTTATGATTTCTCTTTTTTTCTGCAAGTTTTAGCAGTCGAGAAAAAGAAAGAAAGATACTTACATTAGCTCAAGCAAGCGATGAGACTAACAAATAAATTAGCTTCCGGGAGTTATTTATTTACTCCTAGTTACTCGCGCGAGCAAGAAGAATTTACTTACCATTAGAAGTAGGAGAAATTAGACGTTCGATTATGTCTTTTTCATAGACAATCCTTTCTCGAAGACGACCAAATTCATCGAGCCTTTCAAGTGTTCGACGTTGGTTTTCGTGTAAGCGCATTCAAATAAAATTTTTCTACAAAAAATCAAATGAATGCAAAAAAAAGTTTATAAAAAAATATTTCAATTCAAAAAATCACGATGAAATGGAAATTAATAACAAAAAAATTTTAAAAAGCGAGTCAAAGAGGAAAAAATTTAACGTCTTGTCAATGTTTTTTTTTTGCATTTATTTTTTTTTGACAAAAGCTCAATTTTCGTCTCGTCTCGATTAACATTTGAAAAAAAAATAAGGAAAGAAATGTGAGAAAACAATACAGTTAGCACCTATCAAAATAATTCTTTTCTTTTGTATTCTATTTACAATAAAAATAAATATAAAAAAAAGTGCTAACGCCCCGTTCCTGAATAATGGAAATTAAAAAAAGGAAATGTTGTTTTTTGATTTTTTTCTCTCTCCGAACATTGCCCTTTTCAAACACAATTTCGCTGAGTAGTTGGTTGTTGCTCGCTAGATTGTTTCCTCAAGGCGTCAAGGAAAAAAATGGCACAAAAAAAAAAAAATAGCCGCCACTATAGTTGCAATAAACAATTGTAATGGTCAATCATAACTAAAAAGAAAGCTATTTTTTTCCCATCATCAGAAGCAGCAATAGAAAAAAAATTGTAAAAAAAATAAAAACTTTTTTTTTGCACTTAAGAATCAACAACAAAAGAGTCAATGAAGAAAATAAAAAAATGTGAGTCTCTTTCTTTTCCATCACATTTTGTGATGCTTGCTTGCTCGCCCATATAATATCAATAAAAAAATATAAAAGTCATTCATTGAAAAATGGTACACAGATAATCTCAAAAAGCAGCATTCATTTCACTCACTATTGAATTGAATTGAATTCTATTCTATTCATCGTCACATGTCCCTTTTTACAACAGCAGCTACTCACTATCTCTATCTATGTTTTTTCTATTTTTACTCACTCACAAAAAATGTTTTGGATGGTGATCGGTTGGTTGCTTAGTTAGTTGATGGTGTAAAAAACTATCAAAAAAGCTTTAAAAAAAGTTGAAACTCACTTCGACATTCAGTTTGCAAAAGTAAATCATCGTGTGCTGCTTCCCATGGTTCATTAGGTCCATGACGATATTCAACCTATAATTATTTTTAAAGTTGCTTTATTGATTTTTTGTTTTTGTTTATTTTTTATTACTCTGTAGCCTACGACTGGTCCAGCCGTTCCATCAAGATCGGGTCTCAACCATGCTAGAGAAATTTCTTGAGAATCTATATCAATAACTTGTGGCATTCCAGGCGAGCTTGGAGCATAATATCTGCCGCCTCCATATGCCAATGATGAGGATGGCGTCCTACCCGTGGATGATGAAGGCGAAGAATATTCTTCATGTTCGGTTATGTAAGTTTTACTCAAATCTATTCCTAAACCATCATCAGAATATTGAGCATTTTGAACTGAAATTCAAAAAACAAGCTTCATTAAAGTTAAAACTATTATGCAAATTACCTGCATATCCATTAACAACAGGATTTCCTTCAACATCAAAAAATATTTCACTTGGATCTACTGGAACTTGCCTCACTGAACGTGTAGTTGTTATTTTTGTTACCCGTGTTACCTAAATTATTATTTTTTTATTTTCTTAACCATTTTTTAAATTTATTCTAACACACTTTTTGCGTTTGTGTTGAATATCTTTCAGTATCGTCAGCGGTTTCTTCGGAAAAATGGGTTATATATTCATCCACTGGCTCAATTATCGGATCATCGACATGTCTTTCATATGTGCTTGAAAATAATTCCTCTCTTGCTGAACCTGGACCAGCATATTTTTCTGTGATGTACGTTGATGCCATCCTAAAAATATGGACTGTGATAAATAAGATATAAGGAAAATAAATAGAAATCCACATACTCCGGGTCAGCGACCACTTGCTCTTCAGCAAATTGATTCCACGATGTTGGAACAGCTTGTTTTGGAACCGTACTGAAAAAAAAGTATGAAAATTTATAATTTTTTTAAGTTGAAAATTACAACAAAAAGAAAACTGCGATGAGAAAGCAAAAAATATGACTCAAAGAGTAAAAAAGAGGAATGTCAGAAAAATTTTTTATTCAAAATTGATCAAATAATTTTTTGTTTGCTCTCAAACACGACAGACAAGCAGCAGCAAACCATTAAGAAAACAGTTTTGTTTTCACTGATAACATTAACCCACAATTTATAATTCCAAAAAAAACAATTATTTGAACTTATTTATGACAAAAAAATTAATCATGAGAAAAAAAAGAAAAAGGATCGTCAATGCCATGGAACATTTTTAAAGGTCGATAAAGTGAGCGAAGGCGTTTTTTGGAAGCGATTAAAAAGCGTATTTATTTTTTTCGAACAAGTTAAAATTTTATGATTCAAAAACCAAATAAATAAAAGTTAAAGAAAAAAGAAAAGAAAAAGACCACGTGCATGAATGGCTCATGCAGTAATAGGAAGCAGCAACAAGAAAATTGGGACCACAACGATGCTCATTTTTATACTTTATTGGTGAAACTTTTTGGTTTGTCCCTATCAATGTCTCGAAAATAATCAACAATAATAAAAGATGATCGCTTGAAAATTTTAGATGCATTAGCATACAAAAATAAAGAGAACATGAAAAAATAAAACACACGCGAACTAATAAGAAAAGATTTTCAACAAAATAAAAAAGTTTCAAGTGTGAAAAAGTAAACAAAATTGTTGGAGTTTATGGCAACTTTCATGGAGATATTTAGGATAATCAAAAAAGCAACAGGAATTTTTTTTTAAATTTAAAATAAGTAAGCAGAAGATTTCTTTTTTTAATAATCGAAAATAAAGACATATTTTCTTTTTTCTTCTTATTCGTCTCTAAAAAAGCATATGATTGCATAAAAAAATGTGGAAATGATTTACGACCCAAATGTGTGTTATGACAATCACAACACCAAAGAAATTTGTGTAAAAAAAATAGCGAGAAAAAGAAATATATTAAATGTTTCCAGGCGTATAAAAATGTTTTGTTATGACACGAACAAATAAAAATAAATAGCAAGCAAGCATAAAAAAATATACATACTTCAAAACATAAAAGCTTTCTTTTTTTTCCTTTGATCAATGCAAGCAGCAACTTCCTTGGTGACAGAGACAAAAAAATAAAAAATAAAAAAGAAGACAGCGGAGTTCGAAAAAAGAAAAAGAAATTGCGACTGTGACAAACGTGAAAAGACTCAATTGACCTTTTTTTGGAAATGACGATGCGCAAAGAAGAAAGTAAAAAAAAAAATTGGTGAGCAGCCGATTTGTCGTCGATATCGACGTCTTTTTTAATTTTTTTTTCTTTGAGGAGGCGCGCAACAAATTTTTCAAAGAGTAGAAAAAAAAATTCACCAACCTTTTTAAAGTTTGAACTTGTTCAGTGGTAATAATTTCTCGAGTTCGATCTTTTTGTTCATGAATTCGTTTAATTTTATCATTTTCAGTCATCACGTGAACCATTCCTTTCGGTGGGGTTTGATGTTGTTGGGAAGCTCGTGAGACATTGGTTGTAGAACCAATTCCTTCATAATCTTCCTCTTCTGGTATTGGTTCCATTGGAGCTCCTCCATACGCCCATGCAGGATCAACCGAAGCAGTCGATGATGATGGAGAAGCCATTTTTTGTTGGGCCATTTCCAAACCCGCCAACAAATAAATCAAAATATATGGCGTTTTTTAAAGAAATGTGTTACCTCTCTTTTGCAATAACTATTAGCAAATAAAATGCAAATGAGTATACCTTAAGTTATTCATTTCTTTTCTCTTTTTTTGTTGCTTGGTGCCTAAAAAAAGGTACTATAAACAATAATAAAATAATTTAAGGGCATTAAACGAAAGAAAGGCATATACATATTGATACTGGACGGAGTCTGGAAGAAGAAAAAGCGGAAAGAAAAAAACAATAACATTTTTTTGGAACAAAAAAAAAAGAAATTAACGCGAAGATTGGAAAAAATTCGAATGAGTGAATAATGGAAAAAGCAACGATAAAAAAATAAATATTAAAAAATGTAACACACGAATTTAAAAAAACAAAAAAATAAAAATAAAATAAACTTTCGAAGCAAAAATTAAAATGTTATCGATAGAAAATATGAACGTTCAAAAGCACAAATGAAGTGAAAGAACACCATCGTTAAGTAAATTACATTCATTTTGTAAGCGTCGCAACAACCACGTTACGTAAAAACGTAAAATAAATCAAAAGAGAGATTGAAGGACAACTAAAACCCTTGTTTTTTAAAAAGAGAGGGTAAGTAAGTATGGTTAAGCAGCTATATAAACAAAAAATCAACAGAAAAATTAAATAAAAGTTAAAAGCATTTATTATTTTCTCCAAAATTGGTAAAAAGGTAAAGGTAAAATTCCCCCGTGTCAGACTATTCAGAATTTAAAAAATGGTATGAATAAAAAAATTTCAAAAAAGAAAAAAAATTTTGACAAAAATCTGTAAAATAAGCGTAGAAGAAAGAAGGAGATCCATCTAAGCACAACTAAACAATATTTTGTCATTTTCTTCATCTTCCACATATTTATGTGTCAGCTGTCGAAGAAGAAGTTGGATGATGGTGAAAAAAAAAGTCGCGCAACAAAAAGCAAGTAAAAGAAACTCAAGTAGATCCTTATTTTAACTTAACTTTCAACTAAAAAGTGCTTGTTCCTCCCAACGGCTGACTTTTTTATATTTCGAACGAGTAAAAAATATTGCAACCAGTAGTAGTTGTTGCTGCTTTTGCTGAGATATGTGAGTGCGCGATCCCGCGGGAGTCTTTTGGGTATCCTCCATCCAAAAGAAAGAAAGAGTAAAAAAGTCAAAGAGTCATAGCTAGCGATGGCGGCGGCGGTGACAAAAAAAGACAAAAGACGGAATAAAAATGAAAGAACAAAACGCAACAACAAAGCTATCAAAAAAGTTTACAGAAGAAAAAAAATTCTTACGTAAATCTTTTTTTTCCTCCTCAAGGACAAATAAATTTTATTTAAAGGAAGCTTTGACACAAAACTTTTTATGAACAAAAAAAATAATGTGGTCTCCATCCATACACAACAATAACCATCCAAGAAAAAAATATGGAAAAAAATTGTTGCAACCCATTTTTTTTCTCGCCTAATTTGAAGTGAAAAAAATGAGGAAGAAATAAACAAAAAAATATGATTTTTGCTTTTTAAAATAATGCTTCTCTGGTTTATTGTTGATGATAGATAGAATTGTAAGAAGGGAGGATTCGTAGTTTGCTTTTTTGCTTGCTTGCTGATGTTTCTTCCAGATTGGTTAGTTCAGTCATTCAAACAAACAAAAACTTGATGATGGATGATTGGGTTCCCTTGAGATAAATGTACATTCTTGAGAAAACAAGAACATCACTTCCTACTACAATTCCAAAAACATATTTGAAGAATACAAAAGTGCGCAAAAAACTTCTCAAATAACTATCTTGTTTAGCTAATATTTTTCTCACTTTTTAAGTGCTCATCGGCCATAACTTCGGACTAGGAAAAAACTATTAAGCAACATCGAAAAATAGTCATCCACAAGATCTTCCAAAAACCAGCATGGGTGGTTTTTAGTTTTTTCATTTTTTACATCTGTTTTTTTTTCATTTGTAATTAAGACCTCATAAAACACAATAATAAAAAAAATGTTCTCTTCTTAGCCTCAATAAAAACCTCTTTTTTGTTGCTACTCTGATGTTGTTCGTGCAAAAATTAGACCTTCAAAAAAAGATGGATGCGGCGGCGAACTTTTTTTTGTGGTATAAAACGTTAAATGAAAATTGACGTTGAAAAAGCTTTTTTTATACATTAGAAGGCGCTGTTTTTTACTGCAACAAACAAATTGCACTTCAACCTCCTTCATTTTTGCTTTTAAATTTTTTTTTGCTTTCCAATGGCGCCAAAAAAAGAAAAAAGAAATACTTTTTGTTGTTGCGAATTGAATTTGTCGCGAATCAAATAAACAAAAAAAAAAGAGGTAAAAAAAGAGGAGCTATCATGCTGAATTTTTTTTTTGTTGCCCATATGTAACTCTTCTCAAAGGCATGTCTTCATTTTCTTAAAGAGAAAAAGAGTTTTGTTTCGGAATTAAATAGCAAATTATGTTGTAAAATGTATATAAATTGGCCATTTTACGATCCCTCAAAAAATGGTTTCCGAAATAAAGCTTTTCAGTTTAAAATTGCAATAGCTCAGCGAAGAAAAAAAAACCAAAGAAATATAGAAAAATTTATAAATTATGATTCATTATCAAATTTAATCCAATTCAATCAAGGAGGTAAGTGTCAAAAAAATGTCATAATATATTTTGCAACAACAAAAATATAAATAAAAAAAGTGAAACAACTGTTAAGTGGAAGAATGAGACGACTACTAAAAAAGAAACAAAAAAGTGAAAAAACTAAGATAATCTTTAAAAGAATTTAAGTGAAACAAAGAAGAAGAAAAAGAAGACTCTCATTTTTGCAATTAAGCAAAAGTTAACTAAACACCACAAATAGCAAAAAAAAGATGGCATTGTCTTGCTTATTCGGATGCTACATACATCTTTGCTTTTTTGGCAACAAGCAAGAAGCATCAGCATACTCTCCTGAGCTGAGTCGGAAGAAGAAGAAGCAACCAACTAACGAAAAAAAAACAAAAAAAAAGTTGTAGCCTCTTCTTCCTCTCTTTTTTGCCATCAAAGTTATGGAATTTCGTGGTGTTTCTCCTTGCATTTTTTTTATTTCAGTGTCCAAAAAAATGGCCTCATCCTATTCTCCTTTTTGCAAGACAATAATGTTTTTAAAGGATGAAAACGAACGAAGCTAAAAAAATAAAGAAGAAAAATAAGCTTAAAAAAGTTAAGGCGTGAAAAAGTATATAAAAAAAGCCGTAAATACTTTGTTAACAAAAAAATGAGAGAAATCAAAAAGTGAGAAAGAAAACATCTGCCAAATTTTTATTTTATTTTCCTTTTTTTCAGATGCCCATTCCAAATATATAAAAAATGCGAACACCCAAGAGAATGAAAGTCCATCTAACAAAAAGATTCTTTATCGAAGTCAGAATTCCAGCAACAACAAAAAAAAAAGCTGCCTTCACGAAGTCCACATTTTTTTCCTTTTCTCTTCATCCTTCTTTTTTTCAATGGCGAAAAACTTGGTTAGTCTTTCATTTTTTGGAGACTTTTTTTTCAGAGGAAGAGAAGAAGATGCGTTCAGCAGTAAAATAAGATTTCCGTCTACATACTTTTATTTTTTTAACGACGACGGCGACAAAAAAAACAGCACTTGCGGCACTTTTCTCGTGTGAAGAACGAAGGCGATTAAAACTTCTTCTTTTTTATTTCACTTGAAAGATTTATATTTTTTACTCCTATAAAAAACTTAAATTCGTTTTTGCTTAGGAAATGAAAAGTTCTCCATCTCTTTTGGCCTTTGACGTTAATTCAATTTCCGGAGACCACCGCCATTGTTTTTCGAAAATTAAAATTTTTGCCTCAAAGTTTGTTTTTAGAAGTTGCTTCTGCCACTAATGATTAAAAATAAAGTAAAATAAAATTTAACGTGCTTTTTCTTTTCGAAAACGAAAGCCAAAGATTCAAACAAAAAGCAAAAAGCAAAAAGCCTTCGTGGCTGCTGTACACCCGTTTGATGCATTGGTCAAAAAAGCTGGCTCTCTCTCTCACTTTTTTTAAAAGACGGAAATGTACTTGCTTAAAACATGAAAAAATTTTGACAAAGAAGTCAATGTCTTCCTCCTTTCAACAAAAGAAGCAAATAACACATGCTTGAAAAAAAAGAGAGAAAGAAAAAATGAGTTTATGATGCTTGAAGAAAAATGAGTGAAAAAAAGGTATCAAAATGTTGCGCAACCTGATCCCAGAAGAAGAAAAAAATAAATAAATGTGTTTAAAACGAGTGTTAGATACTCATATTTAAAAAAATTCAAAGTGTAAATATATTCTCAAAAATGATTGAGAGTGTTTGAGGAGTAGTCTTTTTTTAGTTTTCAACAAAATAAAAAAAATATCAAATTTCCAGTCACGTTTAGAAGAAATTTTTTTTATATAAGAAGCGCTTTTCTAAAGATGGAGCAAATTTGGAAGAAAAAAGAAAAAGAAATAAATACAAAAAAAGCATACAAAAATAAAAATATTCAAATTTTCTTTTTCGTTACATTAGCACCCAAAACTAAAAAATAAATAAATATAAAAGATTGGTCTTAAAAGATTGCCAAAAACCATTCAGCCATGAAAAAATAAAAGAGTGAAAAATTGAAGGAAAGAAGAAGTAAGCAGCAAAAATGGTTACTTGAAAATGCTTGCTTCTTCTTTCTTCTTCCATATGACTGTTTCGATTATGCGCGAAACATTACTTTGAATGAGTGTAAAAAATAAAAACAAAAAATTAAGGACTCATTCAAGGATGCACATTATTTTTTTGGGGAAATGAGACAATTGAGAGGATAATAAATGGGATGTTGAGATACATAGATGCTGCTTGTTTGTTCCGGCGATAAATTATGCGTACAAAAAATGGACAGAAGCTATTATTGTAACTTTTTTTTTGTAGATATAAAACTGTGCGTAAATGAATGGCAAAAAAATGTAAAGAATAAAAGGGCATTGTTGGCATCAGTTGGTTGGACTTTTTTTTAAATTTTTAAATATAAAAAGTACGGAAATCGTCAACGTTCTTTCTCCACCACCTCCTTTGCTTCCGGCTTTTAGCGGCACTTTTAGGCACCGCAACAACAAAATAAGTATGTGTCCTCGGACATTTCTTTCGTCTCTTATTATTATAATAGAAATAGAAAAGAAAAAATATTGCGTGAATGCGTTTTGCTAAAACGCATAAACTTTTTAATATATAAAGTTTTGAGACATTTAAAGCCTTATGAACAATATTTGAAACTCTTGTTTCAAAAAAAAGGAGAAAGAAAGAAATGAAGCCCTTAAGCTTTTGTCTTTTCCAAAATCAATAATCAAACATCTTCAAAACCATTTATTGCTTGTTTAAAACAACGTTTATTTAAATTTCCGGCATAAGTCGCGCACGAAAAACCAAAGTAAAGCCCCTTTCTTCTTTTTTATTGTGTTGTGTTTGTTGTTGCTAGTGCTAGTTCGAGGTCAGCCCCAAAGGCGAAAAGCTTTGGGTGGCAAGCAGCAGAGAGAAGAAATGTTTTTGCGCACAGTTTTCTGTTGTTGTTGTCAAATGACAAGAAATTATTGCGCGAGTAGTGTGCCAGACGGCTTTGATGCTTGCTTTACTTTAGGAAATGAAGGGGTTTAAAAAGAAAATGGGAAGAAAGAAAAGAAAAAAGCGATTGAATAACTTATAACAAAACAATGGCAAAGGAAAAAATGTTTTATAACAAAAAAGCAACAAACAAAGTTTATGATACATATGATTATAAAAACAACGATTTAACACAAACATAACAATCTAATAATTTTCTATAAACTATAAAAGAGTTGAACCCGATTTAGTATCTTCAAATTCACCATCGAATGAAAGGGATTGAATTGGATGAAGTTCTTCGTAAATATTGTGGAGTATCTGCTTTAATGACCCAATTTCTTGATTCTTAGCACTAGCTTGAATGATGGCACGAAAATTGATTGGTAGAGTTGGTTTCATTTCGGATGGTAGTTCTCTTTGCCATTTATCATGCAGCATTTCCTCAATTTCTTGAGCTTTCTAAAAAACAAACATTGCATATAAACTTTATAAAAGTGTGTAACAAAGCTACCTTTTGTCCATCAGGTAAATCAATTTTATTAAGAACTAGCACACATGGCTTATTAACCAATTTTCGATCATAAGCTTCAAGTTCTTTGTTAAGTAAAGCAATAGTTTCCAATGGTGTACGAAATTCATCAGTTAAATTTGCAGAAAGTTGAAATCCATGAACATCAATAACGAATACCAGCATATCACTATATTCCAAATGTTTCAAAAATGCATGACCTTTTCCACGATTTTGTGCAGCACCTTCAATAAGTCCAGGTAAATCAGCGCAAGAAAGAGAAAATCTATCTTCTTTATCATCACCACTAGCTTCATCATATTGAATATCTAACATTTGAGGCCTCGTCGTTGTAAATGGATATGGTGCAATCTTGATACTTCGTTTTTGAGGTGCAAGAGCTTTGAGAATAGTTGATTTTCCAGCATTTGGGAAACCGACCAGTCCAATATTTGGATGCAATTTCAAATGTATTCCCATTAAGAGCTTTTCACCTTTCTGGCCTCTAAAATACCATTCATTACTAAAAGGAAATAAAAAGAAGAAATTACTTGTAATCATTAGCAGCACATCCACCTTTTCCACCTTTAGCGATAAGAATTTTTTTATTTGGATTTGTACATCTGCAGATTAGCATTTTGGTGTGTTCATCGATACATTCAGAGCCCAATGGAACATGCAACGTTTCATAAGATCCATGTTTCCCGACCAAAGTTACTTGAGTACTTGCTGCTCCATGTTCAGCTTTAATTTCTCGACCACGATTATAAAAATAGTTGAACAAAGTGTTGAATTTCATATTTCTTCTTGGAATAACATAAACATCACCGCCATCCCCACCAACTCCATTGTATCTGGGTAAACCTTGACCACCAGCGCCAGCATGAATTACAACACGTAAAACATCTTTTTCAATAACACTTGCATCGGAAATTTTCTTCAATTCTTTTACTGCAGCTAATCTTAGCCTTGATAATAGCATTTAATAAAAGTTGTGAAGCTAAAATAAGATTCTAATGAATGAAGCAAAAAACTTCAAACAAGCAAAAAGTAAAACGATCTCTATTATATTCGTCACAAAACACCAACTTTTTACGTGGGAAAGTAATTTGAAAGCGATACAGTATGGAGAAAACAGAATTATTCTTTATTTTGAAGTTTGAAAGATTAGTAAAAATAAACTTTATTATTACAAACACAACAATTAACGATAGTAAAAGTAAAGTTAACTACTAAAGCTAAAACTGGATTCGTAAGACTTTGATTCTAAGCAAATTCTTCTGCTATTCGTTTAGCATGTTCATAAACAACAAAAGTGACGATACCATTTGGAAGCTGTTTTAAAGTTGCCATAATCATGCCTTTGTAAAAACCTGCAAAGCCTTCTTTTCGTAATATTTGAGAAATCACTTCTTTTGATGACTTGTAATTTGTATGATGATCCTAAAAAACAAAGTTGAATGAACAAAATATGCAACTATAATAAAGGAAGTTACCTGAAGTCGAGCTCTAATTACTTGATATGGATATGTTGAAACTGTCGAAACAACCCTTGCGATAGATGAAAATATCAAATAATCCATTGTTGTCTAAAAAACTACCAATAAGAAATATATCCATAGTAAACATGATAACATACCAAATGAGAATCGAGTGGAATTCTTTTCTTTCTGCATCTCCAATCTTTAAGATAGTTGTAAATTGCAAATTGACTTGCAATATTTAAAGTTCCCCAAAGTCCAGTTACAAATCCCTAAAACCGATATGTAATGAAGTAACGACTATGGAAAATTACCAAAAACTTACTTTGTACCATCCTCGAATCCCTTCTTCATGTAAGATTTTTCGCAAGCAATGAAATGTTCCACGATAAGTTTTAGATGTTTCATTTTCATATTGAAGACATAGACGAGTTTGTGCAACACCAAATGGATTTGCTACAGCATGAACAGTTGCACCAGCAACGAAACCAACAATAAGATTTTGAAATGAAGGCGAGATAGATGCTATGCGATCAAAATGAGGATGAATTTCGTGATACCTAAACAAAGTAATAAAACATATGTATTCAAAAAGTATAAACCGTACAATTGAAAGTATAAACCCCATGCAATTGGTGTGGAAATAAGATTTGGTGCAAGCCCTTGATAAAGTCCACGGATACCTTTAGCTTTGACAATACATTTAGCAGCATGAAGATAATTGTTATATTGTGGACGTACAGCAGCATTATTATCGTTCACTAAAAATTGTATGTTCATAAAATTATTAGACAAAGTTAAAACATACCTGAGTATCGTATTCTTAATAAATCAAGCGGATGACCAAGAACAGTTTTAGCTAAACCTGCAGATATTCCAGCAATCAGGTTTTCATATCCACCAACTCCCATTCTGAAATCAAGAAAATGTTAGAAAAATAAAAAAACAGTTGACAGACACGAAACAGAAAGAGAAGAAGAAGAAAAACAAGGAATTCAATGAAGTAAAAATAAAATTTGTGTAAAAGGGATGAACGCCAAAGAATGAAGCATCGAGAAGTTTTACCTAAATTTTGCATACTTTTTTTCTTCTTCACAAATTTTTTTCTGTTATTTCTCTCAACGTCGAAGAAAGCTGCTAATAAAGTTGTTTGATTTTTAATCAAAAAGTCAATTACAACATTCATACCATTTTTTCGATTACATTTTGTAACAAATCTTCTTATTTGAGATAAAGTGATTAATTTTCTGCTATGGTTTGCTTTTGAAATTGATATCTCTCCCTTTTCACCCATGCTTTTTTATCAAAAGTTTGAAATTATATTATTTTTCTTTTAACGGCTCCTCTCTTTTTTGATTATGATGACACATACTTGTTTGTTATTTAACCACTTTCATGTTGTTCATTTTATAAACCATATATGGAAATATTAAGAAATTTGTTTGTTAGCTTTTTAAAATCATTTAATTGGAAGCAACAAAAATTTGGAAATTGCTTTAAATTGAATCCACGCTTTTTAATGATTCATTTTTATTTGTATTTGAACGGTTAGACAAACAATTAAAACACTAGCAACAATGGCTCCTCTTTTTTAAATTTTTTTTCAATAATGCTGACATTTTTCTTTTTCCATTTTTTTGACCCTGCGATATTTTAACAAAAAATTAAAAATCAAAAAACGCATACAATGGAAGTGGAAAACGTGTGTGTTTGGGCTTTAAAAAAAGTAAATCTAACATGTTTGAGCTGAAGCATAATATGGAGGAGGTGGAGGAAAAGCGGATACGATATCAAATTCTGGTGGAGAAATTGAATAAACTTTTCTGGGTTGTATGCCACTGCTATCACCAATGGAAGAATGAAGTTTGCGAGTTTTACAATGAAGATGAAAACTAATAACCATAAATATTAAATTGTTGAAAAGGGATGCAAGGGATTGGAAAATTAATCGGCGATTTAGGTACTGAAATGAATAATTTTTTTTAAGGAAGAAATTAATAATTTGTAAAACTTACATCAACCATGTTTGATTCTGTGCAATTTTGTGAATTCCAACCATTTCCCAATGTATAAAGGGCTATGGTAATCACGGAAAGAAGTGATGTTACTGTAGCAAAACTGAAACCCTTATATTATAGTTAGCAATCATAACCCCAAAAATGTATTATTACTCACATAGCTACCGTAACATACACATGTGAATCAAACAAAGCATCTTTAAAATAATATCCTCCAATAAAGATTAAAGTAAAAATTAAAATTATGCCAAAATAAAATGCATTTGAATCAGCAATAAAATCAATTACTTCCATAGTTGTTGAACAACTTGCTTGATTATGATTTTTTTCATCCCATTTTAATTCCATAGATTTCCATTGAGAATCAAAATAAAGATATAAAGAAAAAAATATTAAACAATTTAAAGCATAAATACTTAAAACCATTAATTTTCCAATTTTTGTTTGCCATTTTTGTTGTGGATCAAATTTTGCTGTTGTTGAATTAATAAAATTTGATGGTCGTCTTCGAATATTCATCATTATTTTATGATGATGAGGAATTGTTGGAGTTGATTTAATCATTTTATATATAAACCGTAAATACAAAAAAATAAGGATGAATCATTAAAAAAATAAAACAAATCAAGCAAAAATAGTTTCTCACGAAAAAATAATAATTGTTTATTGTTGCTTCAAGCTTCAAAGTTTCTTTTTTTGGTGTTTTACACTGCTGATTGACGTTGATTTTGGTGTTGAATCAGAGCGTTTTTTTCCTTAACAGCTTTACTTTTTTTTAAATTATATTTTCTTACAACATTATTACTAAAAAAATAAATTTGCTGGATTTTAGGAAAAATAATACCGCTCAACGGTTTTTTTTCCTATTGAAATGAAGTAAAAAAAATGGAGGAATGTTTTTTTCAAGTAGAAAATTTGATGCTTTTTTCGCTGCAGCAGCTGGCTAAACTCTTCCGGGGTTAAAGCGAGAAAAATATGGAAGAGTGTAAGTTTGTACACAAAAATGGATGGATGGAAAGTGCTGCTGCTTCTTTTGAAATCGTTTGAAACGACAATGCAAAAAATAAAATAAAAGACTAATATCAAAGTAAAGCATCAAAGCTTGAAAGAAGAAGAAAATAGCTCCATTTTTTTTTGAAAAAAAAAATATTTTTAAGCTTCGCTTTGAAGGATGGAATGCCTTTATTTAAGAAGCTTTTATAGTCCCAAGAGATTTGAACTAGCAAAAAATGCATATGTTAAAGAACTATCTTCAAAAAAAAAATGTACTGATAGTGTTGTGACAACCGTAAACTCATGTCAACTTGATATCTCTGACTTCAGGCTCATGTAGGCAGCTTTTAAAGTAAACTTATTCTAAATTTAACACCAATTTTAAAGGGACATAGCTATTTCATGCCTTTTCGAAAATTTCGATACTGGGGCTGATAGGAACAGTTGGGGCGGCGCGTGTTTGAATTACCGTGCACTTTCTGTCTTACACGGTAATTCAAACACGCGCCTTACCAAGTGTAACTTTCAGTGCCCGCAAACGAAATTTCAAAAAAGGCATGAAATAGCTATGTCCCTTTAATAACCATTTTCTTGATAAAGCGTTTTAAAAAAACAAGAAACGGAATCTCAAGTCCGTACATTAGAATTAGAAGTCGAAAAAAAAAGAATATATGTTTCTTGCTGGATTACAAAAAAAGCATTATCATCGTCTTCCCTTGTTTGTCAAGAAAATGGAGAGGCAGGCATGTATTAATTTTTCTTGACAAATAATAATGAATTATTTTTAAAGCTATCAATATTCATTAACCGTACACATTTTCTTATTTCGCACTTTACAATTAAAATATTTTTAATTTGGAAGATACATATATATATCATAGTTAAATTTACAAATTACATGTTTGTTATTTTTCTATCATTGAAGAAGAATAAAGATTTTTTTACTATTAGTAACTTATAAAAAAGATTTGAAAGTAAAAAAACAACATCTGAATTCGGTCCAAATTTAACAAAATAAATTACAGAAAATAACAGATCTTTACAGAAATATAAGAAAAACAAAATAATCAAAAAATTAAAAAAAAAGCGTTATCGTTTTTAAAAAAACTATTCTTCCAGCGATTGGAAACTGTAGCTTTCTTCAACAAAAATAAATTTTTGCTTTTCATTACAAACTTCTGTTTCATTTTTTCGCGCCGCTTCTTTACTTTATTATCGTCATTGTTATTTTTGCGTTTATAGCTTTCACATTTTAGCTCATTTCTTGTTCATCATGTCGTCAAATCAACAATCTGCTGGTAATATCTCTGTGGGTTATTTTGCTCATTGCTTATGTTAACTTGGATGTAACAATTTTATTTTTAGGATAGACATTCACCTTTGATTCTAATGGTCGTTAAGCTAAACGATGAAGGAATTGAATGTATGAACGCTGCAAAATTCAATGAAGCGTTCGAAAAGTTTGACCAAGCAATTGCATTGTATCCTTCTCCTGTCTTCTATTGTAATCGTGCTGATGTCTATGGTAGTTGTAAACAGTATGATGAAGCCATTAATGTTAGAATATATTGTTTGTGTTTCTATAAATTAAATGTATTATTTCAGGATTATCGTGCAGCTATTCACCTTGATCCAAATTTTGATAAAGCTTATTGTAATATGGGCTTAATATTTTCTTTACAAGATCGATACAATGAAGCAATTGAAGCTTACAAGAAAGCTATTGAACTTAGTCCTGAAAAAATGAAATACCAGAAAGGTCTTGATTCTGCTGAAGAAGGGTTTGTCGATGTAAGTTTATGTTCAATTGGCTCACTTTAACATTCATTGTTCTTTTTTTAGTTTAAACAAAGATCATCGATCTCTAAACCCGAAGTTATTGAAAAAGCTAATGCTCTCAAGGAAGAAGGAAATCAACATTTGAAAGCCTCAAAATTCAAAGAATCAATTGATAAATACACTCAAGCCATTGCATTGAACCGTGATCCAATCTTTTTATGTAATCGTGCTGTTGCTCATTGTGGTCTCCAACAATATAATGAAGCACTACAAGTGAGTATACCTTTTTGCTTCATTTTTGTGGTTAATTTGCTATAAATTTGCTTTAGGATTGCACCAATGCTATTTTCCTTGATAACAATTATGCTAAAGCTTATGGACGTATGGGATTCATTATGTCTGGTCAAGGTTCTCACGTTCTTTCTGCCAAATTGTATAAAAAAGCTCTTCAATTGGATCCTGACAATGTATATTACAAAGAAAATCTTGCACTCGCTGAAGCAAAAATTCGTGAAGCTGATCAACAACCATAAAACTTTTTTTTTGAGCCTATTTTCTTTAATGTTTCCATCGGTTTTTCTATGTTTTGATTGTTTTTGATGTGAGCATTTTTTATTTTGTTAATTTGTCATGTTCTTTTTGTTGTAAACCTTTGAGGTTAGCTTTTTCGTTTAAAGTCTCATTTTTTACTTTTATAATAAAGTTTTATAATCAATTTCGTTGTCCATTAACACGAAAAAATACTTTCATGTACATATCTGTATGTTTAAAATTTTTTATTATATTAAACACCATATTTCCGTTCATTTTTCTCTAACCTTCATTCATTCTTGTTTGTTATAGTATAGTATCCTTTTACCAGACTTTTAACATCATTGAATTGCAAAAAATTAATAAAATTTAATTTATTATGCCGTCTTAATAAATATTTACCTTTTCTTTTTTTGACTAATTTTTCCAATCTTCTGATACATGTGTCTTCAATTCCATTAGCAGCGAATAATTCAAACTCAGCTGAAGGCAATGAAGATGTTCTTATTGAAGGGTATATTTAGCACAAGAAACTACATAACAAAATTCAAACTTTAAAAATAATTTGTTTTTCACATATTCTGCTTTTTCTTATTCATAAAATATTTGTTTGTTTTTTTGTTCCCGTCAAGAAAAGCTTCGCTTTTTTTATTTGGTTGTTCTTGTTTTTTATCGAACATCCGAAAATGAAATAAATACTTATATTTATAGTTTTGCTAAAAAATCTTTAATATTTTTAATTTTACAGGTAATAGTAATCATGACATTCCATCGCGGTGCACGATTCTTAGGAGTTATAGTTCCCCGTCGATCTATCAATATTCATGCAACCGAAGATATGATGCGTTTCCGCTCCAAAGTCATTCAAAACCCCAATGTTAGTTTTTATACTTAAATAATATATTCTTTTTATAATTAATTTAAAGGCAAAACTTGCTCGCTATGGCGGTCGCCAAACTGTGACTGCATTACCCGGGGATGGAATTGGACCAGAGATGCTTGAACATGTAACAAAAATATTCACATTTGCTCAAGTCCCAGTTGACTTTGAAACCATTAATATTGGTCCAAGTGAAGCAGATTTAGATAATGCACTTGTTTCAGTTAAACGTAATGGTGTCGCCCTTAAAGTTTGTTTTAAATTCAACAATCCTTTTATACTTCAATTTTCTTTAGGGCAACATTGAAACAAAATTCGATGACCCAACTTTCAAATCAAGAAACATGGAAATTCGTCGTCGACTTGATTTATATGCCAATGTTCTTAATGCTGCTACCATTCCATCGATTGCTTCTCGGCATAAAGGCATTGATATAGTTATGATTCGTGAAAATACTGAAGGAGAATATAGTGGATTGGAACATGAAAGTGCTAAAGGTGTTGTTGAAAGCTTAAAGGTAGCTTATTTTGCATATTTATTGTTTTTAAAAAATGCATTTTGGCTTTAGATTTGCACTAAAGAAAAGATGGAACGTATATGTCGATATGCTTTTGATTATGCCATGCGTTATGATCGAAAGAAAGTCACCGCTGTTCATAAAGCTAATATTCAAAAACTTGGCGATGGTTTATTCCTTAAAATTGCTGGTGATATTGCTCAAAAAGAATATCCTGAAATTAATTTTTCTGCTATGATTGTTGATAATGCTTCTGTGAGTAACACAGTTATCCATAATTTTGTTCATTGGTGTCTTTTTTTCAGATGCAACTTGTTAGCCGCCCTCAACAATTTTCTGGCCAAATTATGCTTATGCCTAATTTATATGGTAATATTATTTCCAATATTGCTTGTGGATTAGTTGGTGGACCCGGGCTTGTTTCGGGAATGAATTTCGGCAAACATTATGCTGTATTTGAAACTGCCACACGTAACACTGGCACCAGCCTTGCTGGAAAAGATATCGCAAACCCCACTGCTTTCATTCGAGCTTCATGCGATATGCTCAAATATCTTGGATATAATGAATATTCTGATTTGCTTTGTGATGGCCTTTACAAAACTCTCACTGTTCAAAGAGTTCATACTCAAGATATTGGTGGAAGTGCAAAAGCTTCTGAACTTGTTACTTCAATGCTTGAAAATGTTGAAAAAATTCTTGATACCAATATCTTCCGTGTTCGCTCTCGAGTTTAACTAATTCATTCGGCGTTATTAGATTAGAATTTTATAAAAATATTTTCTTTATTTTTTATGTCTTTTTTTTACTATCTGCAACTTTTGGCTCTTACAACTATTTTCCCAGTTATTTTCGTTTTATTGATTATTTTAGAAAGAATAAAAATTAGTTAGTACTGTATTTATTGTCAATTTTGTAATTCATATTGAAAAATAGATATAAACAAAAGGAGATCATAGTTCAAAATTATGCAAATAAATTTCATTTTCACACAAAAAAGTTCAAACCGTATTTTTGATAGAATTAAATATAAGTTAATTAACTCGTCGTGGATGTTGCTGCTGAATTTAATGTAGTACTTTCCGATTGCGAAGCGTTTGTACTTCGATGTACATTTCTGAAAGAAATTTTAATGTTTAAATTTTAAAAGTAAAGTAACTTACATCAATAACCCCAATGGCAAAAGAAGTGATACAGCAACCGCGATAAAAACAGTCCCAGAAAAGAAACTCAACGTTAAAGGATAAAGTCCATTAAAAACAAGTGTCGCAATGATGGACGTGACTCCTTCGATTAAAGCAATCAAAGAAAACAACTTTCCTAAACGATAAGGATTTTATGCTTTTGCTTCTCAAATAATTTGTTTTGAAATATACGTACCTTGTTCAGCGTATGTTACAAAATTACTCGAACTTGCTCTTAACCCAGTTGAAACAAATCGATTGAATGTCATTGGAATGATTGCTAAATAAGCCCACCAACTTGCAAATAAAAATGCAAACATAAAAAGGAATATTATTTTTGTTATTAAACCATAAATTGAAAGTGAAATATCCGTAAAGCCATATCGATGAAGGAAAGGATAAACGAGTAAAATGGCAAGACTATTGAAAGCACTGCTGAGGCCATTAAACCACCCATATGGTTTATCAGACCATGAAAGTTTATATCGAAGAAATGAATACATGATATCTGTGATTCCAGCATAAACCAACATTTCAAAAGATAAAGCAATAAGAATAAATGAAAGAACTTTGAAGCATGCTTTGTTACGATAGCTAAGAATAAATTGAAATACTTCATTGAAACGGGAAAATATAGTTTTGTTGGATTCATTTTCATCTAAATCTATGAAGTACAGACAGAAATAATATATAAATAACCTACCTTGTGACTCTAATTCTTTGGCAAAAATAATTATATAAAAGTATCCAAGGACATGCATGACCATAAGAATAAGGAAATAATAACTATACCCAACATATCTAGAAATATATTTTTCAATAAAAAGAGGTATTAAATAAGTAGACAAACCCTTTAAGAACACCAGACAAAGCATATCCTAAAGTACTTCCTAATCCTATAGCCCCTTCAAAAGCTGCAACTCTTTCACTTCTCATTTCTTCTGATGTTGTTTTTATATTGTAAGACAACAACGTTCCTATAAAATATATTATCAGTAACATTAAACCCGATATGGCAAACCTATGATTGCAGTATATCCACCACATATTCCAAAAATAATATCACTAATCATAAGATAATATGGGTTTGCATCCACTTTAACCGTTTGAATAAGATAATTTACATCTCCAATAATTAAACCAGCAAATGGAATCAACATTGAAACTTTAGCATTCCATGAATCGCTCACTTAAAAAGTTGCATTTTAATTTTAAAGGTTCATTTGCTCTTTAGACTTACATGATCCTAATAATAAAGCTGTAAAAATGGAAGGAACTAATAAGCAAAAAGATGAAATTAAGAATAAGTGATTTGCATCCGCTTGCAGCACTTTGTCATCATAAATTTCACTAATATTTGTACAATCAAAGAATTCTCCCTGAAAATTAAACTATCTCTCCCCAGGCTTCTAAGTAAATGGACAACTTACATAACGAGATACACAAGATTTTTCATATAATAATGATTGAAAAACTGGGAATTTCATAAACGAGGAGCACATATAAAAGAATAAAGCTGGTTCCATCCCAATAGCTGAGAAATATCTTTTAAATTTATCCATCTTCACTCCTTTTTTGGTCTTTCAACCAAATTCATCAATCTGATTTTTAACAGACTGACTTTTACTACTTTTTTCTTTGCTTATCTTTTAAAGAAATAATATAAGCAAGAACAATCAATCGTTAAAAACTTTTTTATAGCTCTGCGCATTTTCTTGACTGCTCGGTTTTTCACACCATCACTTTCATTTTATTTCATTTTCGCCACCTGATTTATTTCTATATAGGAAATCCTGAATGAGAATGCTTTGACCATAAAAAAGGAAGGTCGCTTGCTTGATCATTGCTGCTGCTATCTTTAATTTTATGTTTGCAGTAAGCAAGAAAAATAAATAAATTTCTTTATTTAAAAATTTAAATTTTTTTATATACACATTTGTTCAAAAAAAGAAGAAAACAAAAATTATGAAGTAAACAAACAATCAAAGTTTTTTTTTGTTTTACTCTTTTTTATGCAATCGTTGATGGCCGATTTACCCATAAATCATGAATAACATTTTCATCAGCTAAAGTGCTAATATCCCCAAGATTGGCTTCTTTCTCATCTTCAGCAATTTTGCGAAGAATTCGTCGAACATTTTTTCCTGATCGAGTTTTAGGTAAACCACTTGGAGCAAATTGAATTACATCTGGCACAGCGATTGGGCCAATCTTTTTACGTATAATTGCTTTCATTTCATTTACAATTTTATCAGTAAATTTCACATCATCTGGAAGGGTTACAAAAGCATACGGCATTTGTCCTTTAACTTTATGAGAAGTTGCAACTACAGCTGATTCAACAACGAGAGGATGTGAAGCAATGGAGGCTTCAATTTCGGCGGTGGAAAGTAAATGACCTGAGACATTCATGAGATCATCAACTCTTCCAGTAACCCAATAATAATTATCTTCATCTCGCTTAGCTCCATCTCCAGTAAAATAATAGCCAGGATAAGGAGCAAAATAGGTTTTAGTAAATCTTTCATGATCGCCCCAAATTGTTCGCATCATTCCTGGCCATGCATGATCCACACAAAGAGTGCCTTGTCCAGCACCTCGAATCTTTTTTCCATTTTCATCCAAAAGTTGTGGAACTACACCAGGAAAATGAAGATTTCCACTATTAGATTGTTGTGGGACAGCTGTATGATGAGCTATAAGTATATGACATCCAGTTTCGGTTTGCCAATATGTATCTACAATGGCACAAGCTTTTTCACCAACAACTTCATGAAGCCATTTCCATGCGCATGGATTCATTGGTTCACCAACGGTTCCAATAACTTTGAGCTTGGATCGATCATAATTTTTTACCATATGTTCTGGATGAGCCATCATTGATCGAACTGCTGTGGGAGAAGTATAAAGTTTAGAAACTTGATGTTTATCAACAATTTTCCAAGTTCTTGAATAATCTGAGAAACTTGGAATTCCTTCGAAAAGCACTGAAGTCATTCCATTGAGTAATGGGCCATAAACTGCGTATGTATGACCGGTAATCCATCCACAATCTGCCATACACCAATAAACATCCGTTTCAGGTTGGGCATCAAATGTGATTTGGGTACTATAGTATGCACTGGTCATATAGCCTGCATTAGTATGAACAATTCCTTTAGGAGCACCAGTCGAGCCACTAAAAAAAGATTTAATTTTAGTTCCAAAAATGCAAAAAAAGTTTATTCAAGCTTACGATGTGTATAAAATAAATAATGGATCTTCAGCAGCACACCATTCAACTGGGGCAGCAATATCTTTAGAATCTGCTACAGCATAATCAAATTTTTCTTCATCTTTGATAATTGCAATTTGAGAGGAAGTTGATGGTTTGCATGTTGGTGTAACACGTTTGAGATGTTCAAAACAAATTGTTGATTCCACAGGGTGATTGATATTTTTGCAAATATTTAATGCATCATCCGCAATATTTTACAAGGGAATATATTTTTCTCCCCGATAAAATCCATCACAAGTAATAAGCGTTTTAGCACCAGATTGTCGAAGGCGTTCAGCTAAAGCGCTGGAACTGAAACCAGCAAAAACAACAGAATGAATGGCGCCAATTCGAGCACATGCAAGCATAGCAATTGGAAGTTCAATAATCATTGGAAGATAAATTCCAACAACATCGCCTTTCTTAACTCCTCGAGATTTTAGAACTCGAGCAAATTCAACAACTTTTTCACGCAGTTCTGAATATGTTATGTTTTGATAATCGGCATCTGCGTTGCCTTCCCATTTATAAGCAATTTTATTTCCAATACCTAAAAATAATATCAAAATTTAATCATAGCTTTGAGAAAAAAATTTCAGAATTACCCATTAAAATATTTCTTTCAAGACAGTTATATGCAACATTAGTAATGGAACCATCCATAAATTTAACAAAAACATCGCTCTTTCGATGATCAAAATTGTATTCCAAGCCTTTTCCCGATTTATGTTCAAAATGAAGCTGAGCGGCTATGCTGGTCCAAAACGCATCTGGATTGGAAATGGATTCATCATAAAGTTGACGATAATGACATGGACCAGGAAATTCTGCATTAAAAGCAAGACTGTCATTTGTCGTGGTATCCAATATACGTTGAAGTTGAGCTCCACCAAGAATGGAAGCACTTGAATGAATATTGGCTCCACGACTAAATGTTGGCAGAATTCTAAGAGTTTTAAGCATATTTTTTATTAATTTATTTGAGAACTAATTTTTGTGAATTATTATTTCGGACAGCTCTTTATATACTTTTTTCATTTTGTGGTAAAAGTTTAAAATGCAAATGTATTTGAATCAAAGAACGCATAGAGAACAAACAAAAGCAAGTAAATAAGAGACTTGCCAGCTGATGGAAAAAACACACTCAAAAATTGATCAATGTGATCAATGGTGATCGCAGATAATTCATTTTTTAGTACTTTAAAAGTAAATGAAAAATAATATGGTAATCTATGGAGCTACTTTGATATGATCAAAAATATTATTATTTTTTTCTAATACTTTGTTTTTTAAAATTGTTACTGTATCATCGCAAAAAAAGGAGCTTCTTTAAATTGATTTTTTGTTTATCAAAATAAAATTTTTACGCTTATCGCCAATTATTTTGCTATCATTCACTCAAATCGATTAGTAGCCAATGCAAAACCATGTTAATTGTATTAATTGCTCATAAAAAAAGGTTGCGCTTTAATGATGAAAAAATTTGAAGGAAAAGTTGCTATTATTACTGGTAATAATAATATTATTACATTAATTATTTTCTTTTAAAATTTGAATATTTTTTAAGGTTCAAGCAATGGTATTGGTCGAGCATGTGCTATTGCATTTGCATCCGAAGGCGCTAAAGTTGTAATTCATTCAAGAATAGAAGATTTGGCGGATTTGGAGGCAAATAATATTACTTCAAAATTTTATTTCAGTTTTTTTATTATTTAATTCTAAGGATTTAGGAAACAAAAAGAATATTGATCTCATCGGCAGGCGTAACACCAGAAAACTTTCATTCAATCACAGGTTATATAGAAGACGAAAAAACTCTAGAAAAATTAGTGGAAGAAACCATCGATAAATTTGGAAAAATTGATATTTTGGTAATAAAAAAAAAGAAAAATTTATGCTGCGTTAAACATTGAAAATTTGTAGGTTAATAATGCCGGAGTTACAAAAAAGATGCAAACATCTTCGACAATGGCTATTGAAAATTATGATTTTGTTATGGGAATTAATTTAAGAGCGTAAGATTCTTTCTCACTTTTTATTATTTTAGAATAAAATTTTTGTTTTAGTCCATTACAATTAACAAACCTTGCTTTACCATATTTAAAAGAAACTAAAGGTTGCATTATTAATATTAGCAGCTTGGGAGCTATTCGACCTATGGTTATTAGTCAGTTACATTATTCAATATCTAAAGCTGGTCTTGATGCATTTATGAGAGGATGTACAGATGAATTTGGCAAATATGGAATTAGAATTAATAATGTTTGGTAAAAATTTAAAATTGGTTGTGATTTTTATTTTTTTTATTTTCAGCTTTGGAGCAATTAAAACTGGTATGTTCACAAATTCAACACAATTTGATATGGATTCGGTAATATCTAATAATAATAAAAAAATGTTTTAAATTTTTTGATTTTAGTTTGAAAAAGTGATAAATAAAAAAATTCCTCTTCAAAGAATGGGAACTTCTGAAGAAGCTGCAAAAATTATTGCATTTTTGGCATCTGATGATGCTGCTTATGTTACTGGAGCAAATTGGATCGTTGATGGAGGAATGAATTCACATTGTCCTTCAAATGAGGAACAATAATAGAAACTATCAGCTGCTTTATTCCGCCTTTTTTATAATAAAGTATCTTAACACGAACAATTTTTTGCTATATTTTTGTTTGACCCTTTACTAACGGGGATTCAAATTTTGTATCTTTTTTATTATATCTCTCTCTATTTATGAATAAGGAATGATTGAATTTATGTCATGCCATCTTTAACGGATATGGATTTTAAAGAAATGCCTCTGTTTTACTAGATCATTAGCAACATCACAAAAATATGCTTTTTTGTTGTCCAATTCCCGTTTTTTATATTCTTTAAAAATTAACTGTTTTGCTTTGATTGAACAATGTTTGGTAGCCTCAATAAGCCTTCTTGACCGTGTTTTAATAAACATTTTATAACACTTGATTTTAAGTATTAAATCCCCTTTTAATCGCTACGATTTGCTTGATAAAAATATTTATTTGCTCTATTTTCTTTCTCTTATTTTTTAAAGTTTTTAGTTATATCCTAAAATGGCTTCTTCTTCAATTGATACTCCTCACAAATTAAACAGCATGGTACTTTGTCGCCATACAGATAATTTATATTATGAAGCCAAAATTTTTAAAGTATTTCAAAACAAAAAAGGCGAAACAACTTATAAAATTCATTATATGGTAAATATTTATAAATATTTTTAATTTTGAAGAAGTGTAATACATTGAAATATTTAGGGCTGGAATCGTCGACATGATGAAAATATTACCCATTTAGACTCCCTTGCTCGTTTCTTAGATCACAATCCAGAAAATATTGAAGCTATTAGGGTTTGAATGTTGGTCAAGAGGTACTTTATTAAAGGCAGATTTTCAGATTCAAAAAGAAAATGCACTTGCAAAACAAAAAATTTTGACTAAAGGATCAAGGAAAAGTGGTGCTAATGTTTCTGAAACAGATTGTAAATTTTTTTATTGCTTTGAATTTAAAAAATCTTGAATTTTAGTGGAACCTCAAAGTAAACAAATTAAAAAAGAATCTGAATGTGAAGAGGATACAGGTGCTTTTGATAGGAAAAAATATGTTTTTCCATCAAAAGTTGCTTCAATGCTTCGTGATTATAATCGCACCCTTTCTTTGCCACCTAAAACAACGGTGGATAAAATTATGGAACAAGTAGGCGTCCACAAGATTAATTAAATAAAATAAAGAATTAGTGCGCTTCAGTATAAAAAGCATCATCGTGGAGGCTATGATATGACACTTTATGAACATTATCCAAACCGAGTGGAATATATAAACAATAACTGCGAATATTTAAAACATGATTTTAACCGAAATTTTCTTTATTTTGTGACCAGAGATGAATTACCACAATTTTATGAAATTTTCAAGAAAAAGCGTGTTACTCTTAGAGCAAAAGAGCTTACATTAAAAGAATTTAAAGATAGTTATAATGATTACAATGAAGACTTACATCTTGAACCAGGTAAGCATCGAAAATAAACAGAGACTAAAAAATTTAAAATTCCATTAAAATCTCGAAAACCCCATTAAATAATTTTATTTTATTTTCAGGTTTCAACTTTTGCGACACTGTTGGACTCATTCACTTTGCCCGATTCCTTAAAAAGTTTTGTGATTCTGTTGCCACTCATCCAAGTTTATTCGAACAAGAAGCCCTTCCACTTTTTATTGATGTTCTTAAATTTTCTGAACAATATACCTCTGAATATTTATAACGGGTAAAAACCTTATTTATTAACATTTAACAAATCTTAACATCTCATTTATATCTCATCGTAATAATGCTTTAAAACTATAAATTGTTTTTGGATGATTTATTCTTTAATTTGTTTTAAATAAACAAAAATTTAAGCCTTAAAGACATTTTCTATTTAGACTTACATTGATATAAAAAAAGGACAAATTTGTTGTTAAACCTTTATTGATAACAAAAACAAAAAATTAATAATAGTTATGCAAATCTAAATTCGACAGCTCTGAAGGCCATCCATCTTTATTTTTCGACCCATTCACATATAAAAAAGAACAATTTTCTGAATCCTAAAAAAACGATTTTATTATCTATGAAGAAATATTATATTACCTTACCACCTCGGCGACAAAAAAAGTTGCCTGATTAAAGGCCTTCCATGTTTTTTTTCAAACCCATTCAAATATAAAGACGACCATAAATTTGGCACCCATTCAGAAATAAAGAAAAATATTTTTTGAAGTTCTAAAAAATAATGATAAACATCACAAGCAAAAAAATTATTAAAAATTAATCATCGGCGGGTAACACGAAACATTGTTTTTACTAAGGTCACATTTTTTTTTAAACCGAGTAGAAATACAGAGAAATGTTCTTTGAATTTCAACCACGAATAATGAAAAACACTTGTTGATTTCTAAAACACAATTACATCAAATTTGGGTGTATTAAAAAAGGTACGTGAGAAATTTTGCAAATACAAAAAATAAGAAAGAAGGAAAACTATCTGCAACTGTCATTTAAAAAAGATCAAAGAATGGTTTTGTTTTAACGTAACAGGTTCGGTTAATTTGCACTTCCGTTCTCAAAGTTTCATTCATTAGAAATGACCACAAACATTTGAAAGTTTTCCATGAATTCCACTGCGATTATACTCATGACTTTTGATTTTAAGTGTTTTATTTTCATTTTTTAAAGGCTTCAAAAAATTAAGAAAAATATAATTCTTTTTTCTCAGATCAAAATTAAAAAACAAAATTAATTACCTCCATTTCATCTTTTGTATTTTAATTTTATAATTTTTAATCATACGTTTTTTTTTATTACAATTTACTTCATCATGCTGATTTAATCTTTAATACTGATAAAATTTTATCAAAAAAATTTGACCTCTAAATTCCCGCCTTAAAACACTTATCTATGAAGTTATTTCTCGATAACGAGCTAGTTGTTGTTTAAATAGTAGTTTATTTTAACCGCAGATATATATTTTTGTTGTTATTTTTACTTTTCTTGATCAAAATACTTTTCGAGTTTTTCCTTCATAGCTGTAAAGAAATATCGTAAATAATTTCCTCTTCTCCAAGTGTTATGTTTTCTTTTGACGCATATGACTTTTTCTTCTTCTTCTTGAAGCTGCTATATATTGTTTAATGATTGCATTAATTAGTTTGCTCTTTTTTTCTCTTTATTTCATTTCTATTATTCACGAGTTTTAGAAAAAAAAAATAGAATAGAAGCAATATTTTTCACCTTTGGCTCCTTCTTTTTGTTATTTGTTATTATTTATTTGACTGGTTTTGACTCCTCGAGAATAAAACCTCCGCCTTTTAACACATTTTTTAACTACCTTTATTATCACATTTTTGATATTATTATCGTTTTTTTGAAGATTGTGAATTCAGTCAGTCAGTAAGTCAGCTGAGACCCACCTACTCGAAAAAGATGGTAGAAAAAAAGGATGTTATGGATGATAATTGGTTTGACAAAGGTAAAAAGAATTTCACGCATGAATAAATAATTTTTGAAGTTTTTCGCACTTTTTTATAAATAAATTTTATTATTTAAAAAAAATCAAAAGCAAAATTATTGATTTTTTAGATGGTCTGCGAAAACGAGGCTCTTCTGTTCCCACGGAAGAAGATCCGGAGCCCACGGTCTGTGACCATTTTATTTTTAGCCTTTCTAACGTTTTTGGTTTAGACATTTGGTGAAATTGTCAAAAAATGGCCCAAATCCACATTTTGCATTATTAGTAATGAATTCTGTGAAAGATTTTCATATTATGGAATGAGAAGTAAATAATTTTCCTTTCTTTAACTAATTTTTTAAGTTTAAATTTTAGCTGTTTTGACATTATATTTAATAAACATTCTCAAATTCAGTGATGATAATGCGACCATTATGTTTCATTCTTTTACAGTATTGGCATACACCTCTCCAATATTAGGTTCAATTCTTGCTGATGGATACATTGGAAAATTTTGGTAACTGAAAACTAAATATTTGTCAAAAAGGTTATTATAAAAATTTTAGGACGATATTTTTTGTTTCATTAGTTTATGCTGCGGGTCAAATTATTCTTGCGGTGGCATCAACCTTCAATAAAAACAGTTTCATGCATCCGTTAGTTTTTTATTCTGAAAATTCTAATAAAAAATTTTGTATTATTTTATTTTTTCAGATGGTTTGATTTTCTTGGGCTTTTTATTATTGCAATGGGAACCGGAGGCATAAAACCTTGTGTTTCTGCGTTTGGTGGAGATCAATTCAAACAAAATTATGTTAAAATGATTGCAATGTATTTCTCAATTTTTTATTTTATGATTAATGCAGGCTCAACAATTTCCACTTTTCTTACTCCTGAATTTCGAGGTTGGTTGCAAAACAAAAACTTTAACAAAAAATTTAAATTAAAAATCTTTATTTATTTTAAAAACACCTATGTGCAATAGAAATCTTTACATGTTTCTCTCTTTTTTAAAATATAACTGGAATGATGCATTGCTCAAATTTGCAGTATTTACAGATAATAGAAATATGATGAGGCAAGATAGCTAATAAATTTTTTAATGACGTTTCGAAAATGGAATTCTTCCTAAATGATTTCTTAAACTATAAAGCGAGCGACGATTACGGTAGCCATTATAATCGTAATAATCGCTATCTCTGGGTCCATTGGGTGAATAATCATAGTCGGGGGAATTATCAAACGAATTTTTTGTCGGAGGGGCTTGTTGCATATTATTACATCCTGCTGGTCCACATCGGTTATTATTGCTATTTTGACAAGCTGGAGGGCATCGGCACACTGGAGCTGGACAATCACAAGAAGCACATGGGTTTCCATATGGCATACGTGGAGGATATCCCATATTACCATTTATATGAATACTTATTGGACTTGGAAGAAGTGGAGGTCGAATGCATCCACAACCTTTTGGGGTGCAACCACAACGTGGCGGTGGAGGAGGAGGCGGGGGAGGGATATTACAACTTGGTTGACATGGACAAGCTGCAGGAGTTGGGCGCTCTTGTGGTTGTTGAGGGCATGGACATGCAGGAGGTTGAGGTGGTTGGGCATATCTGCATGCAGGTGGAGGAGGAATACAACCATTATTATTGCAAATTGGAGCACATACGGGATTTCCACAAGGTGGAGTAGGTGCAGGTGGTGGCGGTGGAGGAGGTGGTGGTGGCTGACATCGAGGTGAACAGCAAGGTCGGAATCGAATTGTGCATTGAAATCCACACCCACATCCATATCCTCCACATCGAGGGCCAAAACATGGCGGTGATTGGGAAGGTTGTTGCATCTGTTCACATTCAAATCCTCTGCAACTACGTTTATTTCTGGGACCAATAGTTTCATTTTTAGCAACATCTGGCTCCGTTACATTTGCAGAAACAGTAACCGTTGTTGTTTCATTGTTTATTATTGTTATTGTTGAAGCATCAATAATATTTGAGGATGTAGTTTCAGCTGTAACAAAAGAAGTTGTAGTTTCCATAGGTTCATAAGTTACAGGCGAAATAGGAACAGTACTAATTTCAATTTGAACAAACGGAATTTCTTGCTCCACACTAGTTTTTGAAGAATCAACTGTGTCAGTAGCTATAGAATTAGGAACTCTAGCTAAACCAAGTGGGGTGGCCTAAAAAAATTTTGTAAAAATCAAAATTAAAGCTTTAAAAAAATATGAAAAAAAACAACAAACCATTGAACAATGCAAAATAAAAAAACATCCAAAAATGCAAAGTTTTATACTAAATTGCATTCTTGATGTTGGTGTGTGTTATTTTCTCACTAAAATAACACAATGGATAAATTAATGATTTTGAGCAAGAATGAAATTTAGCTTCTTTATATAAAACTTTTATTATAAAATATCCTTGGGCGGTCATCGATCATGTATTGTATCATGGCTAGTTTTCGTTTTTTTTCCTTTCTCTCGCGTCTACCTCTATTGCTCCCAAATAACAATGACATATACCAATAGAAAGCTAAAAATTGTTCTTTTCTCTAATTGTGTCATTTTTTTTATTTTAATTCAAGAAAAGGACAATTTGTTTTTCCTTGTTTCTGATCGCTTTCTTGCTTTTTTGATTTTGCGCTATTAATGTCAATACAATCTTTTTTTTGTCGTCGAAAAGCTTGCTTCTTGTTGGATGATGGTCATTGTTTTTTTCGAGAAGAAATGAAAACAAAAAAAGCGTTGATTCGCAAAGAAAAAAAAGTTTCAAAAAGTTATAATACATACATATTTTTAGCACTTCCATGTTTGGGTCAAGACAGCTGCTTCCCATTAGCATTTGGAATCCCCGCATTACTAATGATAATAGCCACAGGTTTAACGAAAATTTTTTAAAAACTAATATGCAAAGAAGAATATTTTTTTTAGTTTTGTTTATGCTTGGAAGTTTTTCATACAAAAAAATTCCACCAAAAGAAAATATAATTTTTCGAGTTGTTGGAACAATCAAAACTGCAGCAATAAATAAGTTTCGTTCTGGAGCACCCGAAAGATCACATTGGTTAGAGCATTTTTTGGATCGACATGATTGCAATTTGGATGAAAAATGCATGGAACTTAAAACCAAATCAGCTTATCCAACAAAAAAATGCTCAGAGGTTTTGAAATTTTTTTAAACCGAAAATAAACGAAAAAAATAGTTTTTAGGCAAACTTTGTTGAAGATGTTAAATCTCTTATTCGAGTTATGATCATGATGCTGCCAGTTCCCTTCTTCTGGGCATTATACGATCAACAAGGTTCTCGATGGGTTATTCAAGCTATTGCAATGGATGGTCAAATAACCCAAGGTTTTGCTTTACTTCCCGATCAAATGTCAACATTAAATGCAATTTTAATTATGGCGTTTATTCCAATTTTTCAATTTATTATTTATCCTTGCGTTGAAAAATTTGGAATTCACACTTATCCTTTAAGACGAATGATTATTGGAGGATTTTTAGCTGCTATGGCTTTTGTTGTTTCTGGTTTAGTTCAAGTTGGAGTTAATGTAAGCTTTACTTTGTATATTTATAAAGTTTTAAAATTAAATAATTTAGAAAACAATTCCCGATATTCCTGGTGATACTACTGCATTTTTATCTTTAATTAATTCATATGGCACTAATTGTAGCGTGACTTTCGATATTTCTGGCAACAATCCAGTGACACTTTTCCAAAATACAGTAAACTTTAAAATTAATTGCCGGTTAATTTAAAAATGAAATCTTTGTAGTCATTGATCGACGATAAAGTTGAAAAAATCCATCAAATTTTGCGATTACATTCAAACACTTATGAAGTTCAAATTTCATATGCTGGTGACTGTTTAGGAAGAATAAATCCTGTTTCAGTCACTGCAGATCTCAAAGGTAAAAAACTCTTTTACTTACTTTTTTTTAAAACTTTGTAGTTTAGGAGGAAAATCATATTATCTCGCTGCAACACCTCAAGGCATATTTTATGATGATACCAAATGGGATAAACCCACTGAAGGACAAGGGGAATCTTCGGTGAAGCTAACATTTTTGACTCCATGCAACACAATTTCAAATGCAACCATTCGATCTTGGGGTTGTATAAACGATAGCAGTGACACAAGTAGTTATTATGGAAGGATAGCACTGTGTCGATATGATCCTGGAAATGTTGAACATCCTTGCAATCCTAGAGATAATAGGTTCGCTTTTTTCTAAATTTTTTATGCAAACTAAATGTGAGTTAAATATATTTAAGTAAATATTTTTATTATGTTTGGAAAAAAGAAGGTGATGATTATAAAAGGATACCAGTAATGGATTACAATCAAGGAAGCCTCTTTCAAGCTAATGGATCTGTATATAATTTTATTGATATGAAAGCAGGAATTTATAAAGCATATTATGTTAATTATACTCTTGGTGATAGTGATCGAACTCCAGCTAAAGATGAAATAGAAGTGGTTGAAATTCCTGGATCCTTATTTGAAATTACAGGAATGGGAGGGGTTTATTCAATAATTATAGCTAAAAATGGAGAAGTTTCTACTAATTTTGCGGATTATAATAATGTATTAAATATTCATATAATTGTTCCAAGAAACCATATGAGCATTTTATGGCAAGTACCACAATATGTTATTATCACTGCTGCAGAAATATTGTTTTCTATTACTGGATTACAATTTTGTTATTCTCAGGTAAGTCATAATCTTATTTAGAAGTGCCGCTAAATTAATATTTTTTTAGGCTTCCCCATCCATGAAATCCGTTTTGCAAGCAGTTTGGTGCTTCACCGTAGCTTTGGGAGATTTAATCATAATTATTATTGCTGAACTCGATATGTTCCCGAATCTCGTAAGTTACTCATTATCACCCAAATATTGACTCTAACAAGTTTTTAAAGGCCATTGAAATGTTTGCATATGCAGCTGGAATGATAGTTGTAATTTTTATTTTCACATTGATGAGTATCTTCTTTTACGAATATGTCGATTACACAACTAATGAAGAAGATGAAAATACGCTATTAACCAAAGATAGTCAATCCAGTCTAAGTAAAAATTATGATTCAATATCAGAAAATGTTGAAATGAGATTGTAAATGTATATGTATATGATGTGTAAAAAAATTTATTAATACATGGTTAAATTTAATATAAATAAGGAAAAAAATTAAGTGATAATAAAGTTATTTTTAATACTCGTTTATGAGAGAAGAAGAGCACTGATAAAACCCAAAAACATTAAAATAAAAAATGCACTTTTAAACAGAAATTGGTGAATGCACTTTAGAATATAGCCATAAACAAAATGCAAGAAACACTGTTCCTATCAAATCACCTAAAGCAGTAAGAAGTGGAATTGAATTATTATCGGGATCAATGTTCTTGGAAAAAAGAAATCTCGTCAAAGCCATGCAAAAATAGAATAAAATAAGAATTTGAGTGACGGCGAAAAAGACATATGATACAACAAAAACGGGATGTGTAATAGCGTTAGGAGAGCTGATATAAATTAATGCCACTTCTCCAATTTGCATAAAAGCACCAATGAAGACTAATTGAATCATAATTAAGGAATTATCTAAAATTTTATTAGGTTAAGATTTTTTGGTTTAATAGCTTCTGTTTTTTTTACCTTTATCTTTCCACATTCTAAATGGACTTAAATATTCTTTCCATTGTTTTTTAACCAAATCTTTTTGACAGCCTTTAAGTTGATGTAATTGAGTTGCAGAGCGACTAGCCAAAATGGAAACTAAGTTTCCACCAATTCCTTAAACATTTTTCCATTTTATTTTTTAACTTAAAAAAACTCTTACCATTTAAAATTAATTGATATAATGTTGTTGATTCATATCTTTCCACTGAATCATGAAACAGGATGCCAACGCCTAATCCAATAATCATAGATAATATTATTGAAAATGAACCATGATATAAGGCTTCACGAGTATGGCTATTTGTCCATGCAATATATAAACATCCTATTCCAATTAATAATATAATCCCAACTAAAATCCATAATATTACATTTCCAAGTGTTTGAGAATAAACAAATGTTCCAATATAATTCTAAAAATTATAGTATTAAAAAAAGTTGTTTCAAAAAGAAAAAATGTGACGTACCAAAATTACTAAAGCTACTGTGTCACCTAGTACAGCAGCAAAGGGTGAACAAACATTATCAGGATTAATTGAAAGTTTCATGGACAAATAAACAATGCTTGTTATGATTAAAGCTAGAAGGAATGATGCTATGGTAGCTGTAGATAAAATAGAAAGTAAAAATAATCCGATTCGTAATGGAGTCAACTAAAGTAAAAAATAAATAAGTTTTTTGTTTTGTTTACCGTCGTCATCTTTGATTTGATTTCTGAGCACTTACTTTGATTCCCATAATGGTACAAATACCAAAAATAAAACCACCCGCACAAAGTGAAACATTAATTGATTGTCCCATAATTAAAGCTAAATTATAATATGTTTCAGTTCCTAATTTTTTAAGTGAATTCAATTGATTTGTATTTGCCATGGTCGAAAGTCGAGAAGCATACGTCATTTCGATGGAACCTTTCAGTCCCAGAAGTAAGGGAATAACTTTGAGAAGTTCTGGATAACTTTGAAATGCGGGATTATTAGTAACCATGCGTAAAATAATTCCAGCAAGAAATAAACCGCCACTTGCTAGAAGCATTATTAAACTAGTCTGAAATTTTGGCAATTAGAGATAAAACCAAAAAGCAAAAAACTAACATATAATAAAAATGATTTTGTGCTTTCAACTTTATCTTTTTTGAAATATAATTCAGGAATTATTGGTGTAGCAAAAATTTCTTGGCTACCATTGCTGAAATTATGCCATTAGTTAAAAATTTCAGCTCAAAAACTAACTTCAATATATCATGGAACTTTAATGGACCAACATTAAAAGTGACTGTAGAAGATCTATCATGGCCATCATCACTATAAACACTTTCTTCTGTTGAAGCATTTCTCGTAGTAGAACCGCCATCATCTGTGGTCATTGTATCTGTTGAAAGGGTGTGTGAAAAAACAAAATCCTGATCCACTTGATCCACTGGCATGACTGTTAAAAATTAGCTTAAAGTAAATAAAAATTGGAGAAAATTTAACAAAGTTTAAAAAAAGTTAAAATAAAAAAGGTCAATTTTAAATATTAATCGCTTTTTCTTTTAACATTCCACTGAAGAAGAAGAAAAAGAAAACATTTAAAAAAATGTAAAAGAAATTTGTATTTTTAAAGCATATTTTTATAATCCTTAAAAATATAAAAAATAAAAAGCAAAGAGCAAAAACAAATTCATTCAAATGAGAAAAAAATATTTCAAAACAATGTACTCATTTCGAATTAAAGAATCTGTTTTTGTCAAAATAATTAAAGAACATTTACAAAAAACAAAGTTAGAGAGCAAACAAAAAATTAAGATAGATTGATGGCTTTCCAACTTCCTCTTTTGCTTCATTTCAAACTGGTAAACTCAAACTTGATAGGCAAGTAAAAAGCAGGAAATACAAAAAAGGGGAATGACTACTTGCTTTTTTTCTTTCTTCCTTAAATTTTGCAGCATTAGCAAAGTAAAAATTAAAAAAATTTAAGTTAGTTTTTTTTTCTTCATTTCTGGGAAACTCCTTTTTGACCAGCATCGTTGAATCGCATCATTTGGTCAGGTAAAAAAATGAAAAAAAGCAACCAGTCGGTCGCCGCGGTCACTTATCTTTTTCCGTTCTCTCGGCTACGACGATCGCGATCGGGTTTCTTCTTTTTTTATTTATGGAAAAATAAAAAAGAAGAAAGTGAAATATGTGAATCAACAAACATTTTTTAACCGTTTTTTAAATATTTTCGGCTGCTTCTTTTCATTACCCTCCTCTTTTTGCGTAACGTTTTAATTTTTCGCATCAAAAAAAAGTTGGTGGTAGTTGGTTGTTGCTTGTACTGACCGGTCGTGGACAACAACAAAACAACTCTCACTGTCAAAAGAGACTTTTTTTTTGTAAAAAGAAGCTTTTCTTTTTTAAGGAAGTTTAAAAAAATAAGAGAATTTAGTTAATCCAGCTAATTTTCAAAAAAGTGAAGAAAGTTTTTTTATTGAATCTTGAGTTAAATTAAATTAATTTATTTCTTTAAAGTTTATATTATAAATTAACATGGCACCGAGTAAATAAATAAAGATATTAATTGAAAGTTGGGATGTTTGCCGTTCATTTACAAACGGCCATTTCGATTTCGAAGCATTGAAGAACATTGAATGACGCAAACTGTGTCCTAGAAAAATATGAGTTTTAAGGTTTCAATAAAAAAATGACAAATAATTTTACTTTTTCAATTTCTGAGAAAAGATAATCTTCCGTTAAGTCTTCACAACTATCTATGACTACTGAATGACATTGAGCCTAAAAAAATATAATTGTTTGCATTTTTGTATTAATAAAAAGTTAGTTAAATCGTACTCCTTCAGCTGTACAAGTACACGTGATACAAGGTGTAATTCGTTTAGTTTTGCCCAAATTGATAACCCGTTGGTTTACAACACAAAATTCTAAAATTAATTTTCACTTTTTAGTCGGTTTTAAAAAGGTAATTAAAATTGATAAGATAAGATAAAACAAATAAAACATACGTCTATCAAGCCATTCGTAATAATCTGTATCAGGTAATTCGGAGCATCGCATGGGTGCATTTCTTAAATTAGATTTATTTTCTTTACTTTTTCTTGTTTGCATAAAAGCTTTTTTTAAATTTTAATTTAAAAGAAGACTCACGTCAATTCATCAGGCATTAAAAATGCATTGGGTTGAATTCGGTGCGCATATTGACTATTTTCACATAAAATTTTACTAAAAGTTGTTTTTCTTATTTCAGCTAATTGTGAAGGAGTAAATCTTGTGGCGGGATTATTATTTTCATAATAAAATCTATCACATCTTTTGAGTCTTTGCATTTGTTCTGCAATTAAACATGCAAGCATAGGACCCAATAATGCACCTTTAAGTGGTCGTTCACTCATAATTCCCGGGAATAAATCAATATCATCAACATGAGCATAAACAGATTGTAAAGCTTTTATGGCGCTTTCATCCATAGTATCTAAGAGATCTGTAAAGGTATGAGCTCTTGGGAGGCCGCACATATCTCGATAAGCATTGTAAGGTTGGATGCCATGGTCACGTCCACGTTGAATATTAATGGCAGGTAAATCTAAGCCAGTAAATGGACCACCAGGTTTTTGGAATAAATGATTTCGAACTGCATCAACGATATGTCGATCATAATCCATTCCAGCTGCACCCAATAAACCCATCAACATAGATTCCAAATGACCGCCAGCTTCATCATAAATGGCAGAAGTGTTACTAAAAGATATTTTCAAATCTATGGGGGATGAGCTCTTTTTATATTTCCCATCCATTCGAGGGAAATGATTTCGAATTAGAGTGTGACCAAAGCGGAATGCTGCAGTGGAAATTTCTTGTGAAATTGAAGCATCACAATGCTCATCATAACCTTCATAATAACCTATTTTCTTGGGAGTCAAATCATAACGAGCCATAGTTTCACATCCAAGAACCACTGGAAGCCATTCACTATAAATAACATGTTGCATTTTAGCGCTCATAATTCTTCGAGTTTCTTGGAAAAGTTGTTCATCAGTCCAAAAATTATTAATTTTATGTAAGGTTGAAGAAATTCGGTTATGTTCGCGAAGGAAAATAGTGTGTAAAACTGTAATTCCTGGTTGTTCATTATTTCTTTCATCTCCTGCAGCAAAGCATGGATGCTTTGGCTTACTTCTAAAATCAAAATTGTCTGATTTTATAAATTTTTTATTATCTCTCACCTGCAATCTCTTTCTTGTGGTCCTTGAGGCAATGCTTCTTTATTGTATCCCAAATTAGTAAAATTCATTTTTCCTTGATTGAAAAGCCTCAATAAATTTGCTTCACATTCGGTCGATCCATATATATAAGAAGCATCAAGGAAAGAAGTCAATTGATTTATCTGATTTCGATATCCAAGTGAAACTTGACCTAAAAGTGATCGAGCAAATGGCATGCATCGCGGTGTTCCATCGCTATGCAAATGTGGAAAGAATGGATCATTAGCATCAATATTAATTGGAAAACAATGAATTGAAAGAGTTTCAAATGAATCACATCGACTACAATTAAGAATTGTATTATTTGGCCCTCGAGCTATAGGTGAATGAGTCATATCATGATCAATTATTTGACCAAGTTGCATTAACATATGTGAAAATTTAACGTGGAATATTGGTTCATCATTATGCACTACATTTGAAATTCGCCGAGCTGATGGAAGTAAGCGACCGGTTTTTGACCGACTTCGTGGTGTATCAAATCCTTTAAAAAATTATTTATTATTATGACGGATATTTGAATGACGAAGATTAAATAACGACTTACCATCATCATATGCAGGATCAAGTAATCGTCGAAGAGGAGCAAAAGCATTTCCATAATGTGGAAATTTGAGATTATTACACCATCCTGACATAGTTCGAAATTTGGTTGTATGATCACATGGAAGAGGTTGAGGAAGGCATTCACGATTATTGGTAGCATGAGGGCCAAGGAAAGCAGTGTAATTGCCAATAACTTTGCTTACATCAACTTCGGGGAGAAGTCGCTGAAGCGTGGAAATATCAAGTTCTGATGGGAGTCGTTCACTTTGATCCAATCCTTCTCTAAAAATTTACATATTTCTAAAAAAAGGTTTAGCTTGGTTAAAATCAAACCCGCGAAGAAGAACTTTTGTTGTTTCCCGAAGAATTGCAGCAGTTCTGGAAAGATCTAGCGATTCACGTTTTGGAGCCATCAAGCTTGCATGAGCCGATAAAGCTGAATTAATATCCCTTGGTTGTCCAACATTTGCACGATTTATTCGACCTGATTCAGCTGCTTCTAATCTCCTAAATTGTTCTAAGCCAAGTTTAAGAGCTTTTTCCAAAGTTTGTTTTGTTATTGGAAGTCGTAATTTAGGTTCCTGATCGATCCATGGCTTCAAATCAATTTTATCAATGACAGTTGTGTTGCAATCCATTGGACAATTACTAAAACCTTCTTTTTGTCATTTATTTGAAAATTGATGAAGAAATTTACCCATATTTATCAGGAACTTGAAAAACAGTAGGTTGGACTTGTCCTACATCGTCAGTATTTGCACAAATAATTTCTGCTAATGAAGTTTTTCGAATTTCACCGAGTTGTTCTTCAGTGAAAGCCGAAGGTTGGAAAAAGTTTTCATACCAGAAGCGATCGCCTCGTTTTGTTTTTTCAAATTGTTTTCCAATGATACAAGCAAAAGTTGGTCCAACTAATGCACCAGGTAATGGACGTTCTGCGAGACCACCCACAAATAAATCAATATCATCAACTGATGAATAAAGTTGTGAAAAGTCTTCAAGAGCTACGGTGTCGAGGAACTAAAATTATATTTTGGAATTTTTGTAAGATAAATAATTTACAAACCAAAGGTCTTAGTTCTCCAATATTTTTAGGCTTTGCCACTCCACAATAAGACCGCCAAGATGTGTAGCTGTTAATGCCATGATCTCGACCCATTTGAATTATCATTGCAGCAAGGTCAATGCCACTATCATCTGAACCTTTAAGGAATTTTTCTCTAAATTCCGGAGACATATGAAGTCCGGGTTTTCTAATAGGTTGAGTTAACATGGTTCTTAAAATTCCATCCATTCTGCCTTTATAATATAAATGTGATGGATCATTAAAAATAGTGCTGTAATGTCTTTGCAGGGATGAACTTCCACTTTTATCTGTGAGAACTAAAGTATCGGGTAAAAGAGTGAAGAAAAACATTCCAACAGCTGCAGCAAATTCGTTTAAGACACTCGGGTTAGTATTCTGAAAAATAAAATTATTAAATAATTTCATTTTTGATACAAAAAACTAACAATATTATAATCACTATCAAATGAGTGATATTGTAAATGCACGCCAAAACTTCTCAAATGTTCCCTTCCAATAATAATTGGCAAAAATTCATTGTAAGTTATATGTTGTAATTGAGCGATAACAATTCTTCGAGATTCTTGATAAAGCCTTTCATCATCCCAATGTGAATTTAATCCTTTTAGTTGTCGAGCCAATCGATTATGTTGACGCATCCAAAGTGTGTGTAAAGCAATACCAGGAGGAATCATATTTGTCCATGAAGAGCCCGAAGCGAAACATGGTTGTTGAACCGTATTCGGACTATTGCAACTTTTATTGCTAATTAACGGTGGTAAAAGTTCTAATCGACTGGAAATTGGTCGATGCTTTAATAGTCCTAAAGATTTTATTACTTCAAATTTTAACTTTTTTTAAGTTAGATTACCATTTTGGAAAGATCGTAAATTAGCAGCTTGATCTTTATCATTTCCATAAATTTGACTGCCATCCATTAACGAAGTAGCCATATTTCCTTGTTCTCGAACACCCAAGCTACAATTTTCTCTCGGAGCCACAAATGAACGAGTATAAGGCATGCATAAATTTCGATTAGCAAATAATGGATCATCATTATCTGTGCCAATATTATAACATTCTGGATGGGTGGAAGAGCAGCAAGGAATGGGAATACTGTTGGTTCCAGAAAAAAGTTGTTGAGTTCCAACTTGAGCAATGTCTTCATAAATAAATTGAGCCCAATGTGCAATGATTAAAGAGCAAACGACATGATCGGGTCGAGATTCGGAAAATAAATATCTTGAAGTTATTCGAGCGCTTGGAAGTCTTTTACTTCCAGCTCGTGGTTGACTAACGCCATCAGAATAATCCGGAATTTGTGAGCGTTGCATTGTCTCATAAATAGCACCCCAAAGAGGCTTATTGACATTGTTGCAATGTCCAGAATAAGTTCGATATTTTCCAGGAATACAATCAACTATTTGATTAATAGGGCAAATGGATTTCAAAATTGAATGATCAATTGACATTTGAGGAAGACCCAATGCTGCTTGTTCATCGGTTAACCCATTTCTAAAATTTAAGTTTGGAAAAATAAAAATATTTTTAAAAAGGCTACCTTCGAATTTGTTGAGTTGCGCTAATTGAAATCAAAGCTGGATAAGACAATTCTTTCGCATATTTATCAATGGAACTAAATTGCGCCCATAAAATCGATGATGATGGTTCATTTTTATTTTTATAATCTCGATATAAATTTTTCTCTGTTCTATTGTATAATTCTTCCAAGGAGGATTTAGCATTTTCAGTTGCAATATCAATATCACTTTTATCCACGGCTTTAAAAACCTCTCGAACTATTGAATCTTTTTGAGCAGCCGAAATCGGTGTTAATCCAGTTAACCCAACATCATTGGTATCAATAAAATCTAAATATTTATTTTAGTTTAAAAATATAAGAATCTTAAAATCTTACCAACGTCATTAGTTTCTACTCCAGCTGTTGTAAAAATTCCACTTCCACATGGAACAAAACTTTTACCACATGGAAAGTTACTTCGTTTATGCCTCGCATGTTTGTCGCTATCATTTAATAAAGTACAATTAACAATAAATATTCCAGAAATTAAAAATAAAAATAATATCCTCCTCATAATTATTATATTTTAAATAATTTATGTTAATAAAAATAAATTACATAAAACTTTTTTATTAAATCTCAGCCAAACAAATATGGTGGTGGTCAATGATTAGAGGAATAAAGAAACAAGCTGTTGATGCTTCTCCGTCTTTTTTTGTTTCGCGCGTCACTTGTTCATAAACTTTATGAAAGAAGATGATGATAGCGGTTGGTCGACGTATCTTCACACTCTTCTATTTTTTCCTGGTTCAATCCACTTTTTTCCGTTATGAAAAAAAACACGTTTTGTTTTTCTTCCAAGACTTATATGCTGCTTCGCTGCCTTCCTTGGATGGAAAAAAATAAGATTTTCGGATCAAAGGATTTTTTTTCTCCATTTTTCTTTCGTGAATTTTCGCTTTCGAAAAAAAAATGAAGGAAGAGCACTGTTGAAAATCAATCATGATCATCATTCGCGAGATTACTTCTTCTGTTTCCTTAATAGAAAATTACAGGATTGGTTAATTATAAACGTATAAACCAGATTTTTACAAGAAAAAAATAAAATGAGATTTTCGTGTTTTTTTCTCTTCTTCTAACGGATTCACCTTCCGTTTCATAATTGATTTGATTTTTTCAGAAACATGAACATATGAAAAAATAACATGAATTTGGGCGATAAATCTTTTCAAATCTTTTTTCTTCCGCAAAAAAAGAACTACAAGCTTAAAAATAAAATATTTGCTTTTTTTTATCACAAAAAAAGGCTTAAAACAAAAGAGGCAAAATGGTATTAGTTTTATTTGATAAATGTTCATCTTTTTTCCTTTTTATTAAGTTAAAGCCCCCCTCAAAAATCCCTCAAAAATTTCAAATTTGCTTGCTTTAACTTTATTTTTTTATTCTCAGGAAGCTGAAGAATTTTTTTATTTTCTTCTTATCTTAGTGCTGACAGACAATCTGTCTACGAATTTCACGAATGTCATCATCATAAAAATCAGCGTAGGTTGAATAACATCTGTTTGCCAACTGCAAAACGGCATATGTATGTATTTTTAAAAGTAAAATTTACTCAACAAAAAAAGCTAACTAAGTTTTTACAACTTTTTTGTTTCTATTTTTGTAAAAAATGTCCGTTGAAAAATCTGTTGTTGAAAACGAGCATCAAAATTCAAGAGTTGTAATAATTGCTCGACCATCCGAATCTGAATCCGCGAGACGTCGAGAAAGTCCAGCTTTTATTTCTGAACAAGTTGTAAGTTTTCCATTGAAAGCTCCGCAACTTTTCATTCATTTTGTTTTCAGATTTACCCTGAAACTGATACCTTTTGTTTATTGCCATCTCGAATAAGATTTTTATGCGCTCTTTTAACTATCCTTTTAATCATAAGTTTAGCAGCTGCAATTGGAAATAGTATTCAATCAGCAGGTTTTAAATCGACATCTTTTTGTAAAACAGATTGGCAAGAATTTGGCCCTGATGTTCTTTGCCCCAGAGAAACCATGATTCATTATTTTATTTGTTGTGAAGAAGATTTTGGTTTAGCTAAAAAGCTTGTATGTTGCACTCAATTCAAAATATGGCTTATGTAAGTTTTTTATTTATTTATTTTTTCTTAAAAAACAATTCCATAAAAATACTTCTTTTTTTTTCAGAATAGCAATGGCATGTGTAATTCTTTCATTTATTGTTGGAATTATTTATATAATATTTCGTTATGTTGTTCATTGCACTTAAACTGTTATTTTATAAATAAAATATTATTTGTTTTTCTCTTTTTTTCGTTTCCAACTATTTTTCTCTTTTTGCATTTTGCATTTGAAACTTTTTTAACTTTAAGGAAACCCATAATTTTTTTCTTTTCTTTTGGCAACTGTTAGTTTAATCAAAAAAATAAAAAACAAAACGATTGCAAGGAGTTAGCTAGCGGGGGCACAAGTAAGAAGAAAAAAACAACGAAAGAAAAAAAATAGCAAAAAATTTCTTCCATTTTTTTAAATTTGTCATCCTTCCATCGATCAACCAACCGCAAGCAAACAAGCAACAAAGGTATGAAACGTATTCGAAGTCAGAGTATCGATTTAATTCGAAGACCAAATTTACCAAAAATTATTATAAATTATAAAGATGATTTTGGCTGTGATACAATAAAATCGCCTAATGTTTTTCAAAAATGTAAGTCTTTTTCACTCTTTTTCTTCTATTCATCTATAATTTCCTCCTTTCACTTTTCTTGTTTGACTCATTCTTTAGTTTATTTTCTGGAAAAAAAAGAAAAGAAAAAACTATATGTAAAAAAATGAGAGAGATGAAAAAAGCAAAAAGTAGCAATCATTTTATTGTTTGAGATTATTCAATATTTCCGAATGAAAAAATAAATAAAATAAAACGAGTGTGAAAAAATAATGACAGCATAAAATAATAGTCAAAGAAAATACTAGAAATAACTTTAACACGTTTTTTGTTTTTTTGGAAGCTTCTGCCACTGACTTTCATTAAAGAAACAAATGAACCTATGTTTTCTGGCACCACGGCAAAAAAGGCCCTTGAAAACCTTCACTTTTTTCTTTTTAACCCTGCGGGTATATGCATTTTTTTTCAATGCGCAAAAAAATGAAACACACTCATTCACAACAACATTCACAAATACAACTGGCACAAAACAAGCAACAACAAAGAGGAGTGTGAGTGCTTCTGCAGACACCAACCACCCAGTTGTCTTCGTCGTCGTTGACATTGGACTAAACATGCATCTATAACGACGACTTACTGCATCCACCAGCGGCTGTTGTGGCTTTATTTGGAGTCCTACATTCAGCCAGCCAGTCCAACAACCAGCTGACCCAACGAGACTTCGCTTCTGCGCCTATATAATATGAATTGAGTGCATCCGGAAGAATGAGTTAGTAGATGATCACATCTTTTTTTGGTAGTATTTTTGTTTGAAGGAAAAAAAATTTTAATTTCCCCTCTCTCATTTTCACTGTTTCGGTTTTCCAGAACAATGTTTTTTTCAAGAAAATATATTTTTTTACTGTTTAAAAATGCTCCTTTTTCTTATAAATTTTTTTTATTGATAAGCTACTTTTAGAAAAAATATTAATAAAAATGAATTATTAATTTTCTTTCTTTTTTTTGCCTTTTTTCTTCACTCTTTTTTCCGACAGCAGCAGCTTGTAATAAAAAATTTTGATTGTAAAATTTTATTTTTTGCTTCTTTTTTGTGTTTCCTCTGTTTGTAAAAATATTTTTTTCTCTTCAAAAAAATAGAAAATGGATGATGAGGATATTTCAGCCCATGTTATGCTGCAACAGAAACTTGGATGTATGATCCAAGATGGCATAAATGAAGGTCAAAGATTTGCTTTGAGCTCAGATTTATGGCGGTGTGCTTCCGTTTCACCTCATTGTGATGTATTAATTACTTTAAAACCACAAGAAAATGAATCTATTACTAAAGAACTCGTTTTATGGCTTCATGATATTGTTAGTATTTTAGTTCTTTCATTTTTTATAAAAAGTAAAATTTAGATCAAAAAAAGTGAGCCACAATTTGATATCAAAATTAAACATCATAATTTAACTAATTCTTATGGACTTTATATTACTGCAAATTACACAAGGTTTGTATTTTTATTCTACTTTTTTCCAAATCTCTTTTTTAAAATCTTTTTTTGCAGTCTTTTAAAAGGCGCTGAATTATGCCATTTAAAAAAGCCCATCAAACCAACCTATGGAGGTGGCATGCGAGATTTCACAATCGATGAAGCAAAATGTTTCCAAGGACTTGAAATTCGTTCAAATTTTTTGTCTGGAATGGAAAGATCTATGATAGTTCGACAAATGCTTTTAATGATTAAAGCTCCTTCACCGGGTGGATTTATTTTTCGACCAATTTCCACTGTGTCACCTTTTCAAGTTGTAGTTCCAGATAGTTCAACTTTTTGTAAGTTATTTTTTTGACAAAATCTTTCTATCAAAATATTTTTTAAGTGGTTTCCCTAATTTCTCAAAGTGTAATAGAAAATTTATTACCCTTGCATCAACCTGAAATTTTGAATGATTTACAAAAGCGATGGGTTTTTGCTTTATTTGATGAACAACCATTGGAAGATATTAAAGAATATTTTGGAACTGAAATTGCTATGTATTTTGCATGGCTTGGACATTTAACTACAGCTCTTTGGGCTCCAGCGGTTATAGGAGTTTTAATGTTTTTTATTGGAGGTTTTTCTTTTGTACATTCAGATAATCCTGAAGAAGATGAAAATACTGTATTGTTTTTAAGTAGCTTTAATTCTAAGTTCGAGGGACTCATTTTTTAGTTATTCGGTGATATATGCTTTGTTATTTTCGCTTTAATTAATTGCATTTGGTCTACTGCTTATTTGGAAATGTGGAAGAGGCAGCAAGCTGAATTAGCATTTCGATGGGGAACTTATGAGCTTCAAACTGATCAATTTCTTGAAGATCCTAGACCAGCTTACAAGGTAATTATATTTTCCTAAATTTTCCCCTTAAAAAATTAATTATTTTAAAGGGTGAATGTTTGAAACCAAATCCAGTATCAGGAAGATTGGAACCTTTTTATCCTCCATGGAAGCACATGCTTATGAGATATGGTGTTACATTCCCAATAACATTAATTTGCGTTTTATTTATGTTTTTAACTATGTTTTGTTTATTACAACTTCAAGATTTAGCTGATTCAGTATTCAAACATTCGTATTATTTTAAATGGATTATTTATTTGCCTATGATCGTTTATGCCTTAATTATTGTTTCGGGTGATTTTCTTTATCGTAGATTAGCTATATTTTTAAATGATTTGGGTAAATCAAAAAAATTGTGACTATTTGTTTAAAAAAATCGGTGAGTTTTAGAAAATTATCGTACCGATGACGAGTTTGAAAATTATTTAATTCAAAAAATTGTTATGTTTCAATGTGTTAGCGCTTTTGGATCACTTTTTTATATCGCTTTTTATCTCAACGATATGCGTCGATTACAAGAGGTTTGCCTTCCACCAAAAGCGTTTCCATAAAATGTATGTAAACGATTTTAGACTCTCGCCACACTATTAATCACTCGTCAATTGACTCAAAATCTTATTGAAATTGCAGTTCCGTTTATAATGGAAAAATTTAAAGTTGCTCGATTAACTTATCAAATGACTCGATCGATGAGTGATCATTCACTTCAAAGACATGCAGATGCGGCAAGAAAACGAAGAGATACATTCCAAACTACACCTTCCACTGATGTTGAAGACCCTATAATGCCTTCTGCTGAAAGTGAACAAGTATGTGAAAAGGAAGAAGTTGATGGAGTTCGATACAGGAAACAAAATACCAGCTTTCTTGCTCCCCATTCTTCACCCAAACGTCTATCATCAAATTCCGAGCGTAAGTTTTTGTGAAAAAGTCAAAAGCTTTTCCAAATATTTTCCTTTTTAGCTTTTGAATTAACTGAAGCAGAATTGCAATCGTTGATGAAAGATTATTCTCGCCCGTTGGATGATTATTTGGAAATGTTTATACAGTTTGGATATGTTTTACTTTTTTCACCAGCATTTCCATTGGCAGCATTTTGTGCATTGTTGAATAATTTACTTGAAATTCGAGTTGATGCTTTTAAAGTAACTTTTCCCCCTTTTATTTTCTCCCTTAAAGTTGAATTTTTAGCTTTGTAATGCCGTTCAACGACCTTTTGGAAGAAGAGTAAAAACCATAGGGGCATGGCAAAAAGCTATGGAAATGATGGGTGTAGCGGGAGTTATAGTTAATTGCGCTTTAATAGGTCAATCTGGACTCATACAGCGTATGTGGCCCGATATGCCGTATTCCATCCAGGTAATAAAGCTATAGAATTTTAAAAAATTTAAAAAAAATTAATAAATAATGGATTTTAGATTTTATTTATTGTTGCTTTGGAACATTTTGTACTTGCTGTTAAAGCTTGGATAGATACAGCAATACCAGATATTCCACTTTGGATTAGAATTGAAACAGCTAAAGTCGAACATTGGCGTCGAGAAGCTTACAAACGAGAATCACGGCTTATTAGCGGAGGCATGGACCCAGAAACTGAGCCTTCTTCCACTATGAACGAATCAATTTCAACAAATAATATTCATGTCAGTCAGCGAAACAATACTCCTCGAACAGCTATCGATCATTTACGATATCGACGAGTTAGAGAAAATCGAAGTTGTGCACCGTCTGGTCGAACTCCTAATTTTTATTAAATATCAAAATTAATATTTCCATAAAAAAAATTTCACTTGCTCAAAAAATAAATTTAATTTTTTAAACTAGTTTTAATTTTATAAAAAAAGCAATAAAATCAAATAACAAAACAAAAACATAAACTACAATGTATTTTTATTTAAGCAATAAGTTTCATCTCCTTGTGCGATATATAAAACATAAAAAACAAAAAATATTATAAAAACTACGGGTGATAAAAATCTACAAGCCGTATCCAAACGATGATATAAATCCGTTAATCGACGCTTTTCAGCTTCAAATAATTCTCTTGAATACTGATTTGTAGCACGATGAGCTTGTTTTTCCTGCAAATTTTAATTATGCTATTATTAAATTAAAAATTTGGAGATTTTTAGTTACCATTGCACGACTACGTTTAATTAAAGCTAATACAATGAGTGATTCAATTAAAGATAAAACTGAGAAGGCTTTCATTGCAGCAAACCACATATCCATTGAAGTTAAATAACTGGTTCGAACTTTAATATCACCTTTTTCCATTTGAACCAATGTTAAAAGAACCTTTAAAAAAAGAAATAAAAAATTATTAGTGAAGTTTTTGGGTTTAAAATTTACTGTAATTGGAGTAATAATTCGAACATCTTCATAATTATAAGGGACATATGGCGCAACCCAAGCAAACATCATAGCTAAAAAAAGTTAATCGCTTAATTTTACCAATCAATCTTTCCAATCTAAAACGTAAAGAAATTTTTTTAAGGAAACTCACCTAAAGTTGATGGAATGTACTTTTCTACAATGTATCTAGCTCCATCTCGCTCCAATTTAAAAAGAAGTCTCAAACACGAGGAAGCAACTAAAATTTTAATATGAAACCAACAAACTTTTTGAAGCTAGAATTACTCACTTAATTTCCCTTCAACGAAGCATTCTTCCGTAGACATACTTTTAATTTTTAATTCGGGAAGTGAGATACGAGAAGAAAATTGAATTGGCTCATCATGCCACATTAAATTTACAAAAGTAGAAGGATAAGCAACTAAAAATTTAATTATTTAACTTAAGGTATTCATTTTATTTTTAATGAATTTGTTACTTGAACTAATAAGGAGATCACATTCTTGACTATCATGAGGAAAGCGACAAAATGTCATAGAACAACTTGGCAGTAAAGTAACTCTAAAAATGCAAAATTTGATTCTTAATTTTTAAATTTTTTAGGAAGGCAAACCTCATAGTGTAAATCACAAGCCCAGAAGGCAAAATTCTCATTCGAAAATTAGGGAATGTTACCATGTGAAAATATGAATACTTTGAGTTTACAAAATATGGATCCGGCCTGAATACCATATCAAGAATTTGCTTTTCTCTTATTCTTATAGGTTTTGAATAATTATTTGCAAGTCTAATATCAAACCATCGCATTTCCATTTCTAAATCAATTGTATATTCCATTTGTTCGCTATCAAAATTAGCTAAATGTATAACATTTAATTTCACTTTGACATTTAAAGGAATATCTGAAACCCAAGTTTTCTTTAACAAATTTTTTTTATGAAAGGTACCTGAAAATGCTACAGGCACACTGCTATTGTCATAATTAACTGCTTTCAGCACGGGTAAAAGAAAACTTGCACCGTGATCACTAAAAATAAAAAATATTAAACCCGGAAGCACACAAACAAATACTAAAGTTACCGATAATATGAACTAAAATCTTCTTCATACTCCAAATAGGTTAAATTAGATAAAAGATCTCGCAAGACACTTTCATTTCTCCCCAATGAATCTGTATGAAGTACTTCTCGAGCGGTCAAAACAAATGTATCTAAAAAACATACGTATATAATTGAATTGTGAATGATCGATCAATAAAAAAACTAACCATTGTCAATCATTTCCGTGTTATTGAAAATGTCAGTGTCAAATGATGTTTCATTTAATGTTGAATTAGAATCAGAATAGTAATCAGCATTAAAAACATAGTCGTCCACTTCTTCACCTTTGTCTGGTGGTTCAGTAATTTCTGAAGGAGATGTGCTTGTTTCACTAGCTTCTGTGGAAATAGAAATTCCACTCGTTGATGAAGGAAATCCAGATGCTTCTGTATCTTCTGGAATTTCTGTAAAATCCAATGTAAAGCCAGAACCTGAACCATCAACATTATAATCCTCATCGTCTACAGGGCCATTAATCATGGGATAACCAGACGTTGTAGCATAAACTTCAGAAGTTTCCATAATGGATTCAGAGGTTTGGATTTCTTTAATCGGTGGCATAATAGTAGTTGGTTGAATTGTGCTTGTGGTATGAGAATGATGGCCGTGATGACCATGATGACGCAATTTATGTGGAATAATAAGCATACCAAGATTTATTATACCAGGAATCATATCATTAAAAGGATAATCTGGAACTTCGGTGGTAGAATGTTCTTGAAATGTAGAATCTATGGTGGTAGGAATTTGTTGCGTTAGTGTTGGCTCCGTGGTTGTAATTTCTGCAAGAGTTGTTGTTGCATCTTCTTTAACTGTAGAAGAGGCAACAATTTTCGTCGGTTGAGTCACTGTTAAATGACTCAACGATGGTGCAACAGTACTCAACTCTAAATAAGGTTGAGTTGATAATTGCACAACTTTTTGGGGTTTTGGCGTTTGCAAAACTTCTAATAAAGGTAAAGGAGTAATTACAATAATTGTAACATCTTTTTCATTTTCTTCATCGTCATCAAAATCAACATCTATAGGCGGTCGAGAATCCACATCAACTGTATCAGGAATTTCGAAGCGGGCTTTTAAATTCAATACACTCATCCATTTTCCTTCTAAAATGCAAATTTGTTTTTGAAAATTAAGGTTTAAAACTCACTTTCATTTCTAAAAAAATTAACCCGTACTCTTTGGTGATGATTAGCCATATTTGAAGTTTTTATAAAAATGGTTAATATTAACATAATTATTATCACATACAGCGGCTTGCGCATTCTGATAAAACAGCTGCTAAGCGCACTAATTGAAAGGATATGGTTTCCAAGATTAAACGCATCACGTCTGCGCTAAACTTTTTGAATGGCCAAACTTGGAATTACTTTTTAATGGCAACAAAAAAATGTTGTTGAAAGTAAACAAAAATAAAACAAATAAATTTTGATCAATTAGATGTTTCATAAATATTTTAACAGCATTCTTTAATTAACTAAACTAAAAATTTGCGGACATTAAGAAAAAATATAAAATAAAAAGTAAAATAAACGAAAAATGATAAAAATTTCAGTATTCAATTTGTAGAATAACTAAAAAAAGGAGTTAAAAAATTTTCAGATCGCGTTGAAAAACAATTGAGGCGGAATGAAGGAATAAAATATAAAGGAATGAATCTTTTCTTTATTTCCTTGATTGCGTAAATCAAGAAAATAAAAAGTTTAAAAAACTAAAAAACTATGTTGTGACATCAAAAAAGGAAAAAAAATTAAGCTTCTTTTGTCGTCGAGTAGAAATTTTATTTAAAAAAAGGGCTACAAATTAAAGACAGCAAAAAAAATAATAAAAAAATGGTTCAAAGAAAAAAAAATCAAACTCTTTCTTCGCTAGAAATTTTTTTTTTCTTTCAATTTCAATTTATATTAATCGATGACCATAAAATTAATTGGAATTCATAATAAAAAAATAATTTATCAATGGTCCAAAACTACGAAGGCAACGACGACGAAGACGTTTTGCGGGGACGCATTTTTTTTAGTGTAACTTCTGCCTCAAGAAAAAAAAAAACAAAACTATTCTATTCTCGAACCCCTTTAAATTATTTTGTCATTTATTTATTTTATTTACGTATGACTGCGCAACCAGTTTCCGTTTTAGTTAGTTGTGTTGTCTTGTCGTTGCCCCAAGGCAATATATAAACAATCAGCAGCAAAAGCAGAAACCAGCAAAAAAGGCAAGACAAAATTTAATTTAATTTTTTTTTTGTAGAAATAAAAAAGTAAAACGACAATAATTGTTTAAAAAGAGATGGTTGTTTGTTGTACGTACATACACCTATCTCAAATTGACGTCGTCTAATTTGAATCATGATTCATTAAAATATGTATTATTTTTTTCTTTTGAAGTAAGAAACTTTTTTCGGTTATCCTTGTGATTACAAAATGAAGAATGACCTCTTTAATAAAGGTGTAAAGTGACCGAACCAGAAAGAAAGGAATTTATAAATAAACACCGTGCTATCTTAATTTCACATGTATTAATGAAGAATTTTTTGGTGTAGCTAAACCCATCACAAGAAACAAAATATATATGTTCATAATTAAATGCAGGAGATAGGGTTTTTCATTAAATAAAATAAATTTTTATTTGTTTTTGGTAATTTCTTTATATTGATATTTCTCAGTTTTTATTGCTTATTTTTGTTGTTTTTTAACAGAAAATAAGATGGAAGAATAAAAGAATTAGCTGAAATAGTCATTTTGAATGAAAACAAACTATAATTTATCAGTATTCTTGTCTCAATTTTTTCCTTGATTTGCTTTGTTTTCATGAAATTCCGAAAAAAGCTTTTTTGGTTCTATTGAAAAATTATCCTTGTCCCCTATTTTAATTTTTATTTATCAAGTAAAAATGATTGTTCAGCTTTTTTACACCTAACAAAAAAAAGCTTAAATTATTGTAACAACTGACATACGCACTATTCACCTAGTAGAGAATATCGAAAGAAGAGACAAGTCATCACACTCAATGGCGGGACATTGATGGCAAAAGTGACCAATGCATTCTTTCTTTTTGCGAGGCTAAGGATGGATTTTATTTTAATCACTTCCTCCTTTTTTTTCTTTTTTTCTTTTTCTATTCGATTAGCATTCTCTTGGTTTTGAATTTTTTCTTCTTCCGCCTTTGTTAATACAAGAATGAAATTCACTAAATAAAAATTTTTAACGTGAGAACTTAAATTTTAGACCATTTACGTATATTCATTTCTGTATTTTATTGATTTATAAAATACACGCAAACTTTTCAGGGGAAGTGGTCGCTCTCGGCAAAATTTCAGCAATTTTCTTAATTATGGCACAAAACAGTTTTAAAACCCATTTTTCAAACTCTGGGCATATAAATTCTAATTTTATGTTTAAAGACCATCTTCTACAACAATTTTCTATTCCGCGGAGCATTGTTTATTACATAACCAAAGAACCAAGTTCACCATTGGGCTTTCAAAAGTTAATACAAACTTGCAAATACTTCTATTCTCAAAATCCAACCATTCTTGTTAATAGTGTAACTTTTAAAACATATTTTAATAACCCCCCACTTGTAGAGAAGAGTCTTATAATATAATACTTATGACTAGTGATATCCGACAGTATACTACTATACGAGTTTCAAATGTTAATCAGATTGCCTGTAAATTTTGGATTAGCGATTATGTTTGTTTTTTCAATTTAAGCGACTTAAATATTAATATTTTATTACAAAAGGTCATTTTTATCAATTCATTATCTTTTCTTTCTACTAATTGTGTATTAGCTAATTTAACCTTTCTGAGAAATGAAATTCGGAGACTAAAATTTTGGGGCTCTTCTCCATTGAATAAGGATGGGACATACATGTCAATCGAAGAAGTATTTGCATTTTTCCCAAATCTTGAAAATTTTGTTTGGTATGTTTACACATAAATTTTTGGATAAATCATAATCTCAATATTTATTTTAAGTGCCAACCATACTCATCCATTAAAAATTACAAAAGAATCTGTTAAAACCATTTTTAGCTCAATCAAGAAATTAAAATATTTTTCTTTAGTAAAAATTCCTGAAATTTTTGATTTTCAAAGCTTTGCAGAAATAATGAAAGTAAGTGACAAAAAGAAAATCTTTTTATCAAACATTTTTGAAAAAAACATTTTTAAGGCTCAGCCAAAAACAGATTTTCGACTTATATTCGACGATAATCTTTCAATTGAATATAAAAATCAACTTCAAGCATTTATTGAAGAAACAATAAAAAACTCTAAATCCTTAGATTTTTTGCCCCCAAACATTTGGTTTCCTGGTAGTAGCGAAATTTCAAAGCGCTTAGCCAAACGTCGTAAGGCTTATTTAGAAAAAGATGAACTTTTCCCTCAAGTAAAAGGAAAATTGAGAAAAGCATGGCAAAAACTGATACCACCAAAGCGGCCTAGTTATTCTGATTATTGGTAGTTTCCTGGATGCAAATTATTGCAGTTTTAGAAGTAATTATGTTGTTTAATGTCATAAAAAAAGTTACAAATATCTAAAACCTTGTACTCTGTATTTTCATTTTTTGCTTTTAAAAACTCATTTTTTGTCTTCTTTATTTATAAATAAAAACAAAAAGAAAATTATATGTTTATTGATAGTTTTTCAAGGTGGATATTAGCTTTTAATTACACAAACTAACTTATGCTTTTCTTAAACCGCTTTAGCTAGGAAAAGGATCTGTCATGTTGTCATCAGCAATATCATCAAAACTTTTCTGAAAATAACATAGAAAAAGAAAATAAAATAATTAGTTGAAATGGTCATTTTGAGTGGAAATAATTTATATTTTATCAGTTTTCTTTTCGCCTCAGTTTAATTAAGGTTGCTGCTTTATTTTTATTGATTGCCTCCTAAAATATTAAAAAATGGGAAGATTTGAGAATAAAGTGGCTATTGTAACAGGTAATTGAATAAAAAGAAAGTAAAGTGATTTTTAACTTTGCTTTCAACATAGGATCATCAGCTGGAATTGGACAAGCCACAGCTTTATTATTTGCAAAAGAAGGAGCCTTTTTAACCATTCATGGCCAATCAATTGAAAAGCTCAATGCCACCAAAGAAATGTTAATAAAAGCTGGCACTTCACCCCAAAAAATTGTAATAGTTTTGGGCCCTATCCAAGAAGAATCAACTCAAAAAGCTTTGATCGATAAAACTATTACTCAATTTGGGAAGCTTGACATTTTAATCAATAATGTTGGACAATCACGAAAGCCCGATGCTTCTTTAGAGCGACTTGATATTGAGCATTTTGATTATGTAATCAACGTTAATGTTCGATCGTTGGTTTTTTTCTTGCCACTTTTATTGAAAACAAAAGATTTTTTTTTTCAGAGTTATTTCACTTACTCAATTGGCAGTTCCTTATCTCGAAAAGACTAAAGGCAATATTGTAAATGTATCAAGTATAGCTGCATTTCGGACGGTATTGTTTATTTCTCCAATCATTATGTATCTCTTATTTTGTTTTTATTTTTAGAGCCCATTAACTCCATATTATTCCATGGCTAAATGTGCACTTGATTCATATACAAAAAATGCTTCAGTTATTTATGGATCAAAAGGCATTAGAGTTAATGGAATAAAGTACATAAAAAATAAACTTTTTTCATTGAAATTTATTTATATTTTTAAAGCCCAGGCATAATTGATACAGACATTTGGAAGCGATCAGACGATCCAAAAGTAACCAATTTTCGTGATAAGCTGATTAAAGAGACAATCGTTGATCGAATGGGAAAACCCGACGAAGTTGCAAGGGTCATAGCTTTACTTGCTTCAAATGATGAAGGTTCTTTTATCACTGGTTCATGTTGGGTTATCGATGGTGGAGCGATGGTTACTCCATCATATTTTGGTGGTCAACAATAACAATAAACTGGCCATTTTATTAAAGTTAGAAAAAACAACCAAATCGATAAACTTTGCTGTTGTTATGAAAAATAAAAAAATGAAAGTAAATAAATAAAGCATAAAATTTGTTTGTTTATTTTAAAAATTTTTTTCTTGAATGCATTTTTTCATTGTCCTTCGTTGCCAGTGGCCACTACAAATTTCAGCATAACAAAAAAAGAGAAAGAAACATTTTTCTCGAGTTTTTAAATTTCATTTTTATAATAATAAAAAAATAAAATTTTCTCGTTCGCACTTTGTGCACTATTAACTTCAGTTGACCACATAGAAAAGTCCAGTGCTCTCGCAATAATTGACCACCATAATCGTTTTGTCGCTATAAATGGTGGTCGATTTTTCTTCGATGTGACGTAGTAAGTGCCATCTTTTGACCACCACCCACATGTTATCTTTCTCTCTCCCTTTCTCATTTTCCTTTTTTCTTCGAAGAATTTTTATTTTATTTCGTTGAAAGAAGGAGTTTTTCCTTCCACCATCACGAACCAACAAAGTGCAAAAATGTTCTAATTTTTTAAAAGAAGAAAAAATAAAAACTTTTTTTAAATGTATTCAAAAGATTTGCTCCAAGTTTTATTGGTGGTTCTACTGCTGTAGTTCGATGGACGACGGACAAACTGAGGGATATGCGTTTGTTCTTTGTTCGTTTTTTAACGCTTTTTCTTTTACTTTTTTTTATTGCATTGGAGATTTTGATCTTGAAAAGTCCCTTTTTTTGCTGGCGTTGACGTATGTATGTGTAACATTAAAAAGGGCTTCCCCATTTTTACAGCAAAAAAAGAGAAGAGAAGACTCCAACTTTTTCTCTTAGACCTTATTTTATTTTTTCTTGTTTTGTCTGATAAATAAAGAAAAAATAAATAATTTTTTTTTGATTGGAAACTTCCTGCCTGTATTAAAAGATCAGTTTATTTTTTAGTATCCCCGCCCTAATTATATTTTTTACTTACATCATTCTTATTTTTTTACGGCTGCTGCCGATGATTATATGTATTTAAAAAGGGGGTGGTTTAAACACGTGAAAGGCACAAACATCTTCTTTTCAACTCATTAGATCCGAAAGAGCAGAACATTTGTTGTTTTTGTTCTAAAAGTTTTTCGTTAGCTATGACTTTTAGCTTTTTCTTAATTTCTAAATTTTTTTGAGGTTGGGAAATTTATTTGTTTACAAATTTAAAGGTTGTCTAGGTCACTAAGATTTTTGGCGTCCAAATTTATAAATAAAAAAAAGTACAATAACTAACTTTTTTTCCTTTTTTCGTTCCTTTTTTAAGTTACACGCAAAGTCTCAAATATCACGTACGTTGTTTTGCCCTTCTTTAATCGTCGTCGGTAAATCATCATAAAATTCATGTTGTTTACATATACCCCTTTCTAGCGGCGCGAAGTATAAAATGCTGCCAGACTTTTATCCTTAAAAATCACTTTTTTCTTTCACCGTGTCTTTTTTCCAACCAAAAAAGGAAGTTATTTTTTTTGTTCATCTTTGAAGTTGTTTTTGACTGTTGTCGTCGTAGTTGTCTGCCTTTATGCCTATCTATAGTAATCACTTTTTCGTTTTTGGTGCTAATTAAAGAAAAATATTTTTTTATTTCTGTCGCGTTAATAAACTAGATTTCTTTTTATTTCATTTTTTGCATCTTTGAATTCCCCCACGCATTTTTCATTATCCATTTTTCTTCTTCATATTAATTTTTTGCAGTTTTTTGATAATCAATAAACCCATTTTTCAGAGATCGCTCGATTAACTTTTCTTAAATTTTTGGTTCAAAGCTTTAATTCGCTTAAAAACATGGGCCCAGATATTCAACGAAATACTTCAAATCAAACTCTTAAATCTTTTAATGGTTATGCAAAAATCTATAACAATCGTCCAGAATCAAGAATTAAAAATATTTGGCGTAATTCTGATGCCGTTTGTTTTGATGTGGATTCTACAGTATGCACGGTAAATAAAAACTCAAATAAAAATCTCTCTTTTTGTTTACTTAAATTTTACTTTTTAAGGATGAAGCAATCGATGAATTAGCTGCATACCTTGGAAAGGGTGCAGAAGTGGCCGCATGTACACAACGTGCAATGAATGGTTCAATGAGTTTTAGAGAAGCTTTACGTTTGAGGTAACACACAATTGAAAACTCGTTTTACACAATTCAAGTTTGTGAAACGATATGTGTTACAGATTAGAAGTGATGCAACCTACATTACCAGAAGTAAGAGAATACGCAAAAACTCATGAAATATCATTGACGCCAGGCATCATAGAAATGGTGGAAAAATTACACACTCGTGGAACGGATGTTTATCTCGTTTCTGGAGGGTTTCGACCATTGATTATTCCAGTCGCTCAAAGACTTGGAATTCCAATCAATCGAGTTTATGCAAATGAAATTTTATATCATGAAGATGGCACTTATGCTGGGTTTGATATCAATGAGCCTACAAGTGATAATGGAAATCAACAAATTGGAAAAGCTGGAGTTTGTGGGATTTTAAAAAAATTACATGGTTATCGTAATCTTGTTATGATTGGCGATGGAATAACTGATGCAGAAGCATCTCCACCAGCAGATGCATTTATTGGTTTTGGAGGCAATCAAGTGAGTATAAAAAAATATATTTAAAAGCTTTTATGACTTTAAAAAAATTATTTAAGGTTCGTGAAGCCGTGAGACAACAAGCTAGTTGGTATGTGTATGACTTCGAAACTTTAAATAGTGAATTAGATAATAGAGAATAGATAGACAAGATTTGTATAAATTTGTATTTTTTCTAAATTTTAACATTTTTTCTAAAAATTAATTTACATGTTTATTAACTAACAACTTTTTATTGTATGTGTATAAGTGTATTTAACTATGTACTATTTTTTTCAATTTGATTTAAAATATCATTAATGCTGGCATTTGGTAAAAAGAATTCTTTAACCATTGAAGGAGAAATATTTTGAAAGGGTGAAATTAGTAAAATTGTTTTAGCAAATCGAATTTTTGCTTCTTCTTGTCCAAGTAAATTTGACGCAGCAATCATACATTCAGCCATAGCAAGGCATGATTGCTCTTGAATTGATCGAATATTGGACGATGATGTCAATTGCGGTGTATCTAAAAAAAGTTATGATAAACTATCATAATTGCCTTTTTTCATCTTGTGTCTTACCCGCGCGAAAAAGTAAAATGCATGAAAAAGTCCATTGTTCGATTGGGTTTAATTTTAATGAACGAAGCGTTTCAATTATGTAAACAATTTTATTTACTTCATTTTGAGACAACTGCGTCGATTCAATGCATTTTTGATGAAAATCATGAAACAATGGGTTAAATTGAGTTGAATAATAAAATAAAAACAATAAATGCCAGCTTGATTGAAGCAGAAGTTTTCGATCTTCAGATTTTTGTTGACTCAAAGGCGGAAATTTGCTTGTCCAAATTAAAATTGAATGAAGAAAAGTGGACCAATCCATTTCATTTGGTGATGGAGTTTTTTCAGTTAGACTTTTAATTGTAAAATCAGTTATTTTATTTGATGTTGAATAACAACTACTTGGAGGTGGTATTAATGGTCGATTAAGTAAGATATTCAAAGGTGTTAAAAGTGGAGGAGGCGAAGCCATATTTGCCGATGAAAGTGCTGGCAAAACCATGGAATAGGGAATTCGATGCTGATTATTATTTTGTGCTTTTTGTTGCTGTAACTGTTGCTTAGGATAAACACTTCGCTCATTTTGTACTGCTGAAACTAGAATTTAAGATAACTATCAAAAAAAGAAAAGAAAAAAAGTAAATTGAGAAGCTGAGAAAAAATGTCACTTGATAAAAATTTTAATAATCTAATATGCTACAAATAAAAACCAACCATTTCGATTCATTTGAACCATGAGACATTTTTTAAAACGGCAATGTTGACATTGATTTCGACGACTCACGTCAACAATACAGATGCCATTTTCTTTGCATTCATATTTTAAATTTCTACGAATGGATCTTAAATATAACAGTTTTAGGGAAAAACAGCAAAAAATATAGTATAATAATTACCGTTTAAAAAAGCCTCGGCATCCATCACAACTTTGAACACCGTAATGTCGGCCTAAAAAAATTTTTAATTCACCAGATACCGTATTACTTTGACTTACCACTTGCACGATCACCACAAACCCGGCATAACATTTCAGGCCGAAGCATCATTACTCAAAATGAAACAGAAAACAAAAATAAAGTTTCTAACTTCAAAAAAGCAGACGATTATGATCCGGCATGTGAAAATAAACACTTTCTTTTCTGGAAAAGCAGCTTTTTTACCAAAAACAATAAGTACTTAGTGCGCATAAAGTTCGCGGTTTTACGCCCTTTTCTTTTTTTAAAAAGTGGCTTCTTCGCTTCTTGTATATAGGCATTATGTACAAGTGGGTAACTATTTAACTGTTTTTGTGCAAAAAAAAAAAATTTAGTCGTCGATGGCTTAAGTCATTGGCAGCATCTTCCTTCTCTTTAGAAGTAGGGCCTTTTGAGCGAGCATTTAAAAAATATTCTGAAGGCAAAAGAAAGCTTCTTTAAAAACAAAACAAAAAACTCAAGAGAAGAAAGAAGATGGCACAATATAAGTGTTGGAATGAGCCGTCGTCGACCGAGACCATAACTCACAGGTTGAGCAACAGTAACAACATTGCCAATATCTGGTTACAATTTTCGACCATCTTGCTCACAAACGACAACGATGCCTCTTGCCCCTAAAAGCAAAATGAGAATCATGGGAGCAGAGATGAGCAATATCGTTGAGAAGGGCATGAAAAATTTTCTCACGGCGTCGCCATCAAGAAAACTCACTCCATGAAGGCTTGTTTTATATCGCTGCAAAATGTTAAAAGTTTGTTTTTGTGTTTTTTAAATGCATTTTTTAAAAGTTGACTGTAGTTTGCTTCTTTGACATTTTAACAAACATTTTTATTCAGTACAAGAAAATTGTAGTTAAACAAAATAAAAATACAAAACCATTATAATAATGGAAATAATAAACAAAAGAAAGTACAAAATTATAAACACGCGATTGAATGACCATGTGATTTTTTAGTTTTAATATAGCAGAAACTGCACGATCAAAAAAAATACAAATTTTGTTGTCAATCAAAAAAAAACACCAGCTAATTTTTATGAGTATACAAAAAAAGAAGAAAGAATAAAGAAAGATTTACAGGGTTTTTTAGTCGAGAAAAAAAAGAAGTGTGTATTGTGTAATAAAAACTTTATTATTATGTTTTGCCAAGGCACTGTTGTGATTCAATAATAAAAGCAAGCATTTGTTTTTTTCAAAAGAAATTGTTTTGAGGATAGAAAAGTAATATTATTTGTGAAAATATTTTCGAGATCATATTTGAAATCAATGATCTATTTTTAATTTGATTTGATTTAATTAAGATAAAAGCCTTTTTGTAATGTTGCACTTAGCAATCGTTCTTTTAGAAGCTCTTTGGAACTATAATCAGGAACTTTAAGATAATGGACGCATGTGTTAACGGATGGATAAGCACCATCTCCACTTTCACTCTTTCGAACAATAGTTAATGGAGGATGCAAATTAGCTAAGCCACCTAAATTCAATAATTATTTTGCGTTCTTATTTTTAACAAATATTAATTATACCTGGTGGAAGGGAACTACAACCTGTAGCAAATTGCAAGAAAGATTTCCGTTGAATTGGATCCATTTCAACCAAAACTTGAATAAATCGTTTGAAAGTTGTTGAATCATGAGTGTATCCATTTTTGGGTACCGTATATTTTTGTAATTCTTCAAGCGTCCATTGAGGGCTTTGATCTCCACAAAGAATTGTGAGAAATTCTGGAGGAGTGAAAATTCCAAGGGCATTCAAAGGACAAACAAGATTGAAACCTTCACGCAAGGCTTCAATTTGTGGTCGAATTCCGGTATTTAAATGGAAATCAAGAACCTTTTCAACATAATCATCAACATTGCCTAGGGTGACTTCCACATTTGCTCCATCTTCAATAAGTTCATAACCACGATATTGGAAAACATTGGATGGAGGATCCACGACGAAAGTCAATGCAAGTTCATCAAGGGAGCATTTTGTATTGGCAATATCAAGTCTCAAACTTCGAATTTTATGGAATCGTTGTTCTCGGCTAAGATTTGGATCGTTCCAAATTGTGTCACGTTTACTTTGAAGATTATTAAGTTCCCGAATGAATTCAGCTTTTTCTTGATGAACCACGCTAAAGTCATCAAGACTCAACACTCCTTCCAATGTAAATACATCAGGGCTCTAAAAAAATAGTATTTTTCAAAATATTTATGCGAATTTAAGAAAAAAAACTTACGAGACATAAAAGTTTTAATAATGGAATGGATAATGGAATATCCACCAAACGACTATCTTGAATAATTTTTCCTAAGAAAATTCCCAAAACTTTGAATAAAATGCATGCTTGTTCACTTTCAGCTGTATTGGGTGGAATGGGAGCTGGGAAAAGTCCACCAGGGCGACGAACATAATAACCTGGAGGTTTTTTACCGCTACCTAAATCAGTTTCAATATTTTCATCCACTTTAGTATAAACGCTATCATCATCATCACAAATCCAAACAGCACGGGATTTGCGTTGAAATTCTGCAGCCACAAGAGCATAAAATTCAAGAGTTGGGCCTAGACCAGTGCCCTCTTCATTGAAGTATTGGATTTCCAAAACACTTTTACGAACAGCATGGAATTTTAAAACCCGCATAGCTGTATCAAAAAGTTCATCATTTCGAGGAACTTTAATTCTTTCATGCTTTAATCGACCAATTCGGAAATCAGTGTTATCATCTCGACGATTTTGAGATTGAGCATTATTTTGTTCGTTAGCTTGATCAAGCAAATTTTGAGCCCAAACTATACTTCGTGTGGTTCCAAATGCAGTGGCCATAAGATAATTTCTACGAGTTTCAATTGAAAATAGATGTTTATGTTTGGTTAAAATAAAATTGCACCATTCTGAGAGGGAATTAGCGGAAACTAGTAAAGGATCACTTAATTCTTGAGCAATTTTTTGAGTTATTTTTTCACTAATAAATGCATCAGCTTGCAAACCAAGATTCCAAACACGAATGAAATCTTTTAAGAAAATTATAGAATCAAGAGCCATTTGAACTGGAAGATCAAGGGATTCACCATTTGCAAGTTTAGCGGGTGATAAAGGTGTAATTTCAACTGTGGGATCATGATATCCAGCAATTTCATAAATAAGAGTATAAGTTGGCTCCCAAATTTTTGAACTTGTTCGCTTTCCTGCGTGAAGACCCCATTCAGTAAGATTAAGAACTCTTTGAATATAAAATGGAAGTTTTCGTTCATCATTCTCCATTTCAATTGTAGCATTTTTAATTCCAGGAATATTAGGCCCACTTAAATATATTTTTAAATCTTTGGATTCTATATCGGTTTTAGCAATGGTTGTATTGTGATTAAATCGAAGTCCCAAATCTCGTTTAAACAAAGTTTCATCTTTAACGTTGTTGGTTGGTAATTCAACATCTTCAGTCTAAAAATATGCAAATTATTGCAAAAATTTGTTCTCCAAATATATTTACCTGATTAACATTATTACGACCTGGACGAGGATCAAATACTGGAATTAAAGCTGAATGAGATGGTTTAAGTGTAAAGTCATCATCCCATTGTCTTAAAGCTTTTCGAGATGATCGAGATCCAGTATTATGATGCTCTGGATCTTGTCGTGAGCTACTCATGGGAGAAAGAATATCATAAAATCTTGGTGGAATACCAACAATATTACGAATTGCAATTCGAGCAGCATCGCTAGCAGGAATTCTACCTATTCGAGCAGTAGCAGCTGTAGCATCGCTTAGGCCTATAATAATTAAATTATTTTTTGAAGCAAGTTTCAATATTTTCCGCTTACCAAAAAGATGCCGAGGATGTCCAGCTTCAACAGCATTTGCAATACCTTGAGTAAGGACATCGTCGATGTCTTCTTCAGTCTCATCGGTGTTTTCTTCATCATATTCATCATTAAAGAGAATATCGTCCTCGATTTCTTCACTATCACCATGGCCACTTGCATCAAGAACTTGTTGCATAACAGTTCGAAGGGCATCAGCATAATTGCTAAATCGAGATGGGCGACTAACACTTGTGGAAGCTGCACGGCTGCCAGAAGTGCTACTTCCTTCTCTTTCAGCTCGAGCAACTGTAGCTCGTAAATCATTCATCAAACTTGCATCATCGGTTGCTGAACGCTCTTCATTTCCATTATCACTTCCAAATACAACGTTATAGTTTCCAAGTAAATTGTTATATAATTCACTGGACGTGAAGTTTTGTGGATTTCGAGATGCTCCTGAAGAGCTTCCTTCTCCACCAAGATCAAACATGCCCGAATTTTGATTGGCTGCTGCTTGGGCAGCAACATGATAAACATAATATTCATCATCTTCATCCTCTTCCGCATCAGCATCAGCTTCAATATCAATTTCATTTTCTTCTTCTTGTGATTGCAATTCAGCTTCATCCTCTTCATTGAAAAGTTCTTGCGAGGATGAAACAGGAGCCCATCGACTGCTTCTTTGTCGTGTGCTATTACTACCATCAGGTTCATTTTCATTTTGTTGATTATTTCCACCACCTCCTGAGGTAGATGAAGTAACGGAAGTATGACTAAATGCTGCACTTGGTTCAGAATCAGCTGAACGCCGAGTAGTGGATAAAACGGGATGTGAGCCACCACCAAAAGTGCTGGCCGCTACTGAAACAGTCAAATTTTGTTCGTTGTTTGAGGGTTCGGGTGTATTTGCTTGTGATTGCTCATCTCCAGCTTCAGGGATTCTTTCATGGAAAAGTCTTGCACGTGAAAGAAGATTTTCCAATGATGGAGTTTGATGTTGTAATGATTCAGCGCTTGCAGCTTGATTTGTTGCAGCCACTGATCTTCGTGATTTCCTTTCATCAAATAAATTTGTTGTTGACATGGATTTTTGAGCAATTGTTGCATTTGCTGATAAATTTGTAGATGATGATGAAGCTTCTGGTGAATCGTTTGAATTTTTATTTGAGGATGGTGAAGTTACTTTTTGATTAGCTAAAACTTTGACTTCATAAATTCCATCTTTGCCATATTTGAGATTTTCAATTTCTCCATTATCCCATAAAACTCTGACTTTTCCATTTTCTTCATCATTTAATGCTCTGCCATATGGTGAATTTGCTTTATCGGGCTGAGTGCTTTTAACGTTGAATCCACGCAAAATGCTTGGATAACCATCCTCCACTTTTGGTTCCATTGGAGTTCGTTCAGAATGTGGAATAGTTTTTGGACCAAAAACAATCCCATCAGAGTCTTGTGTTCCACAACCTCGAATTGGAACAGGTGAATCCGAACTATCAAATGGTCCAGCATTTATAGAATATTCTCTTTCAGTTGAATGTCTCGATAATCGAAGTTTGCCTTTATCCAATTTGCTTTTATCGATTCGATGTGGAGGAGCATCGATATTAGTTCCAGGTGGCTTTGCATCTTTTGGTAATGCTGATAAACCAGTAGTATTGAAGGCTTCGCCACCGATTTCTGATAATGAAGCCCGAACTATAGCGCGATGATGAGCAAATGAATTATCTTCAGGATTTGGAAGATTAAAACCTCCACCACCTCGAGATGGTTTATAAGACCATGAATATTTGCTTCCTGAAGCTGCGGAAGATGTTGGTTTAGAGCTGGTTGGTCGAGGATAAAGTCGAGGAATAAGAAGTGGAGGTATTGGATCAGCCTAAAATGCAATTTTAAACTTTTCATAAATCCAACTTTAAATCTTACCAAAACATCAACAACTGTTCCATAAAGTTCAAAGCCGCTGAGAGATAAATAATGAGTTTTGTTACTTGCATTTAACCCTTGTTGAACAATTCGGAAGAATCGAAAAGCTATTTCAGTATTAGCTGTTATACTCCATGAAGCGGTATCTCCAGGTTCATTAAGGGATTCATCATTGGCATGACGAGAAATTATATACCATCTTTTATTATCCGTTGAACCTTCAAATGTCCAATTTCTTAATGCTGAACGATTATAGCCTTCTGAATGGCGTAAAGTATAAACATTTGGATAAACACTAACACCAAGATCAAAAACAAAGTTGGCTCCTTTAACATCGCCAGTATGACAATTTGTTGGTTTTGTTTCACGACTAAATATTGCATCAGCTTGATCAAATGGCATATGTCTGCCATCGCTGCTTCCAACTTTAATCAAACCAGCTGTAGCAGGATTGACCCATTTTTCTTCAGTTAAACCATTAGTTCCAAGATAATAAATGATACCATTTTTATCAAAATTACTTTCATATTGAAAGCTTAATTCTTTCTTATTATTTTTGCATTCCATAATTTTCTTAACAAATTCAAGATGTGGCCTTTCAGTATCAAACCAAAATTTGGAAAGCATTTGAATTAAATAATGCTTTAAATGTTGAACCGTGCAAAGTGGATCAGCTTTCATTTGTCTCCCAGTATTGTTGAGTAATTTTTGTTGAAGCCAATGTTTGGGATCAGCTTGTTCAAGTTGGAATCGAAATCTGCGAGTTAGAAGTTTCATTCCGCTAACGCTGCTATTGGGTTTATCATATTTTAGAACTGGGAATTTTTCTAAAGCTTCCAATACAAATACAATTTTTCGAGCTATTGTATTCATAACATTTTCACCAGCAAAGACCCGTCTAAAGGTAGTAGCAACGAGGCCATCGGTGTCTTGAACGCATCGAGCGAGTACGAAACATAAAGCTTTAACAATGCCAGAATGAGCAATTTCAAAGATGGATAAAGTATTATCATTCAATAAAGCATCCCGAACTTGCTCCAAATTATTATACAATCGACGTTCTTGCTCTTCTTTAGTGCTTCTGCCATCATTTAAATCAATTTCTTTAAATAATGCAACGATGGATTTTGCATTAGTTCGAAGAGCTTTTAATTCACTTCGCATATTATTTTTACAATGTTTCAAATATTTTTCCCAAATATCTTGAGCCAATTGTTTAACTCGTTCGCGTTTAGCTGATTTTCGATCTTGTTTTAATGGATTAATTTTGATCCATCCTGTTGCAAATACACTACTCAACATTTGTTCAGCCATATATGTTTCCGTTGCATCTGCATCAAAATTATATGTAAATCCAGGAATATCATGAAAGATTTCAAGTTTTTTATGTTCAACGGTGCTAAACGTTATCTCCAATTTGGTACCATCCAAACAAAGAAAATCCCATGAACCAAATCCAATCCAATTATCTTTGTTATCTTCAAAAACATGGCGCAATGGAAGTTCGCTAATTGCTTCTTTAGTTTCCATAAAATTTCGAATAAATTCTTGTCGACTACTTTCAGAATCATCAACTTTTTGAGTGGTTAAAAATAATAAAGTTTGACCAATTTTATTTTCCATAAAATATTGAGATGTTCCATCTTCATTTAATTGGAATGCAACAGCATCCGACCAAATATATGTTAAACGATCGTGATGCATGATTCTCCAATCCCGCCATTGATAGCTTTTACTTGTTGCTGTAGCTTTCAGAGGTGATTTTTCTTTACTACTTTCCGTGCTAGTTTTAGGTGATTTTGGAAGTGGTGGCTTTTCAGCAGAAATAGTGGATGCTGCAGCAGCCGCTTCAGCTGCTTCTGCAATTAGGTATTCTGACATAGTAAGCATATCTCGAACTTCTTTAGCTTCAGGTAAAATTTGTGGAACACTGCCAGTTATTGGATTAAAAATTTGTACAGGAACTTGTGTAAGTTCAGAATTATTTTCAACTCTTGATGGTCCTGGAGCACTTGATGAACTTGGTGTTAACGCCGAGATAGGAGTTAATACAGAGCTTGGAGTCATCATTCCGCTTACCCCTCGAAGAGGTGGAGGTCCAGACGGTTCTGAACTTGTTGAATCTTCTTCCTCATCGTCGATAATAACTTCTTGAGCTAAAGTTTCAACTTTTTCATGAACTCCAAGACGAGTAATTTGTTCACGCCAAAAATCTGTTTCTCGATCAAGCAAAGATTGCATCATGAGAAGGACTTGTTCTCTAGCTTCTGCATCATCATCCCGATCCAAAGCCGATTCAAACATTCCAAGAAAATTTTCAGCAAATTCATTTGTAAAATTTTCTTGCATTATTGCATTTCGAAGATGTTCGGCGGGTAAGCTTACAACACATTTTCTCATGAGAGATAATGATGAACGACGAATTCCAACTGCAAAAGCAGCTTTATTTACTGTACAAAAAATTGGAATAAGTTGTGATAAAATTGAATTAAATAATTGTGAATCAACTGCAGAAATTTCAGGCTGTTCAGTGGATTCTAAAAAATATTTTATTAAACCAAGACAAAAATTTGAATTATTTTTACTGGTAAGAGGGCTTTCAAGTAATCGAGCAACTTGTTTATGACCTTCTTCGTGTCTCTCCCTTGCTTTTTCTAAAGGTGTTTTGCCTTCTTCATCACGCAATTCTGGATTCGCACCATTTTCAAGTAATAATCTTGCAATTTCAGGTCGACCAAATATTGCTGCATAATGCAATGAAGAAGATCTATTTCCACCATCGACATTTGCACCTTTTTCTAATAAAAACTTTGCCATTTCAACGCTTCCAAATGCAGCAACCCAATTAAGTAATGCTTGTCCAACATCATCGGTATAATTTACATCGATAGAAGCAGATTCAATAGCTTTTTTAAATGCTTGGAAATCTTTATTTCGAATACTTTCAATCACCTAAAAAATGGGTATATATAAAAAACTTTTGATTTAAGATGAGCCTTACTGTTTTATGTTTTTGCGTAAATTTAGGAGATAAAGCTGCTTCGGTTAATGGTCGAGCTTGTAAACGAGCAATAGATTGTCGACCTTCACAAATAAGACCGAGAATCATCCCGGTTAACCGTAAACCATCCATCACACATCTTTCATCTTTACTCGTCATAACTGCTTTTAATACCGGCATTAATTTGTTTGAACTAAAACATATTACTTTTATATTTCAGCGTATTTAATTAAAGGTTATATCTTACCGAACAACCAAATCTGTAGCTGTTGCAGAGCCACGACATAAATTGCTTAATAATGATAATACAATAGATATAAATGAAATGGGTTTTCCAGATAATACAAAATTTTGTTGATCTTCTCCGCCGCCAGATGCAGCAGCAGATTCACCACCGGATGATGATGTTGCTGGTTCAATAATTAAACCAAGTAAAAGATCAACCAAATTACAACGACTAGCAAATTCACAGGGATCCATATATTTTCTTAAAAATCTATCCACCACCGCTGCAATACTTCTTAAAGCGCTTTCAGATACTCGTAAATCATTATGAGTTAATAAAGTTCCAAGGGTTACACTATAATCGTCTTGAACCGCATCATCTGGCTCTATTTTACTGCATAAACGAGTGATCACAGTCATTGCAGATCGAAGAGTATCTTTATGAATAATATTTCCATAATCTCTAACCAATAAAAGAATTTTAGAGAATCCTCCAGCTTCATAAACTAAACCAGTTTCACGTTGACAAATATGTTCCAAAACTTTTACACATTGTTCCACGAGTTCTCGAGATGCTCCAGGATCGTCGGTCATATTTGATATTCGATCACAAATAGCTTTAACCGTGCCATCCACTGCTGTAATTCTTCGAGAACATTCATTTGAAACTTCCATATAATATGTCATAGCGCGAGCTGAAGCTTCCAAAACATTTATGGGAGCTGTTTCATCAATAAATATTCGACATAAAGCTGGCATAAATTGTCTTGGAGGACAATTTTCAAAGCATCGATCTACATTATCACTCATAAGCAAAGTCATACATAAATGCTCAAGAGCTGATAGCTAAATATTTAAAATTAATATATAAATAATTATTAATTAATAATTAATAATATTTACCTGTAAATCTCTATCACCCGTTTCAATCCATTCCAATAAAGTATTAAAATCGACACTTCCGTCGAGGTCATTATCGACCATGGCGGCGAGTCTTCAAATTTTCTAAAACGAAAAGATGAAGAAAAAAATGAGGATTTTAAAAAACTCGAAGGAGATAGTTGCACTTTTCGACACGGTACTAAACTTTTTTTTCTCAATGGGTTATATTGATTGATTTATATTGCGCACGCAGAGCAATGGCGTCATATACATATATAACGATGACAAACGTTTTCGAAATATAACAATGAAAATGAAAAGAAAAAAATGATAAGATGATGGGGTTCTTAAAGAAAAAAGCGTACAAAATATGAAGATGAAACAAAAAATTGTGAAAGGAAAATAAAAGAAAAAACAAGGGAGTTGGTAAAAAAAAAATACAATAAATAATAAAAAGGAATTTTAAACTTCAAGAAAATGGAAGAACTAAAATTTAAAAACATTAATTTCAAAATTTTTTAAAGAGGCACTCTTTTTATATTGGATCAGTAAAGTGTTATCAAAAAGATTCGCGCCAATTTTAATTATCATCGACTTTTTTTTATTTTTGCAATAAACACGACCGACGATAGTACTAACTCCTTTATTAAAATTTTAAACAAAAGAAAATTGTTTTTTGAATATAATTATTTGAAAATTTTATGCTAAAAAAACCTCCAACATTGCACTTTTTTGCATTCTTAATTTGCGCTTAAGCTTTTGCCTGCCTGCCTCATCACAAAGTTCAGTGAATGGATCAGTTTTCAGCATTTTTTTCTTTCCGTATCTTTATTTCACGAGACGATGAAGAAAAAAAAATGTAACGACTTTTTTTTCTTCAAATAAGCCCTTCACACAAAATAAATAGTATATACTTATTTTGATGGCCAAACACTAAAATTGCTCGCGCTTTCCTTCTTTTTTCTCTCTCGACCGACGGCTGCGCCCTCCTATTTAATTCCACTATTTTCGCGCAAATTTTTTTATTTTTATTTCTCATCAATACAGCGGCCTTCGTAGCTGCTTCCAGCCTCACCATACTAGTCAATCAATTTTTCCCCTCTTTTTTTCTAAAAGTTGCCTGTCTCTGCTTAAATAAAAAAAAACAACAGAAGCCTCCCTTCTTTTTTTGAGAAAAGAAAAAAGCCAACAAGAAAATGAATAGAAAAAAATGC